>OX451738.1:1407690194-1408290194 GCA_948472305.1 Vicia faba
GTTTTAACCCTTTTAACAGTGTTGTTTCACCATTGTATTTGGTGAACAACCTTGTGTTAGGATGTTAACGGGACAGGAGCGGGTCATCGTACAGACCATGATAGCAATGTTGTGAGATGATTTAGCACTTTTCTTTTAGGGACTAAGATCATTTTGAAAGGCAACTTTGATAGCGTCATCGAGGGACTATGATCTTGTATTTCGATTGTTTGTGCTAAGACATCCCACATGCATAACATGGTCATTTTTTAGGGAACAAGTGGAATTACCCTAAGGGTGCATGTGTGCAAGTGTGTTTGATTGCATGCATTTTTCTTTGATTTTTAGTGATCTACTTGTTGATTTTATCTTGCCATACATATCCTAATTACTAGCATTTGTATAAACAATAAAAATGCAAGAAATAAATACTACACTATTACAACCATATTGAAAGGCAAGAAAATGTAAAGGAAAAAATAAGATAAAAATAAGAAAAATGAGTCTCTTTCGACCCAGGCAGTAGCACCCTTCGATTTGCATTCTGCTGGCCTCCTTCGATTGGGACTAGCACCAGTGAGGTCATGGCCTTCGATTGGGCTTTGGCACCAGTCAGGTCATGTACTTCGATTGGAGGTTGGCACCAGCATGGGAGTGTCTTTCGTCTGAGCCTGGATTTAGTGCAAGTGTGCCTCTGGATGGGCCTTTCTGCCTTGTTGCCTTCTTCGATTGGGCCAGTGGAATCAGTGTAAGCGTGTCTCTGGCTGGGCCTGGAAGTCAGTGTGGAAACCAAAGGATTCGTTTCATACTCCTGTCTCCTGTTTCTTTCGTTTGAACTTTTTGAACAGCAACATGGCATAAGGCCATGCTACTATTGCCTTACAATCAGTTAACACTTAATGCACATTTAAGTCAAGCAGCAAAATGAAAGGGGTTAGCTCTGAAAACATATTAAGTAGGTGGAAACGAAAAGAACCAAAGTGTTATGTACATGTTTTGAAATGAAAGGGAAGATTATTCACATACTATGCCATGAAACGAAAAGGTTCAAGGGTAAGAGTGACTTACCTTGCTTCATGCCTTGAATGGATGTGGGACCTTGAGTGGAGGCCCAAGGTTCTAGATTTGAAAGAGGGGGCCAACAGCTGTGTTGGGAATGCTGGATTCGAAGGAAGGAAAGAAACAAGTCTTATGTTTCTTTCCAAACTGGTTTCAAAGGGTACTGAAGAGTATTTGTTCTTCAGAATTGAAGGAAGTAAGTATGTGATTCTGGGTTTGTTCTCACAAGTGTTGAAGGGACTTGAGAGATTTGTTGTGTTTGAGAATTTTATGGTGTGTGAGAATTTTGAAGATACGTTCTCCTCCCTCTTTTTTGTGCAAATGAACTCTCTATTTATAGAGAAAAGCTTGGGGAGCAAAAATAATAAAATAAGGCCCAGCTGGAAAGTAAATGTCCACTTGTGCCACAAAAGCAAGATGAACGGTTCAGGATGGGTTGCTTCATTCTGAAGGAAAATCAGCGCAAGGCCCAAGTCAAAATTTTCTAAAAGGTGGTATTGTGCTATTAAGTGCAAGTGGTCTTAGACAACAAATGGGTACAGGCCTAAAAAGGGAAGACACGTGGCCTAGCCTATGGGTCTAAATGTTCAACTTGATCGTTTGGGTCGAATCCTCCATCTTTCTACACCTTTCGACCAGACTAGGACAACATGGCATTCATTTTCACCAGCTGTGTGTCCTTCGAATGGACCAACTGTGTGTTCTTCGAATGGCCCTTTTCAGAAGGTTATTAAATTCTGAATCGAAAGAAGCTCTTAGAATATTATTGACTTTTGAATTGAATAAAACCAGAAGGAGGCCTTTACTTCCTGATTCGAAGGACATTCCTGAGTCGAATGCAAGAGTGAGATCGAAGCACACATGTTCGAAGGAAGCCTTTTCCTTAGTCGAAGCTTGTGGTCGAAACAAGCTTACTCGAAGGAAGCTAATGCCCATTTGAAGCTTGGATCGAAACAGACATATTGCCCAATCGAAAGCTCGTGTTCGAAGGAAGCATGTTGCCCAATCGAAGCATGTGGATTGAAACAAACATAAAGGGGGTCATTTCCTTGTGTCCTTTTTTAGCATGAGAGAAGTTCCTGGCTTCTGAATTGAAGGGCGCTTTTTCAAGGGAAGCAAGAACTTAGTCACATCTTGTATGAAGACACTTCTTGGATCAAACGAAGCTTGTATGAAGCAAAGTATGCAAGAGGCCCTTGGTGCAAGTGGATTTGAAGGATGCATAGAGATGGTTACTTTATCCCATCAAAACTTGTCCAAACGAAGCAAGCATGCAGGAAGCAAACTTGTCCAGATTCGAAAGAGGCATACATGAGGCAAAATGTCCAGGTTCGAAAGAGGCATGCAAGAGGCAAAATGTCCAGATTCGAAAGAGGCATACATGAGGCAAAATGTCCATATTCGAAAGAGGCATACATGAGGCAAAAAAGTGCAAATCGAAGGACCCCAAAAGGGAGCTTTTTGCCTTGGAATCGAAGGAAGTTATAGGAGGCTTTGTACCTTGTGCATGCTAGCAAGGGGGATGTCTTTTGCGTGCAAGTTGTGGCTCAAATGAAAGTTGTGAGAGGCAAAGTCTGCAAGAGGCCCTTTGTGCAAGTGGATTCGAAGGAAGTTTCAAATCCAAACGAAGGATGTACCCAAGTTGCATTCGAAGGAGGTTTCAAATCCAAACGAAGGATGCACCTAAACTTGCATTCGAATGAGGTTTCAAATCCAAACGAAGGATGCACCTAAACTTTCATTCGAAGGAGGCTTAGAGTCAGTCGAAGGGTGCTGAATCGAAGGAGACCTATTTTCCTCCAAATTTGCCAAAATGTTATTTTCATCTGTTTTCTCCCTTTTTGACAGATTCCTTTTAATTTTGGTACTGGAAAATTCCAAAGTACTTGTGCAAGCTTGAACCTTGAGAATCCTTGTGAGAAAGGCCTTGAAGAATGAGAGGGCAAATTTTGGGGTACAACACCAGCCCTATAATCATCTCTACTAATACTCCAATTAACAAAGGTGTTACAACCCCTGTTATCACTCCTACTGACGTTCCTGCCGCCGAGTCAACCGAGACTCAAGGTAAAGGTATTCTGATTGAGCCTGTCCGGATGAAGGTACAATCATTGGCTATCCCTGAGACCTCTCGGAAAGAGATGGAGGAAATTCTAAAGATCATAAAAAGAAGCTACTACAATGTAGTTGAGCAACTGGGGAAAACTCCATCAAAAATTTCCATGCTGGCTTTATTACTATGTTCCGAGGCTCATGCAAAAGCCTTGGTAAAATTCCTGAAAACTGCTCATGTACCCAAAGAAACATTTGTCGATCAGTTCCAAGACTGCGTAGCCAGTTTGACTATAGATAATGGTCTAGGTTTTTCAAATGTTGATTTAACGCCAAGAGGAAGGAAGCATAATAAGGCATTGCATGTCTCAGTGGAATGCAGGGGAACAACCTTGGCTCATGTTTTAGTGGACATCGGGTCGTCTCTGAATGTGTTTCCTAAAAAGGCTCTTGATAGGCTTGATTGTGAGGGATTGACATTAAAGCCAAGCAACATAGTAGTTAGGGCCTTTGACGGCTCAAAAAGGATGGTGCATGGGGAAGTGGATATCCCCATAAAGGTTGGAACCCAAACATTTGACTCAACTTTTTATGTAATGGATATTCACCCTTCATATTCCTGCTTGCTAGGCCGACCATGGATTCATAATGCTGGCGCTGTTACCTCTATGCTACACCAAATGCTGAAATATTTGATTCAAGGTAAAATCATCATCGTTCAATGAGAAGAAGAGTATATGATCAGCCATCTCAATTCCTTCAGATATATGGAGTTAGATGGTGAATTTATTGAAACTCCACTCCAGCACTTTGAAGAAGTCCCGCAAGATGTGGCAGTAACCAAGGTTGTGTCTCAAGTTCCCAAGATCACAAGGCCTCCACTCAGGATGTCATCTTTGAAGGATGCCAAGGCAGTGATAGAAGAAGGTGGGTGCACTATTTGGGGACAACTCCAAGATATCCCATACAAATCTGACAAGTTTGGCCCGGGTTTCACTACAGGTGCCCAAAAGGTTGTACGTCGCGCTCGTGCCGGAGGACCACCCTTGAAGATCAGCAACGGCGAAGTCAATACGGTGGAGGATGATGAAGACAGCTATGACCTAGAGGATTGGATTTTCCCAACTGTCAGTGGAGGGCTCAGCAACTGGGAGGCTATAGATTTCATCCCGATCAGATTTATCCCATATTAATTTGTCTTTACATTTTGTTGGATCTGTAATATTAAAACCTTGTGTCTTACTCGAGGCACAATGGTCCATTTGTAAGGGTTATTATCTCATTTCCATATGACATCAATGAATCATGGACATTTTTTGCATACAAACTTTATGCTCAATGTTTTTCTTTTTACATTTTCATTTCTTTCAAAGATAGATATACCCTTACACACACTCACACTCACAATGCAGGTCTACATCCATTCGGGATCCCATGGATAACGGTTCTGCTATGGCCTTCTGTGACTCCGAAAATCTAATCTACCAAGCCTAAGACAAAGGTGAGGAAGATTGTGAAGTACCAGGAGAACTTGCCAGGTTACTACTACAAGAAGAGAGAACCATTTAGCCTCACGAGGAACCAGTGGATACAATCAACCTAGGTACCGAAAAAGACAAAAAAGAGGTCAAGGTGGGTGCTAATATGGAACCCAGTGTCAAAGAGCGTCAGATTCAGTTGCTACACGAATATGTTGAGGTCTTTGTCTGGTCGTATGAAGACATGCCAGAACTTGATGCAGATATTATGGTACATCATCTACCTAAAAAAGAGGACTGCCCACCAGTAAAACAAAAGGCCCGTCGAATGCGATCAGATATGTCATAGAATATTAAAGCTGAAGTCATGAAGCAATTCAACGCTGGATTCTTGGTCGTCACCTCTTACCCGCAATGGGTTGCCAATGTTGTTCCTGTGCCCAAAATGGACGGAAAGCTACGAATGTGCGTGGACTATAGATATTTGAATAGGATAAACCCTAAGGATGATTTCCCACTTCCCCACATTGATATTCTAGTTGACAATACGGCGCAGCACAAAGTGTTTTCCTTCATAAACGGTTTCTCAGGCTACAAACAAATCAAAATGGCACACGAGGACATGGAGAAAACAACCTTTGTCACACAATGGGGGATATTCTGCTACAAGGTTATGCCGTTCGAACTGAAGAATGCTGGGGAAACCTATCAGCGCGCCATGGTAGCTCTATTTCACGACATGATACATCACGAAATAGAGGTCTAGGTGGACGACATGATAGCTAGATCTCAAACAGAAGAAGAGCATCTTGATCATTTACAGAAACTGTTTGAGAGACTAAAAAAGTACAAGTTGAGGTTGAACCCAAATAAATGCACGTTTGGAGTAAGGTCTTGTAAGCTCCTAGGCTTTGTCGTCAGTAATAAAGGTATTGAAGTAGATCATGCCAAGGTGAAAGCGATACAAGAGATGCCTGCTACTCGTACTGAGAAGGAAGTCAGAGGATTCTTGGGATGTTTGAACTACATTACCAGATTCATTTCTCACCTGACAGCTACTTGTGAATCAATCTTCAAACTACTGAAGAAAGATCAAGTAGTCAAATGGAATGATGAGTGCCAAATTGCTTTTGAAAAAATCAAAGAGTATTTACAAGAGCCTCCTGTTTTAATGCCACCAGTCGAGGGAAGACCATTGATCATGTATCTGACTATTTTGGAAAATTCAATGGGGTGTGTATTGGGGCAGCATGACGAGTCTTGCCGAAAAGAGCACGCCATTTACTACCTGAGCAAAAAGTTTACCGACTGTGAAACAAGATATTCACTGCTCGAGAAAACTTGTTGCGCTCTGGCATGGGCTGCTCGCCGGCTAAGACAGTATATGCTGACTCATACTACCTTGTTGATATCTAAAATGGATCCAATAAAATACATCTTCGAGAAGCCTGTACTCTCTGGGAGAATAGCGAGATGGCAGATGATCCTGACAGAATATGACATATAGTATACTACCCAGAAAGTAATAAAGGGCAGTGTACTAGCTAATCTCCTTGCTCACTAAGCTATAGAAGACTACCAGTCCATGAAGTTCGAATTCCCAAATGAAGACATCATGATGGTAAACAACTGTGAAGAACTCAGGCCATATGACGGACCTGAACAAGGATCCCGATGGACCCTGGTTTTTGATGAGGCATCTAACGCACTCGGAAGGATGTCACACTCCCTTTACAGCAAGACTCTGCTTCAACTGTACAAATAACATGGCGGAATACGAAGCGTGCATCTTTGGTCTCGAAGCTACCATAGACTTGGGGATCAAATCCTTGAATGTATTCGGAGATTCAGCTTTGGTTATCAGCCAGATCAAAGGGGAATGGGACACCAAACACCATAACCTTATCCCTTACAAAGAACATGTTTTGACATTGCTCCCACACTTTGAGAAGCTTACCTTCGAGCACTTCCCGCGAGAAGAAAATCATCTAGCAGACGCACTAGCCACAATGTCATCTATGTTTAAACTTAAATGGGATAACGAGGCTCCCCAGATCACCATTGAACGAAGGGATGAACCAGCCCACTGTCACGAGATTAATACTGAAGAAGTAGTGGACCAACTTTGGTTTCACGAAGTCAAGAGGTATCTCGAAACCCAAGAATATCCTGAAGGAGCTTCAGTAAACGATAAGAAGTTCTTAAGGAGATTCTCTGCTAAATTTTTCCCTAGTAATGGCATTCTATACAAACGCAACCATGACTCTGTGTTACTTCGGTGTGTAGACAAGGTTGAAGCTGAAAGGATCATGGCTGAGTTACATGAAGGCACTTTTGGCACCCATTCCAGTGGGCATACGATGGCAAAGAAAATCCTACGGGAAAGCTATTATTGGTCTACCATAGAAGTAGATTGCTATCAACACTCTTGAACCTGCCACTAGTGTAAGATTTATGCTGACAAGGTGCACGTACCCTCGACTCCTTTGAATGTCTTGACGGCTCCTTGGCCCTTTGCTATGTGGGGGATTGATATGATTGGGTAAATCAAGCCAACAACCTCCAATGGACACCGCTTCATCTTAGTGGCCATTGACTATTTTACAAAGTGGGAGGAGGCAGCTTCTTTCGCTTCTGTCACCAAGAATGTTTTCGCCCGGTTCATCAAGCATAATCTCATCTATCGGTACGGTATCCCGGATAGGATCATTACAGACAATGGCACAAACCTGAACAATACTATGATCACCGCCCTATGTGAGTAGTTTAAGATCCAGCATCACAATTCTTCCCCTTACCGGCCGAAGATGAATGGTGTTGTCGAAGCCGCGAATAAGAACATTAAAAAAATCATACAGAAAATGATAGTCACATACAAAGACTGGCATGAGATGCTACCATTCGCTCCCCATGCATATCGTACCACAGCTCGCACATCAACCGGGGCAACACTCTACTCTCTGTTTTACGGCATGGAAGTTGTCTTGCCTATTGAGGTCCAGATCCCCTCTCTAAGAATTATGAAGGATGCAGAGCTGAATGAAGAAGATTAGATCCAGACTCGACTTGATCAACTAAACTTGATTGATGAGAAAAGACTTACTACTATCTTTCACGGTCATATGTATCAAAAACGGATGATCAAATCCTTCAACAAAAAGGTCAGACGCCAAGTGTATCAAGTCGGGGATTTGGTGATCAAACGTATCATACTGCCGCAAGGTGATCCTAGGGGAAAATGGACTCCTACATACGAAGGACCATTTGTGATCAAAAACATATTCTCTGGTGGAGCAATGATTTTGACCACCATGGATGGCGACGACCTGCCGCACCCTGCGAATGCAGACATAGTCAAAAGATATTACGCATAAGAGACCCGCTAGGTTGACACACCTAGGAAAAACAAGGGCATCCCGGCGAACCAAAAAAAGGTTCGGGACAAAATTAGGGATAAAACAAAAAAATTTGTACACTCGGCAAGCTGAAAACCCGATAGGGAGGCTTGGGCTAAAAAGGGTATCCCGATAGACTGAAAACCCGAAAGGGCGGTCCAGGCAAAAATTAGGGATTTAAAGCGTATGATTATGTTCTGTTGGATCACCTTGCGGACAACCTGACAAGCTCAGAGGTTCTGATCAATTCAATCATCTTCAGACGAGGCAACAAATAGACAAGATGCTCAGAGATACGAAGGCTATAGCAGAATGGGAACCCCATGGGATTATTGCACATAACTATCTTTTCTTTGTATCAAAATTTTCATTTTTTACGACGAAATTCTCTTACTAGAATGCTTGTCTCATTGTACAAAAATACTTACTCAAATTCAATACAAAGATACCCATTTGAAAGTGAAAAACTATCTGTTTTTCTTTACTTTTGTGTTTTGTTTACAAAAACGTCCAAATGATTCATTTTTGAACATATGTATTTGAACATAATTACTGTTTACAAATAAATAAAATAGAAAGGCAGTCAATGATGGCTTTAAGAGGTAGGGAAATCTCTCTAAGATATCTCCATGAAATCCCCCACAGTGTGCAGTTTAATCCCCAGCGGAATAAAACTTCCAATTATCAATCCCCAGTAGAACTCGTCCAATTTCTCAGATTTCTCCAACAGGATTTTACAAGCAGTACACGGCATTTTCCTTACAACAGAGTTTATTTCTCCAAGTAGAAATTCATCAACACTTAGTGTTGTACCCCAAAAATTTTCCTCCCATTTTTCATACAGGATACTATCCTAGGGTTTCTCGAATACTTAGTTTGGCTCAGAAGTTGATCAGACATATTCTCTTCCTAAGCAGTAAGTCAGCAATTAGGGTTTTGCATTTCTAAAAAAAAATTGAGTCTTCAAGGTTTTAAATGGTATTAATAGGTCTTCATGTCTCCTCAAGGTTGTTTAAGTTAGTTTTCAAACCTCGCATTGCAAGTTTGCTCAATCAATGGTCCAGATAACTGAAAACGACTACATTGACTTGAAAATCCCCCTTTGGGAAGAACAAATTCAAACGATTGTTACTTCTTCATTATTCAATTTTTTTAGAGGTTTTTCTTGCATATGATTCTCCTTGATGCCATCTCAAATTTCTCTTCACAAATCAAGAGCTGGTTACGCATGGAAGATCACCAAAATTTGAATATGTTAGAAGTCGCATCATGGATTTTGACCTAATCTCAAGTAACTATGCCTGGTTTCTAAGAATTGTAATTTCCTCAATTTTCAAGATCTTGAGACGATTATTCTTGCACATTGTCATAAGCGATTCCATCTATAAATTCTCTTCAAGGATCAAAGGTAAATTGTGCTTTGAAGACCTTGAAAATTATCGAATCGTCATAGGTCATTTGCTTGATTCTGAATGCTCTTAACTTCTAAGTTTTGTTCATGTCGTAATCATTTTTTCTCAAAAAAAATTGATTCTTATGTCGGGATAATTCATGAAAATGGAAATTTTAAGTTGAAAATTCATTAATCGTTTTGATGCTGGCATTGTGAATCACTGGTGTTGAAACAATGATGATTATTGGATCGATGTTGGACATGTTTAAGCTTATAGGACATTCACTTTATTCAGAGGTTTGATTTGAGATTAAAGGATGGAAAATAATATGGTTTAATTACTTATAAGCCAAGATACAAAGCTCAAGTTCATTATGAATTCGAAGGCTCATTCAAGAATCAAGGCGCTCAATTGTTCATGTGCATTCATCATTCAAAGTTCGTCATTTCACGATGCAAACTCAAGACATCAAGGGTTTAAGATCCATTTTGATTCGAAGTTCTCTTAACAAAATCATTCAAGATTTCATATTCATTCAATTTAATTAAAGTTTACAAAAAAATACAAATTTAATTCATGTTTTCCAAGCTTCAAATTACAAGTTACAAGAAAATTACACAAGTTTTTGTACATAGAAACCTAAAGTCCTCCCTAAGCATATGCAAACTTGCTTCTAAAATCCTCCATGCTTCATTTGGTTTCCGATCATGGCTTTTTCATTTTAAATTCTTCATGTTGCTTTGAACCTAGCATCAATCTTCAACCTTTCCTTGTCTTCTTCACCTCCAAGTCAACATTCATCACATGAAAGAAAAGAAGAAAAAAGTGTTAGCAACATGAAACTTTAAGCATAAAATCAAAATTTTCAAGAAACTTCTCATCATGAGGATTTGCATTTGGAATCAGTTTAAAAGGGTTTGTTTTCTTATCATGATCCAATCTTCTCCTATTTTTTGCAAATCACAAGGTTTGGGCCTTGATTCACAAAAAGAAAAAATTGCCCAAAGCTGCCCAGTCTAAAAACTGCCAAACAATGCAACAACCCAAGACAGCTTCACAAAAAAAACAAGCAAAAGCCAGGAAACTGTCAAACAATACAACAAGGACAAACAGCAGCATAAATAAAAGCAGAAACAAGCAAAGGTAGCAGCAACATAGGCTGCTAAAACAATACAAAGGAAAAAATGTAGCAACAATAGCATAGCAACGCTAGCTCATGGTATGCACCCTGTCATCATTTTCCGAAAAAATACAAATCCTTCAGAAAGTTAAAGAAAAAGCAAGTTTGTTTTGTATCATTGAAAGATGAAAGAGGAAAGAAGATAGGGACAAGTTAGAAAAGTATCACCTAAGCCAACAACTGTCCAAAAACCTGCCATGACCAGCCTGCATTACAGTCCAAAACCTGCCCAAACTTGCACCAAAATGGACATAGCTTAATTTGTACTGTAAAGGCTAAGGTCATCAAGCCAAAATTACTCAAAATCCAATTCATTACATCTCTTATATACCAGCAACAAGGGTCAAAGGTAAGGGGGATATATCACAAAAATGCCAAAGAAAACACAAATCTCAGCACCACCAAGATACAAAACCAGAAACCTCACTGTAAGAGCAAAAGGCCAACCAATACACAAAACCAAAAAACCTCACTGTAAGAACAGAGGCCAAGGCAATATACAAAAACAAAACAGCAAAACCAGAAAAGATACGAACCAAGAGCAAAACCAGGCCATCAAAAAACCAAAACAGTACAAAACCCGAACCTCATACAACACACCAGAAAAACCAACAATATACCAAGAAAGAGCAAGGATATACAAACCAAAAGAGCCAAACCAGCATATATAACAACATAACAGAAAACCAAAAGGGGGATACGGTTGTTCATCAGAGAAAGAGAAAACAAACCATTTTCTTGCACCAACCATCAAAACACAACAAAATACAGAAATCAAAGAAAACATAAAAAAGATCTCACCAAATCAGAGCAACAAAAAAAAGCTTCTATTTCCATCAAAACTTCACAAACCCGTCACCGTCGTTATCGCTCCATCATCACCAACACCATCCCAAATGCTATTTCATCATCACCGTTCGCGATCTCAAACATCCTCAAGAGACTAGCCACAACGAGCCTAGCCTCCATCATGTCGCCCTCTGCCTACTGGCAACCACGGCGCCCTTGCATCGTAACCGTCACCGATTCAGGTTCATCTTTCCCACCATGTTTTGATTTAGTCCATGCATTATCCATTGTTGTATAAATTCACTGTGTGTTGTTTGTAATGATAAGAAGAAGAAAGAGATAAGGAGATTTGAACACATAGTTTACATTTTGAGACAGGGAAAGAGGTTCTGCCTCATTTGTTTTCCCTTAGGGTTTCATCAACCCGTCCTTTTTACAAGAAAGGTGGACCCTGGGTCGACCCGGTTCGGCCCAGGTCCACCATTTTTTTTAATTCCAAAATTGTTTAATTCTTAACTTTTGATATTATTGAAAGAATCATTAAGCACGAATGACTAAGTGGTGCAGTGGTTGAAGCAGTGTTGGGTAAGCTGGAGATCGTGGGTTCGAGACTCCCTGGGGTGTTTTTCCTTGTTTTCTATTTTAACTCTATTTTGTTTTAATTATTTTGAAATTTTATTTTGAACAACATAATATTTCTATAACTTAGATTTAAATTGGAACTTTATAATTAACTTAATTTACAGTTAAGTTAATTTAGATATAGTTTATTAATTTTAGATTTTTAATAATTTTAGTTTAGATTTAACTTTATTAATCTTTAGTATAAATTTTTGAATTTAGATAAATAAAAACATATAGATTTTAAAATAAATTTATTAGTTTAGAACTTTGTAATTAATTTTACTAATTAATTTTGTATTTAATTCTAATTTTATTTATTTAACTTCTTAATTAAAAAAAACCTAAAAGACAAATATATATATATATATATATATATATATATATATATATATATATATATATATATATATATATATATATATATATATATATATATATATATATATATATATATATATATATATATATATATATATATATATATATATATATATATATATATATATATATATATATATATATATATATATATATACATTTGATTTAATTTCTTTAAGCTAATTATTTTTTCTTTAATAGAATAGATTTTTTTTATTCTCTTTCCAAACTTTTCAAACAAATACCAAGAATCTTTATTTCCTTAAATTTACTTTGTTAATTTTACTTCATAAATTTATTGTAATTTCGATTAATTGCTGGATTCGATTTGGTTGTATTGTTTGCCTATTTGGACTTTTAATCGCATTGATTCATCCCCATTTGTAAATTTGTACCCTCATTCCCGAAAACTCTGTAATAGCGTAGAATTTCAATTCTCGCAATTTACTATTTTCCTTATACTGTATAGTAATTAGGCGTGCATGGCAAGACATAAAATCAATCGCTAGATAACCTAATTTCAACAAAATAACTTGAATCAAAGACACTTTTTCACACGCGCACCTCTAGGGTAACCTCGCTCGTTGCCTCGGAAAACACAGTCATGTCCCTCGAATATAGGGCGCTTTGGCAAAGACCATCCAATAAAAAAGATCGTAGTCCCTCGATGACCCTCAATGTTGCCTTCAGTAAAACGATTTAGTCCCTTATGGAAATTGCTAAAGCGTCTCATAAGTTGCTTTCGATGACTGTAAAATTGACCCGCGCCTGTCCCTTCACATCCAACGATGGGGCTTCTTACCAAATCAATGGTAAGATAGCAACATCTAAAGGAGGAAGAAAGGAACATTTAAGACCTTTCGAGTAGGTATATTCGCTCCTAGTTACTCGCTTGCTCACGACAAAAACCCTTTTTTTTACATCGACACTTTCATCTCAAAAACATATTCAAAAAAAGACAAAATGTTTTGTATACGTTCTTATAGAGACGAGAACCATTGCAAAAACATCTTTTCAAAACCACTTTCAGGAACACATTCCACAAACACATCTTTGAACTATCTTTTTGAAACAAAAATTTGTACGCGTTCTTATAGAAACGAGAATCATTACAAATAAATTTTCAAAATACTTTCAAAACCCACACCACAAGCACATTGTCAAAGTAAAAGTAAGTGATCTAGCGAGTAACTAAGAGCCCATAGATAACTACGGATGAAAAGGGTGCTAATACATTCCCTCTTCATAATCTACCCCCCGAACCCGAGAAATAATCTCGAAAGGTCTTTCTTGTGCTTTTTTACCTTTCCTTTTGGATAAAAGAAAAGTCGGTGGCGACTCTTGCTATCCGCACAAATGCGATCAAAACACAAAACCTCAAGTTAGTTCTCCCACCGTATCACAGAACTGGCAACTCTGTTGGGGAAAATTCTAAAAGCGGGGTTACCTTAGGGTTAGATCACATTTTACTTGTTTCTTTGCATGCTTTATATTTTGTTCTTTGTATTGGGCTTGCTTTGATCCTTCACCCGGATCTGGGACACCTTGTTAGGTAAATAGAAATAGATTGTGGAAACTGTACGGCGTAGACCGATATGGTTGAAACAATGGCTATGTTAGTGTGACGCATTTATGGGTACCGGTATCCCTCGTGGTGAATCAAGGATAATACGGGGCCGCTGAGTGGCGTCATGAAGCACTAATTGACTTTAGAACCCTAATTGAACAAACTTGGCCATTAGGACGTAGTTAGATAATCGGTTTCGGTGTAGAGCTGAAAATTGGTTGATACTCGATACTACACTCATTAAGGCTAGACTTTTGGGATATCTCGGCCACAAGAAAAGATTGATTGTGCTGAGACAATGCCTAAGATAAAGGTCGGTGATATTGAGATCCTTTAGAACCCGATCACTATTACTAGGACAGGTTGAGCCAACTAAACTTCAAGAGGGTACTTACCTATAAAACCCCATGCAAGCCTAAAACATAGGAACTTGTTTGTTGTGTGTGTATATATTTACTTGTACATAACATCATAAACATCATAAGCATCATAAGCATGCTCACTAACCATTTCAAGGATTTAGAAATTTATCTTTGTTTTTGTTTTGTAGGTCATGAATTCCGTCCGGAAGAACACCATCTGAATCAGCTTTGTAAAAGCACACCCTCAACTTCAAGAGTTAGCCTCAAGAGTGCCCGGGGATTCTCCTTTTAACAAGAAATATGGTTGACTCCTCAGTTTGGCTACATCCAGTTTCCAAGAAGAGATAATGTGTGTGTTGTTCCAATTCTTTGATCCCGTACATCATTGTTTCACTTTCCCGGACTATTAGTTGGTACCTACACTGGAAGAGTTATCTCTACTCTTAGGAGTGCCCGTGCTTGATCAGATATCGTTCACCGGTCTAGAAGGGATTCCAAAACCTGAAGTCATCTCCGAAGCTTTTCATATGAATAGGGACGACATCATAGCCAATTGGGAGATAAGAAGCGGGGTTAAAGGCTTCCTAGCCAAGTTTCTATTGGAGAAGGCTCGTTCATTCTGGGACGACTTGGATTTCTAAGCTTTTGAAGACATCCTGGCTCTTCTCATCTATGGTTTGGTTCTATTCCCCAACTCAGACCAATTCATAGATGTTAATGCCATCAAAGTCTTTCTCTCTCGCAATCCTGTACCTACCTTACTAGGAGACATCTTGCATTGCTTTAATACCCGCACCATGAAGAAAAGAGGTACACTCTTGTGTTGTATCCCCTTACTCTCTAAGTGGTTCACTTCACACCTACCTCAATCAGCATTGAAGAACGAGCAAAGACTGACATGGTCTCAAAGGATGATGTCCCTCACCCATTCTGACATCTGTTGGTGTTCAAGATCCTTGGAAGATGTCTCTATCATTGACCAGTGTGGGGAATTCCCCTAACGTCCCTTTGCTTGGTATTAGGGGAGGTATCACCTGCAATCCCTGCTTAGCTCTTCGACAGTTTGGGTATGCCCGAAGAGACGGCCCTCATGAGATGCTCATTCAAGGTCTGGTGTTCGACTATGACAAAGAAGACCAAGGTTACCTCCATAGGTTTACACGAGATTGGAGAATGGTGAACAAGGTGGACAGTAGGACCTTGGGAAACAAAAACTCTATCCCTCTCGAGCCTTACCTTAAGTGGGTACGGGCTCATGCTCAGAGACTCGTGATGCCTTACCCTTCCATCCTTCCTGTTATCATAGAGCCTGTTGTTGAAGGAGACGTCCCATACACTGTCCTTCATCGTGACATGCCTACCTCTCTCGAAGACTTGCAAAAAGCTTAGGTTCAGTTGAAGGAAGAGCGAGACACCTTTGAAGCCCAATTTTACGCCAGTGAGAAGAAGGTTCTGGAACTCACCAAGCAGCTTCATGAAGAGCGGAATCTGAACGCCTACGTCGCGCCAAAGAGGATGCGTTCAATCTTTTTGTCTTAGGAGTTTTTGTTGTATTTTGTTTCTTTCATTGTAAGCCCAAAGAAGCATGATGTACTCAAACATGGATTTATTAATATAACGTGTGTTCTTTTTGTTTTGAACAAATTTAAATCTCTAACTTCCTTGAAATCATTTCCATATTGCATCTTCATTCATCATAACATCATAACAGGTTTCTTACAACAGGTCTCCTTATCCTTCTACTGTTTATTTCAGTGAGATGGATATTAAACAGACAGTGAAAGATCTTCAAGCGCAGAACGTCCAGTTTCAACAAATGCTCTTGACTCTGACAAAAGACAAGAGGATTTGAAGACTTTACTGGCCAAAGAAAAGAATAAGAAAGCAAAGAAACCACTCAGTATTGTGATCATGGGAAGAAGGTTCCAAGGACAAGCCAGACGAACTTTAGACTTCGTAACATCATCGGGTGAAGGAGATAATCAAGAAGACAGGACCAAGGAAGTGAACAACAACCCAGCATCCGAAGAAGAGGAAAAACCTGACTACTCTGAGGAACAGTATCCTCCTGCTGATAATAAATATAAAGAGCTAGAGCATCGTTTGAATGCTATGGAGGTTCGGAGGGTACCCGGATTGGATTTTGAAGAGTTAGGACTTGTCTCAAGGGTTGTCATCCCGCAGAAATTCAAGGTCCCCACTTTCGCTAAATATGACGGTGTCTCTTGCCCGAAGTTGCATTTAAGGTCATACGTCAGAAAGATTCAACCCCATACGGCTGATAAGGATCTGTGGGTGCATTTTTTTCAGGAGAGCTTGTCAGGGACGGAGTTGGATTGGTTCTATCAGTTAGAAGGGACCAATATTCGTAATTGGGAAGATTTGGCTGCTGCCTTTTACAAACAATACCAGTATAATGCTGACTTTGCTCCAACTCGGACGCAATTGCAAGGCATGTCTATGGGTGCAGGTGAAGGTTTCAAAACCTATGCTCAAAAATGGATGGATCTCACAGGCAGAGTCCAGCCCCCTCTATCTGACAGAGAATTAGTGGATATGTTCCTAGGCACCTTGTCAGGACCATTCTTCAACCACCTGATCGGAAGTTCATCAGCTGGATTTACTAAATTAATCATGACTGATGAGCGGGTCGAAGCCGGTATAAAAAGTAGCAAAATTCAAAGAGATGCATCCTCGAGCATGATGAAGAAACCCTTTGTTGGAAAAAAGGAGGTCAGTGCTGCATATGACCATAGGAATCAAAACAAAACTTAACGTCGCCCGGCGGTAGGGGCTGTATGATTTCTAATCTTGTGCCAAATCAATAGCGAAATTATAAGCGCAAGCCAGAAGCGCCCATGAGACGATTTACCCGGATCAACATGACCATGTCTCAAGTTTTGCCACACCTTCTGAAGACCAATCTAGTAACTTTAAAAGAAGCTCCCAAGAACCCCAATACTGCTTCTCCTCGCTACAACTTGAACGCTCGATGTGCCTATCATTCTGAAAGCTCGGGGCACGATACAAATGATTGTTGGGCCTTGAAGAATAAGGTGCAAGACCTTATCGATGCAAAAGAGATTGAGTTTGATCCCCCAGAAATGCCTAATGTAATAAAGGCGCCAATGCCCAGACATGGCCAAGGTATCAACGCCATTGATGATGATCGTTTTGTCTTCTCCGTGAATGACTTAATTAATCCTCTGTTGACCATTAAACAAAATCTGCTACAAGCCGGTCTGTTCCCGGGCTGCGATAAAAATTGTCACTTATGCAAGTCTCTACCAAACGGATGTTTGTTACTGAAGATAGGCGTTCAGCGCCTGATGACTAGCAAAGAAATCTTATTTGAAAAGATTCCTCTTACCATAACTTCTTATCAAGATGTCTCAATAATCACCATTTCCAATAATCCTCCCGGGGTTTCCACCAAAAGACCCGTCAGGATTACATCTGCTCAAAGGTCTGCACCTCTAATCATCACTATGCCAAGACCAATATCATACTCTTCGGATAAAGCTGTTCCCTGGAGCTATGGGGCTGACATTTATTACTATGGCGTCAAACAAGATCAGTTGGTTGTCAAAGACGAAGTTGCGAGAGATATTGATCCTGACATCAGTAATATCACTAGGACCAGTAAGATAACAAGAAGTGGAAGAGTCTTCTCACCCGAGATTTCTCCAAAGACCGTTGCTACTCCTGTGATCATTCCCGCTGCCACTCCTACCAACACTCCCAGTGATACTCCTATTGTTATCCCTGCTACCGAGACAAGGGGCAAAGAGGTCTTGAATGAGCCTGTCCAAGCGAGAGAGCGTCCCAAGATCATCCTTGAAGCTTCTAGAAAGGAGGTAGAAGAAATACTTAAGATAATCAAGAAAAGTGACTACAATATTGTAGAACAGTTGGGGCAGACCCCCTCGAAGATATCATTGTTGTCCTTACTTTTGTGTTATGAGGCCCATACCAAAGCCTTGGTAAAGTTTCTCAAGACCGCCCACGTGCCCCAAGAGACCTCCATCGACCAATTTGAGAATTGTGTGGCCAGTCTAACTGCTGATAACGGATTGGGCTTTTCCGACACTGGTTTAACTTCTAAGGGAAGGAAGCACAACGATGCCTTGCATGTTTCCATTGAATGCAGGGGAACCACACTTACCCGCGTTCTGGTGGATACCGGCTCATCGTTGAATGTCCTGCCCAAAAACGCTCTCGACCGACTGGACTGCGAGGGGATCACCTTAAAGCCTAGCAACATCATAGTAAGGGCCTTTGATGGTTCTAAAAGGACAGTGCACGGAGAAGTTAATATCCCCATAAAAGTTGGAACTCAGACTTTTGATTCAACTTTCTATGTAATGGACATTCGTCCATCTTACTCCTGTCTATTGGGCCGACCCTGGATCCATGGTGATGGTGCCGTCACTTCTACCCTGCATCAGAGGCTAAAATATCCGATCAAAGGAAAAATTGTCACAGTTCACGGAGAGGAGGAGTACATGGTTAGCCACCTGAACTCTTTCAGGTATGTTGAAATGGATGGTGAATTCAATGAGACTCCCTGTCAGAACTTTGAGGAGGTTCCAGAAATAGTTGCGGCAACCAAGTCTACTCCTAAAGTACCAAAGATTACAAGACCTCCACTGAAGATGGCCTCTTTGAAAGATGCTAGAGCAGTAATTGAAGAAGCCGGGTGTACCATCTGGGGTCAGCTTCCGCATATTCTCTACAAGTCCGACAAATTTGGTTTGGGATTCACTACAGAGGCCCAAAGAGCTGTTCGACATTCTCGCGCTGGGGGACCACCTTTGCGTATCAGTAATCAGGGAGTCAATGCAGTATAAGATAGTGATGGCAGCTGTGATATGGACGAATGGATTTTTCCAACCATCGGCGGAGGGCTCAACAATTGGGAAGCCAAAGATTCCATTCCTATTACTTTTATTCAAGAGTAATTGTCTTTTAATGTTTCCAGGCTTGTAATATTTAAACAATTCATACTTTTTAAAACCTTGTGTCTTACCCGAGACACAATGGTCCATTTGTGAGGGTTGTTACTTCATTCTCATATGTCATCAATGAATCATGGACGTTTTTGCATACAAATTTTGTGCTCTCTGTTTTTCTTTCTTACATTTTATTTCTTTCAAAAGTAGCTATGCTCTTACACACACTCACATATTAAAATGCAGATCTACATCCACTCAGGATCCCATGGGTAACCGTTCTGCTATGGCCTATTGTGACTTTGAAAATCCGATCTACCAAGATGACGACGAAAGTGAGGAAGATTGTGAGGTGCCAGGGGAATTGGCCAGGTTGTTGCAACAGGAAGAAAGGACCATTCAGCCTCACAAAGAGTTGATTGAAACATTAAACTTAGGTACTGAGGAGGACAAAAAGGAGGTCAAGGTGGGTGCCAATTTGGAACCCAGTGTCAAGGAGCGTCTGATTCAGTTGTTACATGATTATGTTGAAGTCTTTGCTTGGTCGTATGAAGACATACCGAGACTTGATACAGACATTGTGGTACATCGTCTGCCTAGAAGAGAAGATTATCCTCCAGTAAAGCAAAAGGTTCGCCGCATGAGGCCTGATATGTCAGAAAAGATTAAAGCAGAAGTCATGAAGCAATTCAATGCTGGATTCTTAGCTCTCACTTCTTATCCCCAATGGGTTGCCAATGTTGTTCCCGTGCCCAAGAAAGACGGTAAAGTGCGAATGTGTGTGGACTACAGATATTTGAATAGGGCAAGCCCCAAGGATGACTTCCCGCTCCCCCACATCGACATTCTAGTTGACAATACAGCACAACAATAAGTGTTTTCCTTCATGGATGGTTTCTCAGGCTACAACCAAATCAAAATGGCGCCTGAGGATATGGAGAAAACAACCTTTGTTACAAAGTGGGGCACATTCTGCTATAAGGTCATTCCATTCGGACTAAAGAATGCTGGGGCAACCTATCAGCGTGCCATGGTAGCTCTGTTTCACGACATGATACATCACGAAATAGAGGTCTATGTGGATGATATGATAGACAGATCTCAAATGGAAGAAGAACATCTCAGTCATTTACAGAAGCTGTTTGAGAGGCTGAAGAAATACAAGCTGAGGTTGAACCCAAATAAATGCACGTTCGGGGTACGGTCTGGTAAGCTCCTAGGATTTGTCGTCAGCAACAAAGGTATTAAGGTTAATCCTGCCAAGGTTAGAGAAATACAAGAGATGCCTTCTCCTCGTACTGAGAAGGAAGTCATAGGATTTTTGGGACGTTTGAATTACATTGCCAGATTCATTTCTCACCTGATAGCTACTTGTGAACCGATCTTCAAATTATTAAAGAAAGATCAGGTAGTCAAATGGAATGACGAATGCCAAGTTGCTTTTGACAAAATCAAATAATACTTACAAGAGCCTCCTGTGTTGTTGCCACCCGTCGAGGGAAGGCCTTTGATTATGTATTTGACTGTTTTAGAAAACTCAATGGGATGTGTGTTGGGGAAGCATGACGAGTCTGGCCGAAAAGAGCATGCTATTTATTACCTGAGCAAAAAGTTTACCGCATGTGAAACAAGATATTCACTGCTCGAGAAAACTTGTTACGCTCTGGCATGGGCTGCTCGTCGGCTGAGACAGTATATGCTGACCCATACTACCTTGTTGATATCTAAAATGGATCCAATAAAATACATCTTTGAGAAGCCTGCTCTCTCTGGGAGAATAGCAAGATGGCAGATGATCCTGACGGAATATGACATACAGTATACTACCCAGAAAGCAATAAAGGGTAGTGCATTGGCGGATCACCTTGCCCATCAAGCCGTGGAAGACTACCAATCCATGAAGTTCGAATTCCTAGATGAGGACATCATGACAATAGACAATTGTGAAGAGATCATACCATATGACGGACCTGAACATGGATCCCGATGGATCCTGTTTTTTGACGGGGCATCCAACGCACTTGGCAATGGTATTGGTGTTTTACTCGTATCTCCTGAAGGGTGTCATACTCCATTTACTGCAAGACTCTGCTTCGATTTTACAAACAACATGGCAGAATATGAAGCATGCATCTTTGGTCTCAGAGCTGCCATAAATTTGGGGATCAAATCTTTGTTTGTGTTTGGAGATTCCGCTTTGGTCATCAGTCAGATCAAAGGGGAATGGGACACCAAACACCCTAACCTTATCCCTTACAAAGAACATGTGTTGACATTGCTTCCATATTTTTAGAAGATTACTTTCGAGCATTTCCCGCGAGAAGAAAATTAGCTAGCAGACGCACTAGCTACAATGTCATTTATGTTTAAACTTAATTGGGATAACGAGGCTCCTCAGATCACCATTGAGCGGATGGATGAACCAGCCTACTGTCACGAGATCGTTACTAAAGAAGTAGTGGATCAACCTTGGTTCCATGAAGTTAAAAAGTATCTCGAGTCTCAGGAATATCCAGAAGGAGCTTCAGTGAATGACAAGAAATTCCTAAGAAGATTCTCGACTAAGTTCTTCCTTAGTAACGACATTTTGTACAAACGCAGTCATGACTTTGTATTACTTCGGTGCGTAGACAAGGTTGAAGCTGAAAGGATCATGGTTGAATTACATGAAGGAACTTTTGGAACTCATTCCAGCGAGCATACAAGGGCAAAGAAAATCCTGCGGGAAGGCTATTATTGGTCTACCATGGAGGAAGATTGCTATCAACACTCTCGGACTTGCCATAAGTGTCAGATTTATGCTGATAAAGTGCACGTCCCTCCGGTTCCTCTGAATGTCTTGACGGCTCCTTGGCCCTTTGCTATGTGGGGAATCGATATGATTGGGGAAATCAAGCCAACGGCCTCCAATGGACATCGCTTCATCTTAGTGGCCATCGACTATTTTACAAAGTGCGTTGAGGCAGCTTCATTCGCTTTCGTTACTAAGAATGTTGTTGCCCGGTTCATCAAACAGAATCTCATCTGTCGATACGGTATCCCAGAGAGAATCCTCACTGATAATGGTACGAATCTAAACAACACTATGATCACCGCCCTGTGCGAGAAATTCAAGATCCAGCATCACAATTCTTCCCCTTACCGGCCAAAGATGAATGGAACTGTAGAAGCTGCTAACAAAAACATTAAGAAGATCATACAGAAAATGACAGTCACATACAAAGACTGGCATGAGATGCTACCATTCGCTCTCCACGGGAATCGTACCACAGCTCGCACATCAACTGGGGTAACGCCATATTCTCTGGTATACGGCATGGAGGCTGTCTTACCTATTGAGGTCTAGATCCCCTCTCTGAGGATCATGAAGGATGCTGGTTTGAACTAAGAAGATTAGATCCAGACTCGACTTGACCAGTTGAACTTGATTGATAAGAAGAGGCTTACAGCTATATGTCATGGTCAGATGTACCAAAAACACATGTGTGATACGGTGGCCAGAACCGGGACTGTTTTTTAGGAATTTATGGTTTGCATTTTGCTTTTTTGTTTGCAAAATGTCGCGGTAAGAAAGAGTCGCCACCGACTTTTATTTTATCCAACAAGGAAAGGAAAAAAGCACATAAAAATTCCTTTTTCGAGATTTTCTGAGTACGGGGGGTAGATTATAGAAAGGGAAGGTATTAGCACCCTTTCTCTCCGTAGTTATCTACGGGCTCTTAGGTACTTTCTCATCATTTTCAAAATTGCTTCTTTGTGTTTGTGTGATTTGAAAAGTTTTTGTTTTGACTTCGATTTAACTCTTGCTTCTGTCTTCAAGAGTGTTACGAAATGTTTTTGAAAACTTTGTTTGAAAAGAAGTGTAAGTGTGAAAACGTTTGTTTTGGATTGAGCAAGTACTTAAGAGTTAATCTACCTACTCGAAAAAAGAATCGTTCTATGTTTGTTTCCTTTAGACAATGCTATCCCACTATTAGTGAGTAGGTAGCACCATCGTTAGAGTTTTGAGGGTCAATTCGAAAGGGACGTACGGTCACTAAAGCAATGTTAGGACGTCTTAGTAGTAACCCTAATATCTTAGATTAATTATTCGAGGCAACAATATCCGAGGCAACCATTCCGAGGCAACTTTGATCTTTGAGACAAAAGGACGACCACTAAAGCATCCTATACCTAATGACCGTTTACCGAAGGCAACCGAAGTGGGAGTGTACCCTAGGAGTGCACATGTGCGAGTGATTCAGTTTCAAATTTATTATCTTCGCACATTTAGGGTTAGCTAACCGTTTTAAAGTTAGTCATACATTCTTGTCATGCAACCCTAATTATACATCTAACAGTTCATATTTTGCGGAAATTAAACTACGCTATTACAAGGCTTCGGGTATTTATATAGCCAAAAACAAACCCTTAAAAAATAAAGCAATAAATGAAAATAAAAGACCTAATTAACTACTACAACTTGTGAGAAATTACATTAATAGGGAAAAAACAAAATAATAAAGCGCGCGCAATGACATTGAGATCGGGAGAGAACTAGGGTTTTGACCCTTTCTAACCTAATTAAAAGAAAAAATGTTTTTGTTGTTTTTAATTATTTTTTTAAGAAAAGGATTAGGTTTTAAAATTAAATATACAATTAATTAGCTAAGTAAATTAATTAATAAAAATAAATAAATGGCCTATTTTTGTGTTTTTAGTTATTTTTAGGAAAAGAAAATATAATTAAGTTAGAAATAAAACCCTAATTGTTCTAATTAATTTTAATTTATTTACAAAAAGAAATTAAATTTTACCTAAAATTAAAATCTAATTAAATTAATTACTTTATTGATAAAAAATAAACCTAAGTCTAACTGGGTAAAAAATATTTTTATGTAATTTTTTTGATAAAAGAAAAATTAATTTTGTGTTAGTAAATAAAATAAATAAATAAAATAAAACAAAATGTAAAAAGAAAAGAGAAAGAGTTATTGGGCCTGAGTAATTTGGGGGTGTAAACAGCAATCTGGGCCCAAGAAACAAAGGTCCATGTTGACCTTCTGGGATCCCATGCATTTGCTTTGACCCTGCCTTTGGTGCTCCTTCATTGATGGCCCTTGGATCTGGCCAATTGGCAGATTGGATGAGGAGGTCCCATGGTGGACCTTGGTCTTTGGTGTGCGCTGGATTACCTGAAAGAAAATAATATGAAGAATGGGGGGACCTGGGATTCGAACCCAGGCCCTGAAGCATTATCCAACCACTTGGTTACCAACTGAGCCACACGCGTTTCTTGTATACAAAAAAAAAACAATAATTATTATATTAAGAACCAACAAAATAAAAGAAATTTGCATGGAAATTCAAATCAGCGAATGGGATGGAGGCACGTATGTCATCTTCCTCCCTGCATCGTTGGTAAGAGTCCCAGACTTTTACCTACGGACGTTTGTCCGTCACTACAAACTGGGCTCGTTCCAAAATCCTCCATGAGCAATATAAATGACATCTAATGCCATGGATCGAACAGTCTCGTCATCCTGAACATCATGGTACCTTTCATGAAGGCTAATTTTGCCTACATACAAAAACCCTAAAACGGAACCAAAAAACCTAACAATGGCAATGCTTGATTCAGTCTATGAAAACACAATTAAGTATTACAGAAAGCTTGCAAATGTTCTAAGGATCAAGAATATATGATTACATCATGCTATATGTGCCAGAATTATGCAAACCGATTTCAAAAATAACTCAATATCGTGGATGACTTACAGTGGTATACAGGGCCTGGAAATGCTTTCTCTTGATTGGTTTCGCTTGCCTACACTCCCAGGAAGCGATTGGAATGGTCAGGGGGCTTTGAGGATTCCTGGAAATAGGAATTCGAATTACCACTTTTTTCTGTTTTTTGCAAGTTTTGTTCTTGTTGCTGCGTCTCCTTCTAGCCTTGCTTTAGGTCTGCCAATGACCCTTATGTACTGAGGAATGAATTAGGGTTACCAATGTGATCATAATCTTACTCCATCATTGTCTTTGATTTGGCTTTGATTCACTTTGAATATCTTTCTAAAATTAGGCAAATTCAATCTTTTTGTCCACACCAATGCTTTGCACGATTTTAAATACTTGCCAACTAGATTTGAGACCTGAAACGAGTACAAAATCTTGAGTTTTCAATGTCTCTTAGTCGAGGAGGTGAAAATGAAATACTATTTGGTCGTGATCCAGGCTTCATAGTGATAAGACCGACTATTATCTGGTCGTAATCCAAGCTTTACAGTGACTTACTGGGGGGATGAGATTAAACTTGCTATCCGGTTGTAATCCAGGCTTCGCAATTTCTTAATTCTTATCTGGTCGTAATCCAGGCTTCAGAAGGAATTCAGTTGTTATCCGGTTGCATCTGGGCTTTAACTTGAATTTAGGGCACACTAATATCCGGTCGACTCCGGGTTTCTTAGTAATTGTCCAAGTAAACTGCTATTTGGTCGAAATCCAAGCTTAACAATGTCTTGTATCGCTATCTGGTTGTAATCCAGGCTTCACGATGTGTTATACCATTATCTGGTCGAATCCAGGCTGCATGGTGTTCTGTACTGCTATCTGGTCGTAATCCAGGCTTCACAATACCTTACTTCTTATCTGGTCGAAATCCAGGCTTCAGAAGAAATCAAGTGGTTATCCGGTCGCATCCGAGCTTCCCTTTGACTGTTGGGCCTACTAATATCCAGTTGAAGTCGGGCTTCCTAGTAATTGGTCGGGTAAACTGCTATTTGGTCGTAATCCAAGCTTCACAGTGTCCCTCACTGTTATCTTGTCATAATCCAGGCTTCATTGTCTCTTACCTCTATCTGGTCGTAATCCAGGCTTCACGATACCATACCATTATTTGGTCAAATCTAGGGTTCATGGTGTTCTGTACTGCTATCTGGTCGAAATCCAGGCTTCACAATACCTTACTTCTTATCTGGTCGAAATCCAGGCTTTAGAAGAAATCAAGTGGTTATCCGGTCGCATCCGGGCTTTCCATTTGACTTTTGGGCCTACTAATATCCGGTCGAATCCGGGCTTCATAGTAATTGGCCGGGTAAACTGCTATTTGGTCAAAATCCAAGCTTCACAGTGTCCCTCACCGCTATCTGGTCGTAATCCAGGCTTCACGATATAATATACCATTATCTGGTCGAATCCAGGCTTCTTGGTGTTCTGTACTACTATCTGGTCAAAATCCATGCTTCACAATACCTTACTTCTTATCTGGTCGAAGTCCGGGCTTCAGAAGAAATCAAATGGTTATCCGGTTGCATCCGGGCTTCCCTTTGACTTTGGGCCTACTAATATCCATTCGAATTCGGGCTTCATAGTAACTGGCCGGGTAAACTACTATTTGGTCGAAATCTAAGCTTCACAGTGTCCCTCACTGTTATATGGTCGAAATCCAGGCTTCACAGTGTCTTGTACCATTATCTGGTCGAAATCCAGGCTTCATGGTCTTGTATTTAAGATATACCACTATCTGGTCGAATCCAGGCTTTATGATAACTTGTTGAGCTGTTATCCGGTCGTAATCCGGGCTTCACGGCTTGCTGGGGATTAAACTATTATCCGGTCGAATCCGGGCTTTATATCTTGCTTTTAAGAGATACCACTATCTGGTTGTAATCCAGGCTTCGCGGTAGTCTGATACTATTATTCGGACGTTCTCTGGGCTTCACAATATGATGTAGAAATCAAGATACTATCCGGTCGGATCCGGGCTTCATAACTTGAGCTTGGTGAGAATTTGATTGTATCTTTCCTGAAAGGTAAAGGTTAGTTGTATGTAATGCATGATATGTATCAGACAATGATGTTCTCAAAATAAATGAGATTGTTTTGTATGATGCGTATGCGCATGTCATGATGTACGGACATGCAATGTTTATGATATTCTCTAGCTGGAGGAAAATAAATCCTGGATTACTGCTGGAGAATATAAAGAGTTTCGCTCGCTGAGGATAACGACCGAAGACGATTGGGAAAATAATCCTGCTGGAGAATACATTGGTGAGAGACTGTCTCTGTGGGGAAAAGATGCTCTGCTGAGGATTAACAACCTCGACTGTGGATGAATTACCGACGCTGGCGATGATAAACTCTCTTGGGGATTGAGTTTATGTTTGTGAAAGAAATGAACTCCATTGGGGGTAATCTTCTAGACTCTACTGGGGATAATCTTCCAGACTCCATTGGGGATAATCTTCTAGACTCTACTGGGGATAATCTTCCAGTGCTGGTGATAGATAAACTCTGCTTGGGGAGAATCTTACCAACTCATTCGCGATTGCGAACCTCAGCTGGGGAGAGTGGTGTCATGTTCGGGAATGCTAACATCACTGTCTCTTTCTTACTCTGCGGGGAGTGAATATTACGGGGACGCATGCTAAGGATATGATGATGACTTTGCATAGAGACTACTCTGCCCCTATATTTGCTGGAGAAGGTGCCCGCGGAGGCCTTGTGGATCAAGTGTTATCCCAACTTATGAAGTGCTTGGTGACTTTCGATCAAAATGATCAACCTTCTTCTGGTAGGCAAATGACAAGATGATGGGACATAGTCGTACGCTTTGATCCCTAATTTTTTCCTGGACTGCCCTTTCGGGTTTTCAGTCCACCGGGATACCCTTTTTTTCCCAGGCCGCCCTTTTGGGTTTTCGACTTGCCGGGTGTATAGATTTTTCATTTTTTATCCCTAATTTTTTCCCGAACCTTTTGGTTTGCCGGTACGCCCTTGTTTTGCCTAGGTGTGTAAACCTAGCGGGTCTTTGTTCATGCGCAGTATTTTTTGACTATGTCCATGCTCTCAGGGTGTAGGGAGTTGTCAATGTCGGTAGTGTTGTGTTGCCATACTACCAGAAGATGTTTGTTTGATCATGCAAGATTCGTTGCTGGAATTCATATCCAATGCCCCAGGAGATTCAGATGGGGATTTTCCCCTGGCTATTTGGCATCTTTGCGAGATTCCTTGAATCTTGACCTGACTGCCCCAGATGATGGACAATGATCATGCCGTGCCCCTTGTTTGGAAGTATTTTTTCTACTTGAGGTGATCCTTTTTATTGAGAAGGTCTTTGTTCACTAGATATTCGTCGTGCGAATTTCTCTGTTGTTGAACAAATAGTCATATGCAAACAATGTTATTTTAAGAATGCAAAGCTTATGTCTGTCTTGAAATTTTTGAAAATGCATTTTTTAGTAAAACAGGAAAATTTTGTAAATTGTGATGTCAACTCAGGATTTACAGCAAGTTCTATAGGAGTCAGGATACCTTTTGTAATAGTATGCTTTCGAACTAACCCATGCTTCAGCTAGGACTTTCAAGGGTTATAACGTAGCCTGGTTCACGGTTCAAGAAACAAAGGATAAAGGCTCAAAATTTATTTGTACCCACCCGTTCTTCGTGATGTTCTTCGATCCTATTCTCAGTTAATTGCGCATTTAGATCCCGTTTGAGTCTTTGCTCTGATATTCCAGTGGTGGTTAGGATACTGACAATTTATTTTGAATAGGCAGTCATTTCCTTTTTTTTTAGGGTTTGTAGGACCTCTTTCCTTTTTTTGGATTTTATTATCCCTGTCTTTTGCTTGAACTGTTTCTTTTTGTGATTACAGTCAGCGGGATGCCCCCGTTTTTCTTAAGTCTCCTTCATAGGTTTTAACTTAATGGACTTTTATTTCGAAAGATAATGAATGCCTGTCTTGACGATTATAGGGAACCATCACCGTCTTTTATTTTGGAAGGACGTTTTTGAAGCCATTCATTGTGCACCTGAATTAACCGAGAAAACTACCCTACCCCAGGTTGTGATTAAGGGTTTTAATTTGTGAAAAGAAAAACTCCTACTTCTTTGGCTCAAAGGGGTTGACTAGGGATTATCTTCCTTATAACTCCATTGTTTAGGATTTGAAACAACGCCTGTACATCGTCAGCGGGGTCTGTTCAAAAGCATACTGTAGAGATTTTGATATCATTTTCGTCATCCTCCCTCTAAAGGCTTGGAGTTTTTTAATCGAGAGTTGAATATCACCAAAAAGGAAATCAATTTAAATATAGTGAATACGAATGGATTGATTCAAAACAGACATATGCAATGCATTGATAAAGTAACAAAGTTTGACATAGATAAATATTCGAACAATCAAAAAGGAAATTACAAATTGAAAATTCTAATGAACAAAAGCCTCTCTTGTCAAAACTTGTCACTTCAAATGGTGAGCCTTGGAGAATTAACAGAAACATTCCAATTGACCATCTTGTGTGAATACCAATGCTCCTTCATCAATCAGGTCTTGAATTTTGTACTTCAACATCCAACAATCGTCAGTATCATGCCCCGGGCTGTTTGAGTGATATGCACACCTTGCATCGGGATCGTAGTTAGGTGAAGAAGTCTTGGGATTCGGATGACGTCCTATCAACGTCACCAGATTCATTCTCAATAGGTGTCGTAAAGCTTGAGACGGTAGCATGTTGAGCTTGGTAAGCTGCCTCTTAGGTGTATCTGGCTTACTCTGATTAACCCGTTGTTTTTGGCGAGGTTGTTGTTAGACCCGTGATGTAGTAGAAAGTTGGAAAGGTCCACCCTTCACCAAACCAAACTCTTGTCTTCTTGGAGGCTGATCAATGACCTGGTCTCTGGCCTCAACTGTTTGCTTCATACTGTTGTATCTGTCTTGATGAATCTGGTTGGTAATGGTTCTCAGCTCTTCTTGTTCCGGGGCTAAACCTTGGATAAGAGCCATCTGCCCCAGCATCTGGGTTCTTATTGCATCTACCTCAGCTTGTAGTTGTTCCAGTCGTTCGTCCTTATTGTGTTCAGGGATTTTCTTGTCCAAGTTCCCAATGAGGAGTGTTTTCAACTCTTCCTACCCCTTGGATAGGTTTAGGAATATGTCCTTGAACTGAGCTTCTTGAGTTTGAAGATCTCTGTTGTCTTGTTGGAGAGCCATTGCTGAAATAAACAGCGAGGACATGAGAGACCGGTAATGAAAGACCTGTTATGCCATGATATGTATGATATAGGTATGCAATGTTTTCAAGGATCTCGCGGGGTAAACAAGAAATTGTTAGAATTTGATTGCAGCTTGATTGAAGAAACTTCGTATTGTTGAGAGTCCTTTCTCAAGAGTCAAGCTCACCATATCGAGTGGGTCATAGCCACTGACTCAAGTTATCGTGTTCTGATCTCTGGACGACATTGGCTTAGAGGAAAATAAATCCCCTTGCCCCTTGCTAGACGTTTGGTTCATCATAACCTGCACCACCGACCCTTGAGATCCTTGAAATGGTTAAGGAAATGTTAAGGCATGATGTTATGATGTGTAAGCTATGCGTTTAAGCAAAAGTGCGAGGTGATGTAAACAAGTAAACTCGGCGAGAAATCCAAGTTATTGGATAAGGACTGTAAACAAAACCTACAAAGAACTCATGTTGTTAGATGATAAAATTGTGCAAGTAGTTCAAGTTGAAAGCACACAAGTCACATAAATAGCCTTAGGTTTAGGCTTGCATGGGGTCTAGGTATTACCCTCTTGAAGTTCAGTTGGTTCAACCTGTCCTAATAATAGTAACCGGGTTCTAGAGGTTCTCAATATCACTGACCATCCTCCATCGGTCATAGTTTCAACTCACGCAATCTTTTCTTGCAGCCGGAACCATCTCGAGAGCATGATCTCAATGAGTGTAGCATCGAGTATCAACCAGTTCCCAGCTCTACACCGAGACCGGCTATCTCACTACTTCCTATGGCCAAGTTGGTCAATTATAGGTTCTAAGGTCAGTTGATACTTAACGACCCATATAGCAGCCCCATACTCTTCTTGTTGCTCCACAAGGGATATCGGTACCAACTAATGTGCTACATCAACGTAGCTACTTCTTTAACAATATCGGTCTACACCGTACAGTTCCCTCATAGTCTATTGCTACTTACCTAAAAGGTGTCCCCCAGATCCGGGTTAGGATCTATAGTAACTCCGATACAAAACCCACAAAGATAAAGCAACCAAATCAAACAATAGAAAACAATATGATGAACTAATCCTAAGGTATACCCCACTTATAAACTCCCCAGCAGAGTCGCTAGTTCTGTGATATGGTGGCCAGAAACGGGACTATTTTTTAGGAATTGCTGGTTTGCGTTTTGCGTTTGTGTTTGCAAAATGTTGCGGTAAGCAAGAGTCGCCACCAACTTTTATTTTATCCAACAAGGAAAGGAAAAAAGCATAGAAAAATTCCTTTTTCGAGATTTTCTGAGTACCGGGGGTAGATTATATAAAGGGAAGGTATTAGCACCCTTTCTATCCGTAGTTATCTATGGGCTCTTAGGTACTTGCTCATCATTTTCAAAATTGCTTCTTTGTGTTTGTGTGATTTGAAAAGTTTTTGTTTTTACTTCGATTTAACTCTTGCTTCTGTCTTCAAGAGTGTTACGAAGTGTTTTTGAAAACTTTGTTTGAAAAGGAGTGTAAGTGTGAAAAAGTTTGTTTTGGATTGAGCAAGTACTTAAAAGTTAATCTACCTACTCGAAAAAATAATCGTTCTATGTTTGTTTCCTTTAGACAATGCTATCCCACTATTAGTGAGTAGGTAGCACCATCGTTGGAGTTTTGAGGGTCAATTCGAAAGGGACGTACGGTCACTAAAGCAATGTTAGGACGTCTTAGTAGTAACCCTAATATCTTAGATTAATTATTCGAGGCAACAATATCCGAGGCAACCATTCCGAGGCAACTTTGATCTTTGAGACAAAAGGACGACCACTAAAGCATCCTATACCTAATGACCGTTTACCGAAGGCAACCGAAGTGGGAGTGTACCCTAGGAGTGCGCATGTGCGAGTGATTCAATTTCAAATTTATTATCTTCGCACATTTAGGGTTAGCTAACCGTTTTAAAGTTAATCATACATTCTTGTCATGCAACCCTAATCATACATCTAACATTTCATATTTTGCGGAAATTAAACTACGCTATTACAAGGCTTCGGGTATTTACATAGCCAAAAACAAACCCTTAAAAAATAAAGCGATAAATGAAAATAAAAGACCTAATTAACTATTACAACTTGTGAGCAATTACATTAATAGGGAAAAAATAAAATAATAAAGCGCGCACAATGACATTGAGATCGGGAGAGAACTAGGGTTTTGACCCTTTCTAACCTAATTAAAAGAAAAAATGTTTTTGTTGTTTTTAATTATTTTTTTAAGAAAAGGATTAGGTTTTATAATTAAATATACAATTAATTAGCTAATTAAATTAATTAAAGAAAATAAATTAATGGCCTATTTTTGTGTTTTTGGTTATTTTTAGGAAAATAAAATTTAATTAAGTTAGAAATAAAACCCTAATTGTTCTAATTAATTTTAATTTATTTACAAAAAGAAATTAAAGTTTACCTAAAATTAAAATCTAATTAAATTAATTACTTTATTGATAAAAAATAAACCTAAGTATAATTGGGTAAAAAATATTTTTATGTAATTTTTTTTATAAAAGAAAAATTAATTTTGTGTTAGTAAATAAAATAAATAAATTAAATAAAACAAAATGTAAAAAGAAAAGAGAAAGAGTTATTGGGCCTGAGTAATTTGGGGGTGTAAACAGCAATCTGGGTCCAAGAAACAAAGGTCCACGTTGACCTTCTGGGATCCCATGCATTTGCTTTGACCCCGCCTTTGGTGCTCCTTCATTGATGGCCCTTGGATCTGGCCATCTGGCCACTTGGAAGATTGGATGAGGAGGTCCCATGGTGGACCTTGGTCTTTGGTGTGTACTGGATTACCTGAAAGAAAATAATATGAAGAATGGGGGGACCTGGGATTCGAACCCAGGCCCTGAAGCACTATTCAACCACTTGGTTACCAACTGAGTCACACGCGTTTCTTGTATACAAAACAAACAACAATTATTATATTAAGAACCAACGAAATAAAAGAAATTCGCGCGGAAATTCAAATCAGCGAATGGGATGGAGGCACGTATGTCATCTTCCTCCCTGCACTGTTGGTAAAAGTCCCAAACTTTTACCTACGGACGTTTGTCCGTCACTACAAACTAGGCTCGTTCCAAAATCCTCCATCAGCAATATAAATGACATCTAATGCCATGGATCGAACCGTCTCGTCATCCTGAACATCATGGTACCTTTCATGAAGGCTAATTTTGCCTGCATACAAAAACTCTAAAACGGAACCAAAAAACCTAACAATGGCAATGCTTGATTCAGTCTATGAAAACACAATTAAGTATTACAGAAAGCTTGCAAATGTTCTAAGGATCAAGAATATATAATTACATCATGCTATATGTGCCTGAATTATGCAAACCAATTTCAAAAATAACTCAATATCGTGGATGACTTACAGTGGTATTCAGGGCCTGGAAATGCTTGCTCTTGATTGGATTCGCTTGCCTACACTCCCAGGAAGCGATTGGAATTGTCAGGGGGCTTTGAGGATGCTTGGAAATAGGTATTCGAATGACCACTTTTTTCTTTTTTTTGCAAGTTTTGTTCTTGTTGTTGCGCCTCCTTCTAGCCTTGCTTTAGGTCTGCCAATGATCCTTATGTACTGAGGAATGAATTAGGGTTACCAATGTGATCACAATCTTCCTCCATCATTGTCTTTGATTTGGCTTTGATTTACTTTGAATATATTTCTAAAATTAGGAAAATTCAATCTTTTTGTCCACACGAATGCTTTGCACGATTTCAAATACTTGCCAACTGGATTTGAGACCTGAAACAAGTACAAAATCTTGAGTTTTCAATGTTTTTGGATTTTCTATGATTTGTTTTGATTTAAAATTATTTAACTCAAATAAAAATCAAAATAAATAATAAAAACAAGATGATGACAAGTGGCAAGGGCTAGGGCTCGTGGACCATGTTGCCAACTCAAAACGAGTGCAAAAGATTAGCCTCATTTGGCAAAAATTGCATTTTAGGGCATAGTTGACTTTTGACAATTTTGCAAAAAAGGTCAACTTCACCAATGCATAACTCCCTCAATTTTGACTCTTTGAAGGTTTTCTTGGACGTTTTAGAAAGCTTGATATGTCCTCTAAGCAACATTTTTGGTCCCACCTCAGTTTGATATTCCATGCTCATGTATGAAGCTTTGACAAAAAAGGTGTTTTTATTGACTTTTCAAAATAACCTATAACGTCCAAATTCATAACTTCTTGTGAGTGCATATTGTGAACTTGGGAGATGAAAATGGATTGTAGAGCATTGCATCCTCTTAAAAATGAGCTTTGGATGGGTCATTTCTCATAAAGTATGAGAAAGTTATGCTTGGTCAAAGTTGAGTTGACTTTTCCTACAAAACCCTAATTTAGCAACTTTTGGTTCTTGATGAATTATGAGAAATCCTTGATGAATCATGATCAACCCTTGATCAAATGATGAAATATACTTCAAAATGAGGATGTTAACCAAAAATCTTGAAGTTTTACTGCATGTAGGCCACAGTTGACTTTTGCCCTAGCACAGTCGATTTTCAGGCCTTTGAGCAATTGACTGGGCAAACTTTCTCTACGAGGCTTGAAACTTGACATGGATGATCTTGAGAACATATTAGGACAATGGTGAGAATTTGGGATCCCTTGGACTCAAGTATCTTGATGCAATATGAAACCCTAATTTGAGGTAGACTGCCTTAGGAGAGAGCTTGTCTGGTCAACCCTTGGACTTCCTTGAGCAACGTGAGGATCTCACTTGAAGTGTATTGAGAAATATGGGAGAGAAAATTTTGGGGTACAACTACATGATCAAAGATTTTAACAAAAAGGTCAAACGTCAGGTATATCAGGTCGGTGACTTGGTAATCAAGCGTATCATTTTGCCACAAGGTGATCTCAGGGGCAAATTGACTCCTACATATGAAGGACCGTTTGTAATCAAAAGCATATTCTCTGGTGGAGCAATGATCTTGACCACTATGGATGGCGACGACTTCCCACACCCTGTAAATACGGACATAGTTAAAATATACTACGCATGAACAAGGACCCGCTAGGTCGACTGACCTAGGCAAAAATTAGGGCATCCCGGCGAACCAAAAGGTTCAGGAAAAAATTAGGGATAAAATACAAAAACAAAATATGTACACCCGACAAGCTGAAAACCTGAAAGGGCGACTTGGGCAAAAAAGGGTATTCCGGTGGATCGAAAACCCGAAAGGGCGGTCGAGGCAAAAGTTAGGGAATTAAAGCGTAAGATTATATCTCGTTGGATCATCTTGCAGACAATCTTCACCGTTGACCAACCAGCTCAAACGGTTCTAATCGATCCAAGCAGCTTCGCCAAGGTGACAAGTAGACAAGACACTCAGAGACACGAAGACTATAGTAGAATGGGAACCCCATGGGATTATTTCACACAACTATCTTTTCTTTGTATTAATTTTCATTTTTTACGATGACATTCTCTTACTAGAATGCTCGTCTCGTTGTACAAAAAAAGACTTATTCAAGTTAATACAAAGATATCCCTTTTGAAAGTGAAAAACTATTTGTTTCTTTATTTCTGTGTTTTGTTTACAAAAACTTCCAATGATTTATTTTTGAACATATGCATTTGAACGTGATTACTATTTACAAATGAATAGAAAACGGAAAGACAATTACTAACGGCTTTAAGAAATAGGATAATATCTATAGGCCATTCCATAAAATCCCCACAGGTACCTTCTCCAGTGTTGTAACCCAAAATTTACCCTCCCATATTTCTCAATACATTTCAAGTGAGGTCCTCAAACTGCTCAAGAAAGTCCAAGGGTTGACCGGACAAACTCTCTCCTAAGGCAGTCTACCTCAAATTAGGGTTTCAGTTTGCATCAAGGTACTTGAGTCCTAGGGATACCAAATGCTCACCATTGTCCTAATATGTTCTCAAGATCATCCATGTCAAGTTTCAAGCCTTACAAAGGAAATTTGCTCAGTCAATTGCTCAAAGGTCTGAAAATCGACTGTGCTAGGGCAAAAGTCAACTGTGTCCTACATACAGTCAAACTTCAAGATTTTTGGTTAACATCCTCATTTTGAAGTATTCATCATCATTTTATCAAGGGTTGATCATGATTCCTCAAGGATTTATACAATTCATCAAAACCCAAAAGTTGCTAAATTAGGGTTTTGTAGGAAAACTCAACTCAACTTTGACCAAGCATAACTTTCTCATACTTTATCAAAAATGACCCATCCAAAGCTCGTTTTGAAGAGGATACAATCCCATACAATTTATATTCATATCCAAAGTTCAAAATATTCACTCACAAGAAGATATAAATTTGGACATTATAGGTCATTTTGAAAAGTCAATAAAAACACTTTTTTTGTCAAAGCTTCATACATGAACATGGAAGACTCAATTGAGATGCTACCAAAAGGGTTTCTTATAGGACATCTCAAGCTTTCTAAAAAGTCCAAGAACACATCTCTAGGGTCAAAATTGAAGGTGTTATGCATTGGCAAAGTTGACCCTTTTTGCAAAATTGCCAAAAGTCAAATGTGGCAAAAATTGCAATTTTTGTCAAATGGGCCCAACTTTTTATGCTTGCATTGAGTTTGTAACATGACCCACGACCCGTGATCCTTCCCATTTGTCATTCTTTTATTTTTTTCATTTATTTTGATTTTATTTCAATTAAATCAAATAAAATCAAAATAAAATCATGAAAATATCAAAACTAATCAAAGCTTGAGATTTTGTGCATGTTTAGGCCTCTTATACAGCTGGAAAGGAAATCAAATCATGCAAGCTTCATTAGGACACAAAAAGATTGGATTTGGCTTGATTTGGAAAGATTTACATAAGAATCAAATCATCATTCAATCATCTTAATTGAGAAAGATTTGAGGCAAGTTTGTAACCTAATTCATTCTAGGGTACATATAGGACAAGTGCGAATCAAAAACTAGGGCATTGGAGGCGTGAGAAGAGAAGAACAAATCTCAAAATTTCAAAGGAAAGTTGCAATCTGATTTCTCGATTCCAGGCTTCTTCAAGCCGTTCCAAGCATACCATTCGTCTGCTGGGCATCCAAGGACTCTATCCCAATCCTTAGCAAGCATTTTCGTGCCCAGATACGCGCTGTAAGTATCCCACGACCTCCATGCTTTTTTGAAATCGCATTTCATAATCCTGGCACCCTTAGCATGATTTGAATATATATTATGAATCCTTGAAACATTTGAAAGCCAATAGTAACACTTAATTGCATTTTTATTGGCTATACAATAAGTTGCCATGATTATGGTTTAGGTTTCGTTTTTAGGGATTTTGCTTGTAGGAACAATTAGCCATGGAGAGTGGTACCATGATGCTCGTGAGGATGCAACGAGTTGATTGGTACCACTGGTATTGATTTATCATGCAGGGATAAGGTCTTGGAATGGACAAGGGTTATACCTAGACCCTTTGTCTGTAGGTAAAAGTTCTGGACTTTTAGCAACGGTGGGAGGAAGAAGAAGGGTAGTGTGGCACCCTGTGATTCTCCCATTCAAAAATTCGCGCGTTTTTCATATATCACTTTGTTTTTCCAATATAATAATTGTTTTTTGTTCCATATACAACAAAGCGCGCTAGCTCAGATGGTCAGTGGACAAGGGAAATTGCCAAAGGGCCTGGGTTCGATCCCCAGGTCCCCATATTTGTCAATATTATTTTCTTTTACATCATCAGGTACACATGAATGCAAGGAGACCATTATACGCCCTCAATGTCCAGCCAACCAGATCTCCAGCATGCCAAATCCAACGCCTATCACATGGAGGTCTACCATAGGCCTAGTCAAGCTTGCAACATGGGATCTGGAAAGTCAACGTGGGCCAAGGAGTTTTGGGCTCAGAAAATGCAATTGACACCCCCCTTCTTGCTACAAAACCAGACCCATTTTCTTTATTTTCTTATATTTCTTTTATTTATTTATTTTGTTTAAATTATTTTCTAATGCAAAATTAATTCTTTTTTTTTACTAAACTCATAAAATCAATTTTTACAAATTTAGATTTAGGTTATTATTTTTATCAAATTTAATTTAATAATTAGTTAAATTTAATTTTAGGATAATGCTAACTTTTTTTTGTAAATAATTTAAAATCAATTAGAAAATTAGGTTTGTTCTTGATTTAATTTTTAATTATTTTCTCAATAAAACAAAAATACAAAAATAGGTCAAATTAATGGTTTTTCTTAATTTAAATTAATTAGTGATTAGGTTTGTATTTATTCAATTAAAACCTTATTTTCTCAAAATAATTAAAAACACAAAAAAATGATTTTTCTTTCAATTAGGTTTAGACGGAGTCAAAACCCTAATTTTTTTCTCGTTCTCGATTCATCCCGCGCATTTATTATTTTTTATGATATTAATATAATTGCTCATGGTATGTAATAGTTTAATTAGGATTTTTTTCTTTTATTTATCGTTTTACGGGTTTTTGGCTATATAATTAATCCCCCTCCCCGAAGCCTTGTAATAGCGTAGTTTTATTTTTCTGCATTTTAATTTTCGCAAATATTAACTGTTAGAAGTATAATAATAGGATTGCATGACAAGATTGTATGTTAATTTAAAATGGTTAGCAAACCCTAAATGTGCATAGATGATAACTAAAATCAAATCACTCGCACATGCGCACTCCTAGGGTATACTCTCACTTCGGTTGCCTTCGGTAAACGATCATTAAGTATAAGGTGTTTTAGTGGTTACCCTCCTGTCTAAACAAAAAGATCAAAAGTCCCGCTCGGAAATGTTGCCTCGGAAATGTTGCCTCAGAAAGGTCGCCTCAGAAATGTTGCCTCGAACATGATCTTAAGACGTTAGGGTTATTACTAAGACGTCCTAACATTGCTTTAGTGATCGTACGTCCCTTTCGAATTGACCCTTACAACTCCAACGACGGTGCTACCTACTCAGTAATAGTGGGATAGCGCTGTCTAAAGGAAACAAGAACAGAAACATTATTTTTTCGAGTAGGTAGATGCTAGTAGGTACTTGCTCAAAAACAAACTTTTTCACACTTACACCTTTTTTCAAACAAAGTTTTCAAAACGACTTCGTAACACTCTTGAGGACTGATACAAGGGTTAAAACGAAGTAAAACAAAAACTTTTCAAAACAAACACACAAACACGGAAGCAATTTCTTAAAATGATGAGCAAGTACCTAAGAGCTCGTGGAAAACTACGGATAGAAAGGGTGCTAATACCTTCCCTTTCTATAATCTACTCCCCGTACTCAAAATCTCGAAAAAGGAATTTTTTTTGTGCTTTTGTCCTTTTCTGTTGGATAAAATAAAAGTCAGTGGCGACTCTTGCTTACCGCGACATTTTGCGAACACAAACGCAAAATGCAAACCAGCATTTCTCAAAACAGTCTGGTTTTGCCACCGTATCACAGAACTGGCGACTCTGCTGGGAAGAAATAAGTGGGGTATACCTTAGGATTAGTTCATCATAAATTACTTCTCTTGTTTGGTTGCTTTACTGTTAAAGGGTTTTGTATCGGGAGTTACTATAGATCCTAACCCGGATCTGGAGAACACATTTTAGGTAAGTAGCAATAAACTGTGAGGGAACTGTACGGCATAGAAAGATACGGTTGAAGCAGTAGCTACATTGATGTGGAACATTGGTTGGTACCGGTATCCCTTGTGGAGAAACGAGGAGAATACAGGGCTGCTATGTGTGTCGTTAAGCATCAACTGACCTTAGAACCCATAATTGACCAACTTGGCCATTAGGAAGTAGTGAGATAGTCGGCCTCGATGTAAAGCTGAGAACTGGTTAATACTCGATACTACACTCATTGAGACCATACTCTCGAGATAGTTCTGGACACAAGAAAAGATTGTGTGAGCTGAAACCATGACCGATGGCGGATGGTCAGTGATATTGAGAACCTCTAGAACCCAGTTACTATTATTAGGACAGGTTGAAACCAACTGAACTTCAAGAGGGTAATACCTAGACCCCATGCAAGCCTTAAACTTAAGGGCTTTTGTGTGACTTGTTTTCCTTTGCCATGTCTGTTATCTGCTATACATGTTGTTTGTTTTATCATGACATCATGCATCATAACATAGCATGAATACTTCATTATACTAACCATTTCAAAGACCTAGGGGATTTATCTTTGTTCTGTTTTGCAGATTATGGCTTCCATGCGCACAAACACCATCCGAGTTAACTTTGTGCAAATACCTGCCTAACTCAAAGAGTTAGTCTCAAGAGTTTCTGAGACTTCTTCCTTTATTAAGAGACATGGTCAGCTTCTTAGCTTGGTTACCTCAAAGTTTGATGAGCACATGATGAGTGTGCTTTTCAGTTCTTCGATCCGGTGCATCATTGCTTCACTTTCCAGGATTATCAGCTAGTTCCCACTTTGGAAGAGTTTTCTCACTTATTGGGCATATCCATCCTTGAGCAGATGCCCTTCACAGGTTTGGAAGAGACTCCTAGACTAGAATACATTGCTTCAGCTCTACATTTGAAACGGGCTGATGTAGTATCTAATTGGGAAACACGAAGCAGGGTTGAAGGTTTCTTAGCCAAGTTTCTGATGGATCAAGCTCAGCTGTTCTGGGATAACTTGTATTTTAAGGCTTTTGAAGACATCTTAGCTCTCCTTATCTATGGTTTGGTTCTTTTCCCGAATCCAGATTCCTTCATAGATGTGAATGCGGTTAAGATCTTCCTGTCTCGCAATCCTGTACCTACTCTTCTGGGTGATATTTTGCATGACCTCTATACTCGTAATGTACGAAGAAAAGGGACTCTCATGTGTTGCATGCTGCTGCTGGAGAGGTGGTTTATTTCGCACCTCCCCAAGTCTGTGTTGAAGAATGAAGAAGGTTTGGGATGGTCTTACAGGATGATGTTCCTTGCCCATATAGAAATTCTTTGGAGTTCCAAGGCTATGGAAAGCACTGCTGTCATTGACCGATGTGGGGGATACCCTAATGTCCCGTTGCTTGGAATCAGAGGGGGAATAACCTACAGTCCTTGTTTGGCTTTGCGACAATTCGGTCGTGCTCGGAGAGATGGTCCTCATAAGCTACTTCTTATGGATATTGCATTTGACTACAAGGAAGACGTTGACGAGCATCGCCGAAGGTTTATACGAGCTTGGGGCATGGTGAACAGATCTGACCCCCAAGAGCTAGGACCAAGGACTTCTCTCCCTATGCAGCCTTATCTCCAGTGGGTCCGAGCTCGTGCCCAGAAGCTTGGGATGCCTTATGAAGTTGTGTTGCCAGTGATTGTGGAGACCACCAATGAAGAGGGCATTCCTTATACAGTCCTTTATCCCTACATGCCCACTGATCTTGGGGCATTGAAGAGATCCTGGATTCAGCTGAAAGAGGAGAGGGATGCTTATCGCGAGAAGTACCGTGAGCAAGAGAGGAAGATCTTGAAGCTCACCAGGAAACTCAAGAATGAAAGAACGATCAATGACTACGTTAGCACCAAGGGGAAGCGTCCATGGGATTTCTGATTTTGCTTTTTTAAGTTTAGATTTTTTTTTCATTTATTTCTTTGTAACGCCTCAAAGGCATTGTTGAACCTTTTTACAAGTTTAATCTAATAAAGTTTGTTTATTTTTTGGTTTGCAAATTTAAATCTCCCAAATTCTTTGAAATCATTACATACGCATCCCATTATCATGCACACCATTACAGGTACCCTTACAGGTTTCTCATCTTCTTCGTTGTTTATTTCAGCAGAGATGTCTTCCGATCAAGCTATTAAAGATCTTCAGGCACAAAATGCCCAATTCCAAGAGATGTTTTTGAGCTTGGCTAAAGGGCAAGAGGACTTAAAAGCTCTCATTCTGAAAGAGAAAGAGAAGAAGAAGAAAAGGGCCCCAGTCCTGCAGTTTTTGATAATGATACAGATTATGATGAGGAACAGTATCCTCCTGCTGAGGATAGGTACAAGCAACTTGAAGACCGTCTGAGTGCTATGGAGTGTCAGAAGATCCCTGGTTTGGATTTTGAAGAACTGGGACTGGTATCTGGGGTGGTGATCCCTCATAAGTTCAAAGCTCTGGTTTTTGCTAAGTACGATGGAGTATCCTGTCCAAAACTCCATCTCCCCTCGTACGTCAGAAAAATCCAACTTTACACTGCTGATAGAAATTTGTGGGTACATTTCTTTCAAGATAGTCTGTTAGGGACTCAACTTGAATGGTTTTATCAATTGGAAGGAGCTAATGTCCGAAACTGGGAGGACCTTGATGCTGCTTTCTACAGGCAATACCAATATAACGCCGACCTTGCTCCCACTCGTACTCAGCTTCAGGGTATGTCAATGGGTGCAAGTGAAGGTTTTAAGGACTATGCTCAAAAGTGGAGAGAATTAGCTGGAAGAGTCCAACCCTCTTTGCTTGACAGGGAATTGGTTGACATGTTTCTGGGGACGTTATCTGGTCCATTCTTCAATCATCTGATCGGCAGTTTGTCATCTGGGTTTACTGAATTGATTTTGACTGGGGAGAGAGTAGAAGCTGGTATCCGAAGTGGTAAGATACAGAAGGATACTTCATCAAGTGCAGTGAAGAAGCCTTTCACCGGTAAGAAAGAAGCTAGTGCAGTGTACGGCCCAAGGGGGCAAAGCAGACTTGAACACCGTCAAGCAGTAAATGCGGTAGTGATATCAAGATCCACAGTTGCTCCATAATGCAACAATCAACAAAGGGTGGAGAGACCACAAAGACAGTTCACTCGGCTCAATATGACCTTGTCTCAAATTCTACCACAATTATTGAAGACCAACCCGGTAACTCTGAGGGAAGCCCCGAAGAATCCCAACACCACATCTCCGCTATATAATATGAATGCCTGCTGCGCTTATCACTCTGATGGCCCAGGTCATGATACAAACAACTGTTGGGCCTTGAAGAATAAGGTACAAGACATGATTGAAGCTAAAGAGATTGAGTTTGACGCTCCGGAGAAGCCCAACGTCATAACTTCTCTCGTGCCCAAACATGATCAAGGAATTAATGAAATTGAGGAGAGTGAAGAAGATTCAGATATCGACAGCTGAATCTACCCGACTACCAACGGTGGATTGAAAAAATGGACGGCGAAAGACTTCATACCCGTTTCTTTTATTACACAGTAATATACTTTTGTTTTGAGATTTGTAATAGACAGTTTTAAACTTTACGGACCGGTGCCTTGCCCGAGGCACCTTGGCTTTTGTTTGTGAGGGCTTATTATCTGTCATTTTCATATATCATCAATAAAGCATTGGACGTTTTCATGCATTACAAATTTTACGCTCCTTGTTTTTCTTTTCTATCTCGCACTTTATCAAAACAGCTATTGTCTTACACACACTCACATATCATAATTTAGATCCACATCCACTCTGGATCCCATTGATAACAACTCTGCTACTGCCAGTTATGACTTCGAAAATCCGATCAACCAAGCCGAGGACGAAGGTGAGGATGATTGTGAGGTGCCTGGAGAACTTGCTAGACTATTACTGCAGGAAGAAAGAGTCATACAGCCTCATGAAGAGCCAGTTGAATCAGTAAATTTGGGTACCAAGGAAGACAGGAAAGAGGTCAAGATAGGTGCGAATTTGGAGCCTAGTGTCAAACAACGGTTGATATAGATGCTATGCGACTATGTTGAGATCTTCGCTTGGTCTTATGAAGATATTCCTAGTTTGGACACTGACATTCTGGTACACCGCCTGCCGACCAAAGAAGATTGTCCTCTGGTAAAGCAGAAGGTTCGATGTATGCATCCTGAGATGTCTGAAAAAATCAAAGCTGAGGTCATGAAACAGTTTGACGCCGGATTTCTAGCTGTCACTTCTTACCCACAGTGGGTTGCCAATGTTGTTCTGGTGCCTAAGAAGGATGGTAAGGTACGGATGTGTGTGGACTATATAGATCTGAACAGGGCGAGCCCCAAAGATGATTTCCCACTGCCTCACATTGATGTTCTGGTCGACAATACCGCGCAGCATAAGGTCTTCTCCTTTATGGATGGTTTTTCTGGTTACAATCAAATCAAGATGGCTCCCGAGGACATGGAGAAGACAACTTTTGTTACACAGTGGGGCACCTTCTGTTACAAGGTAATGCCTTTCGGGTTGAAGAATGTTGGGGTAACTTATCAGCACACCATGGTCGCTTTGTTCCACGACATGATTCACCATGAGATTGAGGTTTACGTTGATGACATGATCGCAAGGTCCCATACTAAGTAAGAACACCTTGACCATCTCCGGAAAATGTTCGACAGATTGAAGATGTATAAGTTGAGGTTAAACCTGAACAAGTGCACCTTTGGGATAAGGTCTGGCAAGTTGTTGGGTTTCTTCGTTAGTGATAAAGGTAATCAGGTGGATCCTGCAAAGGTGAAGGCTATACAGGGGATGTCGGCTCCCTGCACAGAAAAGGAAGTTAGAGGCTTTTTGGGACGTCTGAACTACATCGCCCGATTCATTTCACATATGATTGCTACTTGTGAGCCAATCTTCAAGCTGCTGAAGAAAGATCAAGTGGTAAAATGGAATGATGAATGTCATACCGCCTTTAAAAGGATCAAAGAATACCTCAAAGAGCCACCAATTCTGATGCCTCCAGTTGAAGGAAGACCTTTGATCTTATACTTGACAGTGCTGGATAATTCAATGAGGTGCGTGCTGGGGCAGCATGACGAGTCTGGCCGAAAAGAGAACGCTATTTACTACCTTAGAAAAAAGTTTACCGACTGCGAGACCCGATACTCGTTGCTCGAGAAAACTTGTTGCGCTTTGGCATGGGCTGCTCGCCGGCTGAGACAGTATATGCTGACTCACACCACCTTATTGATATCAAAGATGGATCCAATCAAGTATATCTTTGAGAAGCCTGCCTTATCCAGAAGAATAGCAAGATGGCAGATGATCTTGACTGAGTATGACATCCAATACATAACCCAAAAAGCAATTAAGGGGAGTGTATTGGCGGATCATTTGGCGCATCAGGCAGTGGATGACTACCAATCCATGAATTTCGAGTTCCCGGATGAGAACATCATGTTGATGATCGACTGTGAAGAACTTGGACCGGATGAAGGACCTGAGGAGGGATCCCGATGGTCTATGTTTTTTGACGGAGCCTCGAACGTGTTGGGTAATGGCATTGGCGTTGTGATCATATCTCCTGAGGGCTGTCATACTCCGTTCACCGCCCGATTATGTTTCAATTGCACCAACAATATGGCGGAGTATGAAGCATGCATCCTAGGTATATGGAGATTCTGCTCTGGTGATCAGTCAGATCAAAGGTGAATGGGATATGAAGCACCCAAATCTTATTCCTTACAAGGAGTACGTATTGACGTTGCTTCTACACTTCGAGGAGATAACCTTTGAACACTTCCCAAGAGAGGAGAATCAGTTAGCGGACGCTCTAGCTACCATGTCTTCTATGTTCAAGGTCGGGTGGGACAATGAAGCTCCTCAGATTACCATTGAGAGGTTGGACGAACCCACACATTATTGTGACATTGAGACGGAAGAGGTAGCAGATAAACCCTGGTTTCACGAAGTAAAGAGGTATCTTGAGGCTCAAGAGTACCCCGAGGGTGCATCTGTTAACGATAAGAAGTTTCTGAGGAGATTCGCTGCGAAGTTCTTCATCGATAATGGTATCCTTTATAAGCGCAACCATGATTCAACCTTAATGCGATGTGTGGACAAGAACGAGGCAGAAAGGATTATGGCAGAGTTACATGAAGGTACTTTTGGAACTTATTCCAGTGGACATATCATGGAAAAGAAAATCCTACGGGCAGGATATTATTGGTCTACTATGGAAGCCGATTGTTATCATCACTCTCGGACCTGTCACAAGTGCCAAGTCTATGCTGATAAGGTGCATGTACCTCCAGTACCTTTGAATGTTTTGACAGCTCCTTGGCCTTTTGCAATGTGGGGCATCAATATGATAGGTGAGATCAGACCTACTGCGTCTAACGGGCATTAATTCATTCTGGTAGCTATTGATTATTTCACGAAGTGGGTTGAAGCAGTTTCCTTTTCTACAGTAACCAAGAACGTCGTAGCGTGGTTTATCCAACACAATATGATCTGTCGATACGGTGTACCAGAGAGGATAATCACTGACAATGGTACAAATCTCAACAATACGATGATCACCGAGCTCTGCAAACAGTTTAAGATACAGCATCACAACTCTTCTCCTTGCCGGAGGAAGATGAATGGGGCTGTTGAAGCGGCTAATAAGAATATCAAGAAGATTGTGCAGAAGATGACGGTAACATACAAAGACTGGCATGAGATGTTACCATTCGCTCTTCATGGGTACCGTACCTCAGCAAGGACGTCGACAGGGGCGACACCCTACTCTCTGGTGTATAGCATGGAGGCAGTCCTACCCATCGAAGTCCAGATACCCTCTCTCCGGATTATGAAGGATGCAGGTTTGAGGGAAGATGATTGGATCCAGACCCGACTTGACCAGCTGAAACTAATCGACGAAAAAAGACTTACTGCTATTTGTCATGGTCAGACGTATCAAAAGTGAATGATCAAGGCATTTAACAAGAAAGTCAGACGACAAGAATATCAGGTCGAGAATCTAGTGATCAAACGCATCATACTACCGCAAGGTGATCCCATGGGCAAATGGACCCCTACGTATGAAGGGCCATTTGTGGTTAAGAACATTTTTTCAGGAGGAGCTATGATTCTAACCACCATGGATGGTGACTACCTTCCTCACCATGTTAATGCAGGCATAGTGAAAAAATACTACGCATAATCAAAGACCCGCTAGGTAGACTGGCCAAGGCAAAAATAAAGGCTTCCCGGCGAACCAAAAGGGTTCGGGCAAAAGTAAGGGATGAAAATGAAAAAAACTGTACACCCGGAAAGTCGAAAACCTGAAAAGGCGGCTTGGGCAAAAAAGGGTATCCCGGTGGACTGAAAACCCGAAAGGGCGGTCCAGGAAAAAATTAGGGATTGAAGTGTAACACTATGTCTCATTGGATCATCTTGTAACCAGACTTCGTTATCGACTATCAAGCTCGGACGGCGCCAATCAATCTGATCTACCTTCAACCAAGTAGCAAAGTGATGAGACGCTCGAAGATATAAAGGCAATAGCAGAGTTGGAACCCAGTGGGATTGTTCACATAGCTGTTTTTAGTTATTTTTCACAAATTGTATAATTTCTATCTTTCGGCGGCATTCTCTTACTAGGACGTCAGCCTCTTGTAAAAAACGCCTATTACAGGCTAACTTCAAGAATCAATACAATTCATGTTACAGTAAATTTCAAAATTTGTTTTTTCTTTTTCTGTTTTGTTTTGCAAGAATGTCCAATGATTCATTTTTTATATATGCATTTGACAATAATTGCTGCTCATAAATATTTACATGCGAAACAAAAGACAAATACTCGTAATTCCAGGAACAGGGGCAAACAAGAAATGTCCAAACCTTACAGTTGCTCAACCCACCAGGTACAGGGACATAGCCAACTTGAGAATATGACTAAAGGTACATACACTCCCCGCAGAGTAAAAGGTATCTAAAGACAGTGGTGTTAGCTCTCCCCAGCCGAAGTTCATAATCGCGAATAAGTCGGCAAAATTCTCCCCAAGCGGAGTTCATCTATCACCAGCAATAGAAGATTATCCCCAGTGGAGTTTATTTCTTCCACAGATAAAAATTCAATCCCCGGCAGGGTTCATTATCACCAGCAACGGTAATTCATCCCCAGCTGAGGTTATTTCTCCAAATCAACAGATCTTCTAGTAGAGTATCTCTCTTCCCCACAGAGTCATTCTCTTGCCAATTTATTCTCAAATCATCTTCGGTTGTTACCCCCAGCGAGAACGAGGAACTCAGCTCCTTGTATTCTCCAACAGCAGTCCGGGATTTATTTTCCCCAACTAGAGAATATCATAAGAACATTGCATATCCATACATCATGGCATACGCATATACATCATACAGCCCAATCTCATTTATTTTGAGAACATCATTACTCGATATATGTCATACATCATGACATTACATACAACTAACTCTTTACCTTTCAGAGAAAGATACAATCAAATTCTCACAAGTTTTCTCTGGTTCAGTCAAATTGATACTAAGATTTCTATTCCAGTTCAAGTTATGAAGCCCGGATTCGACCGGATAATATCTTGATTTCTCCAAAAATACCATGAAGCCTGGAATCGACCAGATAGTGGTATATCTTAAATTCAAGCTATGAAGCCCGGAATTCGACCGGAAAATAGTTGAATCCCCAGCAAGTTGCTGTGAAGCCTAGAAATCGACCGGATAGCAGTACAAGACACCATGAAGCCTGAAATTGACCAGATAGTGGTATATCATAAACACAAGTTGTGAAGCTCGGAAATCGACCGGAAAACAGCTTAACCCTTAGCAAGTTATTGTGAAGCCTGGAGATCAACCAGATAGCAATACAAGATACCGTGAAGCCTGGAATCGACCAGATAATGGTATGAGACACCGTGAAGCCTGGATTACGACAAAATAGCGGCAAAAGACACTGAAGCCTGGGACTACGACCAGACAACAGTATAAGGTACTACGAAGCTTGGAATTCGACCAAATAGCAGTTTACCCGGCTAATTACTAGGAAGCCCGAAATCAATCGGATATTAGTAGGCCTTAAATTCAAGTTGAAGCCCGGATGCGACCGGATAACAACTTAATTCCTTCTGAAGCCTGGAGCACGACCAGATAAGAAGTGAGAAATTGCGAAGCCTGGAGAACGACCAGATAGCAAGTTTAATCTCATCCCCCCAGTAAGCCACTATAAAGCCTGGAGCACGACCAGATAGCAGTCGGTCTTATTTTTCTCAACAAATCACTATGAAACCTGGAGCACGACCAGATAACAGTTCATTTTCACCTCCTCGACTAAGAGATGATTCCCCAGTAGAATAACGGACGACTGAAGCTCCTAAAATTCTATTTCTCTCAAGACAGAGACCAGCATTCCCCAGTGTAGTCCTCCTCAACAACAGGTATACAAGCTCTCGCAAAGGAATCTCTTATGTGATCGACACTTCTTCTGATGGCATCCTTAAGCCCATCCTCCGTCATCAATCTCAAAATGGAATCTGTAAGCCCATTCCCGAAATAGCAAGGCCAGCACCACTTCATGCGAGTGCAAATTTCTGGGCACTCTAGTGTTCAATCATCTTCCACCTTCGGATCACGAATCGCAAGCAAGCCAATCTACATCCTCAGGTTTAATAAGATTGAACAGGGGCAGCTGTTGTACCCCAGAATTGGCCCTCCCATATTTCTCAATACATTTCAAGTGAGGTCCTCAAACTGCTCAAGAAAGTCCAAGGGTTGACCAGACAAACTCTCTCCTAAGGCAGTCTACCTCAAATTAGGGTTTCAGTTTTCATCAAGGTACTTGAGTCCTAGGGATCCCAAATGCTCACCATTGTCCTAATATGTTATCAAGATCATCCATGTCAAGTTTCAAGCCTTACAGAGGAAATTTTCTCAGTCAATTACTCAAAGGCCTAAAAATCGACTGTGCTAGGGCAAAAGTCAACTGTGTCCTACATATAGTCAAACTTCAAGATTTTTGGTCAACATCCTCATTTTGAAGTATTATTCATCATTTGATCAAGGGTTGATCATGATTCCTTAAGGATTGCTCACAATTCATTAAAACCCAAAAGTTGCTAAATTAGGGTTTTGTAAGAAAAGTCAACTCAACTTTGACCAAGCATAACTTTCTCATACTTTATCAAAAATGACCCATCCAAAGCTCGTTTTGAAGAGAATGCAATCCCATAAAATTCATCTTCAGCTCCCAAGTTCAAAATATGCACTCACAAGAAGATATAAATTTGGACATTATAGGTCATTTTGAAAAGTCAACAAAAACACTTTTTTGTCAAAGCTTCATACATGAACATGGAAGACTCAATTGAGATGAGACCAAAATGGTTGCTTAGAGGACATCTCAAGATTTCTAAAAAGTCAAAGAAAACATATCTAGGGTCAAAATTAAAGGAGTTATGCATTGGCAAAGTTGACCCTTTTTGAAAAATTGCCAAAAGTCAAATGTGGCCAAAATTGCAATTTTTGTAAAATGGGCCCAACTTTTTATGCTTGCATTGAGTTTGTAACATGACCCACGACCCATTATCCTTCCCATTTGTCATTCTTTTATTTTTGTCATTTATTTTGATTTTATTTCAATTAAATCAAATAAAATCAAAATAAAATCATGAAAATATCAAAACTAATCAAAGCTTGAGATTTTGTGCATGTTTAGGCCTCTCATATAGCTGGAAAGGAAATCAAATCGTGCAAGCTTCATTAGCACACAAAAAGATTGGATTTGGCTTGATTTGGAAAGATTTACATAAGAATCAAATCACGATTCAATCATCTTAATTGATAAAGATTTGAAGTAAGTTTGTAACCTAATTCATTCTAGGGTACATATAGGACAATTGCAGATAAAAAACCAGGGCATTGGAGGCGTGAAAAGAGAAGAACAAATCTCAAAATTTCAAAGGAAAGTTGCAATCAGATTTCTCGATTCTAGGCTTCTTCAAGCGGTTCCAAGCATACCATTCGTCTGCTGGGCATCCAAGGACTCTATCCCAATCCTTAGCAAGCATTTTCGTGCCCTGATACGCGTTGTAAGTATCCCACGACCTCCATGCTTTTTTGAAATCGCATATCATAATCCTGGAACCCTTAGCATGATTTGTTTATATATTATGAATCCTTGAAACATTTGCAAGCTAATGGTAACACTTAATTGCATTTTTATTGGCTATACAGCAAGTTGTCATGATTAGGGTTTAGGTTTCGTTTTTAGGGGTTTTGCTTGCAGGAACAATTAGCCATGGAGAGTGGTACCATGATGCTCGTGTGGATGCAACGAGTTGATTGATACCACTGGTATTGATTTATCATGCAGGGATGAGGTCTTGGAATGGAAAAGGGTTATACCTACACCCTTTGTCCGTAGGTAAAAGTTCTGGACTTTTAGCAACGGTGGGAGGAAGAAGAAGGGTAGCGTGGCACCCTGTGATTCGCCCATTCAAAAATTCGCGCGTTTGACATATATCACTTTGTTTTTCCAATATAATAATTGTTTGTTGTTCCATATACAACAAAGCGCGCTAGCTCAGATGGTCAGTGGACAAGGGAAATTGCCAAAGGTCATGGGTTCGATCCCCAGGTCCCCATATTTGTCAATATTATTTTCTTTCACATCATCAGGTACACATGCATGCAAGGAGACCACTATACACCCTCAATGTCCGGCCAACCAGATCTCCAGCATGCCAAATCCAACGCCTATCACATGGAGGTCTACCATAGGCCTAGTCAAGCTTGCAACATGGGATCTGGAAAGTCAACGTGGGCCAAGGGTTTTTGGGCTCAGAAAATGCAATTGACACCCCCTTCTTGCTACAAAACCAGGCCCATTTTCTTTATTTTCTTATATTTCTTTTATTTAGTTATTTGGTTAAATTATTTTCTAACACAAAATTAATTCTTTTTTTTACAAAACTCATAAAATCAATTTTTACAAATTTAGATTTAGGTTATTATTTTTATCAAATTTAATTTAATAATTAGTTAAATTTAATTTTAGGATAATTCAAAAAAAAATTTGTAAATAATTTAAAATCAATTAGAAAATTAGGTTTGTTCTTGATTTAATTTTTAATTCTTTTCTCAATAAAACAAAAATACAAAAATAGGTCAAATTAATGGTTTTTATTAATTTAAATTAATTAGTGATTAGGTTTGTATTTATTCAATTAAAACCTTATTTTCTCAAAATAATTAAAAACACAAAAAAATGATTTTTCTTTCAAGGTTTAGACGGGGTCAAAACCCTAATTTTTTCTCGTTCTCGATTCATCGCGTGCATTTATTATTTTTTACGATATTAATGTAACTGCTCATGGTATGTAATAATTTAATTAGGATTTTTCTTTTATTTATCGTTTTACGGGTTTTTGGCTATGTAATTAATCCCCCTCCCCGAAGCCTTGTAATAGCGTAGTTTTATTTTTCCACATTTTAATTTTCGCAAATATTAACTGTTAGAAGTATAATAATAGGATTGCATGACAAGACTGTATGTTAATTTAAAATGGTTAGCAAACTCTAAATGTGCAAAGATAATAACTGAATTTAAATTACTCGCACATGCGCACTCCTAGGGTATACTCTCACTTCGGTTGCCTTCGGTAAACGATCATTAAGTATAGGATGTTTTAGTGGTTACCCTCCTGTCTAAACAAAAAGATCAAAAGTCCCGCTCGGAAATGTTGCCTCAGAAATGTTGCCTCGGAAAGGTCGCCTCGGAAATGTTGCCTCGAACATGATCTTAAGACGTTAGGGTTATTATTAAGACGTCCTAACATTGCTTTAGTGATCGTACGTCCCTTTCTAATTGACCCTTACAACTCCAACAATGGTGCTACCTACTCATTAATAGTGGGATAGCGCTGTCTAAAGGAAACAAGAACAGAAACATTGTTTTTTCGATTAGGTAGATGCTAGTAGGTACTTGCTCAAAAACAAACTTTTTCACACTTACACCTTTTTTCAAACAAAGTTTTCAAAACGACTTCATAACACTCTTGAGGACTGATACAAGGGTTAAAACGAAGTAAAACAAAAACTTTTCAAAACAAACACACAAACACGGAACCAATTTTTTAAAATGATGAGAAAGTTCCTAAGAGCCCGTTGAAAACTATGGATAGAAAGGGTGCTAATACCTCCCCTTTCTATAATCTACTCCCCGTACTCAAAATCTCGAAAAAGGAATTTTTTTCGTGCTTTTGTCCTTTCCTGTTGGATAAAATAAAAGTCGGTGGCGACTCTTGCTTACCGCGACATTTTGCGAACACAAACGCAAAACGCAAAACAGCTTTTCTCAAATTAGTCTGGTTCTGCCACCGTATCACATCCAGCAAGAGAGGAAGCAAAGAAATCCTACTACAGAATCGCTAACGTATTTCCAACATGCAACCTAATGGTCTCAAGCGCTCTCATATCCCTAACAGATCAAAACCTCTAACTACTGCTCCAAAGGTTCCCCAGTGAAAGTTGCCCAACTTCTCAGGATTCCCCAGCAGGATTTCACGAAGTCCACAAGCAATGTTCGGCGTTTCCCTTCTACAACAGAGTTTATTTCTCTAATAAATGGAAACTCACCCATCAACGCTTCAAACATCAACAAAGTATAGAGACTTACACTCATATTTCCCAGCAGTACTCAGGGATTTATTTTCCCCGACTCATGCAACATTGTGGCAAAACAATTAATATGTTCATACATTGCATAGCATTGACAACACAAATGCATATAGAACAATATCATGCCATGCATTTCATACATCATGGCATCGCATACAACTAACTCTTCACCTTTTCAGGAAAGATCAATCGACAGGAAATTATCATCAACAAATTCCTGACAGACAAATATTTTCAACAAGTCAAATATAGATCCGTTCTCGAGAAAAGGTTGTTTCTTACTGGTTCAGAAAAATCTCTCAATGATTTATTCTGATTTGTTTCCAGATTCTTACTGGTTCAGATAAATCTCTCAACGGTTTATTCTGATTCGTCTCCAGATTCTTACTGGTTCAGATAAATCTCTCAATGATTTATTCTGATTCATTTCCAGATTCTTACTGGTTCAGATAAATCTCTCAACAGTTTATTTTGATTCGTCTCCAGATTCTTACTGGTTCAGATAAATCTCTCAACGATTTATTCTGATTCGTTTCTAGATTCTTACTGGTTCAGATAAATCTCTCAACGGTTTATTCTGATTCATCTCCGGATTCTTACTGGTTCAGATAAATCTCTCAATGATTTATTCTGATTCGTTTCCAGATTCTTACTGGTTCAGATAAATCTCTCAACGATTTATTTTGATTCGTTTCCAGATTCTTACTGGTCCAAATAAATCGCTTAATGATTTATTCTGATTCGTTTCCAGATTCTTACTGGTTCAGATAAATCTCTCAATGGTTTGTTCTGATTCCTTTCCAGATTCTTATTGGTTCAGATAAATCTCTCAACGGTTTATTCTGATTCTTTTCTAGATTCTTACTGGTTCAGATAAATCTCTCAATTATTTATTCTGATTCTTCTCCAGATTTCTTATTGGTTCAGATAAATCTCTCAATGATTTATTCTGATTCCAGATTTTTGCTGGTTCAGATAAATCTCTCAACGATTTATTCTAATTCGTTTCCAGATTCTTACTAGTTCAGATAAATCTCTCAACGATTTATTCTGATTCATTTCCATACTCTTATTGGTTCAGATAAATCTCTCAACGATTTGTTCTGATTCGTTTCCATATTCTTACTGGTTCAGATAAATCTCTCAATGATTTATTCTGATTCTTCTCCAGATTTCTTACTGGTTCAGATAAATCTCTCAATGATTTATTCTGATTCTTCTCCAGATTTTTGTTGGTTTAGATAAATCTCTCAATTATTTATTCTGATTCTTCTCCAGATTTTTGTTGGTTCAGATAAATCTCTCAACAATTTATTCTGATTCTTCTCTAGATTTTTGCTGGTTCGGATAAATCTCTCAACAATTTATTCTGATTCTTATCCAGATTTTTCTTGTTCAGATAAATATTTCAACGATTTGTTCTGATTCTTCTCCGAACTTCTGTTGTTTCAGTTTAAACCTCTCAACGGTTTATTCTGATTCTTCCCCACCCACAAATTTCTCTGGTTCAGATAAATTGCACCAAGATTTATTCTGATACTTTCCAGTCAAGATTAACCCAAGATATCTTTTGGTTCAATTTAAATCGCTCCAAAAGATATTCTGATTCTTTCCAACAAACATTTAAGACTTCTGCTAGCTCCAGTTTAAATCGACTAAAGGTTTATTCTGATTTCTTTTCTGTTAAAGTCAAGTTCAGACTTCGTCCACTTCTATCAACAATCACCTTTGGATGGCATCTATAAGCCCATCTCCGACAACTCTCCATCATTTCTCCAAATGGCATCTTTAAGCCCATTCCCTACACAATCAACCAGCGCATCATCTAGTGCAAATTTCTAGGCACTATAGTGTTCAATCATCTTCCACTTTCAAGCTACGAACGACGGACATGTCGATCTCACTTTTCAAGTTTAAGAATATTGAACAGGGGCAGTTGTTGTACCATAAAATTTTCATTCCCATTTTTCATACAGGATATTATCCTAGGGTTTCTTGAATACATAGTTTGGCTCAGAAGTTGATCAGACAGATTCTCTTCCTGAGCAGTAAGTCAGCAATTAGGGTTTTGCATTTCTAAAAAAAAATTGAGTCTTCAAGCTTTCAAATGGTCTTCATAGGTCTTCATGTCTCCTCAAGGTTGTTTAAGTCAGTTTTCAGACCTCGCATTGCAAGTTTGCTCAATCAATGGTCCAGATAACTGAAAACGACTACATTGACTTGAAAATCTCCCTTTTGCGAGAACAAATTCAAACGATCGTTACTTCTTCATTATTCAATTTTTTTGAGCAGTTTTTCTTGCGTATGATTCTCCTTGATGCCATCTCAAATTTCTCTTCACAAATCAAGAGCTGGTTACGCATGGAAGATCACCAAAATTTGAATATGGTTAGAAGTTGCATCATGGATTTTGACCTAATCTCAAGTAACTATGCCTGATTTCCAAGAATTGTAATTTCCTCAATTTTCAAGATCTTGAGGAGATTATTCTTGCACATTGTCATAAGCAATTCCATCTACAAATTCTCTTCAAGGATCAAAGGAAAATTGTGCTTTGAAGACCTTGAAAATTATCGAATCGTCATAGGTCATTTGCTTGATTCTGAATGCTCTTAACTTCTAGGTTTTGTTCATGTCGTAATCATTTTTTCTCAAAAAAAATTGATTCTTATGTTGGGATAATTCATGAAAATGGAAAGTTTGAGTTGAAAATTCATTAATCATTTTGATGCTGGCATTGTGAATCATTGGTGTTGAAACAATGATGATTATTGGATCGATGTTGGACATGTTTAAGCTCATAGGACATTCACTTTATTCAGAGGTTTGGTTTGAGATTAAAGGATGGAAAATAATATGGTTGAATTACTTAGAAGCCAAGATACAAAGCTCAAGTCCATTATGAATTCGAAGGCTCATTCAAGAATCAAGGGGCTCAAATGTTCATGTGCATTCATTGTTCAAAGTTCATCATTTCACGATGCAAACTCAAGACATCAAGGGTTTAAGATCCATTTTGATTCGAAGTTCTCTTCACAAAATCATTCAAGATTTCATATTCATTCAATTTAATTCAAGTTTACAAACAAAATACAAATTTAATTCATGTTTTCCAAGCTTCAAATTACAAGTTACAAGAAAATTACACAAGTTTTTGTACATAGAAACCTAAAGTCCTCCCTAAGCATATGCTAACTTGCTTCTAAAATCCTCCATGCTTCATTTGGTTTCCAATCATGGCTTTTTCATTTTCAATTTTTCATGTTGCTTTGAACCTTGCATCAATATTCAACCTTTCCTTGTCTTCTTCACCTCCAAGTCAACATTCATCACATGAAAGAAAAGAAGAAAAAAGTGTTAGCAACATGAAACTTTAAGCATAAAATCAAATTTTTCAAGAAACTTCTCATCATGAGGATTTGCATTTGGAATCAATTTAAAAGGGGTTGTTTTTATCATGATCCAATCTTATCCTATTTTTTGCAAATCACAAGGTTTGGGCCTTGGCTCACAAAAAGAAAAAATTGCCCAAAGCTGCCCAGTCTAAAAACTGCCAAACAATACAACAACCCAAGACAGCTTCACAAAACAAACAAGCAAAATCCAGCAAACTGTCAAACAATACAACAAGGACAAACACCAGCATAAATAAAAGCATAAACAAGCAAAGGTAGCAGCAACATAGGCTGCTAAAACAATACAAAGGCAAAAAATGTAGCAGCAATAGCATAGGAATGCTAGCTCATGGTATGCACCCTTTCATCATTTTCCGAAAAAATGCAAATTCTTCAGAAAGTTAAAGAAAAAAGCAAGGTTGCTTTGTATCATTGAAAGATGAAAGAGGAAAGAAGATAGGGACAAGTTAGAAAAGTATCACCTAAGCCAAAAACTGTCCAAAAACCTGCCATGACCAGCCTGCATTACAGTCCAAAACCTGCCCAAACTTGCACCAAAATGGACATAGCTTAATTTGTACTCTAAAGGCCAAGGTCATCAAGCCAAAATTACTAAAAAGCCAATTCATTACATCTCTTATATACCAGCAACAAGGGTCAAAGGTAAGGGGGGATATATCACAAAAAAGCCAAAGAAAACACAAATCTCTGCACCACCAAGAAACAAAACCAGAAACCTCACTGTAAGAGCAAAAGGCCAACCAATATACAAAACCAAAAAACCTCACTGTAAGAACAGAGGCCAAGGCAATATACAAAAACAAAACAGCAAAACCAGAAAAGATACGAACCAAGAGCAAAACCAGGCCATCAAAAAACCAAAACAGTACAAAACATGAACCTCGTACAACACACCAGAAAAATCAACAATATATCAAGCAAGAGCAAGGATATACAAACCAAAAGAGCCAAACCAGCATATATAACAACATAACAGAAAACCAAAAGGGGGATACGATTGTTCATCAGAGAAAGATAAAACAAACAATTTTCTTGCAGCAACCAACAAAACACAACAAAATACAGAAATCAAAGAAAACATAAAAAAGATCTCACCAAATCAGAGCAACCAAAAAAAAGCTTTTGTTTCCATCAAAACTTCACAAACCCGTCACCGCCATCATCGTTCCATCGTCACCAACACCATCCGAAATGTTATTTCATCATCACTGTTTGCGATATCAAACATCCTCAAGCGACTAGCTGCGAAGAGCCTAGCCTCCGTCGCATCGCCCTCTACGTACCGACAACCACCGCGCCCTTGCATCGTAACCGTCACCGATACAGGTTTGTCTTTCCCACCATGTTTTGATTTAGTCCATGCATTATCCATTGTTGTATAAATTCACGGTGTGTTGTTTGTAATGATAAGAAGAAGAAAGAGATAAGGAGATTTGAACACATAGTTTGAATTTTGAGACAGGGAAAGAGGTTCTGCCTCATTTGTTTTCCCTTAGGGTTTCATCAACCCCTCCTTTTTACAAGAAAGGTGGACCCTGGGTCGACCCGGTTCGGCCCAGGCCCACCATTTTTTTTAATTCCAAAATTATTCAATTCTTAACTTTTGATATTATTGAAAGTATCATTAAGCACGAATGACTAAGTGGTGCAGTGGTTGAAGCAGTGTTGGGTAAGCTGGAGATCGTGGGTTCGAGACTCCCTGGAGTGTTTTTCCTTATTTTCTATTTTGTTTTAATTATTTTGAAAATTTGTTTTGAACAACATAATATTTCTATAACTTAGATTTAAATTGGTACTTTATAATTTGTAAGTCTAAGAGTGCCTAAGAGGGGGGGTGAATTAGGTATATAAAAATTTATTCAGTTTTATGAGAATACTTGTAGTAATTTGTGGTTAAGAGTTTGAAGGTTTTTGATTATATCTTATCTTTTCTTGATTATGGTGATGAAAACGATAAAAGCGGAAAAGTAAAGAACACGGCGATATATCCTGGTTCCCCTCACAATCTGAGAGTACTCCAGTCCCCTTTCCAACACGAAAGAGATTTCATTATAGTTTAGAATGATTGTACAGCCTATGCTTATTATCTAACCTATATGGTGACCAAAGGTTCTTAACACCTTTAAGGTCAAACAAACACTAATGTGAATGAAGAACAATCCTCTTCAAATCACAACACTTACTTCCAACAATCCTGGATAGTAAGGGAATACTTTCTTTTTGTAAACCTTTAAGGTCAAACAAACACTAATGTGAATGAAGAACAATCCTCTTCAAATCACAACACTTACTTCCAATAATCCTGGATAGTAAGGGAATACTTTCTTTTTGTAATACAATGATTTATTTGAAAGAGATGGAGAGCACTATCAATCTTTGATTGATCTTCTTCTTCAAGAAAGAAACAATTCTCAAGAAATGATTATAAATGTTCACAATGAATGTATGAAACTTGTAATGATTTCTTAATGAAAATGTATATGGCAAGTTTCACAAAATTTATGATTTGTAAGAACACTTGAAAGTTTGTAAGAATATGCAAATTTGAATGATGAAAATTGTTAATTGAAGGTTATTTGAATTTGAAAATCTGCACAATTTATAATGTCACAAATACCTCTTCATTCATGCCATTTGATATGAAAAGATGCAATGCAATCATGAAAGAATACCATTTGAATTATGTTCAAAAAACAAAAGAAAATCTGTACTGGTTCGCTGGGAACCGGTTCCGACCCAGGCAGAACCCGGTTCTTAGAGAACGTTATAACCCAGAATTCAAAAATAACACGCAGGAACCGGTTCCCCTATAGGTACAACCCGGTTCCTGGTACAGATTCCAGGGAAGTGTTTTTTGAACAAGTTTGGAACCCGGTTCCCTGTTAGGTAGGAACCGGTTCCTGAAAGTTTATTTTCAAAAAATCCTTTTGAAAAAGATCTCAAACATAGTTTTTCTTATTGTTAAAAATGTGGGATATGTATATGATTATGAATGCATATTTGTGAACATCTATATTCAAGTTTAAGAATTATTTATACCTTTTGACATTTATTGTTTCTTTAATAATTCTTCTTCTAATCTTCAAGACTTGTAACAAGGTTTTATATGATATTGATATACTTTTTTCACATCCATTGAATGTTGATATCCATGTTGTCTTCATCAAAACCAATGCTTTAAACATGACTTGAGAAGCTTGCAATTACATTCTCCCCCTTTTTGATGATGACAACCAAGTCTTGAAAATAATTCTTGAAATGTTTATGTTATTTTGTGCAGCAAAAATGTTAAGCAAATACAAGGCTCCCCCTAAATTGTATGCTCCCCCTAAGTCCATGATTCTTTGAATTTTGGAGTGAGTTTTATGATAGTTATTTTGGCCTGCAATTTCTTTGAAACAAAACAACACATATGCATATTCTTCTCCCCCTTTGTTAACATAAAAAAGGATGGGGAAAAAGAGTGAAACAAATTCATTTAAAAGACATAAACAATTTTAAACACAACCACACACTAAAACACGAACATAACGAATTGTACGATACAACATATTTTATCAAATAAAAACATATAAAAGAAGGAGTAGAAGCAGAGTGTACTGAAACATAAATTTTTTTGAAGAAAAATTAAGACGTGCACCTTATGAGAAACATTTAGAGATCACCTTCATCCAGAATACCAAGTTCTCTTCGGATTTTGAAGAATGGTTCTCGAGCAAGCGGTTTTGTGAAGATATCTGCGAGTTGGTTATGAGTATCCACAAAAGTGACTTCGACATCTCCTTGAAGTACATGATCACGGAGAAAATGATGTCGAATATCTATATGTTTGGTTCTTGAATGCATGACCGGATTCTTTGTAATATTGATAGCACTTGTATTGTCGCATCGAAGAGGAATGCATCCGAGATCAAGTCCGTAATCACGGAGTTGTTGCTTGAGCCAAAGATTTTGTGCACAACAACTACCCGCTGCTATGTATTCTTCTTCGGTCGTGCTAAGAGCAACACATGCTTGCTTTTTACAAGCCCATGATACTAATGCATTTCCAATAATGTGACAAGTACCACTTGTGCTTTTACGATCAGTTTTACAACCTGCATAATCCGCGTCAGAATAACCAATTAAAGTGAAAATACTACCTTTAGGATACCATAAGCCGACATTGGTTGTTCCTTTGAGATACTTCATGATCCTTTTAACTGCCATGAGGTGTGATTCCTTTGGATTTGCTTGAAAGCGAGCACAAAGACAAACACTATACATTATGTCAGGACGGCTTGCCGTCAAATACAATAAGGAACCAATCATACCTCGGTATTTTGTAATATCAATTGGAGTACCGGATTCATCTTGATCAACATATGTACCGGAGCCCATTGGAGTATTCATTGCTTTACAATTGTCCATATCAAACTTTTTCAATAATTCTTTGCAATACTTAGATTGGTTGATGAAGATTCCATCTTTTAGTTGCTTGATTTGTAGTCCAAGAAAGAAGTTCATCTTTCCCATCATAGACATCTCGAATTCTCCTTGCATCATCAATGAGAATTCCTCACACATTTCTTTGTTAGTCGATCCAAAAATGATATCATCAACATAGATTTGAACCAATAAAGTGTTACTTTTGATTTTCTTAATGAACAAAGTTTTATCAACCTTACCCTTTTCGAAACCTTTTTCACACAAAAAATTGCTAAGTCTATCATACCATGCTCTTGGTGCTTGCTTTAAGCCATAAAGAGCCTTTCTCAACTTAAATACATGTGTAGGATGTTTGAAGTCTTCAAATCCCGGAGGTTGTTTGACATAAACTTCTTCATTGATGTATCCATTCAAGAATGCGCTTTTGACGTCCATTTGAAAAAGCTGAAAATTTAATGAACAAGCATAAGCAAGTAAAAGACGTATAGCTTCTAACCTTGCAACCGGAGAAAATGTTTCTTCAAAGTCGATTCCTTCCTCTTGATTGTAGCCTTGGGAAACCAACCTTGCTTTGTTTCGAACAATTAGACCATTCTCATCAAGTTTGTTCTTAAACACCCATCGAGTACCTATGATGTGTTTACCACTTGGTCTAGGAACAAGTTCCCAAACTTGATTTCTCTCGAATTGATTTAATTCTTCTTGCATAGCAATAATCCATTGATCATCTCCTAAGGCTTCATCAACTTTGGTAGGTTCAATTTTAGAAACAAACACCATGTTTAAGCAAGCATCTTTTAGATTTAATCTTGTTGATACTCCTTGGCTAATGTCACCAATAATTTTGTCAATAGGATGGTCTCTATGAGTTCTCCATTCTTTTGGTAGATCATTGATGTTTGAATCTTGTTGTACAATGTCTTCTTGATTTTCCGGTGATTTCACAACTTGATCATTTGAAAGTTCTTCCGGGGGTAAATCTATAGGATCATCATCATCACACACAACTACTTCCTCTTTAGAGGTGTTAGTTTCATCAAAAGATACATGCATAGATTCTTCAATAGTTAAAGTTCTTTTATTATAAATTCTATATGCTTTACTAGAAAGAGAATAACCAAGAAATATACCTTCGTCAGATTTCTCGTCAAACTTACCGAGATTGTATTTGTCATTGTTAAGAACAAAACACTTTCATCCAAAAATGTGGAAGTGAGAAATATTTGGCTTTCTTCCTTTGAAGAGTTCATATGGAGTCTTCTTTATTATAGGTCTAATGATAACTCGATTTCCAACATAACATGTCGTACTAACCGCATCCGCCTAAAAATATTTAGGAAGATTTGCATCAATAAGCATTGTTCTTGCAAGTTCCACTAGAAACCTATTCTTTCTTTCAACTACTCCATTTTGTTGTGGAGTTCTAGGTGCTGAAAAATTATGAGAGATACCATGTTCTTCACAAAATTCTTCAAATTGTGCATTTTGGAATTCTCCACCATGATCACTTCTTATGGATACAATCTTTAGTGATTTTTCATTTTGGATTTGCTTAGCATACTTCTTAAAAGCTTTAAAGGCATCACTTTTCTGCACAAGAAACAAATTCCAAGAATATCTAGAAAAATCATCAACAATAACCAAAGCGAATACATTACCTCCGAAGCTTTTTGTTCTTGATGGACCAAAGAGATCCATGTGTAACAATTGTAGTGGCCTTGTAGTAGACACCATATTCTTAGATTTGAAAGATGATTTTGTTTGTTTCCCTTTTTGACAAGCATCACAAAGTTTATCTTTGACAAAATTTTCTCTTAGGCAAACCAATGACAAGATCACGCTTGATTAGTTTATTCAAGTGTTCCATATGAATATGAGCAATCCTTTTGTGCCAAAGCCATGAATCATCATTGTTTGCCATGAGACATTTTACCTTCAAGGATGGATCATCAAGGGAAATCATAAATATATTATTAATTCTTTTACCTTTGAGTTTTACCTCATTGGTTGCCTCATCCATAATAAGGCATTCTTCTTTGTTGAATTTGATCTTGAACCCTCTATCGCAAAGTTGACTTATGCTAAGAAGGTTGTGCTTAAATCCTTCAACATAGAGAACATCCTCAATTTGAATGGATAGAGGTGTGCCAACTATTCCAACGCCAAGTATCTTTCCTTTGGTGTTGTCTCCATAGGTGACATACCCTTTGACTTTATGTACTAGATATGAAAATTGGTGTACATCTCCTGTCATATGCTTTGAACATCCACTATCAAGATATCAAACATTTTATGTGGATTTCAAGCATATCTACAAAAACAAATTATTTCTTGTTAGGTACCCAAGTTGCCTTGGGTCCTTCATAGTTAGTTCCCTTTTTCACCCATGCATAATGTCCACTAGCCATACTTAAATTTCTAATATAGCATGCATTGGGTGTGTGTCCAATAATACCACAGTAAAAACAGTTTGGAACAAATTTTCTCTTGTATCTAGGAATTTGTTTTCTTTTAGATACATTAGCCTTTTTCTTTTGATGATTATGAACAACTTGCTTCTTTTCTACTTTCTTGGGATTGGAACTATTACTAGCCTTTACAAAAACAGTGGGATTGTTACTTGGTTTCTTAGTATTCACATAACCAAGACCTCTTTTATCATTTGGATAACGTTGTTGGCTTAGTAATCCTTCCAATCCTATTTGTCCTTTTTCATATCGTTCAATGACTCTTTTCATTTGAAAGACATTTGATTCACACTTGGAGCATGCAAAGTTTTCCTTTTCTTTAATAAAATTCTGTTTTTGAAGATCAAAATCTTTAGTCATGGTGTCAATTTTTTCTAGACAAATTAGAAGTTCTTTTTCTTGTTTTGACACCTTTTTGTATAAACTTTTGCATTCTTTCAAGAGTTCATCAATTGCACCTTGAACATCATCATCAAAAAGATTAAATTCATTACTAACCTCTTCTTCATCGTCGGAGTGATGTAAAGCCATCAATGCTAGATTTGCACTTTCGTCACTATCCGAATCGGATGAAGAACTTATCTCATTATCTTCCCATGCAACATAGGCCCTTTTGTTCTTGAACTCCTTTTTGCCTTTGAATCCATTTTTCTTGGAGAGTTTTGGACAATCCGGCTTTATGTGACCTTGCTTTCCACATTCATAGCATGTGACATCTTGTGTTGATGTGGAGGCTTCTTTATCTTTATGCTTATAAAATTTCTTTCTTTTGACAAAGTTAGCATTATGAAGATTATTTTTATGACCAAAATATTTTCCTAACCTTTTTACAAGAAGCAAGAAGTTTTCATCTTCCTCCGATGCATCTTTATCTTGACTTTATTTTGAATCAACTTTCAAAGCAATGCCTTTGGATTTCTTCTCATGATTCTCATGTTTTTCAATCCTTCCAAGTTCCGTCTCATATTCTTGAAGCTTTCCGAAAAGTGTTGCGGAAGTCATAGTTGCTAGGCTTTTCTTTTCGGATATTGTCGTCACTTTTGGTTGCCATTCCCTAGTTAAAGACCTAAGTACTTTAAGATTTAATTCATCGTTAGTTAAAGTCTTACCGAGTGCCTTCAAATGGTTTGTCAAGTGAACGAATCTCTTTTGCAAGTCAAGGATGGATTCTCCGGGCAGCATTCTGAATAATTCATATTCTTGACTCAAAGTGTTCAATCTAGACCTTTTGACTTCGGCGGTTCCTTCATGAGTTTCTACAAGAGTATCCCAAATTTCCTTTTCCGTTGTACATGCCGATACTCGGAAAAATTCATCCATACTAAGAGCACTTTGGAGAATATTGATTGCCTTTTTGTCAAAGAGAACTTTTTTCTTGTCATCGTCATCCCATGATGCTTTAGGCTTTGATGACCCAACACCATTGACAACACACACCGGAGTAAATGGACCATTCTCAACAGCATTCCATATTTCTTCTCCTTGGGCTTCAAGATGAGCCTTCATGCGAATTTTCCAAAAGTCAAAGTATTCACCACAAAACAATGGAGGCTTGTTGTTACTACCACCATCTTTGAAAACCGGATTTTGATTTGCGGAAGCCATTCTGGATCTTTAGGAACAAGTTACCTATAACTTACTCTGATGCCAATTGTAAGTCTAAGAGGGCCTAAGAGGGGGGGTGAATTAGGTATATAAAAATTTATTCGGTTTTATGAGAATACTTGTAGTAATTTGTGGTTAAGAGTTTGAAGGTTTTTTATTATATCTTATATTTTCTTGATTATGGTGATGAAAACGATAAAAGCGGAGAAGTAAAGAACACGGCGATATATCCTGGTTCCCCTCACAATCCGAGAGTACTACAGTCCCCTTTCCAACACGAAAGAGATTTCACTATAGTTTAGAATGATTGAACAGCCTATGCTTACTATCTAACCTATAGGGTGACCAAAGGTTCTTAACACCTTTAAGGTCAAACAAACACTAATGTGAATGAAGAACAATCCTCTTCAAATCACAACACTTACTTCCAACAATCCTGGATAGTAAGGGAATACTTTCTTTTTGTAAACCTTTAAGGTCAAACAAACACTAATGGGAATGAAGAACAATCCTCTTCAAATCACAACACTTACTTCCAACAATCCTGGATAGTAAGGGAATACTTTCTTTTTGTAATACAATGATTTATTTGAAAGAGATGGAGAGCACTATCAATCTTTGATTGATCTTCTTCTTCAAGAAAGAAACAATTCTCAAGCAATGATTATAAATGTTCACAATGAATGTATGAAACTTGTAATGATTTCTTAATGAAAATGTATATGGCAAGTTTCACAAAATTTATGATTTGTAAGAACACTTGAAAGTTTGTAAGAATATGCAAATTTGAATGATGAAAATTGTTAATTGAAGAAGGTTATTTGAATTTGAAAATCTGCACAATTTATAATGTCACAAATACCTCTTCATTCATTCCATTTGATATGAAAAGATGCAATGCAATCAAGAAAGAATACCATTTGAATTATGTTCAAAAAACAAAAGAAAATCTGTACTGGTTCGCTGGGAACCGGTTCCGACCCAGGCAGAACCCGGTTCTTAGAGAACGTTATAACCCAGAATTCAAAAATAACACGCATGAACCGGTTCCCCTATAGGTACAACCCGGTTCCTGGTACAGATTCCAGGGAAGTGTTTTTTGAACAAGTTTGGAACCCGGTTCCCTGTTAGGTAGGAACCGGTTCCTGAAAGTTTATTTTCAAAAAATCCTTTTAAAAAAGATCTCAAACATAGTTTTTCTTATTGTTAAAAATGTGGGATATGTATATGATTATGAATGCATATTTGTGAACATCTATATTCAAGTTTAAGAATTATTTATACCTTTTGACATTTGTTGTTTCTTTAATAATTCTTCTTCTAATCTTCAAGACTTGTAACAAGGTTTTATATGATATTGATAAACTTTTTGCACATCCTTTGAATGTTGATATCCATGTTGTCTTCATCAAAACCAATGCTTTAAACATGACTTGAGAAGCTTGTAATTACATAATTAACTTAATTTACAGTTAAGTTAATTTAGATATAGTTTATTAATTTTAGATTTTTAATAATTTTAGTTTAGATTTAACTTTATTAATCTTTAGTATAAATTTTTGAATTTAGCTAAATAAAAACATATAAATTTTAAAATAAATTTATTAGTTTAGAACTTTGTAATTAATTTTACTAATTAATTTTGTATTTAATTCTAATTTTGTTTATTTAACTTCTTAATAAAAAAAACCTAAAAGACAAAAATATATATATACATTTGATTTAATTTCTTTAAGCTAATTATTTTTTCTTTAATAGAATAGATTTTTTTTTATTCTCTTTCCAAACTTTTCAAAGAAATACCAAGAATCTTTATTTCCTTATCTTTACTTTGTTAGTTTTACTTCATAAATTTGTTGTAATTTTGATTAATTGCTCGATTCGATTTGGGTGTATTGTTTGCCAATTTGGACTTTTAATCGCATTGATCCATCCCCATTTGTAAATTTGTACCCCCATTCCCGAAAACTTTGTAATAGCGTAGAATTTCAATTCCTGCAATTTACTGTTTTCCTTATACTGTATAGTAATTAGGCGTGCATGGCAAGACATAAAATCAATCACTAGATAACCTAATTTCAACAAAATAACTTGAATCAAACACACTTTTTCACACGCGCACCTCTAGGATAACCTCGCTCGTTGCCTCGGAAAATACAGTCATGTCCCTCGAATATGGGGCGCTTTAGCAAAGACCAACCGATAAAAAAGATCGTAGTCCCTCGATGACCCTCGATGTTGCTTTCAGTAAAACAATCTAGTCCCTTACAAAAATTGCTAAAGCGTCTCATAAGTTGCTTTCGATGACTGTAAAATTGACCCGCGCTTGTCCCTTCACATCCAACGATGGGGCTTCTTACCAAATCAATGGTAAGATAGCAACATCTAAAGGAGGAAGAAAAGAACATTTAAGACCTTTCGAATAGGTAGATTCGCTCCTAGTTACTCGCTTGCTCACGACAATAACCCTTTTTTTTACATCGACACTTTCATCTCAAAAACATTTTCAAAAAAAGACAACATTTTTTATACGTTCTTATAGAGACGAGAACCATTGCAAAAACATCTTTTCAAAACCACTTTCAGGAACACATTCCACAAACACATCTTTGAACTATATTTTTGAAACAAAACTTTGTACGCGTTCTTATAGAAACGAGAATCATTACAAAGAAATTTTCAAAATACTTTCAAAACCCACATCACAAATTGTCAAAGTAAAAGTAAGTGATCTAGCGAGTAACTAAGAGCCCGTAGATAACTACGGATGAAAAGGGTGCTAATACCTTCCCTCTTCATAATCTACCCCCGAACCCGAGAAATAATCTGGAAAGGTCTTTCCTGTGCTTTTTTACCTTTCCTTTTCGATAAAAGAAAAGTCGGTGGCGACTTTTGCTATACGCATAAATGCGATCAAAACGCAAAACCTCAAGTCAGTTCTCCCACCGTATCACACTTAGACTTCACAACATGAAGACTTACACTCCATTGCTCAGCAACAATCAGGGATTTATTTTCCCCGGTCTAAATAACAGTGCAGCAGATTAGCTCACATACACATACATCACATCCATATATCATAAACATTGATAGCACGAATGCATCATACCATGCATTTCATACAACATGACTCTGCATTTTAGCTAACATTTTACCCTTTTCAGGATAAGGTTAACAACTACCATTAACAATGTTCAAAGTTTTCAGATACGCTCCATACACGGATGCCATTTTAATGTTCATTCAAAATCTCAACTTTCGGATACAGTTCAGATACACTCCAGACACGAACGCCATTCTGATACTCATTCAAATTCTATTTTAGATTCATCAATCACTTTTGGATGGCATATACAAGCCCATCTCTAACAACTTTCTATAATCTCTCCAAATGTCATCTTTAAGCCCATTCACTCTACCATCACACACCAAGTGCAAATTTCTGGGCACTCTAGTGTCCAATCATCTTCCACCTTCGAGTCACGAATGGTAAAACTCGCCAATCTAACTCTTCAGGCTTAAGAAGATTGAACAGGGGCAGCTTTTGTACCCCAAAAATTTCCCTCTCACTTATCAAGAATTTACTCACAAGATATCCTTGACTCAAGACCGCATTAGGGTTTGATCAGCTCAAGACACCTCCTTAGGCACGGATGACCAAAACTAGGGTTTGATTTTGCACAAGGATTTTTGAACTTCCAATGTCCCATGTGACTTTCATGGATCATTCGGGACCCCCAAGATTACTCATGTCAAGTTTCAAGCTTTGGATCACACTTTTGCTTAATCAATTGAGCAGTTGACCTAAAAATCAACTGTATTGGGGAAAAAGTCAACTATGGCTAATTCACAATCAAACTTCATAATTTTTTATCCACATCAACATTTTATACTCATATGTATCATTAGATCAAGTTTGGACCACAACTCCTCAAGATATTTGATCAAATCTCCAAAAGGGCAAAATGGTCAAAATTAGGGTTTTGACTGGGAAAGGGCAATTTCTGATTTTTGACCTAGAAAATGGCCAATTGGTTTAAGGCGTGATCTCAAGAGTCCAATTGCATCATTTTTACCTAATGACATGGTTCAAAACATTGCAAGTCCATTGGATAGACAAATGAATTTTTCAGTCAACTAATCAAAAGTCAATTGTATATTGAAAAGTCAAACTTTGACTTTTTGCTCAAATTCAAGTGCCAAAGATCATAATTCATCAAAACATGTCAAAATATTAAACTTATTCATCAATAAATCAAAAAGTCAAGATTTCATTTTGAAAAGTCAAAATTTCTAAACTTAGAAATTTTTCTAAGTGTTGAAAATTTCTTTTTTTTCATAACTTTGAAAAATATTTTCACCATGATGCAAAGTGATTCAAGAGAGACTTCCAAAATGAAATTTGTAGATCTCCATGAAATCTACAACTTTTCTATACACAACTTCTTCCAAAAGTGCTTGGATCTCAAGTTATAATTTTAAGAACATGTGGTCCATAAACAAAACACTTAGTGAAATTTTGCCCTAATTTGGTCAGGATTTTGACCCAACTTCATGGCACCTTTTCATATAGTTCCAAGGGGAATCTTCAAAATAAATTCAAATATGGGTTGTAGAGCACATTACAAGATTTCCAAAATGTCCAAGAACTCCTTTAGATCATTCTTGAGTAGGTAGAATCTAAGAGATGAAGTTAGGGTTTTATCACTTTAATTACAAGTCATTTTAGTGATGAACAAAATTCAAATTCAAACCATGTTGCATAAACACTAATTTTCAGTCCTCAAACTTGTTAGACACTCCATAATTAATGGTTTACACAACTGTTAAAGGCCTCACTTCAAGCATTCAATGCATGGACATGCTTTATATCCATTTTTGGAAGAAAGGTCACATTGCCATTTTGATAAAGCAACTTTTTGTACAAAACTTGTTCTTGAGCCTTGCCCTTGTTCTATTATGATCAAACCAGTCCTATAACTCATTAGAAATGTTTCAAACACTTACAATCACCCATCCCATGCTTGTACCTCTCCTTGAAACTTGTTTCCCTCTTTTCTTCAAAATCAAGTAACCTAGCCAAAAGCTAGAAACTTGTACTTCTGACTTGCCAATGCACTCAAACACTTTTGTTTATACATACACAAACCATTTGACACAAATAGACAAATGCTCAAGCCTTGAAAGAACCTAGAACTCAGAATCACACTTCATACTTCCATTTTCATACAAACTGACCAAAAACTTGAAACTCATAATCTACTCGTGCGTTTCTTGGCCTTTTGGTTTCTAAAGTTTCTAAACCTCACATAGAATCAATCCCACACCCTATTTTAGAACTGTAACACCATTAACACCATCCTCCATTTTCAAAAACTCAGCTCTGCACATTGACTTCTCCAGACCATTTCAGCCATCCATTATTCAAGCTAATCATTGTATTAGCTTCCTAGGACCTCAAGGAAGCTAACTTGATCATCATCATCACTTGAAACAAGCTCAAACTCAAAACACGATTTCCAATTTTGAGGTAAGTTTTCTCAACTTGGAACTCTTCATACAGGCATCATCAATGATTTATTAGGGAACAAAACATGTAGATATCATTGCCCTGAAGCTAACCATGTCCATAGTTTCCATTAATTTTGCTTGAGCTTAGAGAATTTTGAAACTGAAATTTATGAGATTTTTAGGGTTCAGATTAGGGCCATTAAAATTCATGCTTATCTTTGATCAATAGTTTTAATGCTTTACATTTCTGAAACCGTGAGAAAATTTGCTACAAGTTTCATGTTTACAGTTTTTATTTTTGATAAGAAATGAGCAAGTTACAGTTGGTCTGGCTGGAGGTTGAAGATGAAGTCATCAGGGCGCGTTTTTCCTTACATATTTATTTATTTGCCTATGTTAATGGATGTATAGCCACCCCGGTGGTAGAAGCGCGCGCATGTAACCTATGGGACCTGGGTTCGAGCCCCAGTGGTACCCTTTTGTATTTTTTTACTTTTTTTTGTTCTTTTTGAGTTTTTTTTGCAGGCGCTGGGCTCCAGCTTCGGGCCTATGCTTTTTTTGCTATTCCTCACCCCCTGTAGGCTATTTGCACTTTGGCCCAATTTTGTTTTATTTATTTATTTTTATTTTATTTATTTTCTTAAAATATTTTTCTGAATACTATAAAAATCATAAAAATACAAAAAAAAATGATAGATTTATATTTTGGCTTATTTTATTTTTATTCTTCTCACAAAAAATATTTTTATTAACTATACTCTATTTATTTTTATTAATTAGTCTTGTAAATTTAAATTTAAATACTTTGTTTTTTTTATTTTCTTTCACACCTATTAAAATATATTATTTTAATATAAAAAAGGCCAAAAATACTTTATAATACTATAAATATTTTCAAGACAAAAATACAAAAAAAATACTTTTTTCTAAACTTATTTTCATTAATCAATAGAACTAGGGTTTTATTTAAAATCTTTTCTTAAATAAATTCAAGTTTAATTAATTATTTTCTTTAATTAATTAGGTTAAAATAATTTCCCTTTTTCTCATAAAAATCCAAAATATCCATTTTTTTTACATTTGCATTCTTGCATATTTATTCATCTTGTACATTATTTACTTCAATTTTTATACCTATTCAATGTGGTTGTAATAGACTAACTAGGTTTATATTTTTGCAATCCCCATTTCAATTTGTACACCCCCTCCCCAAAAATATTGTAATAGCGTAGCAACTTTAAATTTCACAATTTATCGCTTTATATACAAATGTTAGTAATTAGGGTTTGTATGGAAAGACTAAAACCAATACTTAGAAAACCCTAATTCAAGACAAAAACAAGCATGAAAACAATACATTTGCACACAAGCATCCCTAGGGTTATTCCACTTGGTTGCCTTATACAAAATGGCCATATTACGCATGTAAGGTATCTTAGCAAAAACAAGCAAATACAAGATCATAGTCCCTCGATGACGCTATCTAAGTTGCCTTTCAAATGATCTTAGTCCCTAAAAGAGGATGCTAAGATACCTTGCAAACATTGCTAATTATGGTTATACGATGACCCACGTCCGTCCCGTTTACATCCAAAGATAGGGTTACTTACCAAATCAATGGTAAGATAACAATGTCAAAGGAAAAGGAAATGAACATGAAAGACTTTTGAGTAGGTAGAGTGTTCCTAATTACTTGCTCAATTTCAAAACAAAACATCCTTTCTATTTTCAAAACAAACACTTACACTTTCAAAACATCTTACAAAACTTGAAAATATTTTCAAAAGATCAACATATTTATATACATCCTTACGAACGAGAATCATTATAAAGTTTTCCTAAACAATGGCCTCTTTACAAAATACTTTCATAAACCACACCAAGCATAATTTTCAAACAAAAAGCAAGTTATCTAGCAAGTAACTAAGATCCCATGGAAAACCATGGATGAAAAGGGTGCTAACACCTTCCCTTTTCATAATCTACCCCCCAAACTCAAGAAATAATCTCAAAGGTCTTTCCTGTGCTTTTTCACCTTTCCTTTTGGATAAAAGAAAAGTCGGTGGCGACTCTTGCTAACCACAATATTTTGCGATAAAACGCAAAAGCTTCAAGTCAGTTCTCCCACCGTATCAATATCTTTGAGTTAAGGAGGGATCCTTACGATATCGCAGGAAAACCTTGAAAACCATGGATCCAGCCATGTAAATAACTTAAGCTAACAATCAAAGATGAATGAGAATTTATATGGCCCTAATTCAAAACCTAAAAATTTCAGAAAACTTCAACTCTAAAATTCTCTAAGCTCAGGCCATATAAATGCAAACTATGGATATATACAGATTCGTGGTAAAGTTATCTACATTTTATCTTCACAAATCAAGACCTAACAATGCCTAAATAGTGAGATGAAAAGTCAGAAAACTCACCTTGCAGCTGGAGATTGTGTTTTTAGTTAGAGCTACTTTCAAAGTGTTTTGATGATTGGGTGAGCTTCCTTGCACCTCCATGAAGCTATTGCAAAGCTTACTTTATGCTAAGAGTTCTTGAATCAAGCTGAAGAAGTCAATGTGAAATGCCCTGTTTTTGAAAATGGAGAATGATGTAAATGGTATTACAATTTGAAAATAGGGGTTGGGATAGCTTCTATATGTGTATTAGAGCTTTGTGGATGGTTTGGCCAAGAAACGCACAAGGGGATTTGGAGATTGGATTCAAAAATAAAAAATGGAAAGTTTTTGTGCTTGTATGGCAATTTCTAGTTTTGGGGAGTTTGAGGGCTTGTTCAATCGTGTGTTAGCTTGCAATACATTTGAATAATTATATGGAAAAGGTTTTTTGCACTTGAGGAGGTCAGAAAAGCAAGATATAGACTTATGGCTATGTTACTTGATTTTGAAGAAAAGTGGGAAGTATGGTTCCAAGAGGAAGTACAAGCATAGGCTGAGTGATTGTAAGTGTTTAGACAAGCTTCTCTTAAGTTATGGGACATGTATGATCATAAGAAAGCAATTGCAAGGCTCAAGAACAAGTTTTGTGCAAAAAGCTACTTTATCAAAATGGCATTGTGCCCTTTCTTCCCAAAATGGATATAAAGCATGGCCTTGCATTGAATGCTTGAATTGAGACCTCTAACAGCTGTGCAAGCAATTAATTATGGAGTTACTAACAAGTTTGAGGCCTGTAAAGTAGAGATTATGCAGTATAGGTTTGAAAATTGAATCTTGTTCATCACAAAATGACTTGTATTTCAAGTGTGAAAATCCTAACTTCATCTCTTCGATTCTCCCTGCTCAAGAATGATCTCAAGGAGTTCTTGGACATTTTGTAAAGTTGTAATGTGCTCTACAACCCCTATTTTAATCACTTTTGAAAATTCCCCTTAGAACTATATGAAAAAGTGCCATGAAGTTAGGTCAAAATCCTGACCAAAACTAGGGCAAAATTTCACTAAGTGTTTAATTTCAAGAACATGGCTTTATGAATTAATAACTTGAGATCCAAGCACTTTTAGAAGAAGTTTTGTGAGGAAAAGTTATAGATATCATGAATATCTACAACTTTCATGTTGAAATTTTCTTCTGAATCTTCTTGCATCATGGTGAAAAACTGGCTTAAAGTTATGAAAAAACATGAAGTTTTAAACATTTAGAAAAATTTCTAAGTTATAAAACTTTGACTTTTGAAAATGAAATCTTGAATTTTTGATTTCTTGATTTCATATTTTGACATTTTTTGATGAATTGTGATCTTTGACATTGACTTTTGATCAGTTGAGTGAAAATTCAGTGTTAATCCAATTGATCTTGAGCAATGTTTTAGGTCATGTCATTAGGTCAAAATGATTCAGTTGAAATCTTGAAATCAATATTCAAACCAAATGACCATTTGCTAGGTCAAAAATCAGAAATTGCCCTTTCTCAGTCAAAACCCTAATTTTGACCATTTTGCCCTTTTGATGATTTGATCAAATTTCTTGAAGAAATCAAATGATACATGTGAGTTTATAATGTTGATGTGGATAAAAAATTATGAAGTTTGACTGTAAATTGGCCATAGTTGACTTTTTTCCCAATATAGTTGATTTTTAGGTCAACTGCTCAATTGACTGAGCAAAAGTGTGATCCAAAGCCTGAAACTTGACACGAGTAATCTTGGGGGTCCATAATGACCCATGAAAGTCATATGGAGCATTTAAAGTTCAAATATACTTGTGCAATCTCAAACCCTTATTTTGGTCATCAGTGTTTAAAGAGGTGTCTTGAGCTGATCAACCCTAGTGCAGTCTTAAACCAAGAGAGATCTTTGTGAGAAAATATTTGATAAATGAGGGGGAAAATTTTTAGGGTACAACAGGAACAAAGCAAGTTTGGTATCACAAGTCTACAATCAAGAAGAAGGAATATATTTTGAAGAAACTTTCGCTCTGGTTGCAAGGTTAAAAGATATTCGTCTTTTACTTTCCAATGCTTGTTCATTAAATTTTCATCTTTTCCAAATGGATGTCAAAAACGCATTCTTGAATGGATATATCAATGAAGAATTCTACGTTAAGAAACCCCCAGGGTTCGAAGATTTCAAGAATCCATCTCATGTATTTAAATTGAGAAAAGCTCTCTATGGTTTGAAACAAGCACCAAGGGCATGGTATGATCGGCTAAGTATCTTCCTATGAGAAAAAGGTTTTGAAAAGGGTAAAGTTGACAAGACATTGTTTATCAAGAAAATCAAAGGTGACACTTTTCTAGTTCAAGTCTATGTTGACGATATCATTTTCGACTTTTCAAACAAAGAAATGTGTGAAGAAGTTTTAGCAATGATGCAAGGAGAATTTGAGATGTCCATGATGGGTAAAATGAATTATTTTCTTGGACTTCAAATCAAGCAATTAAAGGATGGCATCTTCATCAACCAATCCAAGTATTGCAAGGAACTATTGAAAAGATTTGACATGGATAACTGTAACGAAATGTCTACACTAATGTGTTCTGATACATATGTTGATCAAGATGAATCAGGTATTTCCATTGACATTACAAAATATCGAGGTATGATTGGCTCTGTTGTACCCCAAAATTTTCCCTCTCATTTATCAAGACTTTTCTCACAAGATCTCTTTGACTCAAGACTGGATTAGGGTTTGACCAGCTCAAGGCATCTCATCATGCACTGATAATCCAAAATTAGGGTTTGGGATTTCACAAGGATTTTTGGACTATCAATGCTTCATGTGACTTTAAAGTATCATCATGGGCCCCTAAGATTACTCATGTCAGGTTTCAAGCCTTGAATCACATTTTTGATCAATCAATTGGACAGTTGACCTAAAAATCAACTATATTGGAGAAAAAGTCAACCATGGCCAATTTACAGTCAAAATTCATAATTTTTATCCACATCAACATTTTAGACTCATATGTATCATTTGATCAAGTTTGGACCATAATTCCTCAAGAAATTTGATCAAATCATCAAAAGGGCAAAATGGTCAAAATTAGGGTTTTGACTAAGTAAGGGAAATTTCTGATTTTTTACCTAGCAAATGACCAATTGATTTGAAGCATGATTTCAAGGGTTCAATTGTGTCATCTTGACCTAATAACATGGTTCAAAACATTGCAAATCTGTTGTACCCCAAAATTTGCCCTCACATATTCCTCAAGATGTGTCAAGAATCATCTTCAAATTGCTCAAGATTGTTCAAAGGTTGTACAGTCAAGTCACCTCCTAAGACAGCCGAAATTAGGGTTTTGGTTCTTTCAAGGAATTTGGGGGTTTCAATGGTCCAATCAAGTCTCATAGGCCTATATACATTCTCAAGCAGTTACATGCCAAGTTTCAAGACTCATAGTGCCAATTTGCACAGTCAAAAGCTCCATTTGACCTACAGTCAACTACAAGGGCAAAATGGTCATTTTGCAGTCAAAAGTCAGAATTTTTGGTCAACATCTTATTTTGAGTTCACAATCATCATTTGATCAAGCCTTGATCATGATTCCACAAGGATAGCTCAAAAATCCTCAAGATGCAAAAAGTTACTATTTTTGGACAGCAGAAAAGTCAATTGTACCTTGACCAGGGCATAACTCTTTCATGGTTTATAATAAAAATACCATCCAAAGCACATTTTGAATAGGATGCAATTTCCTACAATCCATCTTCACACTCCAAGTTCAAGAAATGCACTCACAAGAAGTTACCATTTTTTACATTATAGGTCCTTTTCAAAAGTCAACAAAAGTACATTTTGAGTCAAAGGCCATAACTTGAGATTGGTAAATCCAAATGACATGGGACCAAAGGCGTTGGTTATAGGACTTCAAGAGCTTTCCAAAATGTCCAAGAACATGGTCATATGATCAAAATTGAGCAAGTTGTGCATTGGAGAAGTTGGGAAATTTTCATGGATTTACAAAAGTCAATTTTGCTCAAAACACCTTCTTTTTGCTAATGGGCCTCAAATCTCTTCTTGAAACTTCATCCATGTCCTATGCACGACCCACCAAGCTAAATGGAATTTATTTTCTTATTTTTATTTGATTAATTGGATTTTTAATTAATATTAATTCATTTAATTAATTTAAATTGTAGGAAAATACAAGATTTGATTTTTCAATCAATTTGTGAAGCAAATCTGATCAAAACATGCTGGCAAATTCGTGCATAAGTCAAAGATATAAAAAAATCCAATTTTGGCAAGTTTGTTCAATCATGAAAATCAAGAATATTTGATCTTTCAATCAAGGATTCAATCATCAATGCAATGGATATTGGCCCAGCTTTTTGACCTAATTCAATTGCCTTATATGTATGCAAGCAAACCCTGACCTAAGGGACGTGAAAAAGCTGCAGAAACAACCCTTTCCATATTCAAGAAATTCCAAGAAAATTGAAAACTGATTTTTGCATTCCAGGCCAATTCAAGGCGTTTTTATCATCCAAATACATTGCAGGAGGTTCCAGGGACGTTTTGCAATCAAATTCCAATACCAAAGCTCAAGGAATCGTTCATTACAGTTTCACGGTTTGCGTTTTTTATTCAAAACCATATATCTTGATTCATGTGCATTTAACACGTTTTCATGATTGTTTTGCATTGCTAGAGGCCATATGAAGCTATTGGAATGGTTTAATTGAACTGAAACGCACTGAATCGAAAGATGCCATGAACAAAATTCTAGGGTTCTTGAACTTTAAATTGGGGCTTTCTGAACCAGGCAAAATTAGGACTCATAAGACACATGGTTGAAATTGTTAGATCCAGACGAACAAAATCCATGCCTCGCGAAAAATTTATATGCATTGTGCTTCTAATCGCTATTTTTCGTGCAAGCACATAGTGGAGGTTAAAAACCCCCGCTATTTGATTATGTTTTTTGCAGGTACAACGAAGAAGATGATGATGTGTTGATATCCCATTGGTTTATTTGAATCAGCGCGCGCTTTTTATGTTTTCCAGGCATAGTGACATGATTTTCCATATAATAATTGTTTGTTATTCCTATAACGAATGGAACAACTTGGCTGAGTGGCAAGCGCGCTAGTGGGATACCCTTGGGACCTGGGTTCGAATCCCAGGTCCCCCAAAATTCTTGTTATTATTTTCTTGTCTATGTTCCAATAGGTTTCCAGGAGTAAGATCCATCATACACCTCAACTATCAACACGCCAAGTGGCTTGCAAGGCAAATCTGATGGACAGGATTGAAAGACCATCATACTCCTTAGTCAATGCAGACGTGTGGGAATTGGAAAATTCACAAAGGCTTGCAGCAATTGGGCCTGGAAAATGCCAAAGACACCTCCAAAACTGGCCCAACACCCCCTTGAGTTTGCATTTTTATTTTCTTTCACTTTTTATTTTTATTAATTCTTAATTAACTACTAACTAACAAATTAATTTATTTTTATAAAAAAATCAGAAGACTAAAAATATAATATTTTTTATTTATTAAATTTAATTAGTTATTCTTGTAAATAAATGCTAACATAATTAATTTAGTTTTTAATTAGGTTAATTTTAACATTTTTTGCAATAAATAAAATCAATATAGAATTAGGGTTTTAATAACTTTTGACCTATTTTTCTTAAACATAAAAAAACCAAAAAATATTTCTTTATTTAATTAATTAATTAGCTTAGGATTAATTTAATTAAATGTAAAACTAACAAAAACTTCTTTCTTTCTCAAAAAAGGGGTCAAAACCCTAAAAAACTCTCTGATCCAATTTTTCTCGCGCATGTGATTATTTTTGATTCGTGACTATTTTTTATCATATTATGTAACTGCTCCGAGGTTGTAATAGCTTTAATTAGGACTTTTTACCGCTTTTATTTAATTTCCCGCAATTTAATTTCCACTCAATATTAATTGCTAGATGTATGTTAATTAGGCTATGCATGTCAAGATCCTGACTTAAAAATAAAATCAATCGTAGCTCACCATAACCTGTACAAAGATAACTTAACTGAAACCTGACACACTCGCACATGCCACTCCTAGGGTACGCTTTGCTTGGTTGCCTCGACGTGGTCATTGAGTATAGGGTGTTTTAGAGGTCGCCCTCCTGTCTAAAGATCAAAGTTACCTCGGAACGGTTGCCTCGATAAAAAATGATCTAAGACATTAGGGTTACCGCTAAGGTGTCCTACCATTGCTTTAGTGACCACATGTCCCTATAATCGAATTGACCCGAAATTCCAACGATGGTGCTACCTACTTCTCAATAGTGGGATAGTACTGTCTAAAGGACATTTACACAGCTTAATTTCTTTTGAGTAGGTAGAGGTTCTCAGGTACTTGCTCTTTCAAAACAAAAATACTTTTCGCACTTACACTTTTCAAACAAAAGTTTTCAAACAAACACTTCATACACTCTTGAGGACAGATACAAGAGTCAAATCGAAGTTTTCAAACAAAACTCTTTTCAAAACCCACAAACACAAGAAAAGCAAAACTTTTTGAAAACATAGTGAGCAAGTACCTAAGAGCCCGTGGATAACCACGGATAGAAAGGGTGCTAACACCTTCCCTTTCTATAATCTACCTCCTGAACCCGAGAAACATCTCGAAAAGGAATTTTGCTGTGCTTTTGTCCTTTCCTTGTTGGAGAAAATAAAATACGGTGGCAACTCTTGCTTCCGCGACATTTTGTGAAAACAAACGCGAACCAGCATTAAAAAATAGTCAGTTCTATTCCCACCGATCACAGAACTGGCGACTCTGTTGGGGACTTAATGATAAGTGAGGTGTACCTTAGGATTAGATCACTTGTGTTTTCAATTGTGTGTTTTGTATGCTTTAAATTTGTGGGCTTGTATCGGAGTTTTATAGATCCTAACCCGGATCTGGGGATACCCTTTAGAAGTAGCAACAAACTATGAGGGAACTGTGCGGGGTATACCGACATGGTTGAAGCAGTTGCTACGTTGATGTGGCACTTTGGTGAGTACCGGTAACCCTTGAGTCAAGTCAAGGAGAGTACGGGGCCGCCGCGTGGTGTCGTGAAGCATCAACTGACCTTAGAACCTTACTTGACCATCCTGGCCTTTTTAGGGGTAGTGAGATGACCGACTTTGGTGCAGTCCGAAGTTGGTAGATACTCGATACTACACTCATTGAGGGTTGTTTTCTTGGAATATTTTGGTCGCCAGTTCAGTGGCTAAATCAAAACAATGAACATAGAAAACAATCCAATGATATTGAGCTCCTTAGAACCCGGTTACTATTTATAGGACAGGTTTTGAGCCAACTAAACTCAAGAGGGTACTTACCCATGAAACTCCATGCCAGCCTAAACTTAAGGCTATATGTGTGACTCGTGTGCCTTCAAACTTGAGCTACTTGCACATACTTGTTATCTGACAACACGAGTTCCTTGCAGGTTTTGTTTACAGTCCTTATCCAACAATTTGGATTTATTACAGGGCTTACTTACATCACCTCACACTTTTGCTTAAACGCATAAGCATACACATCATAACATCATACCATAGCATTTCCTTAACCATTTCAAGGATCTCAAGGGTTTGTGATGCAGGTCATGATGAACCAAATGTCTAGCAAGGGGCAAAAGGGGATTTATTTTCCTCTCGCCAAGGCTGTCTAGAAATCCAAGCATGACAACTTGAGTCAGGGGCTATGACCCACTCGATATGGTGAGCCTTGACTCTTGAAGAAGGACTCTCAGCAACATGAAGTTCCTTCAATCAAGCTACAAAATTCAAATTCTAACAAGTTTCTTTGTTTACCCCACGAGATCCTTGAAAACATTGCATACATATACATACATACCATTGCATAACAGGTACCCTTTTACAGGTCACTTATCTTCTTCGTTGTTTATTTCAGCAATCATCATGTCTGCCGAGCCTTCCACTGAACAAGCTATCAAGGCCCTCCAGGCCCAGAATGCCCAGTTCCAGGAGTTGGTTATGAGCCTAGCCCAGGGTCAACAGGATTTGAAGACTCTGATTCTGAAAGAGAGGAAGAAGAAAAAGAAGAGGACCGTCTTGTTCAACACTGGACGCAGGTTTGGAAATGGACTGCAGAATGAGGTTGATCTGACTGCCTCATCTGTAGGGAAAGACAATCCATAAGAGAGAAGGGTTCCTAGTCCCGTGGTCTCCGACAACGAGACGGATTATGATGAAGAGCAGTATCCTCCTGCTGAGGATAGGTATAAACAGTTGGAGGACTGCTTGAGCGCCATGGAGATACAGAATGTGCCCGGGTTGGACTTTGGAGACCTAGGCTTATCCTCTGGGGTGGTGATTCCCCATAAGTTCAAGGCACCTGCTTTTGCCAAATATGAAGGAGCCTCCTGCCCAAAGCTGCACCTCTGGTCGTATGTAAGGAAGATCCAACCTTACACTGCTGACAAGAATTTATGGATCCATTTCTTTCAGGATAGTCTTTCAGGGACTCAACTCGAATGGTTCTATCAGCTGGATGGAGCCAGTATCCGTAACTGGGAAGATTTGGCTACTGCGTTCTATAAGCAGTATCAATATAATTCCGACCTCGCTCCTACGCGTACCCAACTCCAGGGTAGGTCAATGGGGACGGGCGAAGGATTTAAGGAGTATGCTCAAAAGTGGAGAGACCTTGCCGGAATGGTGCAACCACCTTTAACTGATCGTGAGTTGGTTGATATGTTTCTGGGGACCCTGTCTGGTCCGTTCTTTAACCATCTGATTGGAAACTCTTCAGCCGGGTTTACAACCTCATCTTGACTGGTGAGAGAATTGAGGTTGGTATCAAGTCTGGGAAGATACAGAAGGGTGCCTCATCGAGCACCGAGAAGAAGTCATTCAAGAAGGAATCCAGTGTTGTCTATGGTTCAAAGAGACATAATAGATCTGAACACCGCCAAGCTGTCAACGCGGTGGTTATTTCAAAACCTGCTGCTGCTCCTCAGCATCATAACCAACAAAGGAGTGAGAGACCTCGAAGGCAGTTCACTCGTCTCAGCATGACTTTGTCTCAGATGTTGCCACAGTTGCTAAAGACCAATCTGGTGACTCTAAAAGAAGCTCCAAAGAATCAAAATACAACGTCACCAAAGTATAATCCCAATTCCCACTGCGCTTATCACTCTGAGAGCCCGGGGCATAATACAGATGATTGTTGGAGTCTGAAAAATAAGGTCCAAGATTTGATTGACGCAAAGGAAATTTAGTTTGAGGTGCCCGAGACTCCCAATGTGATCACTGCTCCCTTGCCACAACATGGCTAGGATTGAGAGACTTTTGTTTATTTGAATTTTCAAGTTGTATTTTTCTTTGCTTATTCAAACAATTATCATGTCAAACTCTTTTATTCCCTGAATGCATTTACACGTGTCTGTCTTGAATTAATTGTTTTCACTATGCTTAAAATTGCTTCATATTTCCTTTTTTTGTGATGTTCAACTCTCGATTAAAAAATTCTAAACCTTTTGAGGGAGGATGACGAAAACGATACCACAATCTTTACAGTATGCTTTTGAACAGACCCTGCTGATGAGGTACAGGCATTGTTTCAAATCCTAAACAGTGGAGTTATAAGGAAGATAATCCCTCGTCAACCCCTTTGAGCCAAAGAAGTTGGAGTTTTTCTTTTTCACAAAAATTAAAACCCTTAATTATAACCTGGGGCATGGTAGTTCTCTCAGTTGATCCAAGTGCACAGTGAATGGCATCAAAGAAGTCCTTCCGAAACAAAAGACAATGATGGTTCCGTATAATCGTAAGGACAGGCAGTCATTATCTCTCAAAATAAAAGCCCAATAAGTCAAAACCTTTGAAGGAGACTTAAGAAAAACTGGGGCATCCCGCTGACTGCAATCACAAAAATAAGCAGTTCAGGAAAAAGGCAGGGATAATAAAATAAAAAGAAAGAGGTCCTATAAACCCTCAACAAAAAATGACTGCCTGTTTAAAGATAAATTGTCAGTACCCGAATCATCGATGGAATATCAGAGCGAAGACTCAAACGAGATCTAATGCACGATTAGCTGAGTTTAGGATCGAAGAACATCACGAAGAGCGGGTGGGTACAAACAAATTTTGAGCCTTTATCCTTTGTTTCTTAAACCGTGAACCAGGCCACGTTATAACCCTTAAAAGTCCTAGCTGAAGCATGGGTTGGTTCGAAAGCATACTGTTACAAAAGGTATCCTGACTCCTGTAGGGCTTGCTGTAAAATCCTGAGTTGACATCACATTTTACAAAAATTCACTTGTTTTATTGAAAACTGCATTTTCAAAAAACTTCAAGACAGACATAAGCTTTGCATTCTTAAAATAACATTGTTTGCATATGACTATTTGTTCGAACAGTAGAGAAATTCGCACGACGAATATCTAGTAAACAAAAACCTTCTCAAAAAGAGTCACCTCAAGTGAAAAAAAAAAACACTTCCAACCAAGGGGCAGACATGATCATTTTCCATCATCTCGGGCAGTCCAGTCAAGATTCAAGGAATCTCTCAAATAGCCAGGGGCAAATCTCCGCCTGAGTCACTTGGGGCATTAGACATGAATTCCAGCAACGAATCGTGCATGATCAAACATCTCCTGGTGGTACGGCGACACAACACTACCGACAGTGACACCTCCCTACATCCTGAGAGCATGGACATAGTCAAAAAAAAGTACTACGCATAATCAAAGACCCGCTAGGTTGACTGGCCTAGGCAAAAATAAGGGCTTCCCGGCGAACCAAAAGGGTTCGGGCAAAAATAAGGGATGAAAATAAAAAAATCTGTACACCCGGCAAGTCGAAAACCTGAAAAGGCGGCTTGGGCAAAAAAGGGTATCCCGATGGACTAAAAACCCGAAAGGGCGGTCCGGGCAAAAATTAGGGATCAAAGCGTACGACTATGTCCCGTCATCTCGTCACTTGCCTACCAGAAGAAGATTTGTCAATCGGCAGTTATCAAGCACCTCCACAGGTACCTTCTCCCACAAAAGCTGGGGCAATAAGAATTGTCCGAACTGTACAAGCTGCTCTGTCCTCCAGGTACAAGGTAGATTCAGTTGAAGAGTATGACCGAGATACCTTCACTCCCCGCAGAGTAAGACTGTAATGGAAGCTATCCCCAATGAGACCTGCAACTACAAAGGAATCAGCAATACTCTCCCCCAAGCAGAGTTGGTTTACCATCAGTCCCGAAAAGGCTCGGTATTCCCAGTAGGTCTTAATATTCCCCAAGCGGAGTATACAGATATTCCTCAACAAGCATCCCCGACAGTCTTAATATTCGTCAACGAAATATAAGAATGTTCCCCGGCGGAATACAGGATACCCCCAATGGAGCCATTTCCCAGCGCAGTCTAAAAAGCTTCCCCGCCAGAGTTGAATCATCTTCCCCAGTAGATTCTGGAAGCTTGCAGAGTACAAATGCATTTCCTCAGCCAAATTCAGAGGTTATCCCCCCGGGAGTCTAATTGGGTTATCCTCAGCATGTTGCAACAGAAAGACCATCCCCGGCGAAGTTCTTCCTATCCCCAGCGGAGTTCATCATCAAAATCCCCAACAGAGCTGATCAACGGGATCCCCAGCGGAGTTATCATTAAAATTCTCAGCAAAGTATCTCTTCCCCACAGAGTAATTCCCCTCGGAGTAATCTTCTCATCAGTTTATTCCCCAACGGAGTTATCTTCTCCTGCAAGTCTACCATCTTCGTTCATCATCCCCAGTGGAAACGAAGAACTCAACTCTATTCTCCAGCAGCTCCGGGATTTATTTTCCCCAACTAAAACTTCACATTTCCATACATCATGATACATGCATATACGCATCATACCATACAATCTCATTTATATTGAGAACATCATTGCTTGATCCATATCATGCATTGCATATGACTGACCTTTACCTTTCAGGAAGGATGCAGTTAAATTCTCAGCCATATCAAAAGACCTTGTCTGGTCCAGTTAAGTCGATTCCTAAAGATTTTTCTGATGCCGATCCAGTCAAAGGCCTTCTCTGGTCCAGTGAAATCGATTCCTAAAGATTTTCCTGATGCAGATCCAGTTGAAGAGATTCCAAGACCTTGCCTGGTCCAGTTAAATCGATTCCTAAATATTTTTCTGATGTCGATCCAGTCAAAGGCCTTCTCTGGTCCAGTGAAATCGATTCCTAAAGATTTTCCTGATGTCGATCCAGTTGAAGATTCCAAGACCTTGCCTGGTCCAGTTAAATCGATTCCTAAAGATTTTTCTGACGCCAATCCAGTCAAAGGCCTCCTCTGGTCCAGTTAAATCGATTCCTAAAGATTTTTCTGATGTGGATCCAGTCAAAGGCCTTCTCTGGTCCAGTGAAATCGATTCCTAAAGATATTCCTGATGCCGATCCAGTTGAAGATATTCCAAGACCTTGCCTGGTCCAGTCAAATCGATTCCTAAAGATTTTTCTAATGTCGATCCAGTCAAAGGCCTCCTCTAGTCCAGTGAAATCGATTCCTAAAGATTTTTCTGATGCCGCTCCAGTAAAAGTTATTCCAAGACCCCCTCTAGTCCAGTTAAATCGATTCCTAAAGATTTTTCTGAGGCGAAACCTTTCTTAAGTTCCAGATCAATACCTGTAACAAGCCAGGAAAATTCTGTGAGCGATTGATTGTAGATCTATACCTGTAGCAAGCCAGGAAAGTTATCTACGTGAAGAGATTGAAGATTAACACATGTAACAGGCCAGGAAGCTATCTTTCTTTCTCAGGTCAGAGATTAATACCTGAATCCATCCAGGACAGCTATCTCATCGACCAACCTTTCTTAAGTCCAGATTAATACCTGTAACTAGCCAGGAAACTATCTGTGGGCGATTGATTGTAGGTTAATACCTGAAACCATCCAGGAAAACTATCTACATGAAGAGATCGAAGATTAATACCTGTAGCAAGCCAGGAAAACTATCTTTCTTTCTCAGGTCAGAGATTAATACCTGAAACCAGACAGGACAACTATCTCATCGGCCAACCTTTTCAAGTTCCAGATTAATACCTGTAACAAGCCAGGAAAATTCTGTGGACGACAGATTGTAGATTAATACCTGAAACCAGACAGGACGACTATCTACTCGACCATCTCAAACAATTCAACAATCACTTTTGGATGGCATCTTTAAGCCCGTCTCCATCAACTTTCTATCACATCTCCAGATGGCATCTATAAGCCCATCCTCCTATCCGACAATCTCCAAATGGAATCTGTAAGCCCATTCCCGACATCACATTGTTGATACTACACCATGCGAGTGCAAATTTCTGGGCACTTTAGTGTTCAATCATCTTCCACCTTCGGATCACGAAAGGCACACAAGCCAATCTACATCCTCAGGTTTAAGAAGATTGAACAGGGGCAACTGTTGTACCCCAAAATTTGCCCTCACATATTCCTCAAGATGTGTCAAGAATCATCTTCAAATTGCTCAAGATTGTTCAAAGGTTGTACAGTCAAGTCACCTCCTAAGACAGCCGAAATTAGGGTTTTGGTTCTTTCAAGGAATTTGGGGGTTTCAATGGTCCAATCAAGTCTCATAGGCCTATATACATTCTCAAGCACTTACATGCCAAGTTTCAAGACTCACAGTGCCAATTTGCACAGTCAAAAGCTCCATTTGACCTACAGTCAACTACAAGGGCAAAATGGTCATTTTGCAGTCAAAAGTCAGAATTTTTGGTCAACATCTTATTTTGAGTTCACAATCATCATTTGATCAAGCCTTGATCATGATTCCACAAGGATAGCTCAAAAATCCTCAAGATGCAAAAAGTTACTATTTTTGGACAATAGAAAAGTCAACTGTACCTTGACCAGGGTAACTCTTTCATGGTTTATCAGAAAAATCCCATCCAAAGCTCATTTTGAAGAGGATGCAATTTCCTACAATCCATCTTCACACTCCAAGTTCAAGAAATGCACTCACAAGAAGTTACCATTTTTTACATTATAGGTCCTTTTCAAAAGTCAACAAAAGTACATTTTGACTCAAAGGCCATAACTTGAGATTGGTAAATCCAAATGACATGGGACCAAAGGCGTTGGTTATAGGACTTCAAGAGCTTTCCAAAATGTCCAAGAACATGGTCATATGATCAAAATTGAGCAAGTTGTGCATTGGAGAAGTTGGGAAATTTTCATGAATTTGCAAAAGTCAACTTTGCTCAAAACACCTTCTTTTTGCTAATGGGCCTCAAATCTCTTCTTGAAACTTCATCCATGGCCTATGCACGACCCACCAAGCTAAATGGAATTTATTTTCTTATTTTTATTTGATTAATTGGATTTTTAATTAATATTAATTCATTTAATTAATTTAAATTGTAGGAAAATACAAGATTTGATTTTTCAATCAATTTGTGAAGCAAATCTGATCAAAACGTGCTGGAAAATTCGTGCATAAGTCAAAGATATCAAAAAATACAATTTTGTCAAGTTTGTTCAATCATGAAAATCAAGAATATTTGATCTTTCAATCAAGGATTCAATCATCAATGCAATGGATATTGGCCCAACTTTTTGACCTAATTCAATTGCCTTATATCTATGCAAGCAAACCCTGATCTAAGGGACGTGAAAAAGATGCAGAAACAACCCTTGCCATATTCAAGAAATTCCAAGAAAATTGAAAACTGATTTTTGCATTCCAGGCCAATTCAAGGCGTTTTGATCATCCAAATACATTGCAGAAGGTTCCAGGGACGTTTTGCAATCAAATTCCAGTACCAAAGCTCAAGGAATCGTTCATTACAGTTTCACGGTTTGAGTTTTTTATTCAAAACCATATATCTTGATTCATGCGCATTTAACATGTTTTCATGATTGTTTTGTATTGCTATAGGCCATATGAAGCTATTGGAATGGTTTAATTGAACTGAAACGCACTGAATCGAAAGATGCCATGAACAAAATTCTAGGGTTCTTGAACTTTAAATTGGGGCTTTCTGAACCAGGCAAAATTAGGACTCATAAGACACATGGTTGAAATCGTTAGATCCAGACGAACAAAATCCATGCCTCGCGAAAAATTTATATGCATTGTGCTTCTAATCGCTATTTTTCGTGCAAGCACATAGTGGAGGTTAAAAACCCCCGCTATTTGATTATGTTTTTTGCAGGTACAACGAAGAAGATGATGATGTGTTGATATCCCATTGGTTTATTTGAATCAGCGCGCGCTTTTTTATGTTTTCCAAGCATAGTGACATGATTTTCCATATAATAATTGTTTGCTATTCCTATAACGAATGGAACAACTTGGCTGAGTGGCAAGCGCGCTAGTGGGATACCCTTGGGACCTAGGTTCGAATCCCAAGTCCCCCAAAATTCTTGTTATTATTTTCTTGTCTATGTTCCAATAGGTTTCCAGGAGTAAGATCCATCATACACCTCAACTATCAACACGTCAAGTGGCTTGCAAGGCCAATTTGATGGACAGGATTGAAAGACCATCATTCTCCTTAGTCAATGCAGGCGTGTGGGAATTGGAAAAGTTACAAAGGCTTGCAGCAATTGGGCCTGGAAAATGCCAAAGACACCTCCAAAACTGGCCCAACACCCCCTTGAGTTTGCATTTTTATTTTCTTTCACTATTTATTTTTATTAATTCTTAATTAACTACTAACTAACAAATTAATTTATTTTTATAAAAAAATCAGAAGACTAAAAATATAATATTTTTTATTTATTAAATTTAATTAGTTATTCTTGTAAATAAATGCTAACATAATTAATTTAGTTTTTAATTAGGTTAATTTTAACATTTTTTGCAATAAATAAAATCAATATAGAATTAGGGTTTTTAATAACTTTTGACCTATTTTTCTTAAACATAAAAAAAAACAAAAAATATTTCTTTATTTAATTAATTAATTAGCTTAGGATTAATTTAATTAAATGTAAAACTAACAAAAACTTCTTTCTTTCTCAAAAAAGGGGTCAAACCCTAAAAAACTCTCCGATCCAATTTTTCTCGCGCATGTGATTATTTTTGATTCGTGACTATTTTTTATCATATTATGTAACTGCTCCGAGGTTGTAATAGCTTTAATTAGGACTTTTTACCCCTTTTATTTAATTTCCCGCAATTTAATTTCCACTCAATATTAATTGCTAGATGTATGTTAATTAGGCTATGCATTGTCAAGATCCTGACTTAAAAATAAAATCAATCGTAGCTCACCATAACCTGTACAAAGATAACTTAACTGAAACCTGACACACTCGCACATGCCACTCCTAGGGTACGCCTCGCTTGGGTGCCTCGACGTGGTCATTGAGTATAGGGTGTTTTAGAGGTCGCCCTCCTGTCTAAAGATCAAAGTTGCCTCGGAACGGTTGCCTCGATAAAAAATGATCTAAGACATTAGGGTTACCGCTAAGGCGTCCTACCATTGCTTTAGTGACCACATGTCCCTGTAATCGAATTGACCCGAAACTCCAACGACGGTGCTACCTACTTCTCAATAGTGGGATAGTACTGTCTAAAGGACATTTACACAGCTTAATTTCTTTTAAGTAGGTAGAGGTTCTCAGGTACTTGCTCTTTCAAAACAAAAATACTTTTCGCACTTACACTTTTCAAACAAAAGTTTTCAAACAAACACTTCATACACTCTTGAGGACAGATACAAGAGTCAAATCGAAGTTTTCAAACAAAACTCTTTTCAAAACCCACAAACACAAGAAAAGCAAAACTTTTTGAAAACATAGTGAGCAAGTACCTAAGAGCCCGTGGATAACCACGGATAGAAAGGGTTCTAACACCTTCCCTTTCTATAATCTACCTCCCGAACCCGAGAAACATCTCGAAAAGGAATTTTGTTGTGCTTTTGTCCTTTCCTTGTTGGAGAAAATAAAAGACAGTGGCGACTCTTGCTTCCGTGACATTTTGTGAAAACAAACGCGAACCAGCATTAAAAAACAGTCAGTTCTATTCCCACCGATCACAAAATCCATTGGATTAACAGATGAAATTTGCAGTCAACTGATCAAAAGTCAACTGTATATTGAAAAGTCAAACTTTGACTTTTTGGTCAAAATCAAGTGCCAAGGATCACAATTCATTAAAAAATGTCAAAATGTGAAACTTTTTCATCAAGAAATCAAAGATTGAATATTTGGTTTTGAAATTTGAAATTTTCTTAACTTTGAAATTTTTCCAAGTATAGAAAATTTCTTATTTTTTCTCAACTTTAAGCCAATTTTCCACCATGATACAAGATGATTCAAAGAAAGTTCCAAACATGAAAGTTGTATATCTCCATGAAATCTACAACATTGCTTCACACATTTTTCCCTAAAGATGCTTGGATCTCAAGATATAATTTTGTGAATACATGCTCATGAACTAAAATAACTTAGTGAAATTTTGCCCTAATTTAGGCAAGGTTTTTTACCTATCTTCATGGCAATTTTTCACCTAGTTCCAAGAATAATTTTTAAATTCATTTCAAAAATGAGTTATAGAGCACATTGCAAGCTTTCCAAAATTTCCAAGAACTCCTTGAGATCATTCTTGAGTAAGGAGAATCAATAAAAGGAAGTTGGCAATTTCTCACTTTGATTTCAAGACATTTCATGAAGAACAAAATTCAAATCTGAACCTATGTTGCCTAATCCTTGCTTTACAGGTCTCAAACTTGTTTCTCACTTCATAATTTAATGCTTACACAGATGATAAAGTCTTAATCCAAGCACAAGAGTCTTTCTCCAAGCTTTAATTCCATAAATGGCACAAAGTTGCCATTGCCATTTTAGAAAAGCATAACTTTTGCAACTTTTCACTTCTTGAGCATTGGACCTGTTTTCTCTGCACACACAAGTCCTACAAACCAAAATCAAGTTGTCTAGGACTTGTACCAACTCCAAGAAGGCATGTACAAGCATGTAGAGACTTGTCTCCTCACCTTGCTTCAAAAGCAAGTAAAAGTGCAAAAAGCCTATAACTCAAAAATTTGTTAAGGAATTGATGGGAAACCTTCCTTATACTTATACACAAACACATTGCAACAAAAGACACGATTGCTCAAGGCCATAAACTCTCTAAAACTCCCTATCACCAAAAACCTGTCATTTTTTTGTAGTTTGAGACCAAGCATAGCAATCCAAAAATCTACTCGTGCGTTTCAAGTTATAATCACTTAAACACTTAACCTACCTCATATCTAAGTGTTCCAGACCATCATCCCTTCACTGTAACTCCTCCTTCTCAATCTTCCATTTTTGTTTTTCAAGCTTTGCAGGTTGACTTGGATAGGGACATTCAGGCACTTTCAAGACAAGGTAAAGATTGGAACATACTCAGGGAGGTCCAGGCAAGCTAAAGGGATCTTCAGGCCTTCATAAAACTCACTCAAACTCCATTCACGATATCAGTTGAAAGAGGTAAGAACTCCAACTTCTATCTCTTCATACATGCATCTATTGGTCACGATTTGTAAAGATAAAGTGTAGATATCCTTGTGCTAAAACCAACCATGTTCATAGATTTCATTTATATTCATTATGTATAGAGAATTTTAGAGTTCAAATTTCTGTCAAAATTAGGTTTAAAATTAGGGCCTTTGAAATTAGTTTTGATCATTGACTGTTAGTTTACATGAGTTACATGGTTGAAATCGTGGGAAAAAGTACTATCATTTTCATGTTGGAAGTTTCCATTTTCATGGAGAAATGAGAAAGATACAGAGGTTCTGGCCAACTTGAGAAAGAAGATGAAGTACAGGGCAAGGAGGCATTATGTGTTATGTATTTTTTGTTTCATCTGAACTAACGGATGTACAGTCACCCTAGTGACAAGGTAGCGCGCTTGAAATGCATAGGTCATGGGTTCGAACCATGGCGCTACCTTTTGCATTTTTCTCATTTTTCAGCATTCATTTTTGACATTTTTGGCAGCATGGGCTCAGCTTACGGGCCTCTCTTTTTTTTTCTAACACTTACCTCCCTTTCTCCTTACAGCACCCCTGGCCCAATCTTTTTATTATTTATTTTTATTTTCATTTTCATTCTATTAAATATATTTTCTTTAACATAAAAAATCATAAAAAATATAAAACATGATAAATATTGCATTTTGATTTATTTTATTTTATTTTCACATAAAAAATATTTTTTTTATTAAATTATATACTAACTATCCTTTCTTAAATAAACTTGAAAAATAAAATAGATTTAGTTTAATTTTTATTTCTTTTCCTTCACACTTGCAAATATTTATTTTGACATATAAAAAGACTAAATATTTTCATAAATATTATTTATTATTTTAAGACAAAAAAGTACACAAAAAATAATACTCAAAGAACTTTATCTTCTTTTACAAATTAGAAATTGGGGTTAACCAATTTATAAAAAATAATTTCCTTTTTTAATTTATTAGGATTAGGTCAAAACTCTTTTGCATATGAAAAACAAAGCAAATTTATTTTTCTTGCATATACATAACATTGCATATTTAAATTATATTGTATATTGTTTATTCAAATACTTGTACAAATTCGATTTGGTTGTAATAGCTTAATTAGATTTACGTTATTGCAAATCCCCATTTATAATTTGTATACCCCCTCCCATAAAATGTTCTAATAGCATAGTAATCTTTAAATTACGCAATTTACCGCTTTTATATACCCTGCTTGTAATTAGGGTTAATGGCAAGATAAAAGCAAATCAAATAGAAAACCCTAATCCAAGACAAAACCAAGCATGAAAATAACACACTTGCACACAAGAATCCTTAGGGTTTCTCCACTTGGTTGCCTTATACAAAAATGGCCATATAACGCATGCGAAGTATCTTGGCAAAAACAAACAAGTATAAGATCATAGCCCATCGATGACGCTATTCAAAGTTGCCTTACAAAATGATCCTGGTCCCTCAAAAATGCTAAGATACTTTGCAACATTGCTAATCATGGTTATACGATACCCATGCCCGTCCCGTTTACATCCAAAGATAAGGTTGCTTACCAAATCAATGGTAAGACAACAATATCAAAGGAAAAGAAAATGAACAAGAAAGACATTTGAGTAGGTAGATCACTTCTAGTTACTTGCTCCATTTCAAACAACTATCCTTGCTATTTTCAAAAACAAAAACACACATTTCAAAACATCTTACAAACATTGAAAACATTTTCAAAAGGACAAACATCTTTGTATACATTCTTACGAACGGGAATCGTTACAAAGATTGCCTAAACAATGGCCTCTTTTACAAAATACTTTCAAAACCACACAAAGCACAATTTCAAAACAAAAAAAGCAAGTGATCTAGCAAGTAACTAAGAGCCCATGGAAAACCATGGATGAAAAAGGGTGCTAATACCTTCCTTTTTCATAATCTACCCCCTAACTAAAGAAACAATCTCAAAGGTCTTTCCTATGCTTTTTTACCTTTCCTTTTGGATAAAAGAAAAGTCGGTGGCGACTCTTGCTAACCACAACATTTGCGATAAAACGCAAAACCCTCAAGTCAGTTCTCCCACCGTATCACAGAACTGGCGACTCTGTTGGGGATATTATAAAGGTTGGGTTACCTTAAGGCTAGATCACATTTATTTGGTTACATTGTTTGACTTGTATGCTTTACTTTATGGTTCTTTGGTTGGGTTTGAAATCCTCTACCCGGATTTGGGATACATTATAGGTAAATAGCAATACATTGTGGAAACTGTGTGGGGTATACCGACATGGTCTAAGCAATAGCTATGTTAGTGCGACATATTTGTGGGTACCGGTAGCCTTTGAGTTAATCAAAGAGAATATGGGGTCGCTGAGTAATGTCATGAAGCACTAATGAACTTCTAGAACCCCTTACTTGACCAACTTGGCCTTTAGGATGTAGTGAGATGACCGACTTTGGTGCAGTCCGAAGTTGGTAGATACTCGATACTACACTCATTGAGGTTTGGTTTCTTGGGATATTTCGGTCGCCATTAAAGAGGCTTGAGCTGAAACAATAACCAATGAAACAAACCGGTGATATTGAGCTCCTTAGAACCCGGTTACTATTATTAGGACAGGTTTAAGCCAACTAAACTTCAAGAGGGTACTTACCTATAAAACCCCATGCAAGCCTAAACTAAGAACTTATTTGTTTTGCTTGTATATGCATACTTGTACATAACATCATGGACATCATGAACATCATATACATCTACTGACCATTTCAAGGATTTTGGAGATTCATCTTTGTTCTTGTTTTGTAGGATATGGATTCACTTAGCAGGAAAACTATCCAAGTCAACCTTGTAAGAATTCCTTCAGAACTTAAGGAGCTAGCTTCAAGGGTCCCTGAGAACTCTCCATTCACCGAGAGGCATGGTCGTCTACTCAACTTGGTCACCTCCAACACAAATGAGGATATGATGAAGGTGCTCTTCCAGTTCTTTGATCCTTTGCACCATTGCTTCACATTTCCCGACTATCAGCTTGTGCCTACTTTGGAAGAATTCTCCCAACTCTTGAGGATTCCCATTCTCAATCAACTACCTTTCAGCGGTACGGAAAGAGACCCAAAGCCATAAGAGATTGCTCAAGCTCTGCACTTGCACTCATCTAATGTCACAACTTATTGGGAAACTAGAAGTGGTGTCAAAGGCTTCTTAGCAAAGTTCCTGTTTGAGAAAGCCCAAAGCTGTTGGAATTCATTAGACTTGTAAGCCTTTGAGGAAATTGTGGATATTCTTATCTATGGGATGGTCTTATTTCCCAATCCTGGCCAACTCATAGATGTGAGCGCCGTCAAAATCTTCATGTCACACAATCCGGCACCTACATTGCTAGAGGATATCCTACACTCTTTTCACACTCACACAATGAGGAAAAGAGGTGTCCTTATGTGTTGCACTCCTCTCCTGGCAAGATGATATTTTTCTCATCTTCCCCAATCAGTCTTAAAGAATGAACAAGGTTTAAGGTGGTCACAAAGGTTAATGACGCTTAAACATTCAGATATTCATTGGTGCTCCCGATCCAAAGAGAATGTTATCATTGTTGATTGTTATGGTGAATTCCCTAATGTCCCTCTACTTGGCATTAGGGGAGGAATCACCTACAACCCGTGCTTAGCTTTAAGACAGTTTGGTTATGCCCGAAGGGATGGCCCGCACGAGATGTTGATTCAAGGTTTGGTATTCGACTACGACAACGACGATCAAGGTCTTCGCTAGAGATTCATCAGAGCTTGGAGGATGCTAAACAATGTGGATAGTAAGACTTTGGGACACAATAATTCCATCCCTCTTGAGCCTTAGCTCAAATGGGTACGAACCCGCGCTCAAAGTCTTATGATGCCTTATCCTTCCATTCTTCCGGTAATTATTGAGCCTGTTAAGGAGGGAGATGTTCCATACACTATCCTACATCCTGACATGCCCACATCTCTTGAAGACCTACAAAGGGATTGGATACAGCTCAAAGGTGAGCGAGATACTTTCGAAGCCCAATTCTACGCAAGCGAGAAGAAGGTTTTGGAACTCACTAGGCTACTTCATGAGGAGCGGACTCTAAATGCCTACATAGCACCAAAGAGGATGCACAATACTTTTTTATCTTAGAGTTTCGTATTATTTTGCCCAAGGGGCATTGATGTACTCAAACTTTATCTTATTAATATAACGCGTGTTTCTTTTTGTCTAAAACGAACTTGAATCTTTGAAATCCTTGAAAACATTGCATATGCACATGTCATTCATCATAACATAAACAGGTCTTTTGAAACGATTTTCCTCATCTCTCTACTTTTTATTTCAGTAAGATGGATCTCGAATAGATAATCAAAGATCTCCAAGCTCAGAACACGCAGTTTCAACAGTTGCTCATGACCCTAGCCAAGGGGCAGGAAGTGTTGAAGACTCTGCTGGCTGAAGAAAGGAAAAAGAAAACAAAGAAAGTCATCGGGGTTTTAAACATGGGGAGAAGATTTCAGGGGCAGACTAGAAGAACCTTGAATTTTGCAACAACATCCGGTGAAGGAGAGGGGAATGGAAAGGAAACAGCGGTTCCGTCAGAATCTGAAGAGGAGGAAGAAGAGGAAGACTACTCTGAGGAACAATATCCTCTAGCTGATGATAAGTACAGACATCTTGAAGAGCATTTGAGCGCTATGGAAATACAAAAGGTGTTAGGCCTAGACTTTAAAGAATTGGGATTAGTGTCAGTAATTGTGATTCCTCCGAAATTCAAAGTGCCTTTGTTTGCAAAATATGATGGAGTGTCATGTCCTAAGATGCACCTCCGATCATATGTGAGAAAGATCCAACCACACTCCGCTGATAAAGACTTGTGGGTGCATTTTTTCCAAGATAGTCTATCTGGAACACAACTCGATTGGTTTTACCAACTGGAAAGGGCCAACGTCCACAATTGGGAAGATCTTTCCACATCTTTATACAAGCAATATCAATATAATGCTGATTTGGCGCTTACCCGTACTCAAATTCAGAGTATGGTTATGGCTTCCAATGAGGGTTTCAAGGATTACGCGCAGAAATAGAGAGATCTAGCTGGAAGAGTTCATCCCCCTCTGTCTGAAAGGGAATTGGTGGACATGTTCTTAGGCACTCTATCGGGCCCTTTCTTCAACCATTTAATTGGAAGCTCATCTGCAGGATTTACTGAGTTAATACTGACCGGAGAGAGGGTGGAAGCTGGCATAAAAAATGGAAAGATTCAGAAGGATTCATCTTCTTCTACAGCTGTGAGGAAGCCTTTTATTGGGAAGAAAGAAGTAGATGTTGTATATCCATAAAGGAACCAAGGGAGAGTCGAACGCCGACCAATGGCAGGGGCTGTTATGATCCCAAAGCCTACATATGATCAACCAAGAAGTAATCAACTGAGGGTGGAAAGGCCAGTCCGGCAATTCACCAGAATCAATATGACTCTGTCCTAAGTATTACCTCATCTTCTGAAATCCAATTTGGAAACTTTAAAAGAAGCTCCAAAAAACCCCAACACAGCGTCCCCTCATTATCATCCAAATGCCCGTTGCACATATCACTCCGAGAGTCCAGGTCACGACACTAACAACTGTTGGGCCTTGAAAAACAAAATTCAAGACCTTATAGAGGCGAATGAAATTGAGTTTGATGCGCCCGAGAAGCCAAACGTCATTTCTGCTCCTATGCCCAGACATGGTCACAACACCAATGCTATCGAAGAAGATTTGTTTGTTACCACAGTTGATGAACTTGTGACTCCACTCTCAATCATTAAGATAAACTTGTGGAAAGTTGGTGTATTCCCGGGTTGTAATGAAGACTGCCACCTCTGCTTATCCTTACCAACTGTTTGCCCTTTGTTGAAAACAGGCATTCAACGCTTGATAGACAACAAAGAGATCCTGTTTGAAAGTACTCTTGTTTCACCTGTTCCTATTGAAGATGTTTCAATCATTACCATCTCCACCAATTCTTCCAGGGTCCCCAAAAGACCCATTAGAATTACATCGGTTCCAAAAACTACTCCTCTTATAATCACAATGCATGGGCTAGTCTCATATGAATCAGACAAAATTGTGTCGTGGAATTACGGTGGGGACATCTACTACCATGGCATCAAACAAGATGGGCCATCCGCCGAAGAGATAAGCTCCAAAGAAGAAGACTCTGACATTAGCAATATTGTCGGAACTAGTAAGATTACCCGAAGCGGTAGAATATTTTCTCCAGAAATCCCCCCCCCCCAAAGGCAGTTTTTGAGCCCGTGGCTGCTCCAAAAGTTACTCATGTACCGATAATCATCTTTGCAAGTGCTCCTATTGAAAAATACGATACAACCCCTTCTGTCATTCCTACCAACACTCCTGCTGATGAAACTAGAGGAAAAAGTATTCAAGTGGAGCCTGTCCGGACGAAGGCTCAATCACTGACTATGCCTGAGACCTCCAAGAAAGAAATGGAGGAGATCCTAAAAATAATAAAAAGGAGCGACTACGACATAGTTGAACAGTTGGGGCAAACTCCCTCCATAATCTCCATGCTGGCATTGTTGTTGTGTTCCGAGGCACATGCAAAAGCCCTGGTGAAGTTCCTAAAGACAGCCCATGTACCTCAAGAGACGTCCGCTGATCAATTTCAAGATTGCGTGGCCACCTTGACAGCGGATAACGGCCTAGGCTTCTCATATGATGATCTGGAACCAAGGGGAAGAAAGCACAACGGGGCGTTACATGTCTCTGTTGAATGTAGAGGCACAACCCTGGCCCATGTCTTGGTGGACACTGGCTCATCTTTGAATGTTTTATCGAAGAAAGCTCTCGACAGACTGGACTGCGAAGGACTGACGTTGAAACCAAGTAACATAGTCGTAAGGGTATTTGATGGCTCAAAGAGGATGGTACACGGGGAGGTGGATATCCCCCATAAAGGTTGGAACTCAAACTTTCAATTCAACCTTTTATGTAATAGACATCCGCCTCTCTTACTCCTGTCTGCTAGGATGGCCATGAATCCATAATGTTGGTGATGTCACCTCAACACTGCACCAGATGCTGAAATATCCGGTCCAAGGAAAGATTATCACTGTCCACGGAGAGGAAGAATATATGATTATCCACCTCAATTCCTTCATGTATGTGGAATTGGACGGCGAGTTCATTGAAACTCCTTTTCAACACTTCGAAGAGGTCCCCCAAGAGGTAGCAGTGACCAAAGTTGTGTCCCAGATTCCTAAGATTACAATACCTCCACTCTGGATGCCATCTCTGAAGGACGCCAAAGAAGTAGTAGAGGAAGGTGGATGCACCATCTGGGGGCAACTTCCGGATATTCCGTATAATTCTGACAAATTTGGCTTAGGTTTCACTTCAAGTGCTCAGAAGGCTATACGTCGTGCCCATGCTGGAGGGCCACCCTTGAAGATTAGCAACCGAGAGGTCAATGTCGTAGAAGATGGTGAATAGGATTGCAGCTTGGAGGATTGGATCTTTCCGACTATCAATGGAGCACTCCGCAATTGGGAGGCCATAGACTTTGTCCCAATAACTTTCATCCCTCAGTAATTTATCTTTACATTTTGATTGGACCTGTAATATTCAAAAACAATTCGCACTCTTAAAACCTTGTGTCTTGCCCGAGGCACAATGGTCCATTTGTAAGGGTTATTATTTCATCTTCATATGACATTCAATGAATCATGGACGTTTTTCGCATACAAACTTTTGTGCTCATTGTTTTTCTTTTACATTTTATTTTTAAGGATGGCTATACCCTTACACGCACACACCCTCACAAATGCAGGTATCCCTCCATTCCGGATCCCATGGGTAACGATACTGCTATGGCCTTTTATGACTCTGAGGATCTGATCTACCAAGCCGAAGATGAAGGTGAGGAAGATTGTGAAGTACCAAGGGAACTAGCCAGACTACTACAACAAGAGGAAAGAGCCATTCAGCCTCACGAGGAACCTGTGGATACAATCAATCTGGGCACTGAGGAGGATAAAAAAGAGGTCAAGGTGGGTGCCAATCTAGAGCCCAGTGTCAACGAGCGTCTGATTCAGTTGTTGCATGATTATGTTGAGATCTTTTCCTCGTCATATAAAGACATGCCAGGACTTGATACGGACATCGTGGTACATCGTCTGCCTACAAGAGAAGATTGTCCTCCAGTAAAACAAAAAGTTCGTCGCATGAGACCTGATATGTCAAAAAAGATCAAAGCGAAGGTCATGAAGTAATTCAATGCTGGATTCTTGGCTGTCACTTCCTATCCTCAATGGGTTGCCAACATTGTTCCCGTACCTAAAAAGGACGGCAACGTACGAATGTGCGTGGACTATGGAGATTTGAATAAGGAAAGCCCTAAAGATGATTTTCCACTCCCCCGCATTGATATCATGGTTGACAATACGGCACAACACAAAGTGTTTTCCTTCATGGACGGATTCTCAGGTTACAACCAAATCAAAATTGCACCTGAGGACATGGAGAAAACAACATTTGTCACACAGTGGGGCACATTCTGCTACAAAGTGATGCCATTCGGATTGAAGAATGTTGGGGCAACCTATCAACACGCCATGGTAGCTTTATTTCACGACATGATACATCATGAAATAGAGGTCTACATAGACGATAGATAGCCAGATCGCAAACAGAAGAAGAACACCTTGATCACTTACAAAAGCTGTTTGAGAGACTAAAGAAGTACAAGCTAAGATTGAATCCAAGCAAGTGCACATTTGGAGTACGGTCCGGTAAACTCTTAGGCTTTGTCGTCAGTAACAAAGGTATTGAGGTTGATCCTGCCAAAGTTAAAGCAATACAAGAGATGCTTGCTCCTCGTACTGAGAAGGAAGTCAGAGGATTCTTGGGATGCTTGAACTATATTGCCAGATTCATTTCTCACCTAACAGCTACTTGTGAGCCAATCTTCAAACTATTGAAGAAGGATCAAGTAGTCAAATGGAATGATGAATGCTAGGTTGCTTTTGACAAAATCAAAGAGTACTTACAAGAGCCTCCTGTGTTGATGCCACCAATCGAGGGAAGACCACTGATCATGTATCTGACTGTTTTAGAAAACTCAATGGGGTGTGTATTCGGGCAGCATGACGAGTCTGGCCGAAAAGAGCACGTTATTTATTACCTGAGAAAAAAGTTTACCGACTGTGAAACCAGATATTCAATGCTCGAGAAAACTTGTTGTGCTCTGGCATGGGCTGCTCGCCGGCTAAGATAGTATATGCTGACTCATACTACTTTGTTGATATCTAAGATGGATCCGATAAAATACATCTTCGAGAAGCCTGCTCTCTCTGGGAGAATAGCTAGATGGCAAATGATCCTAACAGAATACGACATACAGTATACTACCCAGAAAGCTATAAAGGGCAGTGTGCTAGCTGATCACCTTACTCACCAAGCTGCAGAAGACTATCAGTCCATGAAGTTTGAATTCCCGGATGAAGACATCATGACATTAGACAACTGTGAAGAAATCAGGCCATATGACGGACCTGAATAAAGATCCCGATGGACCCTGTTCTTTGATGGGGCATCCAATGCACTTGGTAATGGTATCCGCGTTGTACTCATATCTCCGGAAGGGTGTCATACTCCCTTTACTGCCAGACTTTGCTTCAATTGTACAAACAACATGGCGGAATACGAAGCGTGCATCTTTGGTCTCAGAGCTGCCATAGACGGGAATCAAATCTTTAGACATGTTTGGAGATTCAGCTTTGGTCATCAGTCAGATCAAAGGGGAATGGGACACTAAGCAGCCAAACCTTATCCCTTACAAAGAACATGTTTTGACATTGCTACCACATTTTGAGAAGATTACCTTCGAGCTAGACATGGCAACAGGGCGGGGCGGGGGTGGTTTTTGTATTCCCCAAACCCAAACCTGAATTTAAGATAAATCCTCGTTACCTGCCCAATCCCCGTCATGGATGAATAATTGAATCCCAAACCCGCCCCAAATGGGTTCGGGGATCCCCGCCACGCCCCAAACCCAAAATATGTCTCAAACCCAAAAGCTTCCCCAAACCCAAAATTCACCTTGAACCTAAAACCTGCCCTAATCTTAACATATATTAACTTATATTATAAATATAAAATACAATCTCGAAGAATTTTAAACGTATATTTCGAATAATAAAATACTAACAAAAGTATTAATTTATCAACCATACAATTAATATTTCAAACTAACAAACCAAATAATCCAAAATATAAGAATATATTTTTTAAATGCCAACTATTTTTTTTAAATGCCAGTCATTGCTCTTATGCATTTACGTTATCACTTACATTTTTTTTCTAAAACCAAGAAACTATAACAATAGATAGATTTAACAAATTGGGATATTGTAGCGGCATATATTGTTAAATCATATATATTACAATATAATAGTAATAATAATAATAATAATAATAATAAACAGGGCGGGTCCGGGGACGGATTCGGGGTGGGTACTACACTCCCCATTACCCGCCCAGTTCCCATATCTTGAAATAAGGGAAAACCCAAACCCAATCAAAGCGGGTTTTCCTCGTCAAATTTGGGGCGGGTTCAGGTGGGTACCCACGGGTATGGGTTATATTGCCATGTCTACTTCCAGCATTTCCCGCGAGAAGAAAATCAGCTAGCAGACGCTCTAGCCACAATGTCATCTATGTTTAAACTTAATTGGGATAATGAGGCTCCCCAGATCACCATCGAATGAATGGACGAACCGGAGCACTGTCACGAGATTAATACTGAAGAAGTAGGGGACCAGCCTTGGTTTCACGAAGTCAAAAGGTATCTCGAGGCTCAAGAATATCCAGAAGGAGCTTCAATCAATGATAAGAAGTTCTTAAGGAGATTCTCTGCTAAGTTCTTTCTTAGTAATGGCATCCTGTACAAATGCAATCATGATTCCATTCTGCTTCGGTGCGTGGATAAGGTTGAAGCTGAAAAGATCATGGCTGAATTACATGAAGGTACTTTTGGCACCCACTCCAGTGGGCATACTGTTAGAACAATGTTTGAATCTACTACCCTATATTTGAGTTTTGATGATAACAAAGTGAAAAGATATAGTATTTATAAGTTTCATGAATGAACTATATGCTGCCTAAAATTACTATGCTCTGACTTGCAGATACGCTGATTAAAATAAGCAAGATCACGTTTATTCAGCATCAGAATTTGATTTCATACACCAGCCTCAGAAGTTGCTAAATCAGAAAGACAAGATCAGATGATCTACTCACGTACATGCTGAAGATTGATGAACAGAACTGCGCGTAAACACTCTGATACAGAAACACAATAGTTCATCAGCAGCGAAGCAGAATCAGAATGAGCCAAGCCAGAACGTGCATTGAAGAAGCAACGGTACTGTGCATTGAACGCTAATTAATTCCAACGGCTTCATTCTAGACAAGATCTGCTCAAAAAGGAAAGCTTGTTATTAGCATTGAATCAAGAATATTGCATTCAACGTTCATCTTCTCAAGTGCTATATAAACAAGGCTTCGAAGATTATAATGGCTAATGCTCTCCAACTCTCTACACGCACAAAGCTGATCCATAATCTTCACTCTACCAGTTTTGCTAAACCACATACTCTGATACTCCATTACTGTTTAGCAATCTAGTTTCTAAGCTTCATTTGTGTATACATCACAGTTGTGATAAAGTTTTGTAGAAAACATCCACACACACAGTTTATCTCTTTGTAAGAAAGTGTTGCCTTGACAAACCGGGTTGTGGTTTGAATCAAGAAGGCTTTAGCAGTTGTTAAAGCAGTCTGTAATATTCAGTTGAATATATTGAATTAAGACCTCGTTGGAGAGAGGCGAAATCACCTTGACGGGTGGACTGGAGTAGTTTGAGATCAAACGAACCAGGATAAAAATATCTTGTCAATTGCTTTAGATTTCACTTTTACAATTCAACCCCCCCTTCTTGTGTTTTTCACCCCTTCAATTGGCATCAGAGCGCCTGGTTCTGAGCTAAAACACTTAACCGTGTCAGTACAAGATCCAGCGTCAGAAAAACACAATGGCAGGAAACAATTCTCACTTCAGCAATGACAACAATGAGGACAGAGACAGATTCAGTGGCAAACCTCCAGTCTTTGATGGAGAAAACTTTGATTACTGGAAAGACAGAATTGAAAGCTTCTTTCTAGCACATGATGCTGATCTGTGGGATATGGTGACAGATGGATACACGCACCCTGTGAATGCAACTGGTCAGAAGATTGATAGAAAATCAATGACTGATCAACAAAAGCGTGACTTCAAGAATCACCATAAGGCCAGATCCATCCTCCTCAGTGCCATCTCCTATACTGAGTATGAAAAGATCTCCAACAGAGACACAGCAAAAAATATCTTTGATTCTCTCAGAATGACGCATGAGGGCAACGTTCAAGTCAAAGAAACAAAAGCTCTGGCGCTCATTCAGAAGTATGAGGCGTTCAAAATGGAAGAATCTGAATCCATTGAAACTATGTTCTCTAGATTCCAGATTCTGGTAGCTGGTCTCAAAGTTCTGGACAAAGGATACTCTACTGCTGACCATGTCAAGAAAATAATCAGAAGTTTACCCAAGCAGTGGAGGCCTATGGTTACTGCTCTGAAGCTAGCTAAAGATCTCAACAAAATCACTCTGGAGGAACTTATAAGCTCCCTCAGAAGTCATGAGATAGAGCTAGAAGCTGACGAGCCTCAGAAGCAAGGTAAGCCTTTAGCATTAAAATCTAACAAAAAATTTGAATCTAAAGTTTTGCAGGCAGTTGAAGAAACATCTGATGGATCCTCATCAGAAGAAGACGAACTTTCCCTTCTCTCCAGAAGAGTAAATCAACTGTGGAAGCAAAGACACAAGAAGTTCAGGAATCCCAGAAGATCTGATCAGAACGAGTCTTCTTCCAGATACAGAAGGACAGATTCTTCCTCTGGATACAAAAGATCTGAAGGCTCCTCCAATAGCAAGAAGCCAAATACCAAAGACATCATCTGCTACGAGTGCAATGAGCAAGGACACTACAAGAGTGACTGCCCAAAGCTTCAGAGGGAAAAGCCCAAAAAGAAGTTTGGAAGAGAGAAGAAGAAAAGTCTCATGGCCACATGGGATGACTCTGACTCGTCTGAAGCTGACTCAGACTCAGATGATGAAAGGGCAAACATAGCGCTCATGGCTAACATTTCAGAAGATAGTGAAGCTTCTGAATCAGACTCAGAATCAGACACAGAAGAGGTATTTCCTAACTTCGCTGTTAATTTTACAAAGGCTGAACTTGCTGAAAGCCTTAATGAAATTCTGGAACGTTATCAGCAGATTAGAGCTAAATTCAGAGACCTGAAAAGGAATCTTGAATCTGACTCTAATAAGTCTGAGAGTCTCAAATTGGAAAACTCTGAGCTGAGAGACAAAATTTCAAAATTAGAAAACTCTTTACAAAACTCTCAGAAGGACCCAATTTCTGAAACTCCCAGCAACGCTGATGAGATTATCAAGGAGTATGATCACAGTTTCTAGAAGTTCCTTGCTAAAAGCATAGATAGAAGCAGAATGGCTTCAATGATCTATGGAGTTAGCAGAAACGGCAGGAAAGGAATAGGATACCTAGGTAAGGTTCCTACACCAAAGAATGTCATGGATTTAACCATTAAACACACTCCTCTAAAATCACACTTTTTGTATGGTCACACACATGACATCAAATATACTAGCAGTAAGCACTCTGTAAAACCAAAATTCAACCAGAGTTTTGGTAAAACTAACAAGTCAGGACCCAAGAAAATCTGGGTACCTAAGGACAAAATAATACATGTTGCAGATATCTTTAGCAGCAAGTCAGAAACACCAGTCATGGTACCTGGACTCTGGCTGCTCACGACACATGACGGGAAGAAGGCATATGTTCCAAAGCCTGGAACTTAAGCCTGGAGGCCACGTTGGCTTTGGAGGCAATCAGAGGGGAAAGATCATTGGCTCTGGAACTGTAGGTAATGGAAATCTTCCCTCTATTAAAAATGTTCTGCTAGTAGATGGATTGATGCATAATCTGTTATCCATAAGTCAATTAAGTGATAACGGTTATGATATAATCTTTAATCAAAAATCATGTAAAGCTGTTAGTCAGAAAGATGGGACTATCCTGTTTAATGGAAAGAGGAAAAACAACATTTACAAAATCAAACTTTCTGAACTAAAAAGTCAGAACGTAAAATGTCTTCTGTCTGTTAACAACGAGCAGTGGATCTGGCACAGAAGATTGGGGCATGTTAGTATGAGAAGAATATCTCAGATTAACAAACTCAATCTGGTCAGAGGACTTCCTAATTTGAAGTTCAATTCAGATGCTCTGTGTGAAGCATGTCAGAAAGGCAAATTTGCAAAACCTTCTTTTAAATCCAAAAATGTTGTTTCCACCTCTAAGCCATTAGAACTTCTGCACATTGACTTATTTGGACCAGTTAAAACTGCTTCAGTCAGTGGTAAGAAGTATGGGTTAGTAATCGTAGATGACTATAGCAGATGGACATGGGTAAAGTTCTTAAGACACAAGGACGAGTCACATTCTGTGTTTGTTACCTTCTGTAACCAAGTTCAGAATGAAAAAGATCTTAGAATCGTTAAAGTCAGAAGTGATCATGGTGGAGAATTTGAAAATAAAGATTTTGAGTCATTCTTTAATGACAAAGGCATTCTGCATGATTTCTCTTGTCCTAGAACTCCCCAACAAAATGGAGTTGTAGAACGAAAGAACAGAACATTGCAAGAAATGGCCAGAACCATGATCAATGAGACAAACGTTGCTAAGACTTTCTGGGCAGAGGCAATAAACACAGCGTGTTACATTCAGAATAGAATCTCAATAAGACCTATTCTGGAAAAGACTCCATATGAATTGTGGAAGAACAGAAAGCCCAACATTTCGTATTTTCATCCATTTGGATGTACTTGCTTTATATTGAATACAAAGAATTATTTGAACAAGTTTGATTCTAAGGCACAGAAGTGTATTATGTTAGGATACTCTGAACGCTCAAAAGGGTACAGAGTATACAATACAGAAACACAGATTGTGGAAGAATCAATCAGTGTTCGTTTTGATGATAAGCTTGACTCTGAAAAGTCAAAGCAGAATGAAACTTTTGCAGGTATAGAAATTGAATTTGCAGGTTCTGAAGACAAGTCATCAGAAGCTCTCAACACAGACATTCCTTCAACGTCTGAAAGGAGCACTGCTAGAAATCCTACAACAGCTGCTGATCAACCTCAGAAGAGATTACCCAGAAGCAGCTTGGATCACCCAGAAGAGACTATCCTAGGAAGAAAGGAAGATCCAATCAGAACAAGAGCAAGCTTCAGAAACTCTGAAGAAACTCTTATGGGACTTGTGTCTCTGATTGAACCTTCTTCTATTGATGAAGCACTTCTGGATAATGACTGGATTCTGGCAATGCAAGAAGAGCTGAATCAATTCACCAGAAACGACGTATGGGATCTCGTTCCCAGACCAAAAGGATTCAACGTCATTGGAACAAGATGGGTGTTCAGAAACAAGCTAAATGAACAAGGTGAAGTCATCAGAAACAAGGCATGACTGGTTGCACAAGGATATAGTCAGCAAGAGGGGATAGACTATACAGAAACCTTTGCCCCAGTCGCCAGGTTAGAATCTATCAGACTTTTAATTTCATTTGCTGTTAATAGAGGCATCACTCTGTATCAGATGGATGTCAAAAGTGCATTCTTAAATGGTTATATAGAAAAAGAAGTTTATGTTCACCAACCCCCAGGTTTTGAAAATACAAAACATCCAGAATATGTTTTCAAACTAAAGAAGTCACTGTACGGTCTGAAACAAGCTCCCAGAGCTTGGTATGAAAGGCTAAGTAACTTTCTGCTTGAAAATGAATTCACCAGAGGGAAAGTGGACACTACTCTATTCTGTAAAACAGTTAAGAGTGACATCTTAGTCAGTCAAATTTATGTTGATGATATCATTTTTGGTTCTACTAATCCTTCTCTTGGAAGAAAATTTGCTAAGTGTATGCAGGCAGAATTTGAGATGAGCCTCATGGGGGAACTGAAGTTCTTTCTAGGAATTCAGATTAATCAAACCCCAGAAGGAACTTACATTCATCAGAGCAAATACATCAGAGATCTTCTGAATAAATTTGACCTCTAAGAATGTAAGCCATCAAAGATTCCAATGCATCCCACGTGCATTCTGGAAAGAGAAGAGGTAAGCAAAAGCGTAGAACAGAAGGTCTACAGAGGTATGATTGGTTCTCTCCTTTATCTGACTGCTTCAAGACCTGACATATTATTCAGCGTTTGTATCTGTGCTAGATTCCAATCAGATCCTAGAGAATCTCACTTAACAGCTGTTAAGCGAATTTTCAAGTATCTGAAAGGTACTACTAATCTGGGTTTGTTTTATAGAAAATCTAGTGATTACAGCTTAGTAGGCTACTGTGATGCTGATTTTGCTGGAGACAGAGTGGAACGTAAAAGTACTTCTGGAAGCTGCCAGTTTCTGGGAGAAAATCTGATCTCTTGGTCCAGCAAAAGGTAATCAACAATTGCTCTGTCAACAGCAGAAGCTGAGTACATAGCAGCAGCAGGATGTAGCACACAAATGCTCTGGATGAAAAGTCAGCTTGAAGACTTCCAGATTTTTGAGAGTAACATTCCTATACTTTGTGATAATACTTCTGCTATTTGCTTAAGTAAGAATCCTATTTTACATTCTAGAGCTAAGCATATAGAAATAAAGCATCATTTCATTAGGGACTATATTCAGAAAGGTATTTTGAACTTAAAATTTATAGATACAGACCATCAATGGGCTGATATCTTTACTAAACCCCTTTCAGAAGATAGGTTTAATTTCATTCTGAATCATCTCAGCATGAAAGTATGCCCAGAATGAAAATGTTTTAATTCCATATATTTATCTTCAGAATGTAATTATTTTTACTGTGAACTTCTGATCAATCTCCTTTCAGAAAGATAGAATATGCAGATTGTATCAGATGCAAGTCTAAAGATCTGAGAGTCTAATCTCAAAGACAGACGTGCTGATCACTACATCAAACAAGTGTCATCCAATCATCAGCAAATCTCTGAAGCAGAACGCGTGCACGCTTCTGAGAAGGCAAAGCGCTGATTGGGTGCATTGAGACACATGTCTGGTAACCGTTTTTAAGTATCTTTCTCAAATCCCTCAAAATCAGCAAGCATTTAATGAAAAGTAATCATGCTTTTAAATGGTAATCATGATTTTTTTTCTCTCTCTTAAAAACGTTTAACTTTTCAAAACAATTTTGAAAACTCTATTTAAGAACTTTAATCTTTCATTCTTACTCTTTATGCTTTCTCACTATCACTCAAGCATTTTCTGCATATTACTGAGTTCATCTCTTGCAAACTTTTTCCTTCAACTCATTCTCAAAACCTTTTTAGTGTGAACAATGGCATCCTCCAGCATTTCTGCAGGCAATCAGAAGAAAGCAACTTCTGAGCAATATCAGGTGCCACTCAGAACTCTCCTCACTCCGGTGAAGAACCTTGAAGTGCTCTCTGAGTTAATCATCGACTTTGAAAGTTTGAAGGCAAATGGATTTGACCTAACTGAAGAAATTAGGGCTCAAAAGTGGGAGAGGTATTTCGACAGGTTGGTTGGACCAACATTCCCAGCGCTAGTCAAGGAATTTTGGATTCACGCCAAGGTTTCTAAACATCTAGTCATCTCTTCTGTCATGGGAAAGAAGATTGTGATTTCTGAAGATCTCATTGGAAGGCTAATCGGTCAAAGTGGTGGTGGAGTCCGTTGTGTGGACATGGCTGAAAGATGCCCTGATATAGGTGTGGTAGCCAACAGGATTTTCACTCTTGGAATGCCCAGCAGCAAGATTAAGGATCTGAAGGACCACTGCAGAGTATGGGCTAAGATTGTTCTGGGATGCTTCAACCACAGGAAACCAACAAGTTCTCCTGATTATATAAACGTGGATCAGCAGTTTCTGATCTACTTTATTGATCAGAGGGTAAAGATCAATCTGGCACACTTCCTGTTCAACCATCTCAAAACCAGTGTGAAAGAGACAAGGGAAGAAGAAAGGACCAAGAGGGACTGGATACCGTTTGGAAGGCTAATATCAGATATTCTGACAGAGAATAGACTGATTGAACATCTGATTGAAGCTCAGGAGCTGAGCACTGTTGAACCAACAATTGGGAAACCTCTGAACGCAAAGAATCTGAAAAAGATGAAGTTGATAGAAAATATTCAGAAGGAACCCAGAGCTACTTCCACTGCTGATATCTCCAGCAGAAGAGTGCCTCTGAGTGATTTTCCAATATTTTCTGAAATGGAATCCAAACCAGAGATGTTTCTCAGGTACCCAGATGCGTACAAGGCAGAAGATACAGGTTCAAAGCTGAAGATCAAAGATCTGAGTCAACCCCAACCAGAAGTGACTCAGAAGAAGACAAAGAAGAGGAAAGCGCCAGCAGAAGGATCATCTCATCAGACTCCAAAGAAAAGAGGTATTTCATCTGCTGCCCCTGTTTTAATTTCAACTACTATTCCAACATCTGCTGCCCCTCCTCAAACCTCTCATAGAATATCAATCCCAATCCCTACCATTGATGAAACCATACCAGAAGACCCTTCTGAAGCCTTACTACTCAGAAGACCCAGAACCAAGCTCCCCAAACAACCAACAATTTCAACAACAACAGCACTTGACCAAGTGCTGGCTGATATTGAGCGTGAACATGCCTCTGCTAAACCAACCTCTGAACCACAAAAGTTCCTCCTCCACAACCAGAACAACAACAACAACCAGAACCAGAACCACAACAACAACCTCTCACAGAAGAACCTCTGATCCCTGAGCAATCAGAGATTCCACCTCCCCAACCAGAAATAAATCCACCTTCACCACAAACAGCGTTTCACCATTCTGAAACCCCTTCTCCTCATAAATCTGACCATCACTCACCTCAACCTTCACCGCTGGCAATCCAGTTTCCATGGGGAACCACTATTGTCAGGCCCCAGTTACCTTCTTCAGAAGAATCAACACCTCCAAATACCCCCAAACCACCATCCACTCCAATCGAAATATCTGATTCTGATACCCCTCCTCCAAAACAAACATCCTCTCAGAAAACCGCTGAAAACCCCAGCAGAACTTTCATTGACTTCACCAGTCTTGAACGTCTTGCTGATCTAAGACACAAAATTGCCATCCCAAAACCAAAGCAACCAGATGTTGGCTCTGGTATTTTGAACTTTGAAACAGGTGTGCTGCAATGGATTGCTTCTTTGAAGCAAGTCTGTCCTGGGATGATTGACCCAGCTGCTTCTGATCAGCTCTGGTCACAGTTCAGACTATGGGTACGTGCTGAAGCCCTCAAGTTGCAGGATATCAACTATGAGCAGGCACAACAGAACTTCAGCAAGCTGCTGAAGGAAGTTGAAAGTCAGCTGCCTCAGGAAGTTGTGCTCCCTCTGGACAGTGAATCTTGGTCTGAGAAACAGCAAGCTGAAAAGGTGCAACCATCAGAAGAAGACAAGACCATTCAGGCTGAAAGTCAAGCAGAAGATGCTGCTGAAAGTTCTGAGAAGCCTCCTCCTTCTGATGCTTCTCAAGCTGTCTTGGACAGGCAGACTCTGGAAGAACTAAGGCTGGATGACATGCGTCTACAGCAGCGGATGGAAGAAAATGATCAGAAGATGAAAGCAAGAATGGATGTGCAGGACAGCAAGATTGACTCTGTTGTCAGCATGGTGCAGAAGCAAAATGAAACTTCTGAAAAGATTCAAGCGATGCTGGAGAGCCTGTTCACACGCATGCCTCCTCAACCTTAAATCTTTTTCATGCATGACCTTTTTCATGTTTTCTTCATTTTCTGATGTACTGTTTTGATTAAGTTTTTGTAATATTTTCTTGCTCTGATTCTGAACTATCTTAATATCATTTGTTTTTTCTGATCTTAATTATTTTAGCACATCACCAACACTTTTTGATTGCTGACAAAAAGGGGGAGAACAAGAATGATATTTAAATCAATAACGGCTAACTAGACAGAAACTCTCAAACATTCTAACTCTATTACTTGAAATGTTTTTCTGTTTTGTTTAAAGTCTACAGGCACAAAGAAGCTCCTGGACACTCTGAAGACTAGAAGCTCTGATTAAAATGTAGAAGCTCTGATCAATGTTACTCTGATCAATATGAAGTTCTGATCGTCCTAACACTCTGATCCAAAGCAAAGCTCTGACAAGAAAAGCTCTGAAGCTCTGCTCTCTGACAAGTCAAGACTCTGATAATCTGATGTTCAAAGAAAGAAAAAGATCTGATCCTGAAGTACACGTATCATCAAAGGGAAGTAATCAACTCAGGGGGAGTATCTCTTAACTCTGATTTTTCCTTACTTCTTAACTCTGATACATTTCTCTGATACCTTTTCACGTTATTTTTCATTTAAAATATCTAGTTTTTGTCATCATCAAAAAGGGGGATATTGTTAGAACAATGTTTGAATCTACTACCCTATATTTGAGTTTTGATGATAACAAAGTGAAAAGATATAGTATTTATAAGTTTCATGAATGAACTATATGCTGCCTAAAATTACTATGCTCTGACTTGCAGATACGCTGATTAAAATAAGCAAGATCACGTTTATTCAGCATCAGAATTTGATTTCATACACCAGCATCAGAAGTTGCTAAATCAGAAAGACAAGATCAGATGATCTACTCACGTACATGCTGAAGATTGATGAACAGAACTGCGCGTAAACACTCTGATACAGAAACACAATAGTTCATCAGCAGCGAAGCAGAATCAGAATGAGCCAAGCCAGAACGTGCATTGAAGAAGCAACGGTACTGTGCATTGAACGCTAATTAATTCCAATGGCTTCATTCTAGACAAGATCTGCTCAAAAAGGAAAGCTTGTTATTAGCATTGAATCAAGAATATTGCATTCAACGTTCATCTTCTCAAGTGCTATATAAACAAGGCTTCGAAGATTATAATGGCTAATGCTCTCCAACTCTCTACACGCACAAAGCTGATCCATAATCTTCACTCTACCAGTTTTGCTAAACCACATACTCTGATACTCCATTACTGTTTAGTAATCTAGTTTCTAAGCTTCATTTGTGTATACATCACAGTTGTGATAAAGTTTTGTAGAAAACATCCACACACACAGTTTATCTCTTTGTAAGAAAGTGTTGCCTTGACAAACCGGGTTGTGGTTTGAATCAAGAAGGCTTTAGCAGTTGTTAAAGCAGTCTGTAATATTCAGTTGAATATAGTGAATTAAGACCTCGTTGGAGAGAGGCGAAATCACCTTGACGGGTGGACTGGAGTAGTTTGAGATCAAACGAACCAGGATAAAAATATCTTGTCAATTGCTTTAGATTTCAGTTTTACAATTCAACCCCCCCTTCTTGTGTTTTTCACCCCTTCACATACGATGGCGAAGAAAATCCTACGGGCAGTCTATTATTGGTCTACCATGGAAGCAGATTGCTATCAACATTCTCGAACCTGCCATAAGTATCAAATTTATGCTGACAAGGTGCACGTACCTCTGGTTCCTCTGAATGTCTTGACGGCTCCTTGGCCCTTTGCTATGTGGCAAATTGATATGATTGGAGAGATCAAGCCGACAACCTCCAATGGATATCGCTTCATCCTAGTGGCCATCGATTATTTTACCAAGTGGGTTGAAGTAGCTTCCTTTGCTTCTGTTACCAAGAATGTTGTTGCCCGCTTCATCAAGCAAAACCTTATTTGCCGGTACGGTATCCCGGAAAGGATCATCACTGACAACGGTACAAATCTCAACAACACTATGATCACCGCCTTGTGCGAGCAATTCAAGATCCAGCATCACAATTCTTCTCCCTATCGGCCAAAGATGAATGGTGCTGCCGAGGCTGCAAATTAAAACATTAAGAAGATCATACAGAAAATGACAGTCACGTACAAAGACTGGCATGAGATGTTACCATTCTCTCTCCATGGGTACCGTACCACGGCTTGCACATCAACCGGAGCAACACCCTATTCTTTGGTTTACGACATGGAGGTTGTCTTGCCTATTGAGGTTCAGATCCCCTCTCTGAGAATTATGAAGGATGCAAGATTGAATGAAAATGATTGGATCCAGACTCGACTTGATCAACTGAACTTAATTGATGAAAAGAGACTTACTGTTGTTTGCCATGGTCAAATGTATCAAAAATGGATGATCAAGGCTTTCAACAAGAAAGTCAGGCGCCAGGTATATCAAGTTGGGGATCTAGTGATCAAACGTATCATCTTGCCACAGAGTGATCCCAGGGGAAAATGGACTCCTACCTATGAAGGACCATTTGTAATCAAAAATATATTCTCCGGTGGGGCAATGATCTTCACCATCATGGATGGCGACGACCTGCCACACCCTGCGAACACGGACATAGTCAAAAGATACTACGCATAAGAGATTCTCTAGGTTGACACACCTAGGAAAAAAAAGGGCATCCCGGCAAACCAAAAGGTTCCGGAAAAAATTAGGGATAAAATTAAAAAAAATTGTACACCCGGCAAGTTGAAAACCTGAAAGGGCGACTTGGGAAAAAAAGGGTTTCCCGGTGGACTGAAAACCCGAAAGGGCGGTCCATGCAAAAGTTAGGGAATTAAAGCGTATTACTATGTCCCGTCGGATCACTTAACAGACAACCTTTGACTTCCACTGACAAACTCAGAGTTTCTGATCAATTCAATCATCTTCAGACGAAGCAACAAATAGACAAGATATTCGGAGATATGAAGGCTATAGCAGAATGGGAACCCCATGGGATTATTACACGTAGCTATCCTTCTCTGTATAAATCTTTCTTGTTTTACGACAGCATTCTCTTACTAGAATGTTTGTCCCCTCTGTACAAAATATTTATTCAAAGTCAATACAAAGATACCCCTTTGAAAATGCAAAAATTATTTGTCTTTTTCTTTACGCTTGTGTTTTGTTTACAAAAAACGTGCAATGATTCATTGATGAACATATGCATTTGAACATAATTATTGTGTACAAATAAAAAAAATGGGAGAGACAATTACCGATAGGTTGAAAGAATAGGAAAATGTCTCTAGGTTGTTCCATAAGAAATCCCCTACAGTACGCCATTTAAATCCCCAGCGGAACAAAGTTTCAAATTATTAATCCCCAGTAGAAGTCATCAGATTTCTCAGGATTCCCCAAACAGGTCTTACAAGCAGTACATGGCATTGCCCTCACAACAGAATTTACTTCTCTCAACAAAAGTTCAACAGTACTTCAACTTCAAGACGTGAAAATTCACATATCCTCAGTAGCATTCAGAGATTTATTTTCCTCAATCAAACAACAATACAACAAATCAGCTTACATGCGCATACATTGCATCCATATATCATAAACATTGATAAAGCAAATACATTACGTCATACATTTCATGCAACATAACTTTGTGTTTTAGCTAACATTTTACTCTTTTCAGGATAAGATTAGCAGTTTCCATTGACAATATGAAATCATGATACAGTTCAGATACGCTCCAGACACGGATGCCATTCTGATACTCATTCAGATTCAACTTTCAGATACAGTGCGGATACGCTCTAGACACGGATGCCATTATGATACTCATTCAGATTCAACTTTCAGATACAGTACGGATACGCTCCAGACACGGATGCCATTCTGATACTCATTCAGATTCAACTTTCATGATACAGTTCAGATACGCTCCAGACACGGATGCCATTCTGATACTCATTCATATTCAACTTTTAGATACAGTACGGATACGCTCCAGACACGGATGCCATTCTGATACTCATTCAGATTCAACTTTCAGATACAATACGGATACGCTCCAGACACGGATGCCATTCTGATACTCATTCAGATACAACCTTTCAGATACAGTGCAGATACGTTCCAGACACGGACACCATTCTGATACTTATTCTTTCAACTTACAATTCAACAAACATTCTTGGATGGCATATACAAGCCCATCTCCAACAAGACTCTATCACCTCTCCAAATGGCATCTTTAATCCCATTCCTTCAACTACACACCGTCGAGTGCAAATTTTTGGGCACTCTAGTATCCAATCATCTTTCACCTTCGAGTCACGAATGGCAAAACTCGCCAATCTAACTCTTCGGGTTTAAGAAGATTGAACAAGGGCAGTTGTTGTACCCCAAAATTTTCCCTCTCATTTATCAATACTTTTCTCACAAGATCTCTTTGACTCAAGACTGGATTAGGGTTTGACCAGCTCAGGGCATCTCATCATGCACTGAAAATCCAAAATTAGGGTTTGGGATTGCACAAGGATTTTTGTACTATCAATGCTTAATGTGACTTTCAAGTATCATCATGGACCCCTAATTACTCATGTCAAGTTTCAAGCCTTGAATCACATTTTTGATCAGTCAATTGGACAGTTGACCTAAAAATCAGCTATATTGGGGGAAAAATCAACCATGGCCAATTTACAGTCAAACTTCATAATTTTTTATCCACATCAACATTTTAGACTCATATGTATCATTTTATCAAGTTTGGACCACAATTCCTCAAGAAATTTGATCAAATCATCAAAAAGGCAAAATGGTCAAAATTAGGGTTTTGACTGAGAAAGGGAAATTTCTGATTTTTGACCTAGCAAATGACCAATTGATTTTAATCATGATTTCAAGGGTTCAATTGTATCATATTGACCTAATAACATGGTTCAAAACATTGCAAATCCATTGGATTGACAGATGAAATTTGCAGTCAACTGATCAAAAGTCAATTGTATACTGAAAAGTCAAACTTTGACTTTTTGGTCAAAATCAAGTGCCAAGGATCACAATTCATCAAAACATGTCAAAATGTGAAACTTTTTCATCAAGAAATCAAAGACTGAAGATTTAGTTTTGAAATTTGAAATTTTCTTAACTTAGAAATTTTTCTAAGTATAGAAAATTTCTTATTTTTTCTCAACTTTAAGCGAATTTTCCACCATGATACAAGATGATTCAAAGAAAGTTCCCAACATGAAAGTATTAGATATCCATGAAATCTACAATATTGCTTCACACAGTTTTCCCTAAAGATGCTTGGATCTCAAGATATAATTTTGTGAATACATGCTCATGAACTAAAATAACTTAGTGAAATTTTGCCCTAATTTAGGCAGGTTTTTGACCTAACTTCATAGCAATTTTTCACCTAGTTCCAAGAGGAATATTGAAATGCATTTCAAAGATGAGTTATAGAGAACATTGCAAGCTTTCCATAATGTCAAAGAACTCCTTGAGATCATTCTTGAGTAAGGAGAATCGAAGAAAGGAAGTTGGCAATTTCTCACTTTGATTTCAAGACATTTCATGAAGAACAAAATTCAAATCTGAACCTATGCTGTCTAATCCTTGCTTTACAGGTCTCAAACTTGTTTCTCACTTCATAATTTAATTCTTACATAGATGATAAAACCTTAATCCAAGCACAAGAGTCTTTGTCCAAGCTTTAATTCCATAAATGGCACAAAGTTGCCATTGCCATTTTAGAAAAGCATAACTTTTGCAACTTTTCACTTCTTGAGCATTGGACCTGTTTTCTCTGCACACACAAGTCCTATAAACCAAAATCAAGTTGTCTAGGACTTGTACCAACTCCAAGCAGGCCTGTACAAGCATGTAGAGACTTGTCTCCTAACCTTGCTTCAAAAGCAAGTAAAAGTGCAAAAAGCCTATAACTCAAAAATCTGTTGAAGAATTGATGGGAAACCTTCCTTATACTTATACACAAACACATTGCAACAAAAGACACGGTTGCTCAAGGCTAGAAACTCTCTAAAACTCCCTATCGACAAAAACCTGTCATTTTTTTGCAGTTTGAGACCAAGCATAGCAATCCAAAAATCTACTTTTGTGTTTCAAGTTTTAATCACTTAAACACTTAACCTACCTCATATATAAGTGTTCCAGACCATCATCCCTTCACTGTAACTCCTCCTTCTCCATCTTCCATTTTTCTTTTTCAAGCTTTGCAGGTTGACTTGGATAGGGAGATTCAGGAACTTTCAAGACAAGGTAAAGATTGGAACATACTCAGGGAGGTCCAGGCAAGCTAAAGGGATCTTCAGGCCTTCATAAAACTCACTCAAACTCCATTCATGATCTCAGCTGAAAGAGGTAAGAACTCCAACTTCTATCTCTTCATACAGGCATCTATTCGTCACGATTTGTGAAGATAAAATGTAGATATCCTTGTGCTAAAACCAACCATGTTCATAGATTTCATTTATATTCATTATGTATAGAGAATTTTAGAGTTCAAATTTTTGTAAAAATTAGGTTTAAAATTAGGGCCTTTGAAATTAGTTTTGATCATTGACTGTTAGTTTACATGAGTTACATGGTTGAAATCGTGGGGAAAAGTACTATCATTTTCATGGAGAAATGAGAAAGATACAGAGGTTCTGGCCAGCTTGAGGAAGAAGATGAAGTACAGGGAAAGGAGGCATTATGTGTTATGTATTTTTTGTTTCATATGAACTAACGGATGTACAGCCACCCCAGTGGCAAGGTAGCGCGCTGGAAATGCATAGGTCATGGGTTCGAACCTTGGCGCTACCTTTTGCATTTTTCTCATTTTTCAGCATTCATTTTTGACATTTTTGGCAGCATGGGCTCAGCTTATGGGCCTCTCTTTTTTTTCTAACACTTACCTCCCTTTCTCCTTACAGCACCCCTGGCCCAATCTTTTTATTATATATTTTTATTTTCATTTTCATTAAATTATATACTAACTATCCTTTCTTAAATAAACTTGAAAAATAAAATATATTTAGTTTATTTTTTTTTCTTTTCCTTCACACTTGCAAATATTTATTTTGACATATAAAAAGACTAAATATTTTCATAAATATTATTTATTATTCTAAGACAAAAAAAATACATAAAAAGTAATACTTAAAGAACTTTATCTTCTTTTACAAATTAGAAATTAGGGTTAACCAATTTATAAAAAATAATTTCCTTTTTTAATTTATTAGGATTAGGTCAAAACTCTTTTGCATATGAAAAACAAAGCAAATTTCTTTTTCTTGCATATACATAACATTGCATATTTAAATTATATTGTATATTGTTTATTCAAATACTTGTACAAATTTGATTTGGTTGTAATAGCTTAATTAGATTTACATTATTGCAAATCCTCATTCATAATTTGTATACCCCCTCTCATAAAATGTTGTAATAGCGTAGTAATCTTTAAATTACGCAATTTACCGCTTTTATATACCATGCTAGTAATTAGGATTTGAATGGCAAGATAAAAGCAAATCAAATAGAAAACCCTAATCCAAGACAAAACCAAGCATGAAAATAACACACTTGCACACAAGCATCCTTAGGGTTTCTCCACTTGGTTGCCTTATACAAAAATGACCATATTACGCATGTGAAGTATCTTGGCAAAAACAAACAAGTATAAGATCATAGCCCCTCGATGACGCTATTCAAAGTTGCCTTACAAAATGATCTTGGTCCCTAAAAAATTCTAAGATACTTTGCATCATTGCTAATCATGGTTATACGATGACCCACGCCCGTCCCGTTTACATCCAAAGGTAGGGTTGCTTACCAAATCAATGGTAAGACAACAATATTAAAGGAAAAAAAATGAACAAGAAAGACATTTGAGTAGGTAGACCACTTCTAGTTACTTGCTCCATTTCAAACAACTATCCTTGCTATTTTCAAAAACAAACACACACATTTCAAAACATCTTACAAACATTGAAAACATTTTTAAAAAGACAAACATCTTTGTATACATTCTTACGAATGAGAATCATTACAAAGATTGCTTAAACAGTGGCCTCTTTTACAAAATACTTTCAAAACCATACAAAGCACAATTTCAAAACAAAAAAGCAAGTGATCTAGCAAGTAACTAAGAGCCCATGGAAAACCATGGATGAAAAGGGTACTAATACCTTCCCTTTTCATAATCTACCCCCGAACTCAAGAAACAATCTCAAAGGTCTTTCCTGTGCTTTTTCACCTTTCCTTTTGGATAAAAGAAAAGTAGGTGGTTACTCTTGCTAACCGCAACATTTGTGATAAAATGCAAAACCCTCAAGTCAGTTCTCTCGCCGTATCACGGGCTCCTTATTATATCTAACGACAAGCCGTCCTAACATAATGTTTAGTGTTTGCCTATGTGCTCGCTTTAAAGGAAATCCAAAGGAATATCATCTCATGGCGGTGAAATAGATCATGAAGTATCTCAAAGGAACAACAAATGTTGGACTATGGTATCCTAAAGGTAGTGTTTGTAATTTAGTTGGTTATACTGACGCGGAGTATGCAGGTTGTAAAACTGATAGAAAAAGCACAAGTGGTACTTGTCACATCCTTGGAAATGCATTAGTATCACGGGCTTGCAAGAAACAAGCATGCGTTGCTCTTAGCACGGCCAAAGCAGAATATATTGCAGCAGGTAGTAGTTGCGCTCAAATATTGTGGCTCAAGAAACAACTTTGTGACTACGGACTCGATCATGGATGCATTCCTCTACGGTGCGAAAATACAAGTGCAATAAACATTATAAAGAATCCGGCCATGCATTCAAGAACCAAACACATAGATATACGACATCATTTCCTTTGTGATCATGTACTTCAAGGAGATGTCGAGGTCACATTTGTAGATACTCATAATCAACTTGTCGATATCTTCACTAAACCTTTGGCAAGAGAACTGTTTTACAAGATTCGACGAGAACTTGGCATTCTTGATGAACACAACAAATAAGGTGCTTTCTATCCTTTTTATGATTTTATATACTTGTTTTAACCTTGTTATATGTGAATATATATGTTAAGTGGTGTTTAAGTTTAAGAAAAATATGTTTTTGGTCATTTTTGGTTGATTCAAATCGATTACACAATAGTCTAAATCGATTGCTCACTGTATGGTTTTATTTTTGACATTTCTGTTTCAGTGAAAATAGATTGTACACTGTGCGTTTCAGTTTTCTTTTGCTTCTGTTTTGTATGCAAATCGATTGCATCTGTATGCAAATCGATTGCACCAACTGTAACACGCTTTTATGACAGAAATATTTGTTGGTCAGAATTCCTCTCTCTCTCATATTCCTAAGCTCACCTCTATTATTGAAAAGTCAATTAAACTTCATTACATATAATACAACCCACTCATTTTTATTTACTCACAAATCATATCCAAACTTCAGCTCATCAAACATCTTCCTCTCAAAACCTAAAACCTTACAAACCCTAAAAACACCTTACCCATGGCATCAAGGAAAAAAGAAAGGTGTAGGCTTCAGAGAAAGGGAAGAAAAAGGTTGGTTCATCCTCTTCAGAGAATCTATTAATCTCAACTCTCATTGAAGATCAAGAAGCAATATTTCCAAAGGATTTTCAAAGAAAGATAGTGTCCACTCCTAAATATGGTATGCTATAATCTTTTCCTCAGGAATGTTTTTCTTTTCATAATGATTTAACTGCATATGGACTGGAACCACTAATTTCATCATTTGGTCCATACTACCCGGATCTGGTAAGAGTATTCTTCAGCAATTTGAATCCTCACAAAGGTAAGATGGTTACATATGTGTTGGGTACAAGAATCTCTCTAACCCCTGAGATTGTTGGTGAGATTCTACATATTCCCTATACTGGAAGCTCTTTGTATGACCCTGAAAACGAAGCATGGGATGATTACAGGAAAAATGAATTATATTACAGCATTGGCAGATTTAGGAGTAACTCCATCTAGAGACTCATGGAGTGCGGGTAAATTTTTTATAGACGATCGACTATTTCATTACTTCATGGTCTATATTATGTTTCCGCGGGCTGGAAACTATTGCACCGCGACTGGTCTTGAAATGCAGCTGATCTACGCAAGGAAGAGAGGTATAAGTGTTAATTGGGAAAGGCTCATAATGGTTCATATGCTGAGGGTTGATGCAAATTCAAAATTTCTACCATATGCTTACTTTGTTACATTAATTATGGAAGAATTTGGAGTTGATTTTGCTGGTTTTGAGAAAGTTAATATGTATCCAAATAAGCATAAGATTTCAATCAAAAATGTTGACTCAAGAATGGGTGTTCAGTATAATCTGGAAACGAAAACTATAACTTACATTGGTGAAGATGTGGTTGGTGATGAAGGACACGATCAAGAAGAAGGTGGTGAAGATGTACCTCATCCACCTACTGCTCCCTATGGTCCAAGCAATCAAGATCTTAAGGATTTTATGTCTCAACAATTTTCTTCCATGAATACCAACATCAACAACCAATGGAATGCTATTAACGATTCTACAACAACCTGGATCAATGATTTTCGCACAGATGTGAATCAACAATTTTCCTACCTTTACTCTCACCTTCACATACCTCCATATGACCCTAATAATCTTGCTGCACCTCCACAACATTACACAAAACCTCCTCTACAACAACAATTTCTCAGTCAAGGATCTTGGTTCTATAACAACTGTGACATGAATCAACCACAAAGTTCTGTCCAACTTTGTTATTTCTACTATTTTTTCTGTTATGTCCTTGTTCAGTTATGCTACGTTTTGTTTGTTGTTGTTCAGATTTCTTTGTAATCGTTATGTTACTATGACTATGTCTATGACTATTTGTGATGCATGATTGATTAAGTTTTTTCAATGTTGTTTTATCATTATCCATTTTTATTGCATCTTTCCCTTCTTTTTGATAATGTGAAAGGGGGAGAAAGATGTGGCACTTTATGCTTGTATATTTCCTGTCTTAAAATTTCTAAGGTACTCTTCAACCAAGATGAACAAATTCAAAGTATTTCAACCTTCTCATTCAAAGGGAGAGGTATGCATCTTAGGGGGAGAAGCTTCTTTCTGGAAATTACAACGCATCAACCAAGATCGTTTGTCATCATCAAAAGGGGGGAGAATGTAAAATCAAGCTTCTCAAATGCACTTTTATTTTGATGAAGACAAACCATTTTGACAAGAAGGCAAAGATTATTGATCAAGCTAAAAGCATTTGTGGATAAAGTCTTTGGTTCAAGCGCTTAGTAAATTTCAAGGTATAATGATAATACTTACTTTGAACTTAAGACGTAAATGCTCAATGGTCAAAAGAAATATTTTATATTGTCCAAACCTTTACTCAAGTTTTTCTAAGAAAAAATTCAATTTTTACTTGGTTGCAATTGATTTTCATATTGGTGCAATTGATTGCGTGCTTCAATTTTTCAAAACTTTTGCTACTGTTTCTAAGTGCAATCGATTTGCATGTTTGTGCAATCGATTGCTCTCAATCAATTTTTGCTACTGTCTTCAAGTGCAATTGATTTACACACTTGTGCAATTGATTGCTCACTCAAAATATTTGAATTTCTAGCTGTTAAAACCTCGTGCAATCGATTTACACAAGGGTGCAATCGATTGCATGCTGAACGATTTTGAAAAACAGCAGCTTTACTCATGTCTGTTCATAACACCAATTCATGAAAACCTTTCACTCAATCTTGGAAATTGTTAATGGTTAACTTGCAGAATTCTATGATGTTTCAAAAGGGTGATATGAACATATAAATACTCATTTTCAAAATCATTTTAAGTACCTCTTCCAATCATATTTTCTGAATTTTCAAAAATCAAACTCAAGCTGTTATACATTTTCATACACAAGTTTTCTGCACACTTTCACATATTGTCAACCAGAAAACTTTAAGCATTATATATCTTGAGTCATTGTATACTATTATCACTGGAAGAGAAGATCAATTCATTGATAAAATCACTCGAAGTGATCATTGCTACTCAAACTCACTCAAATCGAGTATTGTTATGTACTTTCTTATTTTTCAAGATTGTTGAAAATAAGTTCAAGTGGTTTTGTAAATCTTGTTTTTCCAGGATTGTTGGATACAAGTAAAGCCATTTTGAGAGGATTGTTCTCATTGTTGACATAGTGAAAATCCAAGAGGATTGTTCTTGGTCCAAGAGGATTGTTCTTGGTCCAAGAGGATTTTTCTTGGTTTTGGGTAGTTCTTGTTTAAGTTTGCCAGAATAAGGAAATCTATTTCATGTTGAAAGGGGACTGGAGTACTCTAGGACTGTAAGGGGAACGAAGATATATTGCTTGTGTCTCTTTATTTTTATGTACTTTACTCTTTCATAAACTCACCATAAACTAGAAAAATAATATCCATCATCACTAAAACCAGAAAAATTTTAAAGTACCTAATTCACCCCCCCCCCCCCCCCCCCCCTCGTAGGCGCACTTCGTACTTACAAAAAGATGATTGAACACTAGAGTGCCCGGAAATTTTCACTCGTCTGAAGTGATACTGTTGGTGAATAATATCGAGAATGGGCTTACAGATGCCATTTGGAAAAGATGATAGAAGACTGTCAGAGATGGGCTTAAAGATGCCATCCACAGAATATGATGGATAATCGTTGGAGATGGGCTTAGAGACGCCTTATAAAGTAGATGCTAACTTCCTAAGAAGTCTCTTTGTGGGGATTCTTGTTCCTACTGTTTGAGGAGGAGTCTGCTGGGAAATGTTTTAGGGGAATAAAGTCTAGGAGCTTCAGTTGTCCATTACTCTATTGGGGAGTTATCTCTTGAAAGCGAGTTGTTATCTGGTCAGGATCTAGGCTTCACGGCAACTTGTTGAGGACAATAAGACTGATTGTTATCTGGTCGTATTCCAGGCTTCACAGCGACTTATTGGGGAGTATGAAATTAACTGCTATTTGGTCGATTCCAGGCTTTGCAGTAATTGTAGACATTGAACTGTTATCTGGTCATATCTAGGCTTCAGCGGTTTGAAGAAATTAAGTTGTTATCTGGTCGGGTCTAGGCTTCAACTTGAATCTGAGGTATATTGTTATCTGGTCGAGTCCAGGCTTCAGCGATTTGAAGGAAATAACTTGTTATTTGGTCAGGTCCAGGCTTCAAATTGAATATGTGGTATACTGTTATCTGGTCGAGTCCAAGCTTTAGTGTCATATGTTATACTATCATATGGTCGGGTCCAGGCTTCATAGTAATTAATAAACTGCTATCTGGTCGGACTACATGCTTTACAGTATCTTTAACTGGATAAGAATCAGAAAATCTTAGGGTCGATTTAACTGAACTAGAGAAAGTATCTACAAGAAAATAATCAGTAATAAATCAATGGTCGATTTGAACTGAACCAGCAGAGGTCTTGATTTATTTTTGACTGGATAAGAATCAAAAAAATCTTAGTGTCGATTTAACTGAACCATAAAAAGGTTTTGGCTCATCTTCAACTGGAATAGAAATCAGAGAGATCTTAATATCGATCTAACTGAACCAGAGAAGGTCTTTAATTAACTTTGACTGGAATAGAAATCAGAAAAATCTTAGTGTCGATTTAACTGAACCAGAGGAAAGTCTTTGATTAACTTTGACTGGAATGGAAATCAGAAAAATCTTAGTATCGATTTAACTGAACCAGACAAAATTCTTGGGATATCTTCAACTAGAATAGAATCAGAAAAATCTTAGTATCGATTTAACTGAACCAGAGGAAGGTCTTGGATCACTTTATCTGGAATGGAAATCAAAAAAATCTTAGTGTCGATTTAACTGAACTAGAAAAAGGTCTTGAATTATCTTCAATTGGAATAGAAATCAGGAAGATCTTAGTAAGATCTAACTGAACCAGAGGAAAATCTTGAGATCATTTTTTTTAGGAAAATGGTGAAGTAGCCCTTCGTCAGACGTAGCCTTTAAGAAGACTACCAGGTCATATAAGTAGTCAACGGTGTTTGTTGATTTGATCTTTCCTGAAAAGGTAAAGAGTTAGTCGTATGCAATGTCATGATGTATGAAATGCATTGTGTAATGATGTTCTCAAAATAAATGAGATTATGCTGCATGCGATGTGTATGCACATGCCATGATGTATGAATATGGAATGTTGTCGCCATATCTCCTAGTCTGGGAAAATAAATCCCTGATTGCTGCTGGAGAGTACTAGGAAGATGAATCTCGGACTGCTGTTAGGTAGATGAGGAAAGTGATTCTTTCATTCCCGCTGGGGATGATGAGCGGAGATGATTTGATGGGGATTTCCTCTTTCCGTTTGAGGATATTATGTCGAGGATCTTTAGCTCCTGCTTGAGAATGAATTTGTGGGGAGAAAGATGCTATGTTGGAAGATTTTACTGGTGTAGAGGAAAAAACTTTGTTGGGGGTACCCTTCCGCAGCTAGAGAAATGAACTCTACCAGGGGATAAGGCTTTATAAACTGCTCGAGATTATAAAAACTCAGCTGGGGATCTTTGAGTTAACCTCTTTGAGGGAACTTTGTTGGAGGAGGTAATTCCTGCTTGGGGAAGAAGAGATCAAAACTTTGGTTGTTTCTACTCTGTGGGGAACGTATACGTCACTGGATCGTATGTTAAGGATGTAACAGTGACTTCGTCCCAAGGCGTCTCTGCCCCTGTACCTGTTGGAAAGAGTAACTGTCGGGACTACAAATGGCCTTTTTTAGACTTCGCTTCGTTTCTTAATGTCATTAGCAAGTGTCTTTTTGTTTCTTATGCAAGTATTTGTAAACAGTAATCATATTCAAATGCATATGTCAAAAATAATCACAGGACGTTTTTGCAAAACAAAACAGAAAAATAGAAAAACAAATAGTTTTGTACTTTCAAAGAAATGATTTGTATTGATTTTGAAATTTTCCTATAACAAACATTTTTGTACAAAGAGACTGACGTTCTAGTAGGAGAACGCCGTCGTGAAAATAAAAACTATACAAAATAGTGTACAAAGAGAGAAAACTATGTGTAATAATCCCATCGAGTTTCATTTCTGCTATTGCCCTTATGTCTCTGAGCGTCTCATCACTTTGCTACTTGTTCGAAGCTGACTGAATTGATTGGTACCGTTTGAGTTTGATAGTTGATACTGAAGTTTGGTTGCAAGGTGATCCAACGGGACATAGTTGTACGCTTTAAATCCCTAACTTTTACTTGGACCTCCCTTTCGGTTTTTCGGTCCACCGGGATACCCTTTTTTGCCCAAGCCGCCTTTTCAGGTTTTCGACTTGTCGGGTGTACAGATTTTTTGTATTTATCCCTAATTTTGGCCTGAACCCTTTTGGTTCGTCGGGATGCCCTTATTTTTTCTAGGCAAGTCAACCTAGCGGGTCTTTATTCATGCGTAGTGTCTTTTCACTATGTCCGCATTTACAGGGTGTGGAAGGTCGTCACTGTCCATGGTGGTAAGAATCATGGCTCCACCGGAAAATATGCTTTTGATTACAAATGGCCCTTCGTACGTGGGAGTCCATTTGCCCCTGGGATCACCTTGTGGCAGTATGATGCGCTTGATTACTAGATTACCCACTTGATATACGTGACGTCTTACCTTTTTGTTGAAAGCCTTGATCATTCGTTTTTGGTATACCTGACCATGACAGACAGCAGCAAGCCTTTTCTCATCAATCATATTCAGTTGTTCAAGTCGATTATGGATCCAATCATCTTCGTTCAAACTTGCATCCTTCATGATTCTCAAAGAAGGGATCTGGACCTTAATAGGTAGGACAGCCTCCATACCATACACCAGAGAATAAGGTGTTGCCCATGTTGATGTTCGTGCTGAGGTGTGGTAACCATGAAGAGCAAATGGTAACATCTCATGCCAATATTTGTATGCCACTGTCATCTTCTGTATGATTTTCTTAATGTTCTTGTTAGCAGCCTCCACAGTGCCATTCATCTTCGGTCGATAAGAGGAAGAATTATGATGTTGGATTTTGAATTGTTTACAAAGTTCAGTGATCATAGTATTGTTGAGATTCGTACCATTATCTGTGATGATTCTTTCTGGAACACCATAGCGACAGATAAGGTTATGCTTGATGAACCGCGCCACAACATTCTTGGTAACATAAGAAAATGAGGCAGCCTCAACCCACTTCGTGAAGTAATCAATGGCGACTAGGATAAAGCGATGCCCATTTGAAGAAGTAGGTCTGATTTCTCCGATCATGTAAATGCCCCACATTGCAAAGGGCCAAGGAGCAGTCAAGACATTCAGGGGAACCGGAGGCACGTGTACTTTGTCGGCGTAGATCTGGCATTTGTGACAAGTTTGAGAATGCTGATAACAGTCTGCTTCCATAGTGGACCAATAGTATCCTTCTCGCAGGATCTTTTTAGACATGGTGTGTCCACTAGAGTGGGTGCCAAAGGTACCTGTTGTACCCCAATATTTTTCCTCCCATTTTCACTCAAGACATGCCTCTAGAGGTCCTTAAATGCTCAAGGATGACCAAGAATTGACCAGACAAATTATCCTCTCAAGGCAATAAACCTCAAACTAGGGTTTCAATTTCAAGAAATATGTATGAGTCTAAAGGATCCTAAATGTTCTCCATTGTCTTAATATATCCTCAAGATCAGCCATGCCAAATTTCATGCCTTGAGCAATAAGTTTGCTCAGTCAACTGCTCAAATGCTTGGAAATCAACTGTACTAGGTCAAAAGTCAATTGTGACCCAAATACAGTCAAACTTCAATATTTGTGGTCAACATCAATATTTTAAATTATTATTCATCATTTGATCAAGGGTTGATCATGATTCCTCAAGAAATGCTCCTAACTCATCAAAAGTCAAAAATGGCAAATTAGGGTTTCTATAGAAAAAGTCAACCAAACTTTGACCAGGCATAACTTTCTCATACTTTATCAGAAATTTTTCCTCCAAGGCTAGTTTTGAATATAATCCAAGTCCCTACAACTTCTCTTCATCCCTCAAGTTCAAGAAATTCCTCAATCAAAAGATACAAGCTCAAACATTACAGGTCCTTTCAAAAAGTCAACAAAAACACCTTTTGGGTCAAAGCTCCTTACATGAACATGGAAGATCAAATTGAGATGAAACATAAAGGGTTGTTTAGAGGGCATCCTAATATATCTAAAAAGTCCAAGAACACCCTCATGGGGTTAAAATTGAGGAAGATATGCATTGCTAAAGTTGACCAATTTTATGAAAATGCACAAAAGTCAATGTGAGCAAATTGGATCTTTTGGACTAATGGGCGTGGGTTTTGGATCTCAAGCATATCCATGAAATTATTTAGGATATTTAAATCCATTATTTTATTTTTATGAGATTTGTTTTTATTTATTTGAATTTTTATTCATTTAAATAAAAATAAATCAAATAAAATAGTTAAATAATGAAATAAAATCCAAAGATTTGTTTTAGGATCATATCATAGGTCCAGAATCAGATAATCGAGTCAAGATTTCGTGCAAGGGTTGATTGGAAGAAAAAAAGCATGTTTTAGCCAAGTTTAGAAACAAAAAATCCAAATTGAAAATCAAATCTTCCTTTCACAAATCTTCAAGATTCTATCCAATTTTGTTAACTTAATGCATTCTCATATATATGTACAACATTGTCAGACCAAAAGAAGGAGGATTGGTTGCATAGAACAGACACACAAAGCTCAATTTTTTCATAAAAAAGTGGCAATCAGATTGACCTTTGCAGAGAGATTCAAGGAGTTTTGACGCTTGCAATCCATTCCTGAGGATGTTTTGAAGCTAACAACATCATTCCCAAGCATCAAAGCATCCAGAATCATCATGTACATCATCACGGTTTGCATCCTATTTTTTGAATTCGATTTTGATCATACGCACATCATAAATAGGTTTTGATTATGCATTACTGTTTGTATGAGCATTTAGAATGTATTTGATACTTAATTTCCAGTTTTTATTCATATATGACAAACTGCCATTGTTAGGGTTTTAACCTTCGTTTTATGGTTTTAAGAAGTAGGAAAAATTGGACCTAACAATGGATACCGTCATGCTCATTGGATCAAATCTAATTGATCCATGACCTTGAATTAGATTTATATTGCTTGTGTGAGATTTTTGAAATTTGCAGGTGTTTTGGTGACGGGTTTAGCCCGTAGGTAAAAGTCCTCAAGCTAAAACGACGGATGGCTGAGGAAGATGAAGGCGTGGCATGGCCTGATTGGGCCATTTGAAACAGCGCACGCTTTTTTATGAAAAACAATTCTGGGCATTTATTTGAGTTATGTTATTTTATGTTTATATCATATAATGAATGACCACCTGGCTCAGATGGTAGAAGAAGCACTTGGCAAAGGGAGAGACTTGGGTTCGATCCCCAGGTCTGGAGTGTTATATTTTTCTAAGTTATTTCTTGCAGATTCAGTGTATTACACTCCCAAGCGCGCACCATGGGCCAACCACATCATCACCATCAGATCTATCATCCCCAGATCCAACGCCCCTAGAAACGCTTCTGCACCATGGACCTCCATACCACAACAACATGGGATCAGATGCTAGCAATGGGCCAACCAGATTTGGGCTTGGCCAAAATCCAGCAACACCCCCTCCAGATTGGGTTCACACACCCCCCCCCCCCCCCCCCCCTTCAGGCTCATTCTTCTTTTCTTTTTTTTTTAATTTAATTCCTTTGTTATTTTTAATTATTTCAAAAATCATTTTTTTCTATTTAATCATAAAAATCATAAATAAATCAGAAAAATCATAAATTAGGATTTAGAGTTTTTCTAATAAAAATATATTTTGCAATTTAATTAAATTTTAAACTTATTTCATTAATTAAAATTAATTAGAGAATTAGGTTAAAATTCAAATATTTTTTTCATAAAATACGAAAATATTTTTAATGAGCAATTAGGTTTTTTCTTTTGGGTTTAGAACTTTTTTCCCGTCTTAAACTTGCGCGTTATTATCTTTTCCATGCGATTTTTTTTACCACTTATGTAACTGCGCCTGGTTTGTAATAGTTAACTAGGGTTTTTTATCTTCGCATATTTACTTTTTGTTCATTACTTATGTATCTACACCAAAGCCCTGTAATAGCGTAGGACTGTATTTCTTGCTTTTTCTTTACATGCTTGTATATAATTGTTAGTAACTTAGACGTGGATGACCAGAACCAATTAATCAGTAGATCACTAATTACAAGATAAACATAACTGAAAAAACACATTGTTGCACACTTACACCCTTAGGGTATACCTCACTTGGTTGCCTAGGAAAATATGGTCATGCCCCTCGAACGTAGGGGTATCTTAGCAAAGACCCTCGGTATAAAAGTCATCATAAAAGATCATGGTCCCTAAATGTCCCTCGAGTTGCTTACAAGAAATTATATTGTCCCTCGATGTTTCCTATATGATGACAGTCCCTTCGAATGCTAAGATATCCTCACAAGTTGCCTTCAATGACCATAGCGTCCCTTTCGATAGTCCCTCAACATCCAACGATAGGGATACCTACTCACTAATAGTAGGATAGCACTATCTAAAGGATAGGAGGAAAAGAACACCCTTTTTTGAGTAGGTAGATGACTCTTAAGTACTTGCTCAAACCTGAAATCTTTACACTTACACATTTTTCAAAAAAACTACTTTCAAAAATGCTTTATCACACTCTTGAGGACTGATACAAGAGTTATCATAAAGCAAACAAAATCTTTCAAAACACACAAACACGGACAATTTTAAAAAATGAGCAAGTACCTAAGAGCCCGTAAAAAACCACGGATGGAAAGGGTGCTAACACCTTCCCTTTCCATAATCTACCCCCCTTACTCAGAAAATCTCGAAAAAGGTCTTTTTTTGTTCTTTGCACCCTTTCCTTTGTTGGATAAAAGAAAAGTCGGTGGCGACTCTTGCTTACCGCAACATTTGTGAATACAAACACAAAACCAGTATTAACAGTCGGTTCTGCCACCGTATCACAGATCTGGCGACTCTGCTGGGGAAAATTATAAAATTGGGGTTTACCTTTGGGTCTAGATCATTTCTAAATTGTTTGCTTGTTTGTTTGCTTTACTTTTAAGGGATTGTTTGGGTCATTATAGATCCTACACCCGGATCTGGGGAAACCTTTTAGGTAAGTAGCAATAGATCATGGAAACTGTGCAGGGTATACCGACACGGTTGAAGCGATGGCTATGTTGATGCGACACTTTGGTTGGTACGGGTATCCCTTGATCTAATCATGGAGAATATAGGTCCGCTACGAGGTGTATGAAGCGTCAACTGACCTTAGATCCTTTAAATGAACAACTTGGCCATTAGGACGTAGTGAGATGGTCGTCTTTGGTGTATTCTCAAAGTCGGCAGATACTCGATGCTACACACATTGAGAATTGACTCCTGAGTTTTGTTTAGTTGCGAGTCAGTCGCCTATCGAACGAAGCTTGTGGGAAAGGTCAGTGATATTGAGATCCCTTATGAAGAAGTGAAAAACACAAGGGGGGTTGAATTGTAAAACTTGAAATCAAATGCAGACAACTCAGTATTTTTATCCTGGTTCGTTTGATCTCAAACTACTCCAGTCCACCCGTCAAGATGATTTCGCCTCTCTCCAATGAGGTCTTAATCCACTATATTCAACCGAATAGTACAACTGCTTTAACAACTGCTAAAGCCTTCTTGAGTCTAACCACAGACCGGTTTATCTCAAGGTAATTCTCTTACAGATAATTTGACAAAAGTGTGTTTGATGTTTTCTAGGAAAACTATATATCACAACTGTGATAATACACAAAATGAAGCTTAAGATAAGACAAGATTGCTAGAGCTATAGAATAAGCGAGGTAGAAAGCTGTAGCAAAACTGAGATTGTGAGTGAGAATAATAAGCTTAGGCGTGTATATGCGTGTAGAGTATTTGCAAGCATTAGCCATTTCTTTTCTCACTGACTTGTTTATATAGCCTTAGAAAAGATACGTTGTAGTCCATAATTCCATTTCAATGCTCATTACGTTCTTTCCATTTTGAGAAGATCTTTGTCTTGGAATAAAGTCGTTGGTAATTAATCCATCTTTAATGCATAGTAACGTTGACACTTCAGAGTATTCTGCTAATGATGATCAGAGTGTTCTTGGCTTTAGCTTATTCTGACGCTTCTGAGTGCTGATGACATTGCTAGGATCTTGATCAGATTTAGAGTATGTTAAGCGCAGATCTGTTCATCAGGCTTCAGCGTAACACATGTTATTTGATCTTCTGATGCTGACATATCTTCCGATGCTTATGTTGATACTGATATTCTGACGCTGATTCCATCAGAGTTTCTGTAAATACACAACATAATTTTAAGTAGCATATATGTCTTATATAAATCTTATAATTTATTTAATCTTGTATTTTGTTATCATCAAAACTCTAACTGAGGGTTGTAGAATCAAACTATGTTCTAACAATCTCCCCCTTTTTGATGATGACAAAAACCAGATTTTTTTCAATTAAAATTAAAGATTAAAAGGTATCAGAGATAAACAAATGATGAATAAAATATAAGAGATAAGAAGATAAGGAATGAAAGGTATCAGAGCTAAGGAGGTAAGGAATAAAAAGTATCAGAGTAACAAATAGAAATACTCCCCCTGAGTTTATTACTTCCCTTTAATTCCATGAGACCTTGAGCATCAGAACTTTATTGAACTTCCTTTGAGCATCAGGACTTTACTTTATCAGAGTTCATCAGATTCTTGTACCTGTAAGCTTTTCATAAGAAAAAGAATTCAAATAGATCAGAATGTTAGAATGTTTGAGACTTTTGTCTCAGTAATCCGTTATTGAAAAATATCATTCTTTCTCCCCCTTTTTGTCATTTATCAAAAAGCATAAATAATCAGAGTTAAAAAGATCAGAGCAGAAAAACGATTATATTAAGAAGAACAATGAAAAAGTTCAGAACACATAAAATATTACAGACAAACATGTAAAGAAAACAAGGAAAACATCAAGAAAATTCTAAGAAGGAGGTGGAAGACGTGTGAACAGAGCCTCTAGCATGCCCTTGATCTGATCAGTGGTTTCGTTCTGCTTAGATACAATGCTGGCTATTGCTTCAATTTTATTGTCCTGTACATCCATCATTTCCTTCATTCGAAGATCATTTTGCTTCAGCTCTTCTAGAGTCTGCCTGTCCAATGCAGCTTGAGCATCTTCAGAACTAGGAAGCTTCTCATAGCTTTCTGCAATAACTTCTTCTTGACCCAAGTCTTCAGTTGGAATCGTCTGTTCTTCTGCAGGTTGAACTTGGGGTGCTGGACGCTTTTCTGACCAAGGCGCAATGTCCAGATGGAGAACTTCTTCCTTAAGCAGCTTGCTCAGAACTGGACCTTCAATCTCTTTCAGCAGATTGCTGAAGTTCTGTTGAGCCTGTCCATAGCTCTGGTCTTGCAACTTAAAGGTTTCAGAGCATACCCATCTTCTGAATTGTGTCCAGAGGTGGTCTGAAACAGCAGGATCAATCACTTTCAGACTTGCTTGTTTCAAAGAAGTGGTCCACTTCTGTATATCTGTTTCAAAGTTCAACATGCTGGAACTAACATCTGGTTGTTTTGGTTTAGGGATGGCAGTTTTGTTGTTTATTGTAGCAAGGCGTTCAAAGTCTGTTAGATCAATAAATGTCTTGCTGTGGTCATCTGAATTTTGCTTAGGTGAGGGAGTGGGAGAATCAGGGATTACGATTGGACTGGATAGGGAATTTGGTGGAGTAATTTCTGGTGAGGAGGGGAGTTGAGGAATATTCACAGTGGTACCACAAGGCAATTGAATGGCCAAGGGTTGTGGTTCAGGGGATTCAGAGGATTGAGGCTCAGAGGTTTGAGTCTCAGGTTGTGGAGATTGTTCATGTTGAGGTGAGGGTGGATTAAGTTATGGTTGGGGAGATGAAGGTTGTGGAATTTCTGGTTCTGGAGAGTGTGGAATTTCTGGTATTGGTGAGTTGGGAATTTCTTGTATCGGTGAGATGGGAATATCTGGTTGAGGATTTGGATTATCTGTTTGGGGAGCGGAAGAGTGTTGGTCTATATCTGAGAGAACATTTTCAAGTTCTGGTTCTGGTGTGATTGCAGTGTTTGGATTTTGTTGTTTGGAGCGGGATCTTCTGAGGGTTAAAGACTCATAGGGGTCAAAATTAGGTTCAAAATCATCAAGAGTTTGAGGTATTGGGATTTCAAATGGGGTTGGAATAGGGATAGATGTTGAAACAGCAGATGAATTTAAAACAGTAACAGAAGTAGGATTACCTCTTTTCTTCGGAGTCTGCTGAGATGATCCTTCTGTCACAGCTTTCCTCTTCTTTGTCTTCTTCAGAGCTACCTCTGGTGCCTTCTGATGAAGATCTTGGATATTCAGATTAGGTGTTGTACCATCAGCTTTGCAAGCATCCAAGTATCTGAGAACGATAACAGGCTTTGAGTCAATCTTTGAGAACATAGGGAAGTCGTCCAGTGGGATTCTTCTGCTGGAGATTTCAGCAAAAGGAGTGATGCTAGGCTCCTTCTTAATGTTCTCTATCAGCTTTATTTTCTTCAGATTTTTGGCATTCAGGTGCTTGCCAACAGAAGGTTCCAGGGTGCTGATTTCTTGTGCCTCTGTCAAGTGATCAATCAGCCTATTCTCCGTCAGAATATCTGATATCAGTCTGCCAAAGGGTATCCAATCCCTTTTTGTTCTTTCTTCTTCTCTTGTTTCCTTGACACTTGTTCTGAGATGGTTGAACAGAAGATGAGCTAGATTAATCTTGACCTTCTGAGCGATAAAATAGATCAGAAACTGCTGATCTATGTTTATATAATCAGGAGAGCTGGTAGGCTTCCTGTGGTTGAAACAGCCCAGAATGATCTTGGCCCAAATTCTGTGCTTGTCTTTCAAGTCCCTTATCTTGCTGGAGGGAAGCCCCAGCGTGAAAATTTCCCTTGCAATTAGGGCAGAATCTGCACACCTTTCTGCCATATCAATACAACGAATACCACCACCATTGTATCCTATCAAACGAGAAATGTGGTCTTCAGTGATGACAATCTTCTTCCCCATGATGTAAGATGTGACTTGGTGAGTTGAAGAAGAAGCGTGAATCCAGAATTCCTTTACCAAAATAGGAAATGTTGGACCCACCAACCTGTCAAAATACTTATCCCAACCTTGAGCTTGAATCTCTTCAGACAAATCAAAACCATTCTCCTTGAGACTATTGAAATCCACTATCAACTCTGACAGAACTTCAAGATTCTTGACTGGAGTTAGGAGCGTTCTGAATGGTACCTCATATTGTTCAGATTGAGCAGTTTTCTGGGAACCTGAAGAGGGAATGCTTGAAGAAGCCATGTTCACACGAGGTTTTTTGAAAATGATTGAAAAGGGTTTCTTGAGAAAAATAAGAACTCAGAAATCAGAAATATTGAGAGAGATGAAAGTGACGGTAAAAGTTTGTGAATGGTGTGAAGTGTTTAAATAGATTTCAAAAAGTGTTTTGAAAACATAAACGTTTAAGAGAGAGAAATAAATCATGATTATTAGCATTTAATGATAGATGATTTTAGGGGATTTAGAAAGATATTTGGAACGGTTACCCATGACATGTGTCTCAATGCATCCAATCAGCGCTTTGCCTTTTCAGAAACGTGAACGCGTGTTCAGCCTCAGAAATTGGCTGATGACTGGATGGCACTTGTTTGATTGAGTGAACAGCACATCTATCCTTGAACTGAAGCGCTCAGATCTTCATGATAGAATCTGATACAATCTGCATTTCTAAAGTTCTGAAAGAAGATTGATCAGAAGTTCACAGTAAAATTAAAACAAAATTTTGAAGGTTAATATATAAAATTAAAACATTTTCATTCTGGGCAGAGCTTCATGCTGAGATGTTTCAGAATGAAGTTGGACCTATCTTCAGAAAGTGGTTTTGTGAAAATATCAGCCCATTGATGGTCTGTGTCAATAAATTTAAAATTTAAAATCCCTTTCTGAATATAGTCCCTAATAAAATGATGTTTTATTTCTATATGCTTAGCCCTAGAATGTAAAATTGGATTTTTACTTAAGCAAATGGCAGAAGTGTTGTCACAGAGGATAGGAATGTTACTCTCAAATATCTGGAAGTCCTCAAGTTGACTTTTCATCCAGAGCATTTGTGTGTTGCATCCTGCTGCTGCTATGTATTCAGCTTCTGCTGTTGATAACGCAATTGTGGATTGCCTTTTGCTGGACCAAGAGATCAGATTTTCTCCCAGAAACTGGCAGCTTCCAGAAGTACTTTTACGCTCTACTCTGTCTCCAGCAAAGTCAGCATCACAGTATCCTACTAAGCTGTAATCACTAGATTTTCTATAAAATAAACCCAGATTAGTAGTACCTTTCAGATACTTGAAAATTCGCTTAACAGCCGTTAAGTGAGATTCTCTAGGATCTGATTGGAATCTTGCACAAATGCATACGCTGAATAAAATATCAGGCCTTTAAGCTTTAAGATAAAGAAGAGAACCAATCATACCTCTGTAGACCTTCTGTTCTACCTTTTTGCTTACCTCTTCTCTTTCCAGAATGCACGTGGGATGCATTGGAATCTTTGATGGCTTATATTCTGAGAGATCAAATTTCTTCAGAAGTTCTATGACATATTTTCTCTGATGAATGTAAGTTCCTTCTGGGGTTTGATTGATCTGAATTCCTAGAAAGAATTTCAGTTCCCCCATTAGGCTCATCTCAAATTATGCCTGTATACACTTAGCAAATTTTCTTCCCAGAGAAGGATTAATAGATCCAAAAATGATATCATCAACATAAATCTGACATACTAAGATGTCATTCTTAATTGTCTTACAGAACAAGGTTGTGTCCACTTTCCCTCTGGTGAATTCCTTTTCTAACAGGAAGTTACTTAGTCTTTCATACCAAGCTCTGGGAGCTTGTTTCAGACCATACAGTGACTTCTTTAGTTTGAAAACATATTCTGGATTTTTTGTACTTTCAAAACCAGGGGGTTGGTGCACATATACCTCTTCTTCTATATAGCCATTTAAGAATGCACTTTTGACATCCATCTGATACAGAGTGATGCCTTTATTAATAGCAAATGAAATTAAAAGTCTGATAGATTCTAACCTGGCACCTGGAGCAAAGGTTTCTGTATAGTCTATCCCCTCTTGCTGACTATAACCTTGTGCTACCAATCGTGCTTTGTTTCTGATGACTTCACCTTGTTCGTTCAGTTTGTTTCTGAACACCCATTTTGTTCCAATGACGTTGAATCCTTTTGGTCTGGGAACTAGATCCCATACATAATTTCTTGTGAATTGATTCAGCTCTTCTTGCATTGCTAGAATCCAGTCATTGTCCAGAAGTGCTTCATCAATTGTTGATGGTTCAATCAGAGAAACAAGTCCCATGAGGGATTCTTCAGAGTTTCTGAAGCTGGCTCTTGTTCTGATTGGATCTTCCTTTCTTCCTAAGATTGTTTCTTCTGGGTGATCCATGCTGCTTCTGGGTGGTCTTTTCTGAGGTTGATCAACAGAAGATGCTGGATTGCTTGCAGTTCCTCTTTCAGATGTTGAGGGAGCGTCTCTGTTGAGAGCTTCTGATGACTTGTCTTCAGTACCTGTAAATTCAACTTCCATACCTGCAAATACTTCATTCTGCTTTGACTTTTGAGAGTCAAGCTTATCATCAAAACGAACACTGATTGATTATTCCACAATCTGTGTTTCTGTATTGTATACTTTGTACCCTCTTGAGCGTTCAGAGTATCCTAACATAATACACTTATGTGCTTTAGAGTCAAACTTGTTCAAATAATTTTTTGTATTTAACATAAAACAAGTACATCCAAATGGATGAAAATATGAAATGTTGGGCTTTCTGTTCTTCCACAATTCATATGGAGTCTTTTCCAGAATAGGTCTTATGGAGATTCTATTCTGAATGTAGCACGCTGTGTTTATTGCCTTTGCCCAGAAGATCTTAGCAACGTTAGTCTCGTTGATCATGGTTCTGGCCATTTCTTGCAATGTTCTATTCTTTCGTTCTACAACTCCATTTTGCTGGGGAGTTCTAGGACAAGAGAAATCATGCAGAATGCCTTTGTCATTAAAGAATGACTCAAAATCTTTGTTTTCAAGCTCAACACCATGATCACTTTTGACTTTGACGATTCTAAGATCCTTTTCATTCTGAACTTGGTTACAGAAGGTGACAAACACAGAGTGTGACTCATCCTTGTGTCTTAAGAACTTTACCCATGTCCATCTGCTATAGTCATCTATGATTACTAACCCATACTTCTTGCCACTGACTGAAGCAGTTTTAACTGGTCCAAATAAGTCAATGTGCAAAAGTTCTAATGGTTTAGAGGTGGAAACAACGTTTTTAGATTTGAAAGTTGGTTTTGCAAACTTGCCTTTCTGACATGCTTCACACAGAGCATCTGAATTGAACTTCAGGTTAGGAAGTCCTCTGACCAGATTGAGTTTGTTAATCTGAGATATTCTTCTCATACTAACATGTCCCAATCTTCTGTGCCAAATCCACTGCTCGTTGTTAACAGACAGAAGACACTTTACATTCTGACTTTTCAGTTCAGAAAGTTTGATTTTATAAATGTTGTTTCTCCTCTTTCCATTAAATAGGATAGTCCCATCTTTCTGACTAACAGCTTTACATGAATTTTGATTAAAGATTATATCATAATCGTTATCACTTAATTGACTTATGGATAACAGGTTGTGCATTAATCCATCTACTAATAAAACATTACTTATAGAGGGAAGATTTCCATTACCTACTGTTCCAGAGCCAATGATCTTTCCCCTCTGATTGCCTCCAAAGCCTACGTGGCCTCCGAGCTTAAGTTCCAGGCTTTGGAACATATGCCTTCTTCCCGTCATGTGTCGCAAGCAGCCAGAGTCCAGGTACCATGACTGGTGTTTCTGCTTTGCTGCTAAAGATATTTGCAACATGTATTATTTTTTCCTTAGGTACCCATATTTTCTTGGGTCTTGATTTGTTAGTTTTACCAAAACTCTGGTTGAATTTTGGTTTGACAGAATAATTACTGCTAGTGTATTTGATGTCATGTGTGTGACCATATACAAAGTGTGAATTTTGAGGAGTACGTTTTATAACTAAATCCATGGAATTCTTTGGTGTAGGTACCTTACCTTGATATCCTATTCCTTTTCTGCCATTTCTGTTAACTCCATAGATCATTGAAGCCATTTTGCTTCTATCTATGTTTTTAGCCAGAAACTTCTGAAAGCTGTGATCATACTCCTTGATGATCTCATCAGCACTGCTGGGAGTTTCAGGAATTGTTTCCTTCTGAGAGTTTTGTAATAGATTTTCTAATTTTGAAACTTTATTTTTCAACTCAGAATTATCCAATTTGAGACTCTCAGTCATATCAGAGTCAGAAGCAAGATTCCTTTTCAGGTTTCTGAATTTGACTCTGATCTACTGATATCTTTCCAGAATTTCATTAAGGCTTTCAGCAAGTTCAGCCTTAGTAAAGTTAATAGCAAAGTCAGGGAATACCTCTTTTGTGTCTGATTCAGAGTCTGATTCAGAAGCTTCACTGTCTTCTGATATGTTTGCCATGAGATCTATGTTTGCTCTCTCATCATCTGATTCTGAGTCAGCTTCAGATGTGTTAGAGTCATCCCATGTGGCCATGATACTTTTCTTCTTTTCCTTGCCAAACTTCTGTTTAGGCTTTTCCCTCTGAAGCTTTGGGCAGTCACTCTTGTAGTGTCCTTGCTCGTTACATTCATAGCAGATGATGTCTTTGTTGTTTGGCCTTCTGCTTCCTGAATAGCCTTCAGATCTTCTGTGTCCAGATGAGGATTCTGACCTTCTATATCTGGAGGAAGACTCATTCTGATTTTCTGATCTTCTGGGATTCCTGAACTTTCTTTGCCTCTGCTTCCATAGTTGGTTCACCCTTCTGGAGAGGAGAGATAGTTCATCTTCTTCTGATGAGGACCCATCAGAGGTTTCTTCAACAGCCTGCAAAACTTTGGAGTCAGATTTTCTGTTAGATTTTAAAGCTAATGGCTTACCTTGCTTTTGAGGTTCATCAGCTTCTAGCTCTATCTCGTGACTTCTGAGGGAGCTGACAAGTTCCTCCAGAGAGATTTTGTTGAGATCCTTAGCTAGCTTCAGCGTTGTGACCATTGGCCTCCACTGTTTTGGCAAGCTTCTGATGATCTTATTAACATGATCAGCAGTAGAATACCCTTTGTCCAGAACTTTGAGACCAACAACCAGAATCTGAAATCTTGAGAACATCGTTTCTATAGATTCACTTTCTTCCATCTTGAATGCCTCGTACTTCTGAATGAGCGCAAGAGCTTTAGTTTCTTTTACTTGCAAGTTGCCTTCATGCGTCATTCTTAGAGAATCAAACATATTCTTTGCAGTGTCTCTATTTTATATTTTTTCATATTCAGCATAAGAGATGGCACTGAGAAGAATTGTTCTGGCCTTGTGATGATTTTTGAAATCACGCTTTTGCTGATCAGACATTGCCTTCCTGTCAATCTTCTGACCACTTCCATTCACTGGGTGCGTGTATCCATCTGTCACCATGTCCCACAGATCAGCATCATGGGCCAGAAAGAAGCTTTCAATTCTATCTTTCCAGTAATCAAAGTTCTCTCCATCAAAGACTGGAGGTTTGTCGCTGAATATGTCTCTTTCTTCGTTGTTGTCATTGCTGATGTTTTGATGTGGTCCTGCCATTGTGTTTTTCTGACGTTGGATCTTGTACTGACACGGTTAAGTGTTTAAGCTCAGAACCAGGCGCTCTGATGCCAATTGAAGAAGTTAAAAACACAAGAAGGGGGTTGAATTGTAAAACTTGAAATCAAATGCAGACAACTCAGTATTTTTATCCTGGTTCATTTGATCTCAAACTACTCCAGTCCACCCGTCAAGGTGATTTCGCCTCTCTCCAACGAGGTCTTAATCCACTATATTCAACTGAATATTACAACTGCTTTAACAACTGCTAAAGCCTTCTTGAGTCTAACCACATGCCGGTTTATCTCAAGGTAATTCTCTTACAGATAATTTGACAAAAGTGTGTTTGATGTTTTCTAGGAAAACTATATATCACAATTGTGATAATACACAAAATGAAGCTTAAGATAAGACAAGATTGCTAGAGCTATAGAATAAGCGAGGTAGAAAGCTGTAGCAAAACTGAGATCGTGAGTGAGAATGATAAGCTTAGGCGTGTATATGCGTGTAGAGTATTTGCAAGCATTAGCCATTTCTTTTCTCATTGACTTGTTTATATAGCCTTAGAAAAGAGACGTTGTATTCCATAATTCCATTTCAATACTCATTACGTTCTTTCCATTTTGAGAAGATCTTTGTCTTTGAATAAAGTCGTTGGTAATTAATCCATCTTTAATGCATAGTAACGTTGACACTTCAGAGTGTTCTGCTAATGATGATCAGAGTGTTCTTGGCTTTAGCTTATTCTGACACTTCTGAGTGTTGATGACATTGTTAGGATCTTGATCAGATTCAGAGTATGTTAAGCGCAAATCTGTTCATCAGGCTTCAGCGTAGCACATGTTATTTGATCTTCTGATGCTGACATATCTTCTGATGCTGATGTTGATACTGATATTCTAACGCTGATTCCATCAGAGTTTCTGTAAATACACAACATAATTTTAAGTAGCATATATGTCTTATATAAATCTTATAATTTATTTAATCTTGTATTTGGTTATCATCAAAACTCTAACTGAGGGTTGTAGAATCAAACTATGTTCTAACACCTTAGAACCCGATTGCTATTTATAGGACAGGTTAAACCAATCCAACTTCAAGAGGGTATGACCTTAAAACCCATGCAAGCCTTAAACCTAAGGTTTTGGTGTGATTTGCTTGTGCTTGCCATATATGTGATTTCTTAGCATAATCATGACATCATAACATGGCATATCATACTAACCATTTCAAGGATCTCAAGGGTTTATGATGCAGGTTATGGTAAATCAGACATCTAGCAAGGGGCAAAGGGGGTTTATTTTCCTCTAGCCAATGCCGTCAAAAGATCAAAACTCAACAACTTGAGTCAGGGGCTATGACCCACTTGATATGGTGAGCTTAACTCTCGTAGAAGGACACTCAAGGATACGAATTTCTTCAATCAAAGCTGCAAATTCTGACATTTTCATGTTTACCCCGCGAAAACCTTGAAAACATTGCATACATATATCATACATATCATTGCATAAACAGGTGTCCTAGCAGGTTTCTCATCCTCTTCACTGTTTATTTCAACAATGGCTCTAGAACAAACAGTGAAGGATCTGCAGACTCAGAATGTACAGTTTCAACAGATGATCATGGCCCTAGCCAAGGGGCAAGAGGAATTGAAAGCTTTGATTGTTAGAGAGAGGACTAAGAAGCCAAGGAGGACAGCTGGTATGGTAAATCTGCGAAGGCGATTCAAAGGACCGCTAAGGCAAGTGGTTGAGATGACATCTTCCTCCAAAGAAAGAGATATTCAAGAGGGGGAGACAAGAGAGGAAGACCCTAGTCTGAGGGAATTTAACAATGAGCCTGATTACAATGAAGAGTAGTATCCTCCGGCTGATGAAAAGTACAAACAGTTGGAAGAGCGTCTGAGTGCAATGGAAATCCAGAAGGTGCCTGGGCTGGACTTTGAAGAGCTGGGTTTGGTGTCTGAGGTTGTCATCCCACAAAAGTTCAAGGTGCCGGTATTCACCAAATATGATGGGGTTTCATGTCCCAAGATGCACCTACGATCTTATGTGAGGAAGATACAGCCTCACACTGCTGACAAGGACTTATGGGTCCACTTCTTCCAGGACAATCTATCCAGAACTCAACTAGAATAGTTCTACCAGCTGGAAAGGGCCAACGTTTATAATTGGGAAGACCTGGTTACTGCTTTCTACAAGTAGTATCAGTACAATGCAGACCTTGCTCCCACCCGTACTCAAATCCAAAGTATGGCTATGGGTTTGAGATAGGGCTTTAAAGACTACGCTCAGAAGTTGAGGGACTTAGCAGGAAGAGTCCAACCTCCCTTATATGATAGGGAGCTAGTGGATATGTTTCCGGGTACCATGTATGGTCCATTTTTCAATCACCTAATTGGAATCTCCTCAGTCGGCTTTACTGAATTGATCTTAACAGGGGAAAGAGTGGAAGCTGGAATTAGGAGTGGTAAGATTCAAAAGGATGCATCCTCCAAAGCAGTAAGGAAGCCATTTGCTGGGGAAAAGGAGGTCAGTTTTGTTTACAATCAAAGGAATCAGGACAGAACTGAACACCGTCCAGCGGTAGGGGTTATTATGATCTCTAAACCAGCACCTACTCAACAAAGGAACAATCAGTCTAGAGCAGAAAGGCCGGTAAGACAATATACCCGGATAAACATGACTCTGTCTCAAGTTTTACCATAATTATTAAAGTCCAATCTGGTAACTTTGAAGGAAGCCCCGAAGAATCCTAATAATGCCTCTCCCCGTTACAATGCAAATGCTTGTTGTGCTTATCATTCAGAAAGTCCAGGTCATGATACAAATGACTGCTGGGCTTTGAAGAACAAGGTGCAGGATCTGATCGAAGCAAAGCAGATTGAATTCGATCCCCCTGAGACTCCCAACGTCATAACTGCACCCATGCCCAAGCACGGCTCGGGAATCAATGCTATTGATGTTGTCTCTATTAGCTCCTAAATTCGACACCTACAACAAGTTGGTCTTATGGGCCAAAAATAGATTGAACAAGTCTAAGTGGGAAAGACTTCGACAGAGTGGAAATATACTTACAGAAATTTCTAAGTTAAAATGAATCTTCCGCCATAAGATTATCACATCCTTCGACTGAAAGGGTTTCAGGTTCTTCGACTAGAAGGAAACTTCGTATCTGCAACAGAAGATTTTGAATCTGAAGAAAGGAGGGAAAAGCAGTTCGCTTGGAAGTTAAAGGAAGCCATGTGGTGTGAAGAGAGAGGTCGAAGCGCATGCAGAAGACACTTGTCTTCATCCTAGAGCAAGGAAAATCCTCGACGATAACCTAGTCTTAGTATAAATATAGGAAGTTTATGTAGACTTCTGTGTGTTCAACTGATCGTACAAATTATTCAATACTATTCAAGTACCCGCTGCATGAGAAAGAATACTGAAAATGTACGTTTAAAACACCACATTTTATAATCAAAGTCTTTTAGTTTCTCTCTTTACATTTCTTGCCTTTTTATCTTGTTTTCACTTTAACTGCACTTTTACCCAGATTCCTGCACTTAAACTCTTCTCAACCCCTTTTCTATTTACTTTCTACACTCAAACTCATCCCTTTCCCAGTCGAACATGCGTTCTTCACTTGCATTAGCATTTATGTCCAAACAACACCAAAAATTAGCATATGTCCTAGGATCAAACTGATTGATCCTACGAGTAACCAAAAAATTACCCTTTTTGGAAGATCAGCGGTTGTTTACCAAAAAACACGGTGAATAGTCTCTGCCACGGAAGATGCTGACAATGAGTATGACATAGATAGCTGGATCTTCCCTACTACCAATGGTGGACTCAGTAACTGGACGGAAAGAGACTTTGTACCGTTTACTTTTATTCAGAAGTAATTGTCTTTCTTGTTTTTTCGGATATCTAATAGACAATATAAATTGTATGGCCATGTGTCTTACTCGGGGCACATTGGTTTATTTGTGAGAGTTATCGTGTTTCATTTTCATATGGCATTAATAAAGCGTTGGACGTTTATGCATACAAATTTTGCGATCTCTTTTTTTCTTTTCTTTTTTTACTTTGTCTATACAGCTATACTCTTACACACTCACGTATCAAACTGCAGATCCATATCCACTATGGATCCCATTAATAACGGTTATGCTGTCGTAAGTTATGACTTTGAAAATCCGATCAACCAAGCCGAGGACAAAGGTGAGGAAGATTGTAAGGTACCTAGAGAACTTGCTAGGCTGTTACATCAGGAAGAGAGGGCTATACAGCATCATGAAGAGCCAGTTGAGACAATAAACTTGGGCACAGAGGAAGACATAAAAGAAGTCAAGCTCGGTGCAAATCTGGGGCTTATTGTCAAACAGCGGTTGATACAGATGTTGCATGATTATGTTGAGATCTTTGCCTAGTCATATAAAGACATGCCAGGACTGGATACAGATATTGTGGTTCACCGTCTTCCAACTAAAGAAGATTTCCCTCCGGTAAAGCAAAAGGTTTGTCGTATGCGCCCTGAAATGTCATAGAAGATCAAAGCAGAAGTTATGAAACATTTCATCGTTGGGTCCTAGTTGTAACCTCTTATCCCTAATGGGTTGCCAATGTAGTTTTGATGCCTAAAAAGGACAGCAAGGTACGGATGTGTGTGGACTACAGAGATTTGAACAGGGCAATCCCCAGAGATGACTTTCTGCTCCCCCACATCGATGTTCTGGTTTACAACACCGTGCAGCATAAGATCTTTTCCTTCATGGATGGTTTCTCTGATTACAATCAGATGAAGATGGCACCCGAAGATATGGAGAAGACAACCTTCGTTACGCAATGGGGAACTTTCTGCTACAAAGTGATTTCGTTTGGATTAAAGAATGTTGGGGCAACCTATCAGCGAGCCATGGTAGCCTTGTTTCATGACATGATTCACCATGAGATAGAGGTTTATGTTTGTGACATGATAGCCAGGTATCAAACTGAGGAAGAACACCTTGATCATCTACAAAAGTTGTTTGATAGGTTGAAGACGTACAAGCTGAGGTTAAATCTGAACAAGTGCACCTTCGAGGTAAGGTCTGGTAAATTGCTAGGTTTCATTGTCAGTGACAAGGGCATTCAGGTAGACCCTACAAAGGTGAAGGCTATACAAGAGATATCGGCTCCTCGCACTGAGAAGGAAGTTAGAGGCTTCTTGGGACGCTTGAATTACATTGTCGGGTTCATTTACCATCTAACTGCTACTTGTGGGCTAATCTTCAAACTCCTGAAGAAAGATCAAGTGGTAAAATGGAATGACGAATGCCAGACTGCCTTCGAAAGAATCAAAGAATACCTTCAAGAGCCTCCAATTCTAATGCCTCCGATTGAAGGTAGACCTTTGATAATGTTCCTAAAAATATTAGATAATTCAATGGGGTGCGTGCTGGGGCAGCATGACGAGTCTGGTCAAAAAGAGCATGCGATATACTACCTTAGCAAAAAGTTTACCGACTGTGAAATAAGATACTCACTGCTCGAGAAAACTTGTTGCACTTTGGCATGGGCTACTCGCCGACTAAGACAAGATATGTTGACTCACATTACTTTGTTGATATCTAAGATGGATCCTATCAAGTACATCTTTGAGAAGCCCGCTCTCTCTGGAAGGATAGCAAGATAGAAAATGATCATAACCGAATACGACATCCAATACACAACCCATAAAGCAATCAGGGGAAGTGTACTAGCTAATCATTTGGCTCACCAGGCTGTGGATGACTACCAATCCATGAACTTTGAATTCCCAGATGAGAATATCATGTTAGTGACTGACTGTGAAGAACCTAGACCGGATGAAGGACCTGAGGAAGGATCCAGATGGACTATGGTTTTTGATGGGGCCTCCAATGCACTCGGCAATGGTATCGATGATGTAATCATATCTCCCGAGGGCTGTCATACTCCTTTCACCGCCAGATTATGTTTCAACTGTACCAATAATTTGGTTGAGTATGAAGCATGCATCATGGGTCTCAAAGTTGCTATCGACCTGAGAATCAAGCTCTTCAGTGTTTTCGGGGATTCAGCCTTGGTAATAAGTCAAATCAAAGGGGAGTGGGACATGAAGCACCCTAATCTCATCCCTTACAAAAAACATGTGCTGACGTTGCTTCCACACTTTGAAGAAGTCACCTTTGAACATTTTCCACGAGAAGAGAATCAGTTAGCGGACGCGCTAGCTACTATGTCATCTATGTCCAAAGTCAGGTGGGACAATGAGGCTCCTTAGATTACTATTTATATATTGGATGAACCAGCATACTGCTATGAGATTGACACCGAAGAAGTAGCAGACAAACCTTGGTTTCATGAAGTGAAGAGGTATCTTGAGGCTCAAGAATATCTTGAGGGGGCATCTGTCAATGATAAGAAGTTTCTAAGAAGGTTCTCCATAAAGTTCTTCCTTAGTAATGGAATCCTCTACAAGCGCAACCTGTAGCGGTAGAAATATTCAAGACTAAGCCATTGGATTGACTAGACTTTATACAAATCAAAATAAAAATCGCCACAGCGCTTTATTGTTTCCAAAGGAATGGGAAAAGAGCGAATAACCCAAAAAAGAGGGAGAAATATTCAAGGTAAGGGGGTTGGTTATGCAAAGGGAAGGTATTAGCACCCTAAACATCTATGGCACTCCGCAGGAGCCTCTTTGTAAAATCTGTATATTTTGGCTATAAAAACTATTGTATATAAAAAATGGATGGTGGAGGTAAGGAAAGAAGCGTATTTATTTTATAATTTTTGCACCCGTCGCGGTTGTGAACCTTTAGTTCCTACAAACCACCTTTCGTGCAATAGGGGATCAGGGTACATGTAGTTCCTCTTTCAAAAATTTAAAACCCAAATGTCTTGGTTAATTTTATAAGATAAAACAGCATCGTCATTGTCCGTGTGGAAAACACACTTACTACCCACAATCATGAGAAAGGAGAATTCGCATCATCTCAAAGTGGAGGATATGGCTTGGATTTCAAAATCAACAATGCCTCACTCAACATCCAAGTGGAAAATATCTCTCTTCACTACATGTTGTAGAAGTATAGTTGTTTGCATCACTACAAGGATTGACAAGAGTTCAGTCTTTTGAGAAAAGTTTTAAAGGTAAAAAGCCAAAGTGGCAAAATGGTTTGAAATGAGATTTATTGACTTTTAGTCTTCTCACAAAAAAAATGTCAAGGTATTATTAAGTTGATTGGAGTTTATTTATGAAAATGTTTTGAAAATTCATGGACATAAGTCCAAGTTTATTATAAAAGTGGTTCAAGTTTAAAACAAGAAGAGTTTTCAAAAGGAGGGAGAAGATTTTTGAAATTAAAGAAGATGGGAGGAGAAGAATAGGCTATCCTAAAGCATAAGGTAAAAGCTAGGGATAAGAACCATCTAACCAACAAGAAGCCAAAACTTGACATTATGAGCCAAGACAGAATTCCCATTCCTTGGATTGAAACCAATCAAGCAAAGAAATGCTAGACCTCTTGAGAGAACCAAACTTCAAGTGTATTAAGTCTTCACAAAAATTGGGAAGAGTAACGGTTGTATACGGGTGAATTCCAGACTACAAATAGAGGATGTAATCACAAAAACCTGCACACAAAAACAAACAAGCAACCCAATGTCTTGAGGTAAACCTCAAGAACTCCAGATAAAATAATCAGATAAGATCTCCAAGATAGATCAAGGTTTCTAATCCTAAGTCCAAGAAAAGTCTCATGCTCCATAATGCCAAGGATAATAACCAAATAGTCCAAGTACCATTAAAGATTTTTTAGGGTTTATGTTGATTATTAAGTATCTTAAGAAAGGAAAAGACAAGCTCAAGTTAGCAAAGTAAAAATGGCAAGAAAATAAATGCTCAAATGAGCAAAGATGAAAATGGCACAAAATGTAAATGCTAAAAGTAAATAGTACATCAAGCATAAAAAAGAATGAAAGCATAAGGTAAAACAAGTCAATAATTAATGGTTAGTTGGATGACCATCTTGAAACTTGCATTTGGAACTCATTAGAGGATTGGTAGAACCAAAGCCTCCACACAACAAGTTGCATTTTCTTTTTGTCAAGTATACCATCCATTTGGAATACTCACAAGTACCATTTAATGATCAACGATGTTTAAGTGATCCGCGTTGACCAAAGGTGTTGTAGATCCATTAGAGGATTGGTAGAACCAAAGCCTCCACACAATGAATCTCAAGGTTATTGGATCAAAGAGATCAAATTAACATACTTGGGCTTGCAATCATAAGTTTGGGCCACGAATGATCATTTATTTGAATCGGGACAAAATTTAGCGCTATGTTAAGCAATCGTAAGTGGACTTATATAGAAGTCGCACCTATTTTGAGGCCTGTCAATAGAAATTTATGCACCATTTGTTTTGAGACATGATATAGAGATCATGCTCCAACAACATCTAGTGCAATAAGAAAGGGATGAGATGAAGAGGGATGGGAAAAATGAATAAACCACTTTTGAATCAAAAATTTAATCAAACTATTATTAAGATCATTCATCCATTTTGGTGGAGTTGAACTCAACACCCAAGATCCAATGATGTTAATAAAGTCATGATCAAAAAATCAACTCAAGACAGCCAGAAATTAATCACAAAATAATATTATATTTAATATATACATTAAAAGGGTTTAAAAAATGTTTAAAAAATCAAAATAGAGGAGAAAAATATCAACTATGTTCAAATTAATCAAGAAAGAAAAAGTAAGGCCATAGAAAAATCAGAAATGGATCCAAATATTTTTATAAAATTTTTGGTAATTTTTAAAAGTCAGAAACTATTTTTAAACTATTTAAAATTTCTCAAACAAACAAAAAATAGGTCAAAAATAGTAAACCTCAATATAAAATTCCATAAAATTTTCAGAAAGTCAAAAATATGCAAAATAATATTTATGAATTTTTTCAGAATTAAAAAATGTCAGAAAGTATTTTTTTAAGTAATTAAAAGAAATCAAATAATTCAAAAAATACAAAATATATCAAATGTCAAAATAAAAATGTGAAAAAATAGTCATGAGATCAGAAATAATTCAAAGTATTTTTGTGAATTTTTTCATAACTTTTGGATAAAAAATAAAAGAGTTATGAATTTTTGAAAATTTAATCAATAAAAATATAAAAACAGAAAATAAAATAAAACCAAAAAGATGTGGACCATCAGATCATAGTCAAAGCGCGTTAGTAAGCTGATCTAGTGGACCAGACGCGCTGTGCTTGATATGGACCTTAGTGAGATACGCATAGGATCAGAAAAAGGGCAACCAATGAAATTAAAATATTTGGCACGCTATCATTGGTTGAGACGAGACATGTCATCGTCTTCAACCTCCAGACACCCTGCAATGGGGAGTTTGTGAGATCTTTCAAATGGAAAAATTAGGATCCCAGGCTAGTATCATTGAACTCGTCTCTTCAAGACGATTCTAACACCACCATCGCGCCAAATTTATATAACGCATGGAGAGAGATATGAATCAAAAACCCAGAAAATAGCGAGCACCTTTAATTTGAGATTTCTCTCTCAATTATCAATGGATTTAAAAATTTTAAGCAGCATTGGAATCAGGAGAAGGAGTAGAATAGATTAGTGCTTGATTTGGATCCAAATGGTGGAGAATTCTACCTTTTCGAAGTTCAAGGAAGAAGCTCTAAAACTGGACTTCTGTAGCTTGAATTATGACTCGTTTTGATTGGTTTAAGTGCTGGAGAGTTTATATGATGCTTAAGGATGATGAATGTGCGAATAATTTTGGAAAAGGGAGCTTAAATCTCAGAAACTGAATTCAAAAAAGATGGGTTCGTGTGAAGTTTTGGCAGGGTGTTTTTGGCTCTCAAAGCTTGAAGAAATGAATGGGGGATGATCCTCTATTTATAGGGAAGTGAATGGGAATGAAAATTGGAAGAAACAGGGAAGTTTGGAGGGAAATTGAGTGAAGGTCAAGCACGAGTGAAGTGTGACTTCATTTCCATCAAAACTCAACCAAATCTTGCATTTTGGGGTGCTAATCACTTCTGGCAAGTTTTCTAATCAATTTTAAATCAAAAATGCGCATAAATCTTGTGTTTAGAAGTCACATTATGGATTTCAAAATTCTGACTTTGTGGAAAATTCAGTTTCAAGTTACCAAATTCAAATCCATGGCATTTCCAACTCAAGGGGTCTTAAGGCATGATTTTTGATGCTTTAGAAAGATGAGGTTACAAGCTTTGCAATGGAATAAGAATGGAGTTAAATGGATACTTTAGATGAAAGTTTCATTGAGTCAAAGTTGAAGAAAATGGGTTGACTTTTCATACTTAGAAATATTTCAAATTCTTTTTCAAAATTGACCTATAATCTTTTGCATCCAAACATTTCCTTCCACTTGGAATTTGCTCCTGACCAAAAAAGATGGAATGAAGTAGATCTCTTGAATGAAATTTTGAAAGTTGGACCACTCAAAATATCCAAAAATTGATCAAGTTATGACTTGTTGAAGTTGGCCAAAAATCATGAAATGGCCTATAATCTTTTGCATATTTAAGGCAACCGCCATCCATTTTCCCACTTTGCACATAAAAGAAGGCATAAATTTCACATCTTCAATATCATTATGGAAAAAGAATGGACTCAAGGTGATGAAAATTGACCAAGTTATGATCATTTGAAGTTACTTATGTAAAATTGTGGATTCATCTGGATGACTTGTAATCTTTCTTCTTCACCAAGTTTCTTCCACATGAAAAATCCTTGGAACTTTTGAAGTAATTTGTTAATAACCCTTTAAAGAGAAGGATTTCTTTGGAATCACTCAAAAATACCAAAAGGTGAGAAAGATATACTCCTTTGAAGTTCAAAACCCTAGCTTCTAGATCAAGAGAATGCCTTGAGGAACTTTGACAAGTTTGAACAAACTTCTTGTACCAATATTCTTGATTTGTGAATAAAAGTTGTTGAGGATGATAATGAGAACTCTTAGCCACCAAAACCACTTCCATATCTTGAATTTTTAGAGAAATATGCTCTTGTGACCAATAGGAACAAGGCCTTGTCCAAACCTGACAACTTCTCCAATCAACCCCTTGTACTTTTGAGTCAAATCTAATAACCTTGAAATGTGATGAACCAAAGAAACCTTGCCATGCCAATTCTCCCAAAACCAATCCAATGGAGAGGTTTGAACTTCTCAAGCTATATTGACTAGGGCATGGAAATAAACTCATGAACCCATGGAGTAACTTGTTAAATCTCATTGCCCTTCACCTACATGGATAATAAGCAAGACAAACCAACATTGCATTTTATTAGTTAAATTAAGAAAACAAAACAATATTCATGATCACAAAAGGAACATAAGTCAAGGTGCTTGGTAATCCCTCAAAAGGAGCAAAACTCAATGTAGGGAGGGGAACCAAGAATCCTAATGTAATCTTGTTGTGAGTGAATCAACATAGTATGATGAAGGGATCTTAGGGGGGAAATTTGGGGTACAATACAACCATGACTCTACTTTACTTCGGTTTGTAGACAAGAGCGAAGCAGAGAGGATTATGGCAGACTTACATGAAGGTACATTTGGCACCCACTCTAGTGGACATATCATGGCTAAAAAGATCCTACGGGCAGGATACTATTGGTCCACTATGGAAGCAGATTGTTATCAGCATTCCCGAACTTTCCACAAATGCCAGATCTACGTTGATAAGGTACATGTACCTCTGGTTCCATTGAATGACTTGACGGCTCTCTGGCCCTTTGCAATGTGGGGCATTGACATGATCGGAGAGATCAGACCTACCGCTTCCAATGGGCATCGCTTCATCCTAGTGGCCATCGATTACTTCATGAAGTGGGTTGAGGCTACCTCTTTTGCTACTGTTACCAAGAATGTTGTGGCACGGTTTATCAGGCATAACCTGATTTGTCGGTATGGTGTGCTAGAGAGAATCATCACGAACAATGGTACAAATCTCAACAATACAATGATCACCAAACTCTGTAAACAATTCAAGATCCATCATCATAATTCTTCCCCTTAACGGACGAAGATGAATGGTGTTGTGGAGGCTGCTAACAAAAACATTAAGAAAATCATATAAAAGATGACAGTGACATACAAAGACTGGCATGAGATGTTATCATTTGCTCTTCATGGTTATCGCACCTCAGCATGAACGTCGACAGGGGCAACACCTTATTCTCTGGTATATGGTATGGAGGTTGTCCTACCTATTGAGGTTCAGATACCTTCTTTGAGGATCATGAAGGATGTAGGCTTAAATAAAGACGATTGGATCTAGACTCGACTTGATCAACTGAATCTGATCGATGAGAAAAGGCTTACTACTGTCTGTTATGGTCAAATGTATCAAAAATGGATGATCAAGGCTTTCAACAAAAAGGTCAGGCGTTAAGTATATCAAGTAGGTGATCTAGTGATCAAGCTCATCATACTGCCGCAAGGTGATCCCAGGGGAAAATGGACTCCCACATACGAAGGTCCATTTGTGATCAAAAGCATATTTTCAGGTGGAGCCATGATTCTGACCACCATGGATGGTAACGACCTCTCTCACCCTGTTAATGCGGACATAGTGAAAAGATACTACGCGTAAATAAAGACCCGCTAGGTTGACTGGCCTAGGCAAAAATAAGGGCATCCCGTACAAAAAAAATTGTACACCCGGCAAGTCGAAAACCTACAAAGGCGGCTTGGGAAAAAAGGGTATCCCGGTGGACTAAAAACCCGAAAGGGAGGTCCAGGAAAAAGTTATGGATTTAAAGCGTACAACTATGTCCCATTGGATCACCTTGCGACCAGACTCCAGTATCAACTATCAAGCTCAAATGGTATCGATCAATCCAGTCAACATTGGACGAGTAGCAAAATGATGAGACGCTCGAAGACATAAGGGAAATAGCATAATTGAAACTCAATGGGATTATTACACATAGCTGTTTTCTTCTCTTTGTACAGTATTTTGTATAGTTTTCACTCTCACGGTGGCGTTCTCCTACTAGAACGTCAGCCCCTTTGTACAAAATGCCCGTTATAGGCAAACTTCATAAATCAATACAAATTATTTCTTTGAAAGTACCAAAACTGTTTGTTTTTCTTTTTCTGTTTTGTTTTGCAAAAACGTCCAATGACTTATTCTTGACATATTCATTTGAATATGATTACTATTCACAAATATTTGCATAAGAAACAGAAAGACAATTGCTCATGACTTTAAGGAACGAGGCAAAGTCTAAAAAAACAATTTTTAGTCCTGACAATTACTCCTTCCAACAGATGCAGAGGCAGAGACAGTTTTCAGACGAAGTAACCATTACATATGACCCCGTGACGTATATGTTCCCCACAGAGTAGAAACAACCAAAGTTTCGATCTCTCCTTCCCCGAGCAGGAATTACCTCCTCCAACAAAGTTCCTTCTCCAGATGCAACCTGTATTCCCCAGCTGAGTTTTATAATTTCCAACAGTTATAAAACCTCCTCCCGAGTAGAGTTTATTTCTCTAACTACAGAAGTTTCATTCTCTAATAGAGTTTATTTCTCTACAACGGAAAAATCTTCCAATAAAGAATCTCCCTCCATAGAGTTATTCTCAAGCAGAGTCAAGCCCCGACAGAACATCCTCAAACAGAAAGAGGAAATCCCCAGCAAATCATATCCATTCATCATCCCCAGCGGAAACGAAGGATTCAGCCTCCTTATACTCTTCAGCAGCAGTCCGGGATTTACTTTCCCAGACTAAGAAACATCACGATAGCATTCCATATTCATACATTATGGCATGCACATACGCATTGCATACAACATAATCTCATTTATTTTGATAACATCACCACAATGCCTTTCATACATCATGACATTGCATATGACTAACTCTTTGCCTTTTTCAGGGAAAAGATCAAACCAATAAACATTGTTGGCTACCTATGTGACCTAGTAGTTTTTATCAAAAGCTACAGGCTATTTCAGCATCTTCCTCAGAACGGTGTTCTCAGAAGACCTTCTCTGGTTCAGTTAGATCGCCACTAAGATCTCTATGATTCCTATTCCAGTTGAAGATGTTCCAAGACTTTTGTCTGGTTCAGTTGAATCGACCCTAAGATTCTTCTGATTTCTGTTCCAGACAAAGTTAATTAAAGCCCTTCTCTGGTTCAGTCAGATCGCCACTAATATCTCTCTAATTCCTATTCCAATTGAATATATTCCAAAAAAATTGTTTGGTTCAGTTGAATCGACCCTAAGATTCTTCTGATTGCCGCTCCAGTCAAAGTTAATTAAATCCCTTCTCTGGTTCAGTCAGATCGCCACTAAGATCTCTCTGGTTCCTATTCCAGTTTAAGATTGACCCAAGACTTTTGTCTGGTTCAGTTGAATCGATCCTAAGATTCCTCTGATTGTCGTTCTAGTCAAAGTTAATTAAAGACCCTTCTCTGGTTCAGTCAGATTGCCACTAAGATTTCTCTGATTCCTATTCCAGTTGAAGATTAACCCAAGACTTTTGTCTGGTTCAGTTGAATCGACCCTAAGATTCTTCTAATTTCCGTTCCAGTCAAAGTTAATTAAAGACCTTCTCTGGTTCAGTCAGATCGCCACCAAGATATCTCTGATTCCTATTAGAGTTAAAGATATTCCAAGACTTTTGTCTGGTTCAGTTAAATCAATCCTAAGATTCTTTTAATTTCTGTTCCAGTCAAAGTTAATTAAACACCTTCTCTGGTTCAGTCAGATCGCCACTAAGATCTCTCTGATTCTTATTCCAGTTGAAGATTGACCCAAGACTTTTGTATGGTTCAGTTGAATCAATCCTAAGATTATTCTGATTTCCTTTCCAGTCAAAGTTAATTAAAGACCTTCACTGGTTCAGTCAGATTGCCACCAAGATCTCTCTGATCCCTATTCCAGTTGAAGATCTTCCAAGACTTTTTGCTGGTTCATTTGAATCGACCCTAAGATTCTTCTGATTTTTGTTCCAGTTAAAGAAACTACAAAGCCTGGAGCACGACCAAATAACAATTTAATCTCATTCCCCCAGTAATTTGTTGCGAAGCCTGAAATACGACCGGATAGCAGTTAGCCTTATTATCCTCAGCAAGTCACTATGAAGCCTGGATCCTGACCAGATAGCAGTTCACTTCCGTCTCTTCAATCAAGAGATGACTCCCCAGTAGAGTAATGGACAACCGAAGCTCCTGAACTCTATTTCTCAAATGGATACCAGCATTCCTCAGCGGAGTCCTCCTAAATAACAGGAATAAGGATTCCCACAAAAGAGAATCTCATCAACATTTTTATGGATGGCATCTTTAAGCCCATCTCCGGCGATCTTTCGTCACCTTCTCTGGATGGCATCTTTAAGCCCATTTCTGACGGTCTTCTGTTATATTCTCCAAATGGCATATATAAGCCCATTCCCGATATTACCTACACATTCAAGTATTGTTTTAGACGAGTGCAAATTTCTAGGCACTCTAGTGTTCAATCATCATCCACCTTCAGATCACGAAAGGCAGACCAGCCAATCTACATCCTCAGGTTTAAGAAGATTGAACAGGGGAAGCTGTTGTACCATAAAATTTTCCCTCCCATTTTCACTCAAGACATGCCTTTAGAGGTCCTCAATTGCTCAAGGATGACCAAGAATTGACCAGACAAATTCTCCTCCCAAGGCAATAAACCTCAAACTAGGGTTTCAATTTCAAGCAAGATGTATGAGTCTAAAGGATAACAAATGTTCTCCATTGTCTTAATATGTCTTCAAGATCTTCCATGCCAAATTTCATGCCTTGAGCAATAAGTTTGCTCAGTTAACTACTCAAATGCCTGGAAATCAATTATACTAGGTCAAAAGTCAACTGTGGCCCAAATACAGTCAAACTTCAAGATTTTGGGTCAACATCAATATTTTGAAGTATTATCCATCATTTGATCAAGGGTTGGTCATGATTCCTCAATAAATGCTCATAACTCATCAAAAGTAAAAAATGGAAAATTAGGGTTTCTATAGGAAAAGTCAACCAAATTTTGACCAGGCATAACTTTCTCATACTTTATCAGAAATTTTTCCTCCAAGGCTCATTTTTAATATAACTCAATTACCTATAACTTCTCTTCATCCCTAAAGTTCAATAAATGCCTCAATCAAAATATACAAGCTCATACATTACAGGTCCTTTCAAAAAGACAACAAAAACACCTTTTGGGTCAAAGCTCCTTACATGAACATGGAAGATCCAATTGAGATGAAACCAAAAGGGTTGTTTAGAGTACATCCTAAGCTCTCTAAAAAGTTCAAGAACACACTCATAAGGTTAAAATTGAGAAAGATATGCATTGCTAAAGTTGACCAATTTTATGAAAATGCACAAAAGTTAATGTGAGCAAATTGGATCTTTTGGACTAATGGGCATGGGTTTTAGATCTCAAGCATATCCATGAACTTATTTTATGATATTTAACTCCATTATTTTATTTTTATGAGATTTGTTTTTATTTATTTAAATTTTTATTCATTTAAATCAAAATAAATCAAATAAAATAGTGAAATAATGAAATAAAATCCAAAGATTTGTTTTAGGATCATATCATAGGTCTAGAATCAGATGATCAATTCAAGATTTCGTGCAAGGGTTGATTGGAAGAAAAAAAAGCATGTTTTGGCCAAGTTTAGAAACAAAAAATCCAAATTGAAAATCAAATCTTCCTTTCACAAATCTTCAAGATTCTATCCAATTTTGTTAACCTAATGCATTCTCATATATATATGTACAACATTGCCAGACCAAAAGAAGGAGGATTGGCCGCATAGAACAGACACACAAAGTTCATTTTTTTCACAAAAAAGTGGCAATCGGATTGACCTCTGCAGAGAGATTCAAGGAGTTTTAACGCTTGCAATCCCTTCCTAGGGACGTTCTGAATGTAACAACATCATTCCTAAGTATCAAAGCATCCAGAATCATCACGTACATCATCACGGTTTGCATCCTATTTTTTGAATTCGATTTTGATCATACACGCATTATAAATAGCTTTTGATTATGCATTACTGTTTGTATGAGCATTTAGAATGTATTTGAATACTTAATTTCCAGTTTTGATACATATATGACAAACTACCATTGTTAGGGTTTTAACCTTCATTTTAGGGTTTTAAGATGCAGGCAAAATCGGACCTAACAATGGATACCATCATGCTCAAAGGATCAAATCCAATTGATCCATGACCTTGAATTGGATTTACATTTCTTGTGTGATATTTTTGAAATTTTCAGGTGTTTTAGTGACGGGTTTAGTCCGTAGGTAAAAGTTCCCAAGCTAAAACGACGGATGGCTGAAGAAGATGAAGGTGTGGCATGCCTGATTGGGCCATTTGATACAACGCGCGCTTTTTTATGAAAAACAATTCTGGGAATTTATTTGAGTTATATTATTTTATGTTTATATCATATAACGAATGACCACCTGGCTCATATGGTAGAAGAAGCGCTTGACAAAGGGAGAGACCTGGGTTCGATCCCCAGGTCTGGAGTATTATATTTTTCTAAGTTATTTCATGTTGATTCAGTGTATTACACTCTCAAGCGTGCACCATGGGCCAACCACATCATCACCATCAGATCTATCATCCCCAGATCCAACGCCCCTGGAAACGCTTCCGCACCATGGACCTCCATACCACAACAACATGGGATCAGGCGCTAGCAATAGGCCAACCAGATTTGGGCTTGGCCAAAATTCAGCAACACCCCCCTCCAGATTGGGTTCACACCCCCCTTTAGGCCCATTCTTCTTTTCTTTTTTATTTATTTAATTCCTTTGTTATTTTTAATTATTTCAAAAATCATTTTTTTCTATTTAATAATAAAAATCATAAAAAATCATAAAATCATAAATTAGGATTTAGAGTTTTTTTAATAAAAATATTTTTTTCCAATTTAATTAAATTTTAACCTTATTTCATTAATTAAAATTAATTAGAGAATTGGGTTAAAATTCAAATATTTTCATAAAATACAAAAATATTTTTAATGAGCAATTAGGTTTTTCCTTTAGGGTTTAGAACTTTTTTCCCATCTTAATCTTGCGCGCTATTATCTTTTCCATACGATTTATTTTTTTACCACTTATGTAAATGCGCCTGGTTTGTTATAGTTAACTAGGGTTTTTTATCTTCGCATATTTACTTTTCGTTCATTACTTATGTATCTACATCAAAGCTCTGTAATAGCGTAGGACTTTATTTCTTGCTTTTTTCTTTACATGCTTGTATATAATTGTTAGTAACTTGGGCGTGCATGACAAGAACCAATTAATCAGTAGATCACTAATTGCAAGATAAACATAACTGAAAAAACACACTGTTGCACACTTACACCCTTAGGGTATACCTCACTTGGTTGCCTCGTAAAATATGGTCATGTCTCTCGAACGTAGGGGTATCTTAGCAAATACCCTCGGTATAAAAGTCATCATAAAAGATCATGGTCCCTAAGCGTCACTCGAGTTGCCTACGAGAAATGATCTTGTCCCTCGATGTTGCCTATATGATGACAGTCCCTTCATATGCTAAGATATTCTTACAAGTTGGCTTAAATGACCATAGCGTCCCTTTCGATAGTCCCTCAACATCTGACGATAGGGCTACCTACTCACTAATAGTAGGATAGCACTATCTAAAGGGTAGGAGGAAAAGAACACCCTTTTTCGAGTAGGTAGATGACTCTTAAGTACTTGCTCAAACCTGAAATATTTACACTTACACACTTTTCAAAAAACTACTTTCAAAAACACTTTATCACACTCTTGAGGACTGATACAAGAGTTATCATAAAGCAAACAAAATCTTTCAAAACACATAAACACAGAGTGTTTTCAAAAATGAGCAAGTACCTAAGAGCCCGTGGAAAACCACGGATGGAAAGGGTTCTAACACATCTTCTCTTTCCATAATCTACCCCCCTTACTAAAAAAATCACAAAAAAGGTCTTTTTCTGTTCTTTTCACCCTTTTCTTTGTTGGATAAAAGAAAAGTCGGTGGAGACTCTTGCTTACTGCGACATTTATGAGTACAAACGCAAAACCAGTATTAACAGTCGGTTCTTCCACCGTATCATAGTACCTTCATGTAAATCTTCCATAATCTTCTCTGCTTCGCTCTTGTCTACACACTGAAGTAAAGTAGAGTCATGGTTGCGCCTGTAAAGGATTCCATTACGGAGGAAGAACTTTGCGGAGAACCTTCTCAGAAACTTCTTATCATTGACAGATGCTCCCTCAGGATATTCTTGAGCCTCGAGATACCTTTTCACCTCATGGAACCAAGGTTTGTATGTTACTTCTTCACTATCAATCTCATAGCAGTATGCTAGTTCATCCAATCTCTCAATAGTAATCTAAGGAGCCTCATTGTCCCACCTGACTTTGGACATAGATGACATAGTAGCTAGCGCGTCCGCTAACTGATTCTCTTCTCGTGGAAAATGTTCAAAGGTGACTTCTTCAAAGTGTGGAAGCAACGTCAGCACATGTTTTTTGTAAGGGATGAGATTAGGGTGCTTCATGTCCCACTCCCCTTTGATTTGACTTATTACCAAGGTTGAATCCCCGAAAACACTGAAGAGCTTGATCCTCAGGTCGATAGCAACTTTGAGACCCATGATGCATGCTTCATACTCAGCCAAATTGTTGGTACAGTTGAAACATAATCTGGCGGTGAAAGGAGTATGACAGCCCTCGGGAGATATGATTACATCATTGATACCATTGCCGAGTGCATTGGAGGCCTCATCAAAAACCATAGTCCATCTGGATCCTTCCTCAGGTCCTTCATCCGGTCTAGGTTCTTCACAGTCAGTCACTAACATGATATTCTCATCTGGGAATTCAAAGTTCATGGATTGGTAGTCATCCACAGCCTGGTGAGCCAAATGATTAGCTAGTACACTTCCCTTGATTGCTTTATGGGACGTGTATTGAATGTCGTATTCGGTTAGGATCATTTTCCATCTTGTTATCCTTCCACAGAGAGCCGGCTTCTCAAAGATGTACTTGATAGGATCCATCTTAGATATCAACAAAGTAGTGTGAGTCAACATATCTTGTCTTAGTCGGCGAGTAGCCCATGCCAAAGCGCAACAAGTTTTCTCGAGCAGTGAGTATCTTGTTTCACAGTCGGTAAACTTTTTGCTAAGGTAGTATATCACATGCTCTTTTTGACCAGACTCGTCATGCTGCCCCAGCACGCACCCCATTGAATTATCTAATATTTTTAGGAACATTATTAAAGGTCTACCTTCAATCGGAGGCATTAGAATTGGAGGCTCTTGAAGGTATTCTTTGATTCTTTTGAAGGCAATCTGGAATTTGTCATTCCATTTTACCACTTGATCTTTCTTCAGGAGTTTGAAGATTGGCTCACAAGTAGCAGTTAGATGGAAAATAAACCTGGCAATGTAATTTAGGCGTCCCAAGAAACCTCTAACTTCCTTCTCAATACGAGGAGCCGACATATCTTGGATAGATTTTACCTTTGCAGGGTCTATCTGAATACCCTTGTCACTGACAATGAAACCTAGGAGTTTACCAGATCTTACCCCGAAGGTGCACTTGTTCGGATTTAACCTCAGCTTGTGCGTCTTCAACCTATCAAACAGCTTTTGTAGATGATCAAGGTGCTCTTCCTCAGTTTGAGACATGGATATCATGTCATCAACATATACCTCTATCTCATGGTGAATCATGTCATGGAACAAAGCTACCATAACTCGCTGATAGGTTGCCCCAGCATTCTTTAACCCAAATGGTGTCACTTTGTAACAGAAAGTGCCCCATTGCGTGACAAAGGTTGTCTTCTCTGTGTCTTTGGGTGCCATCTTGATCTAATTGTAGCCAGAGAAACCGTCCGTGAAGGAAAAGACTTTATGCTGTGTGGTGTTGTCAACGAGAACGTCAATATGGGGAAGCGGGAAGTCATCCTTGGGGCTTGCCCTGTTCAAATATCTGTAGTCTACACACATCCGTACTTTGGCGTCCTTCTTAGGCACCAGAACTACGTTAGCAACCCATTATGGATAATAGGTGACAGCTAAGAACCCAGCGTTGAACGGTTTCATAACATTTTCTTTAATCTTCTCTGACATTTCAGGGCGCATGCGACAGACCTTCTGCTTTACTAGAGGGCGGTCTTCTTTAGTCGGTAGACAATGAACCACAATATTTGTGTCTAGTCCTGGAATGTCTTTATATGACCAGGCAAAGATCTCGACATAATCATGCAACATCTGTATCAACCGCTGTTTGACACTAACCTCCAAATTTGCACCCATCTTGACTTCTTTTTTGTCCTCTTCTATGCCCAAATTTACTATCTCAATTGGTTCTTCATGAGGCTATATAGCCCTTTCTTCCTGCTGTAACAGACTGACAAGTACTCCGGGTACCTCACAATCTTCCTCACCTTCGTCCTCGGCTTGGTTGATCAGACTTTCAAAGTCATAACCGGCAATAACAGAACCGTTATCAATGGGATCCAGAGTGGATATAGATCTGCAGTTTGATATGTGAGTGTGTGTAAGAGCATAGTTGTATTGACAAAGTAAAAAGCAGAAAAGAAAAATTGAGAGCTCAAAAATTGTATGCAAAACATCCAATACTTTATTAATTACATATGAGATTAAAACATGATAACCCTCACAAATAAACCATTGTGCCCCGGGTAAGACACATGGCCATATAGTTTATATTGTTTAATTATTACATATCCAAAAACAAAAAGACAATTACTTCTGAATAAAAGTAATTGGTACAAAGTCTTTAGCTGTCCAGTTACTAGGTCCACCGTTGGTAGTAGGGAATATTCAGCTATTCATGTCGTAGTTACCATCACTATCTTCTAAAGCATTAACCCCATGGTTGCTGATATGTAGGGGAGGTCCTCCAGCACGAACACAACGAACAACCCTTTGAGCCCCTGAAGAGAAACCCAAGCCAAACTTATCAAATTTGTATGGAATATCAGAGAGTTGGCCCTAAATGGTACACCCACCTTATTCAATAATTGCTTTGGCGTCCTTGAGGGAAGCCATTTTCAAGGGAGGTCTGGTGATCTTCAGCGGATTGGTAACAGTCTCAGTTGCAGCCATGGTCTGGGGCACCTCTTCAAAGTTTTGACAAGGGGTCTCGATGAACTCGTCATCCATTTCCACATACCTGAAAGAGTTCAGGTGGCTTACCATGTATTCCTCTTCACCATGTACCGTGACAATCTTTCCTTTCACCGGGTACTTCATCATCTGATGCAGAGTAGAAGTAACAGCTTCATCCCCATGGATCCAAGGGCGACCCAACAGACAAGAATAATATGGTATGATATCCATCACATAGAAGGTGGAGTCAAAGGTCTGAGAACCAACTTTGATGGGGATATCCACCTCCCCGTGCACCATTCTTTTCTAACCATCGAAAGCCCTCACTACAATGTTGTTGGGCTTCAGAGTCAAACCTTCACAGTCTAATCAGTCCAGAGCCTTCTTGGGAAGCACGCTCAACGATGAACCAGTATCTACTAGAACATGGGCCAAAGTAGTTCCCCTGCATTCAATGGAGACATGTAGCGCATCATTGTGTTTTCTTCCTCTGGGTGTCAGATCAGCATCAGAAAAACCCAACCCGTTATCAGCTGTCAAACTGGCCACACAATCTTCAAATTGGTCAGCAGAGGTTTGTTGTGGCACATGGGCGGTCTTGAGGAATTTCACCAAAGCTTTTGCATGAGCTTCGGAGCACAATAGTAAGGATAACATAGAAATATTAGAAGGTGTATGTCCCATCTGTTCGACCACATTGTAGTCGCTCTTTTTTATTATCTTCAAGATTTCTTCCATTTCCTTCTTGGAAGCCTCTGGAATAGATTCTGAATGTGCCTTCGTTTGGACAGGCTCAATCAATATGTCTTTGCCCCGAGTCTTAGCCGACTCGGTGATAGGGGTGGCAACAGGGGTAATCACAGGAATTTTGGTGGTAGTATCAGCATGAACAACAGTAGGAATTATCACAGGAGTAGTAATAACTTTTGGAGGAGAAATCTCAGGGGAGAACACTCTTCCACTTCTTGTTATTTTGCTAGTCTCAACGATGTTGCCAATGTCAGGATCAGTATTTTCAAAGACTTGGTCTTCAGCAGCCAACAGGTCTTTCCTGACGTCGTGGTAATAGACGTCAGCCCCATAGTTCCAGGGAACAGCCTTGTCCGAGGAGTAAGGGAATGGCCCAGGCATAGTAATGATCAGAGGAGCCAACTTCAGAGCAGATGTAACCATGACTGGTCTTTTGGTGGAGACCCTTAGAGGATTAGCGGAAATGGTTATAATTGAAACATTCTTACAAGAAACAGTTGTGACGGGAGCTTCTCAAATAATATTTCTTTATCATCCATCAGGCTGAACACCTGCTTTCAATAAACAATAACCAGTCGGTAGAGATGAACATAAATGGCAATTTTCACCACAGCCTGGAAATAAACCGGCTTGCAACAAATTCCACTTAACATTCATGAGAGGAGTAACAAGTTCCTCAACATAGGTAACAAATGTATCATCGTCAACAACATTAACACCACGACCATGCTTGGGTGTGATACGGTGGGAGAACTGACTTGATTATTTTGCGTTTTATCGCAAATGTTGCGGTTAGCAAGAGTCGCCACCGACTTTTCTTTTATCCAAAAGGAAAGGTGAAAAAGCACAGAAAAGACCTTTGAGATTGTTTCTTGAGTTCGGGGGATAGATTATGAAAAGGGAAGGTATTAGCACCCTTTTCATCCATCATTTTCCATGGGCTCTTAGTTACTTGCTAGATCACTTGCTTTTGTTTGAAATTGTGCTTTGTGTGGTTTTTTGAAAGTATTTTGTAAAAGAGGCCATTGTTTAGGCAATCTTTGTAATGATTCTCGTTCGTAAGAATGTATACAAAGATGTTTGTCTTTTTGAAAATATTTTCAATGTTTGTAAGATGTTTGTAAGTGTGTAGGTGTTTGTTTTGAAAATAGCAAGGATATTTGATTTGAAATGGAGCAAGTAACTAGGAGTAATCTACCTACTCAAATGTCTTTCTTGTTCATTTTATTTTCCTTTGACATTGTTGTCTTACCATTGATTTGGTAAGCACCCCTATCTTTGGATGTAAACGGGACGGACGTGGGTCATCGTATAACCATGATTAGCAATATTGTAAAGTATCTTAGCATTCTCCTTTAGGGACTAAGATCATTTGAAAGGCAACTTAGATAGCATCATCGAGGGACTATGATCTTATATTTACTTGTTTTTGCTAAGATACTTCACATGCGTAATATGGCCATTTTATAAGGAAACCAAGTGGATAACCCTATGGATGCTTGTGTACAAGTGTATTGTTTTCATGCTTGTTTATTTGTCTTGAATTAGGGTTTTCTAAGTGTTGGTTTTAGTCTTTCCATACAAATCCTAATTACTAGCATTTGTATATAAAAGCGATAAATTGCGGAATTTAAAGTTACTACGCTACTACAACATTGGTGGGGAGAGGGAGTATACAAATTTACAAATGGGGATTGCGAGAAAATTAAAGCTAATCAACTGTTACAACCATATCGAATTTGTACAAAAATTTAAACAAATAAATAACCATAATAATGTAAATAAATATGCATAGGATAATGAAAATGATTTTTGTTTGGTTTTTATATAAAGGGAATTTTGATTTGTTTTTGTCCTAATTTATTTAAGAAAATAATTTTAATTATAAACAAAATAAATTAAACCTAAACTAGTTAGAAATTATTTAGGTTTTTTTTCTAGAAAAAAGAATTAAATTCTAAGTTATTTTTAAGAAAATAAAAGTAGTTAAATTAAAGACCTAAATTCTAAATTAATTTAACTTATGAAAAAGAAATAAAAAACCTAAGTTTATCTATTATGTTTTTAAGAAAGTAATTTAACAAATAAAATTGTTTTTGTCTTCTTTTTATTTTAAGAGAATATAATATAAATTATATTTTTACCTAATATAATAATAATAAATATTTTTGGTTTTTAAATGATAAAAATAAAATAATATTAATTTTGAATAAAAAAAAAATGAAAATGAAAATAGAAATATAAAAATAAATTAATCAGGGGGGTGAAAAAACCATTTTGAGAGTTTTGTAGCAAAAACAAACAAATATGTATGGGCTGATGTAGTGCAATAATAATGCAGGGGTGTATTGGAGCAAAAATGACCAAGCCCAAGTTGCCAAAAAGAAAATGTTCAGAAAATAAAAGGTAGCGCGCTGGTTCGAACCCACGCCCTCTTGGCTACCAGCGCGCTACCTTGCCACTGGGGTAGCTGTACATCCGTTAGTCTAAATGAAAACACAAATACATAACACAAAACATTGTCTTGCCTTGTACTTCATCTTCAACCTCTAGCCAGCCAGACCCCCTGTAACTTTTTCATTTCTCAACAAAAATGGAAAGTGATAACATGAACATTATAGCATTTTACTTCACGATTCTAACCATGTGCATAACTAAAACTATAAATCCAAGATCAGAGAGAATTTTGTTGGCCCTAATTCTTAACCTAGTTTTTTCAGAAACTTTAAACTTAAAATTCTCTAAACTCAAGCCAAATAAATGCAAGATATGGATATGTACAGCTTCGTAGCAATGATGTCTATATTTTATATTCACAAATGGAGAGCTAACTATGCCTGTATTAAGAGTTAGAAAAACAGAAAAATCACCTTAAAAATAGAAATTGTGTTTTGAAAATGAGCTTGCTTTAGGATGCTGTGATGATCAGGTTAGCTTCCTTGAACCTCTAGGAAGCTAATGCAATGCTTAGCTTATCTTGAGGGTGGCTGGAATGGTCTGGAGAAGTCCACCTGTGTTGCTCTATTTTTTAACTTCAACAATGGGGAAGATGGAGTTACAGTTATGTTTCAGGGTGTGGTATGGTTTACTTGTAAGGTAAGGAAGCTTGGGAAAGCAAAAGGCCTGAAAACGCACGAGTGAAATGGAAGATTCAATTCACAAGTTAGGAATGGCAAGTTTGGAGGCTTGGTATGCAACTTCTGATTCTAGGGTGTTTCAAGGCTTGGGCATCCGTGGTTTTAGTTGCAAAATGATGGCTTTATATAGAGCAAAAGGTTGGAGTACTTGTGCTTGCTCAGAAGTACAAGATCACATGTCTTGCTACATTTCTTGTTTTTGAAGCAAGTGTGAGAAGTGACTTCTTAAGGCATGATTCTGATCTTGTAGGGTGGCTTGAAGCTTTAAACATGTTTTGTTCAGGTTTAGAGATTTGGTTTGTGCAGAAAGAACAAGTCCAAGGCTCAAGAAAATGGAAAAATGCAAAAAGCATGCTTTTCCAAAATGGCAATGTTGCCTTTCTTCCAAAAATGGTTATTTTCTTGTACAATGCATTGAATGCTTGGATTTAGGTCATGAAACCTTGTGCAATCCATTAATGGTGGAGTGAAAAACGAGTTTGAGGCCTGAAAAGTGAAGATTGTACAGCCAATTTGCAAATTTGGAAACTTTTTCTTCATGAAAATGACCTATAATCAAAGTGATAAAACCCTAACTTCATCTCTTCGATTCTCCATACTCAAGAATGATCTCAAGGAGTTAATTGACATTTTGGAAAGCTTGTAATTTTCTATACAACCCATCTTTGAAATGCTTTTGAAAATTACTCTTGGAACTAGGTGAAAAGTGGCCATGAAGTTAGGTCAAAAACCTGCTTAACAAGGGCAAAATTTCACTAAGTTATTTTAGTTCATGAGCATGTATTCACAAAATTATATCTTGAGATATAAGCATCTTTAGGAGAAATTGTGTGAAGCAAAGTTGTATATTTCATGGATATATACAACTTTCATGTTGGGAACTTCCTTTGAATCATTTTGTATCATGGTGAAAATTTGGCCTAAAGTTGAGAAAAAATAAAAAAAATTCTACTTAGAAATATTTCTAAGTTAAGAAATTTCAAATTTCAAAACAAGATCTTCAATCCTTGATTTCTTGATGAACAAGTTTCACATTTTGACATGTTTTGATGAATTGTGATCCTTGGCACTTGAATTTGACCAAAAAGTCAATGTTTGACTTTTCAGTATACAGTTGACTTTTGATTAGTTGACTGAAAATTTCATTTGTCAATCCAATGAATTTGTAATGTTTTAAATCATGTCATTAGGTCAAGATGATGCAATTGAACTCTTGAAATCATGCTTCAAACCAATTGATCATTTTCTAGGTCAAAAATCAGAAATTTCCCCTTCTTAGTCAAACCCTAATTTTGACCATTTTGCCCTTTTGATGATTTGATCAAATTTCTTGGGGAATTGTGGTCCAAACTTGATCAAATGATACATATGAGACTAAGATGTTTATGTGGATAAAAAATTATGAAGTTTGACTGAAAATTGGCCATGGTTGACTTTTTCCCCAATACAGTTGATTTTCATGTCAACTGTCCAATTGACTGATCAAAAGTGTGATTTAAGGCTTGAAACTTGACATGAGTAATCTTGGGGGTCCCTAATGATCCTTGAAAGTCATATTAAGCATTTATAGTCCAAAAATCCTTGTGCAAACTCAAACCCTAATTTTGGTCATCAGTGCCTGAGGAGGTGTCTTGAGCTGATCAAACCCTAGTGCAGTCTTAAGTCAAGGAGATCTTGTGAGTAAATTCTTGATAAGTGAGAGGGAAAATTTTGGGGTACAACAGTTGCCTCTGTTTAATCTTCTTAAGCCTGGAGAGTTAGAGTGGCGAGTTTTGCCATTCGTGACTCGAAGGTAGAAGATGATTGGACACTAGAGTGCCCATAAATTTGCACTTGGAAATGTGATAGTAGGGGGAATGGGCTTAAAGATGGAATTTTGAGAGATGATAGAAAGTTGTTGGAGATGGGCTTGTAGATGCCATCCGGAAATGATTGTTGAACTGAATTTGTGAGCTGAAATTGTATGGGTATCATAATGGTGTCCGTGTCTGGAGCGTATCTGAACTTTATCTGAGAGTTAAATGAGTATCAGAATAGCGTCCGTGTCTGGAGCGTATCTGAACTGTATCTGAAAGCTTGAATCTGAATGAGTGTCAGAATGGCGTCCGTGTCTGGAGCGTATTTGAATTGTATCTGAAAGTTTGAATCTGAATGAGTATCAGAATGGCATCTGTGTCTGGAGCGTATCTGAACTGTATCTGAAAGTTTGAATCTGAATGAGTATCAGAATGGCATCCGTGTCTGGAGCATAACTGAGTTGTATCTGAGAGTTAAATGCGTATCAGAATAGCGTCCGTTTCTGGAGCGTATCTGAACTGTATCTAAAAGCTTGAATCTGAATGAGTGTCAGAATGGCGTCCGTGTCTGGAGTGTATCTGAACTGTATCTAAAAGTTTGAACATTGTTAATGGTAGCTGTTAACCTTATCCTGAAAAGGGCAAAATGTTAGCTATAATGTAAAGTCATGTTGTATGAAATGCATGGTATAATGCATTCGTGTTATCAATGTTTATGATATATGGATGTGATGCATGCATTAGTGAGCTAAATTGATGTACTGCTTGTTGGATTTGGGGAAGATAAATCCCTGACTACTGCTGAGGATATGGAGTGTAAGTCTTCATGTTGTGAAGTTGAAGTGTTTATAAATTTCTGTTTAGAGAAATAAATTTTGTTGTAAGGGCCATGCCATGTACTGTTTTTAGAATCTGTTGGGGGAGTCTTGAGAAATTTGACAACTTCTACTGGGGATTAATAATTTGAAACTTTGTTCTGCTGGGGATTTAAATGACGTACTGTAGGGGATTACTTATGGAATGGCCTAGAGATATTTTCCTATCTTTTCAACCTATCAATAATTATTCTTTCCCATTTTGTTTATTTGTAAACAATAATTATGTTCAAATGCATATGTTCAACAATGAATCATTGGACGTTTTTGTAAACAAAACACGAGTGTAAAGAAAAGACAAATAGCTTTTGCACTTTCAAAGGGACATTTTGTATTGACTTTGAGAAAATGCTTTTGTACAAGGGGACAAACATTCTAGTAAGAGAATGCTGTCATAAAAGAGAGAAAATTTGATGCAAAGAAAAATAGCTATGTGTAATAATCCCATGGGGTTTCCATTCTGCTATAGCCTTCTTATCTCTGAGCATCTTGTCTATTTGTTGCCTCGTCCGAAGATGACTGAATTGATTAGAACCTCTGAGTTCGTCAGTGGAATCCAAAGGTTGTTTGTAAAGTGATCAGATGGGACATAGTCATACGCTTTAATTCCCTAACTTTTTCCTGGACCACCCTTTCAGGTTTTCAGTTCAACGGGAAACCCTTTTTTGCCCAAATCTCCCTTTCGGGTCTTCAAATTTCCGAGTATACAGGTTTTTTGTTTTATCCCTAACTTTTGCTCGAACCTTTTTGGTTCACCGGGATACCCTTGTTTTGCCTAGGTATGTCAACCTAACGGGTCTCTTATGTATAGTATCTTTTGACTATGTCTGTGTTCGCAGAGTGTGGCAGGTCATCGCCATCCATGGTGGTCAAGATCATTTCCCCACCGGAGAATATGTTTTTGATTACAAATGGTCCTTCATAGGTAGGAGTCCATTTGCCCCTGGGATCACTTTGTGGCAAGATGATGCGTTTGATCACTAGATCCCCAACTTGATACACTTGGCATCTGACTTTCTTGTTAAAAGCCTTAATCGTCCGTTTTTGATACATTTGACCATGGAAAACAACAGTAAGTCTCTTATCATCAATCAAGTTTAGTTGATCAAGTCGAGTCTGGATCTAATCGTCTTTGTTCAGTCCTGCATCCTTCATAATCCTTAGAGAGGGGATCTGGACCTCGATAGGCAAGACATCTTCCATGTCGTAAACCAAAGAATAGGGTGTTGCCCCGGTTGATGTGTGAGACGTGGTACGGTACCCGTGGAGAGCGAATGGTAGCATCTCGTGCCAGTCTTTGTATGTGACTGTCATTTTCTGTATGATCTTTTTAATGTTTTTATTTGCAGCTTCGACAGCACCATTCATCTTTGGCCGATAGGGAGAAGAATTGTGATGCTGAATCTTGAATTTCTCACACAATGCGGTGATCATAGTGTTGTTGAGATTTGTACCATTTTCAGTGATGATCCTTTCCGGGATACTGTACTAGAAAATAAGGTTTTGCTTGATGAAGCGGGCAACAAAATTCTTGGTAACGGAGGCGAAGGAGGCTGCTTCAACCCACTTTGTAAAATAGTCAATGGCCACTAGGATGAAGTGATGTCCATTGGAGGTTGTCGGCTTGATTTCCCCAATTATATCAATTCCCCACATAGCAAAAGGCCAAGGAGCTGTCAAGACATTCAGAGGAACCGGGGGTACATGCACTTTGTCGGCATAAATCTGGCCTTTATGACAGGTTCGAGAGTGTTGATAGCAATCTGCTTCCATGGTAGACCAATAATAGCCTGCCCATAGGATTTTCTTCGCCATCGCATGCCCACTGGAATGGGTGCCAAAAGTACCTTCATGTAATTCAGCCATGATCCTTTCAGCTTCAACCTTATCTACACACCAAAGCAATACAGAGTCATGATTGTGTTTGTACAGGATGCCATTACTAAGGAAGAATTTAGCAAAGAATCTCCTTAAGAACTTCTTATCATTGATTGAAGCTCCTTCTGGATATTCTTGAGCCTCGAGATACCTCTTGACTTCATGAAACCAAGGTTGGTCCACTACTTCTTCAATATTAATCTCGTGACAGTGTGCTGGTCCATCCATTCGTTCGATGGTGATCTGGGGAGCCTCGTTATCCAAATTAAGTTTAAACATAGATGACATTGTGGCTAGAGTGTCTGCTAGCTGATTTTCTTCTCGCGGGAAGTGCTCGAAGGTAATCTCCTCAAAATGTGGTAGCAATGTCAAAACATGTTCTTTGTAAGGGATAAGGTTAGGGTGTTTGGTGTCTCATTCCCCTTTGATCTGACTGATGACCAAGGATGAGTCTCTGAATACATCCAATGATTTGATCCCCAAGTCTATGGCAACTCTTAGACCAAAGATACACGCTTCGTATTCCGCCATGTTATTCGTACAATTGAAGCAAAGTCTGGCGGTAAAGGGAGTATGACACCCTTCCGGAAATATGAGTACAACACCGATACCATTACCAAGTGCATTGGATGCTCCATCAAAGAACAGGGTCCATCGGGATCCTTATTCAGGTCCGTCATATGGCCTGATTTCTTCGCAGTTGTCTAATGTCATGATGTCTTCATCCGGGAATTCAAACTTCATGGACCGATAGTCTTCTACAGCTTGGTGAGCAAGATGAACAGCTAGCACATTGCCCTTTATAGCTTTCTGGGTAGTATATTGTATGTCGTACTCTACCAGGATCATCTTCCATCTAGCTATTCTCCCAGAAAGAGCAGGCTTCTCGAAGATGTATTTTATCGGATCCATTTTAGATATCAACAAGGTAGTATGAGTCAGCATATATTGTCTTAGCCGGCGAGCAGCCCATGCCAGAGTGTAACAAGTTTTCTCGAGCAGTGAATATCTGGTTTCACAATCGGTAAACTTTTTGCTCAGATAGTAAATAGCGTGCTCTTTTCGGCCAGACTCGTCATGCTGCCCCAATACACACCCCATTGAATTTTCTAAAACAGTCAGATACATGATCAATGGTCTCCCCTCGATTGGTGGCATCAATACAGGAGGCTCTTGTAAGTATTCTTTGATTTTTTCAAAATCAACTTGGCACTCACCATTCCATTTGACTACTTGATCTTTCTTCAAGAGCTTGAAGATTGGCTCACAAGTAGCTGTCAGGTGAGAAATGAATTTGGCAATATAGTTCAAACGTCCCAAGAATCCTCTGACTTCCTTCTCAGTACGGGGAGCGGGCATCTCTTGTATTGCTTTAACTTTGTCAGGATCGACCTCAATACCTTTGTTACTGACGACAAAGCCTAGGAGTTTACCAGACCGTACCCCAAATGTACACTTGTTTGGTTTCAACCTCAGCTTGTACTTCTTCGGTCTCTCAAATAATTTTTGTAAGTGGTCAAGATGCTCTTCTTCTGTTTGCGATATGGCTATCATATCTTCTACGTAGACCTCTATCTCATGATATATCATGTCATGAAATAAAGCTACCATGGCGCGCTGATAGGTTGCCCCAGCATTTTTCAGTCCGAATGGCATCACCTTGTAGCAGAATGTGCCCCACTGTGTGACAAATGTTGTTTTCTCCATGTCCTCAGGTGCCATTTTGATTTGGTTGTAACCTGAGAATCTTTCCATGAAGGAAAACACTTTGTGTTGTGCCGTATTGTCAATTAGGATATCAATGTGGGGGAGTGGAAAATCATATTTAGGGCTCGCCCTATTCAAATCTCTGTAGTACACACACATTCGTACTTTGCCGTCTTTTTTTAGGTACGGGATCAATGTTGGCAACCCATTGAGGGTAGGAAGTGACAGCCAAGAATCTAGCATTGAATTGCTTCATAACCTCTGCTTTAATCTTTTCTGACATATCAGGTCTCATGCGGAGAACCTTTTGTTTTACTGGCGGACAATCTTCTCTTGTAGGCAAACAATGTACCACAATGTCTGTATCAAGTCCCAGCATGTCTTCATATGACCAGGCAAAGATTTCAACATAGTCATGTAACAACTGAATCAGACGCTCCTTGACACTGGGTTCCAAATTGGCACCTATCTTTACCTCTTTTTTGTCTTCTTCGGTACCCAGGTTGATTGTATCCACGGGTTCCTCGTGAGGCTGAATGGTTCTTTCTTCTTGTTGTAGCAGTCTGGCCAGTTCCCTTGGTACTTCACAATCTTCCTCACCTTCGTCTTCGGCTTGGTAGATTAGATTCTCAGAGTCACGAAAGTCCATAGCAGTATCGTTACCAATGGGATCCAGAATGGATGGATACCTGCATTGTGAGTGTGGGTGTGTGTAAGGGTATAACTATCTTTGAAAGAAAATAAAATGTAAAAGAAAAACAATGAGCACAAAAGTTTGTATGCGAAAACATCCATGATTCATTGATGTCATATGAAGATGAAATAATAACCCTTATGTTGTACCCCAAAATTTGCCCTCTCATTTATCAAGACTTTTCTCACAAGTTTTATTTGACTCAAGACTGGATTAGGGTTTGGTCAGCTCAAGACATCTCATCATGCACTGATGACCCAAAATTAGTGTTTGAGTTTGCACAAGGATTTTTGGACTATCAATGCTTCATATGACTTTCAAACATCATTATGAACCCCTAAGATCACTCATGACAAGTTTCAAGCCTGGAACCACATTTTTGATCAATCAATTGGACAGTTGACCTAAAAATAAGCTGTATTGGGGAAAAAGTCAACCATGGCCAATTTACAGTCAAACTTCATAATTTTTTATCAACATCAACATTTTAGACTCATATGTACCATTTGGTCAAGTTTGGATCACAATTCCTCAAGAAATTTGGTCAAATCACAAAAAGGGCAAAATGGTCAAAATTAGGGTTTTGACTGAGGAAGGGCAATTTCTGATTTTTAACCTAGCAAATGACCAATTGATTTCAAGCATTATTTCAAGGATTCAATGGCATCATCTTGACTTAATTACATGGCTCAAAACATCTCAAATGCATTGGATTGACAGATGAAATTTGCAGTTGATTGATCAAAAGTCAACTGTACACTGAAAAGTCAAACTTTGACTTTTTTGGTTAAAAATCAAGTACCAAGGGTCATAATTCATCAAAAAATTTCTAAATGTGAAACTTTTTCATCAAGAAATCCAAATTTGAAAATTACGGTTTGAATTTGAAAATTTTCATAACTTAGAAATTTTCTAAGTATGAAAATTTTCTTATTTTTTCTCAACTTTACACCATTTTTACACCATGATGCATATTGATTCAAGGAAAGTTCCCAACATGAAAGTTGTAGACCTCCATGAAATCTACAATTTTTCTTCACAAACTTTTCCCTAAATATTCTTGGATCTCAAGATATAAATTTGTGAATACATGGTCATGAACTTCTTAACTTAGTGAAATTTTGCCCTAATTTAGGCAGGTTTTGGACCCAACTTCATGGCAATTTTTCACCTAGTTCCAAGAGGTATCTCAAAATTCATTGCAAATATTAATTATAGAGAACATTTCAAGCTTTCCAAAATATCAAAGAACTCCTCAAGATCATTTTTGAGTAGGGAGAATCGAAGAGAGGAAGTTGGCATTTTCTCACTTTTTGTTCAAGCCATTTCATGAAGAACCAAGTTGCAAATCAATCCTAGGCTGGCTAATTCATTTTGTACATGTCCTAAACTTGCTCCACACTCCTTAATTAAATGCTTACTCAGTTGACAAAGCCTCTATCCATGCTTTTGAACCTTTATCCAACTTGTAATTCCACTTATGGCAAAAAGGTTCCATTGCCATTTTCATAAAGAACCACTTTTGCAAACTTTACAATTTTGAGCTTTGAACATGTCCCTTTGATGCATACAAACCACATAGGTCTCAAGCAAGTTGTACAAACCCATACCAACCCTAAGCAAGCTGGTACAAGCATGTGAAGCTTTGGTCTTGTCACTTTGCTTCAAGTACAAGAAAGTTGGTAAAAAGGCTAGCATTGGCAGATCTGTTGGGAAGCTGACCTAAGATCATCTCAATACTAATATACAAACTATATGCAACACATAAAACACCAAGCTAAGACCTGAAACACGCATAGCAAGAAAAACACCAAAAACTGTCCAAAACATACAATTTCTGCACAAACACATCCAACTTCCATTTGGCTCGTGCGTTTTGTGTTTAGATCATTCCAATACCTTACATACTTGATATCAAAGCCATCTAAACCACCATCCATGTTCTGTATTCTATTTTCCACCATCTGCCATTGTTGACTTTGAAGCTTGCAGTTGGACTTGGTCAGGGAGTTCTAGCCACTTTCAGAGCAAGGCAAGGTTTGGAATAGATTCAGGGAAGCTCAAGGAAGCTCAAGCAAGCATCATGCCTCCATTAAAGTCACTACATTTCCATACACGATTCCAGCTGAAGGAGGTAAATTTTCAAACTCTATCTCCTTGTACAGGCAACCTTAGGCCATGATCTGTGAATAAAAAGTGTAGTTCTCATCATAACAAAGTTATACATATCATTATCTTGCATTGATTTTACTTGTGCTGAGAGAATTTGGAAGTTGAAATCTCTGAAAATATTAGGTTATAATTTGGGCTTTTAAAATTCTCTTTGATATTTGATAGTTAGATTACATAACTTATATGGTTGGATTCGTGAGTTCAAATGCTACATTTTTCATGTTATAAGTTTTCATTTTTATGGAAGCATGAGGAAGTTACAGGGGATCTGGCCAAGGCTTGAGGAAGAAGATGAAACAGGGCAAGGGCGCGTTTTGTAATATGTTGTTTTTGTTTCAGTAAAGACAATGGATGTATGGTCACCCCAGTGGTAAAGCAGCGCGCTGGTGAGACCCATTTCCTGGATTCGAACCTGCGCGCTACTTTTGCATTTTGGCATTTTTTTCCTTTTCAGTTTTTTGACATTTTTTGCAGGTTTGGGCTTTTGCTATGGGCCAGTGTTTGTGCTCATCATCACCATTAATCTGCTATCTTACCCCCTGCCAACTTATTTCATATTTTATTTTTTTTATTTATTATTTTACTTCCATATTTTATATTTTAATTATTTTCTTTAATGATTAAAAATCCTAAAAAATAATTTAATCATATTACACTTTTATTTTATTTTTTTATTATTTCTCACATAAAAATATAGTTTATTTTAATAAGATATAATTTATTTTTCTTAATAAATTTGTAAATATAATTGAATATACTTAGTATTTTTATTTTGCATTTCATATTTATAAATCCCTATTTTTTGCATACATACAAAACTTTATATTTTATTACAATATTATTTATTATTTTTACACAAGAAGATACACAAAATAATAATATAGAAACTTTATTTTCTTTTAAATAAAATTAGGGTTAAACCCCTTTCAAAAATTAAATCTTTTTCCTTATATTTTTTAGATTTAAATTAAATATTCTTTTACACAAAAATAAGACATCAAAAAATCTTTTTACATGTACATTACATTACACTTTAAATATTGTATTGTATTTATCTTAAATTCATACAAATTCGATTTGGTTGTAATAATGTATTTAACTTTATATTTGTGCAAATCCCCATTCAAACTTGTATTCCCCCTCCCATAAAATTGTTGTAAGAGCTTAGTATATTTACATTACGCAATTTATCGCTTTCATATGCCATGATTAGTAATTAGGGTTTGCATGACAAGAACAAAACAAACAAAATAGAACACTCTAAATACAAGACAAAATCAAAAGCATGAAAATAATACACTTGCACACAAGCACCCTTAGGGTTTCCCCACTTGGTTGCCTAAAACAAAAATGGCCATGTTACGCATGCGAAGTATCTTGGCAAAACAAAACAAAATAAGATCACAGTCCCTCGATGACGCTATTCAAAAGTTGCCTTACAAAAATGATCTTGGTCCCTCAAAATTCTAAGATACTTTGCAAACATTCCTAATCATGGTTATACGATGACCCACGCCCGTCCCGTTTATATCCAAAGATAGGGTTGCTTACTAAATCAATGGTAAGACAACAATGTCAAAGGAATAGAAAATACATAGGAAAGACATTTGAGTAGGTAGATAGCTTCTAGTTACTTGCTCCCTTTCAAACAACAAATCCTTGCTATTTTTCAAAACAAACACACACACGTTTCAAAAACATCTTACAAACATTGAAAACATTTTCAAAAGACAAACATCTTTGTATACATTCTTACGAACGAGAATCATTACAAAGATTGCCTAAACGAATGGCCTCTTTTACAAAATACTTTCAAAACCACACCAAACACATTTTCAAACAAACAAAAGCAAGTGATCTAAGCAAGTAACTAAGAGCCCATGGAAAACCATGAATGAAAAGGGTGCTAATACCTTCCCTTTTCATAATCTACCCCCCGAACTCAAGAAACAATCTCAAAGGTCTTTCCTGTGCTTTTTCACCTTTCCTCTTGGATAAAAGAAAATTTGGTGGCGACTCTTGCTAACCGCAACATTTACGAATACAAACGCAAAACCTCAAGTCAGTTCTCCCACCGCATCACAGAACTGGCGACTCTGCTGGGGATATTATAAAAGTGGGGTTACCTTAGGGTTTAGATCACATTTATTTGCTTACATTGTTTTAATTGTTTGCTTTACATTATGGTTCTTTGTTTGGGTTTGAATCCTCTACCCGGATTTGGGAAACATTATAGGTAAATAGCAATACATTGTGGAAATTGTGCGGGGTATACCGACATGGTCTAAGCAATAGCTATATTAGTGTGACATATTTGTGGGTACCGGTAGCCTTTGAGTCAATCAAAGAGAATATGGGGCCGCTGAGTGATGTCATGAAGCACTAATGAACTTCTAGAACCCTTTACTTGACCAACTTGGCCTTTAGGATGTAGTGAGATGACCAGCTTTGGTGCAGTCCGAAGTTGGTAGATACTCGATATTACACTCATTAAGGGTTGGTTTCTTGGGATGTTCCGGTCGCCATTAAAGAGGCTTGAGTTGAAACAATGACCTTGTTCCCCAATCCTGACCAACTCATAGATGTGAACGCCGTCAAAATCTTCATGTCATGCAATCTAGTGCCTACATTACTAGGGGATATCCTACACTCTTTTCACACTCGTACAATGAGGAAAAGAGGGGTCCTGATGTGTTGCACTCCCCTCCTGGAAAGATGTTTTATCTCTCCTCTTCCCCAATCAGTCTTAAAGAATGAGCAAGGATTAAGGTGGTCACAAAGGCTAATGACGCTAAAACATTCAGATATTCATTGGTGCTCTCGATCCAAATAGAATGTTATCATTGTTGACCGTTGTGGGGAATTCCCTAATGTCCCTCTACTTAGCATTAGGGGAGGCATCACCTACAACCCTTGCTTGGCTCTAAGAAAGTTTGGTTATTCCCGAAGGGATGGCCCACATGATATGCTGATTCAAGGCTTGGTTTTCGACTACGACAACGACGATCGAGGTCTTCGCCAGAGATTCATCCGAGCTTGGAGGATGCTAAACAAGGTGGATAGCAAGACTTTGGGACACAAGAATTCCATCCCTCTTGAGCCTTACCTCAAGTGGGTATGAACCCGCGCTTAAAGTCTTATGATGCCTTATCCTTCCATTCTCCCAGTGATTATTGAGCCTGTTAAAGAAGGAGAAGTTCCATACACTATCCTGCATCCTGACATGCCCACATCACTTGAAGATCTACAAAGGGATTGGATACAACTCAAAGGAGAGCGAGATACTTTTGAAGCCAAATTCTACACAAGCGGGAAGAAGGTTTTGGAACTCACTAGGCTACTTCATGAGGAGCAGGCTCTGAATACCTACATAGCACCAAAGAGGATGCACAACACTTTTTTATCTTAGAATTTTGTATTATTTTGCCCAAGGGGCATTGATGTACCCAAATTCTATCTTATTAATATAACGTGCGTTCCTTTTTGTTTAAAACAAATTGAATTTTTAAATCCTTCAAAGCATTGCATGTATACATATCATTCATCATAACATAACAGGTCTTTGCAACAAGTTTCCTCATCTCTCTACTGTTTATTTCAGTAAGATGGATCTCGAACAGACGGTCAAAGATCTTCAAGCTCAAAATATGCAGTTTCAACAGTTACTCATGACCCTAGCCAAGGGGTAAGATGAATTGAAGACTCTGTTAGCTGAAGAGAGAAGGAAGAAACCAAAGAAAGCCACTGGGGTTCTGAATATGGGGAGAAGATTTCAGGGACAGACTAGAAGGACTCTGAATTTTGCAACCACTTCCGAGGAAGGAGAAGGAAAAGGAAAAGAAACGGCAGTACCATTAGAATCTGAAGAAGAGGAGGAAGAAGAAGACTACTCTGAAGAGAAGTACCCTCTGGATGATGATAAGTACAAACATCTGGAAGAGCGTTTAAGCGCTATGGAAATCCAGAAGGTACCGAGTCTATATTTTGAAGAGTTGGGGCTGGTGCCAGGAATTGTAATCCCGCCAAAGTTTAAAGTGCCATTATTTGCAAAATATGATGGAGTGGCGTGTCCTAAAATGCACCTCCGATCATATGTCAGGAAGATTCAGCCGCACTCTACCGATAAAGACTTGTGGGTCCACTTTTTCCAAGATAGTTTATTAGGAACACAACTCGATTTGTTTTACCAATTGGAAAGGGCTGACATCCACAATTAGGAAGACCTGGCTGCAGCTTTCTATAAACAATACCAGTACAATGTGGATTTGGCGCCTACCCGTACTCAACTTCAGAGTATGGCTATGGTCTCAAATGAAGGTTTTAAAGATTACGCGCAAAAGTGGAGGGATCTAGCCGGAAGAGTGCATCCCCCTCTGTCCGAAAGGGAGTTGGTGGACATGTTCTTGGGCACTCTGTCGGGCCCTTTCTTCAACCATTTGATTGGAAGTTCATCTGTTGGGTTTACTGAACTAATTTTAACAAGCGAGAGGGTGGAAGCTGGTATAAGAAGTGGGAAGATTCAGAAAGACTCGTCTGCCTCTACAACCGTGAAAAAACCCTTCACTGGGAAGAAGAAGAAGGTATCTGATGTGTATCCACAAAGAAACGAAGGGAGAGCTGAGCGCCGACCAATGATAGGGGCTGTTATGATCCCAAAATCTACATTTGATCAACCAAGGAGTAACCAACCAAGGGTGGAAAGGCCAGTCCGGGAATTCACCAGGCTTAATATGACTCTAGCCCAGATTTTACCACATCTGCTAAAATCTAATCTAGCGACCTTAAAAGAAGCTCCAAAGAATCCCAACATTACGTCCCCCCATTATCACCCGAATGCCAGACGCGCATACCATTCTGAGAGTCCGGGCCACGACACCAATAACTGTTGGGCTTTAAAAAACAAGATCCAAGACCTCATAGATGCCAAGGAAATTGAATTTGAGGCGCCCAAGAAACCAAATGTCATTTCCACTCCCATGCCTAGACATGCCCACAATGCCAATGCTATTGAAGAAAATTTGTTTGTTGCTATAGTAGATGAAATTTTGACTCCGCTCCTGATCATTAAGATGAACTTATTGAAAGCTGGTATTTTCCCAGGTTGTAATAAAGATTGCCATATTTTCTTATCCTCTCCAATTGATTTCCCTCTGTTGAAGACAGGTATCCAACGCCTGATTGACAACCAAGAAATTCTATTTGAAAATGTTCCTATTTCACCCATTCTTATTGAAGAAGTTTCAATCATAACCATCTACGCCAATCCTTCCAGGGTCCCTAAAAGACCCGTTAGGATTACATCAGTTCCGAAGACTACTCCGCTCATAATTACAATGCTCGGGCCGGTCCCATACAAATTAGACAAAACAGTACCGTGGAACTACGGTGGAGAAATCTACTACCATGGTGTTAAGCAAAATGGGCTGACCGCCGAAGAAGAAAGCTCCGAAGAAGAAAGTTCTGACATTAGCAATATTGCCGGAACTAGTAAGATTACCCGTAGTGGTAGAATCTTCTCTCCAGAGATTGCTCCTCCAAAGGCAGTTTTTGGACCCGTGGCTGTTCCGAAGATTACCATTGTACCAGTGATTATACCTGCAAGTGTACCTACCGACAAAAATTACACGATCCGCTGTTGTTGTCCCTACCAACACTTCTACTGCCGAAGATCGAGGGAAAGGCATTCAAGAAGAGCCTGTCCGTACGAAGGCTCAATCACTAGCTATCCCCGAAACATCCAAGAAGGAAATGGAAGAAATCTTGAGGATAATAAAGAAAAGCGACTATGACGTGGTTGAACAGTTAGGGCAAACTCCCTCCAAGATCTCCATTCTAGCCTTGCTGCTATGCTCTGAGGCACATGCAAAAGCTCTGGTAAAATTTTTGAAGACAACCCATGTGCCACAAGAGACGTCTGCTGACCAGTTCCAAGACTGTGTGGCCAGTTTGACAGCTGATAACGGCCTAGGTTTCTCTGATGCTGATTTGACACCCAGAGGGAGAAATCACAACGAGGCATTGCATGTCTTTGTGGAGTGTAGAGGAACAAATATGGCCCATGTCTTGGTAGGCACGGGATCATCTTTGAACGTCTTACTAAAAAAAGCCCTTGACAGATTGGATTGCGAAGGGCTGACATTAAAACCCAGTAACATAGTTGTAAGAGCATTTGATGGTTCAAAGAGGATGGTCCACGGGGAGGTGGACATCCCGATAAAGGTGGGAACTCAGACCTTCAATTCAACCTTCTATGTGATGGACATCCGTCCTTCTTATTCCTGTCTGTTAGGACGCCCCTGGATCCACGATGTCGGTGCCGTCACCTCCACACTACACCAAATGCTGAAGTACCCGGTCCAAGGAAAAATCATAAATGTCCATGGAGAGGAGGAGTACATGATTAGTCATCTAAATTACTTCTGATATGTGGAGTTGGATGGCGAGTTCATTGAAACTCCTTTTCAGCATTTCGAAGAGGTTTCTCAAGAAGTAGCCGTAACCAAGGCATTATCCTCGATTCCCAAGATCACAAGACCTCCGCTTCGAATGTCATCTATAAAGGACGCTAAGGCAGTAGTAGAAGAGGGTGGATGCACCATCTGGGGGCAGCTTCCGGACATCCCGTATAAATCAGACAAGTTTGGCTTAGGGTTTACTTCAACTGCTCAGAAGGCTGTGCGTCGTGCCCGTGCTGGAGGGCCACCTTTGAAGATTAGTAACCGGGAGGTCAACGCAGTGGAAGATGTTGAAGAATATGGCAGCTTGGAAGATTGGATATTTCCTACTGTCAACGGAGGACTTCGCAACTGGGAAGCCAGAGACTTTATCCCAATAACTTTCATCTCTCAGTAATTTATCTTTTACATTTCTGTTGGACTTGTAATATTCACAAACAATTTTCACTTTAAAACCTTGTGTCTTACCCGAGGCACAATGGTCCATTTGTAAGGGTTTTTATTTCATCTTCATATGAAATTCAATGAATCATGGACGTTTTTCCACATACAAACCTTTTCTTCTCATTGTCTTTCTTTTACATTTTATTGTTTAAAGATGGCTATACCCTTACACACACCCACACTCACAAATGCAGGTACCCCTCCATTCCGGATCCCATGGGTAACGATACTGCTATAGCCTTCAGTGACTCTGAAGATCCAATCTATCAAGCCGAATACGAAGGTGAAGAAGATTGTGAAGTGTCAGGGGAATTAGCCAGACTACTACAACAAGAGGAAAGAGCTATTCAGCCTCATGAGGAACTATTGGATACAATCAACTTGGGTACCGAGGAAGATAAAAAGGAAATCAAAGTGGGTGTCAATCTAGAGCCGAGTGTCAAGGAACGTCTAATTCAGCTATTGCATGATTATGTTGAGATCTTCGCCTGGTCATACGAAGACATGTCGGGACTTGATATAGACATCGTGGTACATCGTCTACCCACAAGAGAAGATTGTCCACCAGTGAAACAAAAAGTTCGCCGCATGAGACCTGACATGTCAGAGAAGATCAAAGTGGAAGTCATGAAGCAGTTCAACGCTGGATTTTTGGCTGTCACTTCCTATCCTCAATGGGTTGCCAACATTGTTCCCGTGCCTAAAAAGGACGGCAAAGTAAGAATGTGCGTGGATTATAGAGATTTAAACAGGGACAGCCCTTAAGATGATTTTCCACTTCCCCACATCGACATCCTGGTTGACAATACGGCCCAGCACAAAGTGTTTTCCTTCATGGACGGATTCTCAGGCTATAACCAAATCAAAATGGCACCTGAGGACATGGAGAAAACTACATTTGTCACACAGTGGGGCACGTTCTGCTACAAAGTGATGCCATTCGGACTGAAGAATGTCGGGGCAACCTATCAACGCGCCATGGCAGCTTTGTTTCATGATATGATACATCATGAGATAGAGGTCTACGTAGATGACATGATAGCCCGATCACAAACTGAAGAGGAGCACCTTGATCACTTGCAGAAGTTGTTTGTGAGGCTGAAGGAGTACAAGTTAAGATTGAATCCAAATAAGTGTACATTCGGAGTCCGGTCCGGTAAACTCTTAGGTTTCGTCGTCAGTAACAAACGCATCGAGGTTGATCCTTCCAAGGTTAAAGCGATACAAGAAATGCCTGCTCCTCGCACTGAGAAGGAAGTCAGAGGATTCTTGGGACGCCTGAACTATATTACTAGATTCATTTCTCACCTAACAGCTACTTGTGAGCCAATCTTCAAACTGTTGAAGAAAGATCAAGTAGTCAGATGGAATGATGATTGTCAGATTGCCTTTGACAAGATCAAAGAGTACTTACAATAGCCTCCTGTTTTGACGCCACCAGTCGAGGGAAGACCACTGATCATGTATCTGACCGTTTTAGAGAAATCAATGGGGTGTGTATTGGGGCAGCATGACGAGTCTGGCCAAAAAGAGCATGCTATTTATTACCCGAGCAAAAAGTTTACCGACTGTGAAACCAGATATTCACTTCTTGAGAAAACTCGTTGCGCTCTGGCATGGGCTGCTCGCCGGCTAAGACAGTATATGTTGACTCATACCACTTTGTTAATATCTAAGATGGATCCGATAAAGTACATCTTCGAAAAGCCTGCCCTATCTGGAAGAATAGCTAGATGGCAGATGATCTTAACAGAATATGACATATAATACACTACCCAGAAAGCCATAAAGGATAGTGTGTTAGTTGATCATCTTGCTCATCAAGCTGTAGAAGATTATCAGTCCATGAAGTTTGAATTCCCGGATGAAGACATCATGACATTAGACAACTGTGAAGAAATCAGACCATATGACGGACCTGAACAAGGATCCCGATGGACCATGTTCTTTGATGGGGCATCCAATGCACTTGGTAACGGCATCAACGTTGTACTCATATCTCCGGAAGGGTGTCATACTCCCTTTACTGCCAGACTTTGCTTCAACTGTACGAACAACATGGCAGAATACGAAGCATGCATCTTTGGTCTTAAGGCTGCCATAGACTTGGGAATCAAATCTTTAGATGTGTTTGGAGACTCAGCTTTAGTCATCAGTCAAATCAAAGGAGAATGGGACACTAAGCATCCAAACCTTATCCCTTACAAAGAACATGTTCTGACATTGTTACCACATTTTGAGCAGATTACCTTTGAGCACTTCCCGCGAGAAGAAAATCAGCTAGCAGATGCCCTAGCCATAATGTCATCTATGTTTAAACTTAATTGGGATAACGAGGCTCCCCAGATCACCATTGAACGAATGGATGAACCAGCACACTGTCACGAGATTAATACTGAAGAAGTAGTGGACCAACCTTAGTTTCATGAAGTCAAGAGGTATCTCGAGGCTCAAGAATATCCAGAAGGAGCTTCAATCAAAGATAAAAAGTTCTTAAGAAGATTCTCTGCTAAGTTCTTCCTGAGTAATGGCATCCTGTACAAGCGCAATCATGACTCTATTCTGCTCCGTTGTATGGATAAGATTGAGGCTGAAAAGATCATGACTGAATTACATGAAGGTACCTTTGGCACTCACTCCAGTGGGCATACGATGGCAAAGAAAATCCTACGGGCAGGCTATTACTGGTCTACCATGGAAGCGGATTGCTATCAAGACTCTCGGACCTGTCATAAGTGTCAAATTTATGCTGACAAGGTGAACGTGCCTCCGGTTCCTCTAAATGTCTTAACAGCTCCTTGGCCCTTTGCTATGTGGGGAATTGATATGATTGGGGAGATCAAGCCAACAGCCTCTAATGGACACTGCTTCATTCTAGTGGCCATTGATTATTTCACAAAGTGGGTCGAAGCAGCTTCCTTCACATTCGTTACTAAGAATGTTGTTACCCGCTTCATCAAGCAGAATCTCATTTGCCGGTACGGTATCCCAGAAAGGATCATCACTGATAATGGTACAAACCTTAACAATACTATGATCACCGCCTTGTGCGAGCAGTTCAAAATTCAACATCACAATTTATCCCCCTATCGGACGAAGATGAATGGTGCAGTCGAAGCTGCTAATAAAAACATTAAAAAGATCATACAGAAAATGACAGACACCTACAAGGACTGGCATGAGATGCTACCATTTGCTCTCCACGGGTACTGTACCACGGCTCGCACATCAACTGGGGCAACACCCTATTCTTTGGTTTATGGCATGGAGGCTGTCTTGCCTATCGAGGTTCAAATCCCCTCTTTGAGGATTATGAAGGATGCAGGTTTGAATGAGGACGACTGGATCCAGACTCGACTTGATCAACTAAACTTAATTGATGAAAAGAGACTCACTGTTGTTTTCCATGGTCAGATGTATCAAAAATGGATGATCAATGCCTTCAACAAGAAAGTTAGACGCCAAGTATATCAAGTTGGAGATCTAGTGATCAAACGCATTATCTTACCACAAAGTGATCCCAGGGGCAAATGGACTCCTACCTATGAAGGACCATTTGTAATCAAGAACATCTTCTCCGGTGGGGCAATGATCTTGACCACCATGGACGGCGACGACTTGCCACACCCTGCAAATGCGGACATAGTCAGAAGATACTATGCATAAGAGACTCGCTAGGTTGACACACCTAGGCAAAAAAAGGGCATCCCGGCGAACCAAAAGGTTCGGGAAAAAATTAGGGATAAAATATAAAAAATCTGTACACCCGGCAAGTTGAAAACCCGAAAGGGCGACTTGGGCAAAAAAGGGTTTCCCGGTGGACTGAAAACTCGAAAGGGCGGTCCAGGCAAAAGTTGGGGAATTAAAGCGTATGACTATGTCCCGTTGGATCACTTTGAGAACAATCTCTTCACTGACAAACTCGAGGTTTCTGATCAATTAAATCATCTTCGGACGAAGCACCAAATAGACAAGATATTTGGAGATACGAAGGCTATAGCAGAATGGGAACCCCATGGGATTATCACATATAGCTATCTTTCTTTGTAAAAAAATTTCTTACTTTTATGGCACCATCCTCTTACTAGGATGTTTGTCTCCTTTGTACAAAATACTTATTCAAAGTAAATACAAAGATATCTCTTTAAAGTACAGAAAATTATTTGTCTTTTCCTTTACACTTGTGTTTTATTTGCAAAAACGTCCAATGATTCATTAATGAACATATGCATTTGAACATAATTACTGTTTACAAATAAACAAAATGAAAACGATAATTACTGACATGTTGAAGGAACAAGAAAACATTCCTAGCCCACTCCATATTCCCCACAGAGTTTTCAATAATCCCCAGCGGAACAAGACTCCCCAACTACCCAACAGAATGAAGCTTCTAGTTTATCAATCCCCGGTGGAAACTATCCAGTTTCTCCAAATTCCCCAGCAAGTTGTTTGAAGCCTGAAATCCATTCGGATAGCAGCTGACTTCTGATACTCCCCAACAGAAAAGACTCCCATCCATTAATCCCCAGTAGAAGACATCAAAATTCTCTGGATTCCCCAAACAGATTACTCAAGCAGTATATGACATTGCTCTCACAACAAAATTTTTGTCAAAACTCCAACTTCAAGACATGAAGAATTCACATATCCTCAGCAACAATCAAGGATTTATTTTCCTCAGCAATACAGCAAATCAACTTACATGCGCATACATTACATCCATATATCATAAACATTGATAAAACACATAAATAGCATCATACATTTCATGCAACATTATTTTGTGTTCCAGCTAACATTTTACCCTTTTCAGGATAAGATTAACAGCTACTGTTAAACAATGTGCAATCATGATACGGTTCAGATACGCTCCAGAAATGGACGCCATTATGTTACTCATTCAGATTTCAACCTTCAGATACAGTTCAGATACGCTCCAGACAGGGACGCCATTATGTTACTCATTCAGATTTCAACCTTCAGATATAATTTAGATACGCTCCAGACACGGACGCCATTTCGTTACTCATTCAGATTTCAACCTTTAGATACAGTTCAGATACGCTCCAGACACGGACACCATTCTGTTACTCATTCAGATTTCAACCTTCAAATACGCTCCAGACACGGACGCCATTTTGTTACTCATTCAGATTTCAACCTTCAGATACAGTTCAGATACGCTCCAGACACGGACGCCATTTTGTTACTCATTCAGATTTCAACTATCAGATACAGTTCAGATACGCTCAAGATACGAATGCCATTCTGATGCTCATTCAAATTTCAAAGTTCAGATACAGTACGGATACGCTCCAGACACAGAAGCCATTCTGTCGCTCATCTAGATTCAGATTTCAGATATAGTTCAGATACGTTCCAGACACGCACACCATTCTGATACTCGTTCTTCAGCTTACAACTTACAATTCAACAAACATTCTTGATGGAATCTACAAGCCCATATCCAACAAGACTATATCTCTTCTCCAAATGGCATCATTATGAACCCCTAAGACCACTCATGACAAGTTTCAAGCCTGGAACCACATTTTTGATCAGTCAATTGGACAATTGACCTAAAAATCAGTTGTATTGGGGAAAAAGTCAACCATGGCCAATTTACAGTCAAACTTCATAATTTTTTATCAACATCAACATTTTAGACTCATATGTACCATTTGGTCAAGTTTGGATCACAATTCCTGATAACGAGAAAACATATCGTATAATTAACATGCTTTTTACCGATTTTATATTTCATTAAGTCGTCTAACCCCCGATTATTCCAAGATTATTTGTCTTTTTGCAGATATAACACTTGTCGACTCAAACCGATGAAAAAGGACAACATGAAGAAAGCTAGACGAAAAACAAAGAGAAAAAGAATAAAAAAATACAAAGTTTGGACTTCTGGATCTGTGACGGTCGTCACGTCCCTGTGACGGGCGTAACACCCCACAACATAAGGAAATGCTCGTCACACACACCTGACGAGCGTAAGGCCCCACTTCAGCGTGTGACGACCGTCACCCACCTGTGACGACCATCACGCGCGTGAAGGTGGACGTTATGCATGGATTGAAGACGTGGGCGTGAAGGGCAGACTCGTTCTCCCTTTTTCTACTGAATCTCCTATTTTCTTGCCACCACTATTACTGCTCCTACATTTTCTCCACGAAGACTTCATCAAGAATTCAAATTAAACTGCTGATTTTTCCTGCTATATATATGAGTACCAAGGCACAGTTCAAGGGTCGAAGAATTTTCTACAGACCAAAATTCTATTTTTCTGCATTATTTCTATTTCCTTGTTTTTGAGCTTTTTCTATATTACTGTAATTTCTATTTCAAGCTTTAGTCTAGGTGTTAATTCTTCATTCAAGAATTAACACAATTTATTTACTGCAATCAAGCTTAAGCTTAAGTCCGATTATCACATACCGGTATAACTATTACTATTATTTTTAATTAAACTGCTTCCCCCAAAAATCGAATATTCATCGCTTAGTTAAACAAACTGTAGCATTATATCGTATGCGATTGATCCTCAGTCTCTGTGGGTTCGATAATCTTTTAAAACTAGAACGATTGAACTGTATACTTGTAGTTAGTATCCCGACAGACTCATAAAGTCCCGGTCAAGTTTTTGGCGCTGTTGCCGGGGACTGATTAATCAATTAAGTACGATTCTTATGTTGCGCGTTTAGACTAGGCAACAGAAACCCTCTTTCGATTTGTATGCCAAATACTCACTCCCGAAGCGAGCCTTTACATCTACAAATCTTGTCCCAATTACTATGTATCACCCAAATTATTTCTACAACCCCCACTCTGAGTATTTCTAGGAATCACAAGAATCCCATAAATCCGACCTCGAAGTACTATTGGAGAATTTCAATGCATCACAGACTCATTCTCACCCGAATTACCTTTCCAACTATCAATCCCAAAATTTTGAGGAATCGCAAGAATATTATAGATCCAACCAAACTTATCCTCAACCTAATTTCCCCTACAATCACTACACCCAATATTTCGAGGAGACACAAGTATCCTATAAATCCGACCTCGAAATATTAATGGGAAATTTTAATGAAATATCAATGATGACAAAGCGCTTTACGGAAACACAAAATGCGACTTTAACTCAATTTGAAGAATCAGAAGAATCGCATGATTTCGACTTCGAAACATCACTGGAGGATTCCGACGCGACGCTAATTCACTCTAGGTTAGAATCTCTGATGGAGCACTTTGTAGAGACATAAACTGTCCAGAACGAAGAGTTTAGAAAACAAAGTCTTCAAAACAGTGAAAACCTTAGGCAACTGACCACTGTGGTTGACTCGCTCGCGACCCACAACATAGCCTTAGAGACCCAAATCTCCCAGCTTGAACAAAACCCTCTAGGACCCTTCCCTGAGGAGAAATTGGATGTTGTAACAACCAGTAGTGAAAAACAAGTTGAAAATCCTAAGGAGAGCGATAATGAGGTTGAGGAGAGTGATGATGTGGATGAGGAGAGTTCAGACGAGGAAAGAGTAAGGATTAAGAAAAATCCTCCAACACCATCTAAAAGGGAGGTTGTAGAAGAGGTAGAAAAGGGAGCACCTATTGTTATGCCTCACCCCTATAACCCACCGTTTCCTTTCTCGAAAATTTTTATGGAAGCTCAGATAGACTCCAAATCTAAAACGTATGTGGAGGTATTGGAAAATATCCACACTAATGCACCCTTGTTGGAAGTCTTGCATAAAAAGAGAAAATTAGAGGACCGTGAAACTAGGGATATAATTACTGTTAAGAAGGTAAGGTTAACCTTTGAGGTGGTGGATGAAATCACTAAGCCCAAACTTGAAAAGTTGATACTTAGGATAGATCCAGAACCACCACCACAAGTTCAGAAGAATGAACCACCCCACAAAAGAAAGAAAAGAAAAGGTGAGGGATATGTGAGATGGCTTGATAAGTGGCCATGGAAAATGACAACTACTAAAATTTCAACCGAGGAGTCATCCTCGAGAGAACCACCATGAGTGCTTGCACTCATGTTCGTCAGGCTTATGACGTTAAACAAAGTGATGCGTGGGAGGCGACCCATCTGTTTGTTTCTGTTTGTTTTTGTCTTTAACTTTCTATTCTGTTTCTATATTCGTTTTCTTTTAAAGCATTATTTTCATTATTTTCTTTTTCATCTTTTCTAAAAAAAATTTATACAACTGCTGCTGATTTTCAATCAACTTTACAAGTTTTCTAAAAAAGTCTTTTTTCTATCCTACCTTCTCCCCTGATTTGCTTTCCCCCTTTGCTATTTACTATGTGTGATCGGTGGATCTGGAACTGACTGTTTAACGTTGGTTTGCGAAATGTCGCGGAAGCAATAGTCGCCATCGTCTTTTATTTTCTCCAACATGGAAAGGACAAAAGCACAGCAAAATTCCTCATGAGATAGTTTCTCGGTTTGGGAGGTAGATTTATAGAAAGGGAAGGTGTTAGCACCCTTTCTATCCATGGTTATCCATGGGCTCTTAGGTACTTGCTCATTTGTGTTTTCAAAAGTGTTTGCTTTTCAATTGTGAGTGGGTTTGAAAAAGTTTCTTTGAAAGTTTCAGATCGACTCTTGTATCAGTCCTCAAGAGTGTTTGAAAAATTGTTTTGAAAGCTTTTTGAAGGAGTCGGTGTGAAAAGAGTTTTGATTTGTTTTGAATTAGAGCAAGTATCTATGAGTCATCTACCTATCCTAAGGAATTAGGCTGTGTAAATGTCCTTAAGGTAGTGTCATCCCACCATTGAGAGGTAGGTAGCACCACCGTTGGAGGTGTTCGGGTCAATTCGTTTGTAGGGATAGTGTGGTCACCGGAGCAATAGTAGGACACCTTAGAAGCTACCCTTATGCCATGGGTCATGGACATAAGGACTTACTAAAACGTCATATACTCGACGACCACGTTTCGAGGGGCAAGGCAACAGTGAGGCGTACCCTAAGAGTGGTGTGTGAATTTGTGTATTGTTTTCAGTTATGTTTTATCTTGTCATGCATTTGGTGATCTACGCTTTGATTTTATTTGGGCCATACATTCTTTCATGCAAAGTTTAACAGTTTAAAGGTGCGGAAAATAAAGTGTGGAAAGTAAAGTCCTACGCTATTACAAGGCGCGGGTCTATACATCGCCAAATTAACAAAGACCCGTTTTTTAATGAAATGCGGAAAGTAAATAAATTTCCTAATTACTATTACAAAGCTTGGGCAATTACATAATATTTAAAAGAAAAATAAGAACAAACGCGCGAAAAGAAATTAGAATCGAGTGTTCGAGGGCGTTGGACCCTTTAAAGAAATTAAATGAAATTAAAAAAGGATAATTAATTATTTAATAAGAAAAGAAATTGTTTTTTTATGTTTTTTGTATTTAATGAAAATAAAGAAGATTAATTAAAATTAGAAGTTAAATGAAACCCTAGTTCTAAATTATTTTTAATTGTTAAAGAAAAATATTTAAGTTTTAACCTAATTTCTACATATTTTAGTTATTTAAAAAAAACATTAAAATTTTAACCTATGAAAACATTATGGAACGTAAACAATACATATGAAAAGAAAGCCATTATGCTGGACGTTAACAAAATCGCGCCAAATTTGAATCATCCAACCACATCAAGCCACGCCAGCATCTTCTTCGTTTGCCTGAAAATAAGAAACAGATAGCGGGGGTTTTAAACCCCCACTAACACAGCTATGGAAAAATAGCGATTAGCAGATGGGCCAATATAAATTGGGCGCGAGGCGTGGATTTGCTTCGTTTGGAGGTCACGATTCCAATGGTACCAGTTTGAATGGCCAATTTTTCCATATACAAAAACCCCTAAAATTGGATCTCTGAAACCCTAGGGCACGTCCATGGTGAATTCCTATTTAGGCAGCCATTCTTCAATTGAATGGTACCATTAGCTTCAGAATGTCATTGTTAGTATAAATCCACAGTTAAAAATCATGAATCATGCATGGAAATTAAAACACAATTATGGATAATTTTGAAAGGAAAGCAATTCTGTTCTACCAATTCCTTGTACGTGGAGACTTGATTTCGATTGCAAAAGCTTCCTGGATCCCTTGGCAATGTATTGGAATGCGTTTGGAGCTTTGAATCGTGCTCTAGGTATGAAAACAGTTTCAAGGTTTTTAGTCAAAATTTGCAATGTTGTTATTGGTTTTCTGCGCAGCCTCCTCTGTCTCTTGCATTAGGTTTTGGTTGTATATGTATCTGAGCATGATTAGGTTAAGAAAGCAAGCCCAAAGATCCATGCCTTTATGATTTTGATATTTGATTTTTCTACACATAAAAATCCAATCTTTTTCAATCCTTTTTTATGCCAATCATTGCCAATCATGTAGAATCTTTCCCTTTTGAGTGATGCACGAAATATTTGATTCATAATGAGTGAATTGGCTGCACAAAAAGATTTGAAAACATTGTTTTAGTATTTTTCTCATAATTAATTTTAATTAAATGAATTAATAAGATTAAAAATTCAATTAATTAATTAAAAATAAGAAAATAACTCCCTTTTAGCTTAATGGGTCGTGCATAGCCTTTGGGTAATGATTCATGGAAGAAATTGAGGCCCATTAGCAATTTTGAGGCTTTTGAAGCAAAGTTGACTTTTCAAAATTCCCAAAAATTTCCCAACTTCTACAAGGCATATCTTGCTAAATGTTTAAGCTTTGATCATGTTCTTGGACATTTTGGAAAGGTCTTGAAGTCCTCTAACCAATTCCTTTGGTCCCATGTCATTTTGATTTACCAATCTCAAGTTATGGTCTTTGACTTAAAGTGCCTTTTTGTTGACTTTTGAAAATGACCTATAATGTTGAAATTGATAACTTTTTGTCAGAGCATTTCTTGGACTTGAAGTGTGAAGATGAGTTGTAGGATATGTCATTATATTCAAAATTAGCTTTGGATGGGATTTTTCTGATAAACCATGTGGAAGTTATGCCCTGGTCAATTTGCAGTTGACTTTTTCAACTGTCCAAAAATAGAAACTTTTGCATCTTGAGACTTTTTTAGCCATGCTTTGAGAATCCTGATCAAGAATTGATCAAATGATGTTTGTGGCTTCAAAATAAGATGTTGACCAAAAATTTTGACTTTTGACTGTCAAATGACCATTTTGCCCCTGCAGTTGACTGTGAAGCGTTTAGGGTTTTTGACTGTGCAATTTGATGCTGTGAGTCTTGAAACTTGGCATATGGATGCTTGACAATGTATCTAGGAATGTGGGACTTGTTTGGACCCTTGGAAACTTCAATTTCTTTGTCAGAACCAAAACCCTAATTTTGACTGTGCTAGGAGGCAACTGGACTGTGCAACCTTTGGGAGATTTTGAACCTTGATCTTGGCAAATCTTGAAGAATATGGGAGGGAAAATTTTGGGGTACAACACTATGGAAACCACTTTTAGAGGCAGGAACCAAATGAGGAGGTTTGAGAAATTATCACACAGAAATATTAGTATGACCTTATATTATGATGAACCACCAATGGACACTTTAGGCATTAAGGATAGTGTCCATTATCTGTTTAGCCAGCTGGGGTGGAAAAATCCCACATTAAATCTAGGTTTGTTACATACCGCGAGCTCACCCTTGAGTTTCTGAGCTCTTTAGTTCATATACCCGAGTGCAGTTTCGGAACTAGAAAGGGATTTATAGCCTTCGGGTTGTTTGGTATTGAATTTGCTTATACCCATAAATAATTATCCAACCTTCTAGGATTCCCTTGCGGACCTTTTGCATTTTCTACCACCCAGGCAGAGTTAATGGATTTTGAGCTAGACTACTTTTGGGGAACTTAAACCGGGAACTACCACCCTGAGCCGGATAGCATGGATAATAATGAAATACACAACCCTGCTGTTGTACCCCAAAATTTGCCCTCCCATATTCTTCAAGAAAATGCCAAGTCAAGCTTCAAAATTCCCCAAGGGTTGCACAGTCAAGGGCCTCCTAAGCAGTCAAAATTAGGGTTATTGTTCTGATCAAGAGAATGAGGTTTCCAAGGGCCCAATCAAGTCTCACATGCCTACAAATATGGTCAAGCATCCTCATATCAAGTTTCAAGACTTTCAGCACAAAATTGCACAGTCAAAAACCCTAATTGCACTACAGTCAACTGTAGGGGCAAAATGGTCATTTGACAGTCAAAAGTTCAAATTTTTGGTCAACATATCATTTTGAAGCCACAAACATCATTTGATCAATGCTTGATCATGATTCTCAAAATTTGGCTCAGAAATCATCAAGATGCAAAAGTTTCTATTTTTGGACAGCTGAAAAAGTCAACTGAAATTGACCAGGGCATAACTTTCACATGGATTATCAGAAAAATTCCATCCAAAGCTCATTTTGAAGAGAAAGACATTTCCTACAACTCATCTTCACACTCCAATTCCAAGAAATGCTCTCACAAAAAGTTATCAATTTCAACATTATAGGTCATTTTCAAAAGTCAACAAAAAGTGACTTTAAGTCAAAGGCCATAACTTGATATTGGTAAATCAAAATGACATGGGACAAAGGAAATTGTTTAGAGGACTCAAAGACCTTTCCAAAATGTCCAAGAACATGAGCAAAGCTTAAAAATTGAGCAAGTTATGCATTGGAGAAGTTGGGAAATTTTTGTGAAAGGGCCAAAATCATTTATCCTTGAAATCTCATTTTTGACAAAAAGGGCCCACTTTTTCCACTTGAATTGACTTGGCCATGCTTCCCACGTGTCCCACCTTTTATTTCAGATTTTTTTATTAATTTTTTCATTTTTATTGATTTTATTGGATTTAATTAATTTTAAATTTTTTAAAATCAAAAGAAATTCAAAAAAATTAATTTAAAGGAATATTTGGTTTTGATTAACCTTGAAGCATCATTATATGCCTACCAAATTCGTGCAAAGGAGCAAACAAGGCAAGAATTCAAAAATGGACTCAAAAATGGAAAGTTGGTTATGGAGTTTGATGGAGAATCTTGGAATTTAAGGCTATGCATTATGGAGCCATAATTTCTCTTCCTACACATTGCATAAGACCTATACAATTGATAGAGAACAAGATTGGACAAGAAGCTGCGCAGGAACCTTGAAAACAAAACTCACATTTTTGCAAAAAATCTCAAATCTGAAAACCAAGTTAGAGGTGGTTTCAAGCCACGATTCTCATCCCATTAGCTTCCTTGAGCATCATTGGACGTATTCCAATCAAAAACATCAATCCAAACGCTGTGAAACGGTATCCAGAAGTCACCCTTTTGCCATTTTTTTTTCATTGTCGTGTTTTAATATCCATGTATATTCATAACATTTTGCTTATATATTCATGACCGGTGAAGTGTTTGCAAGCTAACCCATGCGTTTAATTATGTTTTTGAGCTGTATAGACGATTTCGCCATGGTTGATTTCTAGGGTTACAGGACCTTGGAATTGGGGCTTTTCACCCAAGGAAAAATTGAGACTCATGACCACCATCACTCAACTCAGCGCTTCTGGACGATCTCAAATGTACCCTCGCGCTTAATTTATGAGCGTCTGAGCTCTAATCGCTATTTTTTGTAAGGGCCTTTTCTGAAACGGTGTAAAAACCGTTGCCAATGCTTTGACATTTTCAGGAAAATAAAACATTGGGGAAGACGATTGTTTGTCATGCTCTGATTGGTTGGTTTGAATCCAGCGCGCATTTTTTTATTTTTATAACACTAACGCGTTATTTTGTTTATAAATTTTGTTTGTTATTTAACTTACAAAGAAACAACTTGGCAAAGTTGGTAGGCGTGTAGGTGGATAACCAAGAGGACCTGGGTTCGATCCCAGGTCTTCACTCTCTTCATATTATTTTGTGTTTAGTGATTCCATGCAGGATCAGCATCAAGGCACATCATGCGCTCTCAACATCAAACCATTCACAAAGCCAGGGAGATCAAATCAAAGGCTCAGATCTGAAGACCATGATGGGTCCTAGTCAAAGCTACCACACGTGGCCTGAAAAAGTCAAGCAAGGCCTCAGTAATGGGCCAGAAATTGCTGGGGCCAACCTCCAAATTAGGGGCTTCACCCCCTTTGGGTTTGCAATTTTCTTTCTTTTCTTTGTTCTTTTTTTATTATTTTTATATTCTTTTAATTGTTGCTTTTTTTTTTAATTAATTAATATTTTCAAAATATAAAAAATACCAAAAAAATCAGAAAAAGATAAAAAAATAATAATTTTATTTTAGTATTAATTTTGTAAATAAATCCCCTAATTAATTTAGTTTTAATTTTAGGTTGTTTAATTTAATTCTTTTTTCACAATAAACCAAAAAATAATAAAAATAGACTATTAGCACTTTTTCTTCCTTTTTTTTTAATTAATTAACTATTTTCATCATAAGTACCATTGACCATTAATTTTGTAAATAAAATTTATAATTAATTTAGTTTTAATTCTAGGTTTTAACTTTAATGCATTTTCTTTAATAAATTAAAAACAATTAGAATTAGAATTAATTATTTGGCTTTTAATTAATTTAATTTTCTTTAATGCCATAAATACAAAAACATAAAAAATAGGTCTTTCCTTTTATTTAATTTAATTATTTTAATAGTTTTATTTTAATTCCTTAAAGGGTCCAACGCCCTCGCATTCGATCATATTTTCCTTTTTTCGCGCGTTTTATTTATTTCTGTTGTAAATATAATGTACTTGCTCCAAAGCCCTGTAATAGTTAATTAGGCATTTATTTTCTGCAATTTATTTTAAATCGGGTCTGGATTAATTTGGCGTTGTAGACCCGCGCCTTTGTAATAGCGTAGGACCTTTATTTTTTCCCGCACTTAAAATTCCCGCACCTTTAACTGCTAAACAATAACATGAAAGAATGAATGCTCAAAAAATAAAATCAAAACGTAGATCACCAATGCATGACAAGACAAACAATAAACTGAAAATGACACACAATTCACACACCACCCCTAGGGTACGCTTCACTGTTGCCTTGCCCCTCGAAAGGTGATCGTCGAGTAGAGGATGTCTTAGTAAGTCCTCATGATCCGGGAACCTGGCATGAGGGTAGCTTCTAAGGTGTCTTCCCATTGCTCTGGTGATCACCATGTCCCTACAAACTCGAATTGACCCGAACACCTCCAACGGTGGTGCTACCTACCTCTCAATGGTGGGATGGCACTACTTTAAAGGACATCTACACAGACGAATTCCTTAGGGTAGGTAGATTCTCATAGATACTTGCTCTTTTCAAAAACAAACAAAATACTTTTCACACCTACACTTTCTAAAAGTTTTCAAACAAATTTTTCATACACTCTTGAGGACAGATACAAGAGTTACTTAGAAATTTTTTCAAACGAAACTTTTTTCAAACCCACTCACACTTTGAAAAGCAAACAAACATTTTGAAAACACAATGAGCAAGTATCTAAGAGCCCATTGATAACCATGGATAGAAAGGGTGCTAACACCTTCCCTTTCTATAATCTACCTCCCGAACCGAGAGCAATCTCTATAAGGAATTTTTCTGTGCTTTTGTCCTTTCCATTTGGAGAAAATAAAATACGGTGGCGACTCTTGCTTACCGCGACATTTCGCGAAACCAGCTAAAAACAGTCAGTTCCAGATCCACTGATCACAGAACTGGCGACTCTGCTGGGGAAAATACTTAAAGTGAGGTGTACCTTAGGACTAAGATCACTGTGTTTTCAATTGCTTTGACTTGTTTGCTTTAAATTGTGGGACTGTCTTGGGAGTTCTATAGATCCTAACCCGGATCTGGGGATACCTTCTTAGAAAGTAGCAACAAGGCTGTGAGGGAATTGTGCGGGGTATACCGACATGGTTGAAGCAGTCTGCTACGTTGATGTGGCACTTTGGTGTGTACCGGTAACCCTTGAGTCAATCAAGGAGAGTACGGGGCCTCCGCGTGGTGTCGTGAAGCATCAACAGACCTTAGGAACCTTAATTGAACCATCTTGGCCTCTTTAGGGTAGTGAGATGACTACTTTGGTGTACTCCGAAGTCGGTTGATACTCGATACTACACTCAATTGAGGGTTGTTTTCTTGGGATATTTTGATCGCCAGTCAGTGGCTAAATCGAAACGATGAACAATGAAAGCAATCCAATGATATTGAGATCCTTAGAACCCGGTTACTTTTATAGGACAGGTTGAACCCACCAACTTCAAGAGGGTAATACCCAGACCCCATGCTGGCCTAAACTCTAAGGGCTTGTCTTGTGTGACTTGTGTGCCTTACATGTTTGCCTTTGTAAATATTTGTGGTGTGTTTAATCATAGCATCATAACATCATACAGCATCATATGCATCCACTAACCATTTCAGGGGTTCGAATCTTCATCTTTGTTCTTGTTTTGTAGGACATGGAAACTATCCGCAGAAAGACAATTCAGATCAACCTTATAAGGGTCCCTCCTCAGCTTAAGGAGCTTACATCCAGGATTCCCGAGAACTCGTCATTCAGTGAAAGGCATGGTAGACTCATCAGCCTGGTCAATGCCAATATTGAGGAAGAGATGGTGAAAGTCCTTTTCCAATTCTTTGACCCTCTGCATCACTGTTTTACTTTCCCGGATTATCAGCTGGTGCCTACTCTAGAAGAGTTTTCCCAGCTTCTGAAGATTCCCATTCTCAATCAACTACCCTACAACGGTACGGAAAGGGAACCAAAACTTGAAGAAGTAGCTAAAGCATTATGCCTACAACCGTCTGACATCAAGGGGCATTGGGAAGCCAGAAATGGTATCAAAGGATTCTTGGCAAAGTTTCTGTTTGAGAAGGCCCAAGAGTGTTGGAATTCCCTTGACCTGCAAGCCTTTGAAGAAGTTGTAGCCCTCCTTGTCTATGGGTTGGTGTTGTTCCCTAAACCAGATCAGCTTATAGATATCAGTGCTGTCAAGATCTTCATGTCCAGGAACCCTATACCTACGTTGCTGGGGGACATCCTTCACTCATGTTACACTCGAACCATGAGAAAAAGGGGTGTTCTTATGTGATGCACTCCCCTCCTGGGAAGGTGGTTTATTTCGCACCTTCCACAATCAGTTTTGAAGAACGAGCGAGGTTTGAGGTGGTCACAACGGTTGATGACTCTTACACATGCAGATATACATTGGTGTTCTCGGTCCAGAGAGGATGTCACTATCATTGATCGTTGTGGGGAGTACCCTAATGTTCCTTTACTTGGAATCAGAGGAGGTATTACTTACAACCCATGCCTGGCTTGGAGACAGTTTGGTTATGCTCGGAAAGATGGCCCTCATGAGATGTTAATTCCTGACATAGTTTTTGACTTCGACAATGATGCACAAGGACTTCGCCAGAAATTTATCAAAGCTTGGAGGATGCCCAGCAAAATAGACAGCAAGACCCTGGGGCACAGGAACTCCATCCCATTGGAGCCTTATCTCAAATGGGTACGGGCCCGTTCCCAGAAGCTGGTGATGCCATATCCTCATGTTCTCCCCGTGATCAAAGAGCCAAACTTGGAAGGAGAGGTGTCCTACACCATTCAACATCCTGACATGCCCACGTCCTGGGAAGAGATGCAGAAGAGTTGGATCCAGCTTAAGGAAGAACGGAATTCTCTGGAAACCAATCTATATACTAGTGAGAAGAAAGTCCTGGAGCTCACCCGCCTACTGCACGAGGAGAGGAATCTCAATACCTATATTGCTCCGAAGAGGATGCGTAGTGTCTTTTGGGATTGATCTGTTTTGTAATGTTTGCCCATGAGGCTTTAATGTACTGAACAATTGTTTTCTTAATAATAACGTGTGTTCCTTTTTGTCTACAACAAATTTGAATTTTCGAACCCTTTGAATGCATTGCATAAACACATATCATTCATCATGTGCATCACAGGTACTCTTCTTTTCAGGTTGCTGACTGTTCTTCGCTGTTTATTTCAGCATCATGAATCCTGAATCATCAACCGAGGCATCTATCAAGGCTCTTCAGGCGCAGAACGCCCAATTTCAGGAGCTGGTCAAGGGTCTGGCTCAGGGTCAACAAGAGTTGAAGACCATGCTTCTGAAGAAGAATAAGAAGAAGAGGAGGACTGTGCTATTCAACACTGGGCGCAGACTCGGGAATACTTTGCGAGATGAGGCTGAGAGGACTACTCCATCTGTGGGGGAAGGTAGTCACCAAGAAAGGGAGGTCCCTACTCCTGTGGTATCTGATACTGAAACAGACTTTAACGACGAACAGTACCCTCCTGCTGAAGACCGGTACAAGCAGCTGGAGGACAGATTAAAAGCTATGGAAGTTCAGCGTGTGCCTGGACTGGATTTCGGAGACTTGGGGTTATCTACTGGGGTGGTGATTCCACACAAGTTCAAGGCACCTGCCTTTGTGAAGTATGACGGGGCTTCCTGTCCCAAGATGCACCTCCGTTCTTATGTAAGGAAGATCCAGCCTTACACAACAGACAAGAACTTATGGATCCACTTCTTCCAGGAGAGTCTTTCAGGGACTCACCTCGAATGGTTCTATCAGCTGGATGGAATCAACATTCGTAACTGGGAGGATCTGGCCACTGCTTTTTACAAGCAGTATCAATATAATTCCGACCTCGCTCCTACGCGTACCCAACTCCAGGGTATGTCGCTAGGGTCGGGTGAAGGTTTTAAGGAGTACGCTCAGAAATGGAGAGATCTGGCTGGCAGGGTGCAGCCACCATTGACGGACCGGGAGCTGGTGGATATGTTTTTGGGGACCCTATCTGGTCCATTTTTCAATCATCTCATCGGTAATTCCTCTGTTGGGTTTACTGATCTGATCCTGACTGGTGAAAGGATCGAGGCCGGTATAAAATCGGGGAAGATACAGAAGGTTGCCTCCTCCAATGCTGAAAAGAAACCCTTCAAGAAGGAGGCTAGTGCTGTATATAGCTCCCGGAGACCAGAGCGACCTGAGCGCCGCCAATCTGTCAGTGCGGTAATGATTGCCAAGCCTGCTGTCGCTCCTCGGCCGACCAATCCTCAAAGGGCTGAAAGACCCCGGAGAGAGTTTACCCGTTTGAGCATGACCTTATCGCAGATCCTGCCACAGTTGCTATCCACCAATTTAGTGACTGTCAGAGAGGCTCCAAAGTTTCCCAATACTACATCTCCTAAGTATAATCCAAATGCTCGTTGTGCTTATCACTCTGATAGCCCGGGGCATAACACAGATGACTGTTGGACCCTAAAGAATAAGGTTCAGGACCTTATTGACGCAAAGGAGATACAGTTTGAGGCGCCCGAGAGGCCGAATGTTGTAACCGCTCCCATGCCCTAGCATGGAGTGAATGCTGTTGAGGAGGATTTGTATGTAGCTTCGGTGGATGATGTTGCTACTCCGCTGCTGATGGTCAAGAGGAACCTGTTGCTAGCCGGTTTATTTCCGGGATGTAGCAAGGGTTGCCCTCTATGTGTTGCTTCCCCTACTGGTTGTTCTTTGCTGAAGTCAGGCGTCCAAAACCTGATGGATAGTAGAGAGATTTTGTTCAGAAAGACTGTTGTTCCTGCTGCTCCTGTTGAAGAAGTTTCAATTGTTACCATCTTCAACAACCCTTCCAAGGCTCCTTCAAAGAAGCCTATCCAAATTTTGTCGGTTCACAAGATTGCTCCCATCACCATTACTGTTCCGGGGCCCATCCCCTACAAGTCTGATAAAGCTGTCCCATGGCACTATGGGGCAGATGTTTACGTTCTGGGTGTGAAACAAGAGTTCAACATTGATACTGGTGTCTCCAACATCACTGGGCCTGCTAAGGTCACTCGTAGTGGAAGACTGTTTTCACCAGACATTGCTCCCCCGGTAATTCAGAGGCCTTTGATCATCACACCTGCCAGTGTGCCTGTCTCAACCCCTGACCAAGTTCCCACCCTTGCTGCCGAGCCATCTGATACTCGGGGCAAGGGGATTGCTGCTGATATGCCTGCCCGGACGGAGGCACCAAAGACCATTGTTGAGGCTTCTAAGCAGGAGATGGAAGAAATCCTCAAAATAATAAAGAAAAGTGATTTCAATGTCGTAGAACAGCTGGGGCACACCCCCTCCAAAATCTCCATGTTGTCACTGCTGCTGTGTTCAGAGGCCCATGCCAAGGCTCTGATTGCTTTCTTAAAGACAGCCCACGTACCCCAAGAGACGTCTGCTGACCAGTTCACCGACTGCGTGGCCAACCTAACCGCTGATAATGGCCTGGGTTTCTCTGATGCCGATCTGACAGCAAAAGGGAAGAACCATAATGATGCCCTGCATGTCTCTATTGAATGCAGGGGCACTACTCTTGCTCATGTGCTGGTTGACACGGGTTCTTCATTAAATGTGCTGCCCAGGAAGGCTCTGGATAGGCTGGACTGTGAGGGTCTAGAACTCAAACCAAGTAACATTATTGTTAGGGCCTTTGACGGGTCCAAAAGAATGGTACATGGTGAGGTTGACATCCCAATCAGGGTTGGGTCACAGGTCTTTGATTCAAAGTTCTATGTGATGGATATCCGACCGTCCTATTCTTGTCTGCTGGGTCGTCCTTGGATCCACAAGGCTGGAGCGGTGACCTCCACTCTGCATCAGAAGTTGAAGTACCCGGTCAGGGGGAAGATTGTAACAGTGCAAGGGGAAGAGGAATACATGGTCAGCCACCTCAACTCCTTCAGGTACGTGGAAATGGATGGGGAGTTCATTGAGACCCCCTTTCAACATTTTGAGGAGGTGCCACAAACTTTGGCAGCAGCAGAAGCAGTGGTTGAAGAGGTTTCTCCTTTGAGGATGGCCTCCTTAAAGGACGCCCGGGCTGTGATTGAAAAAGGTGAAGATGCAAACTGGGGCAAGCTCCTTGATTTTACTCCTAAGGCTAATAAGTTTGGGCTGGGTTTCACTACAGAGGCTCAGAAGGCTGTACGGAAGGCAAGGGCTGGAAGACCTCCTGTGTTCATCACCCACTCAGGAGTGAATGCTATTGGAGAGGAAGACGAAGTGGAAGAGTCAGAGTTTGATAGCTGGATCTACCCGACGACTGATGGTGGATTGGCCAATTGGACTGCTAAAGACTTTACACCTATAACTTTTGTCACCCAGTAATGAACTTCTTTGTTTTGGCATATGTAATAAACAATAATTTAAAACTCTGTTGGCCCGGTGTCTTACCCGGGGCACCGTGGTCTTATTTGTGAGGGCTTTTGTTTGTCACTGTCATATATCATAAATAAAAGCATCGGACGTTTTTCACATTTCAAATCTTGCGCTCCTTTTCTTTCCTTTCTTTATGTATTGCAAAACAGCTGTATTTACACACACTCACTCATACAGGTTTCAATCCACCCTGGATCTCACTGGTAACGACTCTGATACTGCCAGTTATGACTTCGAAAATCCGATCAACTTAGCCGAAGACGAAGGTGAAGACGATTGCGAAGTGCCTGGTGAGCTTGCAAGACTGTTGCTTCAGGAAGAGAGGGCAATTCAACCCCATGAAGAGCCAGTGGAAACAATAAACTTGGGTACTGAGGAAGACAGGAAAGAGGTAAAGATTGGTGCCAACCTAGAGCTCAGCGTGAAGCAACGGTTGACTCAGATGCTGCATGATTATATGGAGATCTTTGCTTGGTCCTACGAAGACATGCCTGGGTTGGATACCGATATTGTGGTCCATCACTTGCCTACCAAAGAAGACTGCCCTCCGGTTAAGCAAAAGGTCCGCCGTATGCGTCCAGAGATGTCTGAGAAAATTAAGGCCGAGGTTATGAAGCAGTTTGATGCTGGGTTCCTTGCAGTGACTTCTTACCCTCAGTGGGTTGCTAATGTGGTGTCGGTACCAAAGAAAGACGGTAAGGTCAGAATGTGTGTCGATTACAGGGATCTGAACAGGGCCAGCCCCAAAGATGACTTCCCTCTACCTCACATTGATGTCCTTGTTGATAATACAGCTCAGCATAAGGTGTTCTCTTTCATGGATGGTTTTTCAGGCTATAATCAGATCAAGATGGCTCCTGAAGACATGGAAAAGACTACATTTGTTACTCAGTGGGGCACCTTCTGCTACAAGGTCATGCCTTTTGGACTGAAGAACGCTGGGGCAACCTACCAACGTGCCATGGTTGCTTTATTTCATGATATGATCCATCATGAGATAGAAGTGTATGTTGACGACATGATCGCAAGGTCCCAGACTGAGGAAGAACACCTTGATCATCTGCAGAAATTGTTTGACCGTCTGAAACTGTACAAGCTGAGGTTGAACCCGAACAAGTGCACCTTCGGAGTAAGGTCTGGAAAGTTGCTAGGCTTCGTTGTAAGTGACCAGGGAATTCAAGTGGACCCTGCTAAGGTCAAAGCTATTCAAGAGATGCCAGTTCCTAAAACAGAGAAAGAGGTCAGAGGCTTTTTAGGACGCCTGAACTACATTGCTCGCTTCATCTCACATCTGACTGCTACCTGTGAGCCAATCTTCAAGCTGCTGAAGAAAGATCAGGTAGTACGTTGGAACGATGAATGTCAGGCTGCTTTTGACAGAATCAAGGAGTATCTCCAAGAACCACCCATCCTCATGCCACCGGTTGAAGGGAGACCTCTGATATTATATCTAACAGTACTTGACAACTCAATGGGATGTGTGCTGGGGCAGCATGACGAGTCTGGCCGAAAAGAGCATGCCATTTATTACCTTAGCAAAAAGTTTACCGACTGTGAGACCCGATACTCACTGCTTGAGAAAACTTGTTGCGCTTTGGTATGGGCTGCTCGCCGGCTGAGGCAGTATATGCTGACTCACACTACCTTGTTGATCTCAAAGATGGATCCTATAAAGTACATATTCGAAAAGCCTGCTCTGTCTGGGAGAATTGCAAGATGGCAAATGATCTTGACGGAATACGACATTCAGTACACAACCCAGAAAGCCATCAAGGGAAGTGTATTGGCAGACCACTTGGCACATCAGGCAGTAGATGACTATCAGTCGATGAACTTCGAGTTTCCAGATGAAAGCATCATGATAGTAACTGATTGTGAAGTACCTGGACCGGATGAAGGACCTGAGGAAGGATCCCGATGGTCTATGCACTTTGACGGAGCCTCCAATGCTTTGGGTAATGGTGTCGGCGCCGTGATCATATCCCCTCAAGGCACTCATACTCCACTCACTGCCCGGCTATGTTTCAACTGCACCAACAACATGGCGGAGTATGAGGCGTGCATCATGGGACTCAAAGCTGCAATTGACTTAAGGATCAAGTTTCTGAGTGTCTTCGGAGATTCCGCTCTCGTGATCAACCAGATCAAAGGCGAGTGGGATACGAAACATCCGAATCTTATTCCTTACAGAGAATGTGTGTTGACAATGATCCCCCACTTCACAGAGATAACCTTTGAACACTTCCCGAGAGAGGAGAATCAGTTAGCGGACGCGTTAGCTACGATGTCTTCTATGTTCAAAGTCAAGTGGGACAACGAGGCTCCCCGGATCATCATCTGGAAACTGGACGAACCGGCATACTGTTGTGATCTCGAGACTGAATTGGTGACTGAGAAGCCTTGGTACCATGAGGTGAAGAGATATCTGGAAACTCAGGAATACCCCGAGGGTGCCTCTATCAATGATAAGAAATTCCTGAGAAGGTTCGCGGCAAAGTTCTTCCTTAGCAACGGCATCTTGTACAAGTGAAACCATGATTCAACCTTACTGCGTTGTGTGGATAAAACTGAAGCAGAAAGGATCATGGAAGAGCTACATGAGGGGACCTTCGGTACACATTCCAGTGGACATACAATGGCGAAGAAGATCCTTCGGGCAGGGTATTACTGGCCCACAATGGAAGCTGACTGCTATCAACATTCCAGGACATGCCATAAGTGCCAAATTTATGCAGACAAGGTGCATGTTCCTCCAGTTCCCCTGAATGTTCTGACCGCACCTTGGCCTTTTGCAATGTGGGGCATTGACATGATTGGTGAGATCCGACCTACGGCATCTAACGGGCATCGCTTCATCCTGGTAGCGATTGATTACTTTACAAAATGGGTCGAAGCAGCATCCTATGCTACGGTAACCAAGACTGTTGTGGCACGGTTCATTCGGCATAACCTGATCTGTCGATATGGCGTCCTTGAGAGAATCATTACAGACAACGGTACCAATCTGAATAATAAGATGATCACTGAGCTCTGCGAGCAGTTCAAAATACAGCACCACAATTCTTCTCCTTACAGACCGAAGATGAATGGGGCTGTAGAAGCAGCAAATAAAAATATCAAGAAAATCGTGTAGAAGATGACAGTGACTTATAAAGATTGGCACAAGATGTTACCGTTCGCTCTACATGGGTACCGTACCTCAGCTAGGACGTCAACCGGGGCAACTCCTTTCTCTTTGGTTTATGGTATGGAAGCAGTCTTACCAATCGAAGTGCAAATACCATCTCTCCGGATAATGAAGGATGCAAATCTGAACGAGGATGATTGGATCCAGACACGACTTGATCAGCTCAACCTCATTGATGAAAAGAGACTGGCTGCTATCTGTCATGGTCAGACGTATCAGAAACGGATGATCAGGGCATTTAACAAAAAGGTCAGACCATAGGAATATCGAGTTGGGGATCTGGTAATCAAGCGAATCATCCTTCCTTAGAGTGATCCAAGGGGCAAATGGACCCCTACGTACGAAGGGCCATTTGTGGTTAAACATGTGTTCTCAGGAGGAGCCATGATTCTAACCAATATGGATGGTGACGACCTTCCTCACCCCTCCAATGCAGACATAGTAAAAAGATACTACGCATAAAAAGACCCGCTAGGCTGACATGCCTAGGCAAAAATTAGGGCTTCCTGGCGAACCAAAAGGGTTCGGGCAAAATGAAGGGATGAAAATGAAAAAAATCTGTACACCCGGCAAGTCGAAAACCTGAAAAGGCGGCTTGGGCAAAAATGGGTATCCCGGTGGACTGAAAACCTGAAAGGGTGGTCCAGGCAAAAGTTAGGGATAAAAGCGTAATACTATGTCTCATTGATCACTTTGCATCCAGAATCCGGTATCTACATCAAGTTCAGACGGCATTGATCAGTCAGCTTCATCTTCGTTTAGGTCATCAAGTGATGAGACGCTCGGAGATATAACGGCAATAGCAGAGTTGAAACCCAGTGGGATCATCCATTTCACACAGCTGTTTTATTTTCTCTTGTACAAAACTTGTATAAACTCTCTTGTTCGGCGGCGTTCTCTTACTAGGACGTCGGCCTCTTGTACATAAAACGCCTATTTATAGGCCATTCAAAAATCAATACAAATATACTTTTCAGTTAAAAGTGCCAATTGTTTTTTTTCTTTTTCTGTTTTGTTTTGCGAAGAACGTCCAAGGTTCAATTTGTGATATATGCATTGACAATAATTTGCTAACTCATAAATATTTGCATACAAAACAAAGGATTAATTACAGGTAACATTAGAAACATGGGCAATAAAGAGTTGTCTAAGCAATCTAATTGTTCTATCCTCCAAGGTACCAAGGTAGGTTCAGCTAAAAAACATAACCAGGTATCCTAATTCCCCAGAGAGTAAGCAGTCAGTACACTCTCTCCAAGCTATATTATCAAACCTTAAGGAAGTTGAATATCCTCCAGCAGATCTCAACATTCCCCAGCAGCAATATACAAGTATCCCCGGCAGTCTTGGTCTAAATATTGTTCCCCGGAGGTATATCAAACATCCAATGGAGTCATCTCCCCAGTACAATTCAAAACTTCCCCAGGAGAGTCCAATCTAGTTCCCCAGGAAAGTTGGAATTCATCTCCCCAAGCAGTAAGCTTATCCCCAGTAGATTCTGGAAGTTTACCCCCTACAGAGCACGAACGCGTCTCCCGGCTTTATTTAAAGAGTTATTTCCCTAACAGGATATAACTGGGTTATCCTCAGCCAAAAGCCACGGAAAGATCGTCGTCGACACAGTCTTCTTATCCCCAGCGAAGTCTATTAAACACTTCCAATATAACGATGGTATCCACAGCAAGTTATCATCAACACTCAGCAAGGCATCCCTCTTCCCACAGAGTATTGCTTCCCAGCATGGTCGCTAGAGTATCTTTTCTCCCCGCAGAATCTTCCATCTTCCAAGTTTATTCCGCAACGGAGTCATCTTCTCCTACCGGTATTCTTGCAGTTATCATCCCCAGCGGAAGCAAAATCTATTCTTCAACATCAGCCCAGGATATGACTTCCCGGCACCCGTCAAGGATTTAATTTCCTAGACGAAAACATACATTCATAAAACATCACATACATCATTATAGCATGCATAGACGCATTATATCATACAAATCTCATTTATGTTGAGAACATCATTGCTTGATCCATATCATGCATTGCATATGACTGACCTTTACCTTTCAGGAAAGATGCAGTTGAAATTCTCAATCATATTTCAAGACCTAGACCGGTTCAGTTAATCAACTCCAAAGATTTCTTATCCAGTCCCAGGCCTTCTCTAGTCCAGCTAAATCGACTCCCAACAGATTTTTCTGATAAAGACTTAGTAGAAGTTATCCCAGATTATAATTTCCTATGGTTCCCTCTCCGACGGTGAGTGAGGTGATAATTCTTTTCCTATGGTTCCCTCTCCGACGGTGAGTGAGGTGATAATTCCTTTTCAGATGGTTCCCTCTCCGACGGTGAGTGAGGTGATAATTCCTTTTCAGATGGTTCCCTCTCCGACGGTGAGTGAGGTGATAATTCCTTTTTCTATGGTTCCCTCTCCTACGGTGAGTGAGGTGATAATTCCTTTTCAGATGGTTCCCTCTCCGACGGTGAGTGAGGTGATAATTCCTTTTCAGATAGTTCCCTCTCCGACGGTGAGTGAGGTGATAATTCCTTTTCAGATGGTTCCCTCTCCGACGGTGAGTGAGGTGATAATTCCTTTTTCTATGGTTCCCTCTCCGACGGTGAGTGAGGTGATAATTCCTTTTCAGATGGTTCCCTCTCCGACGGTGAGTGAGGTGATAATTCCTTTTCAGATAGTTCCCTCTCCGACGGTGAGTGAGGTGATAATTCCTTTTTCTATGGTTCCCTCTCCGACGGTGAGTGAGGTGATAATTCCTTTTCAGATGGTTCCCTCTCCGACGGTGAGTGAGGTGATAATTCCTTTTCAGATAGTTCCCTCTCCGACGGTGTGTGAGGTGATAATTCCCTTTCAGATTATAATTGCCTATGGTTCTCTTCCCGATACTGCGAAGATGGTAAGTCCCACCAAGATTTTCTCAACGAGCGTTGTTGAAGTTAAAGTCAGCCAAGGTTCTCTTACCGTTCATACTAAGGTAGTAACCATCCCTGGTTCATTCATCATCTTGTGAAGCTCCAGACTCAGCTCCTGTAACCAGTCAGGACACATCTATACCAAGCATCTGAAAACTAGCTCCTGCAACGTGTCAGGTACTCATTTTTCTTTTTGCAGGTATGCAGGTTCTCGCTAAGGAATCTCTTATGCGATCTACATCCAGATGGCATCTATAAGCCCATCATCCTATTCATCAACCTCTAAATGGCATCTATAAGCCCATTCCATCATCACACTGCTACTATGTGAGCGCAAATTTCTGGGCACTCTAGTGTTCAATCATCTTCTACCCTCGGATTACGAAAGGCACATCAGCCAATCTGCATCCTCAGGTCTAAGAAGATTGAACAGGGGCAACTGTTGTACCCCAAAATTTGCCCTCCCATATTCTTCAAGAAAATGCCAAGTCAAGCTTCAAAATTCCCCAAGGGTTGCACAGTCAAGGGCCTCCTAAGCAGTCAAAATTAGGGTTATTGTTCTGATCAAGAGAATGAGGTTTCCAAGGGCCCAATCAAGTCTCACATGCCTACAAATATGGTCAAGCATCCTCATATCAAGTTTCAAGACTTTCAGCACAAAATTGCACAGTCAAAAACCCTAATTGCACTACAGTCAACTGTAGGGGCAAAATGGTCATTTGACAGTCAAAAGTTCAAATTTTTTGTCAACATATCATTTTGAAGCCACAAACATCATTTGATCAATGCTTGATCATGATTCTCAAAATTTGGCTCAGAAATCATCAAGAAGCAAAAGTTTCTATTTTTGGACAGTTGAAAAAGTCAACTGAAATTGACCAGGGCATAACTTTCACATGGATTATCAGAAAAATTCCATCCAAAGCTCAATTTGAAGAGAAAGACATTTCCTACAACTCATCTTCACACTCCAAGTCCAAGAAATGCTCTCACAAAAAGTTATCAATTTCAACATTATAGGTCATTTTCAAAAGTCAACAAAAAGTGACTTTAAGTCAAAGGCCATAACTTGAGATTGGTAAATCAAAATGACATGGTACCAAGGACATTGTTTAGAGGACTCAAAGACCTTTCCAAAATGTCCAAGAACATGAGCAAAGCTTAAAAATTGAGCAAGTTATGCATTGGAGAAGTTTGGAAATTTTTGTGAAAGGGCCAAAATCATTTATCCTTGAAATCTCATTTTTGACAAAAAGGGCCCACTTTTTCCACTTGAATTGACTTGGCCATGCTTCCCACGTGTCCCACCTTTTATTTCAGATTTTTTTATTAATTTTTTCATTTTTATTGATTTTATTGGATTTAATTAATTTTAAATTTTTTAAAATCAAAAGAAATTCAAAAAAATTAATTTAAAGGAATATTTGGTTTTGATTAACCTTGAAGCATCATTATATGCCTACCAAATTCGTGCAAAGGAGCAAACAAGGCAAGAATTCAAAAATGGACTCAAAAATGGAAAGTTGGTTATGGAGTTTGATGGAGAATCTTGGAATTTAAGGCTATGCATTATGGAGCCATAATTTCTCTTCCTACACATTGCATAAGACCTATACAATTGATAGAGAACAAGATTGGACAAGAAGCTGCGCAGGAACCTTGAAAACAAAACTCACATTTTTGCAAAAAATCTCAAATCTGAAAACCAAGTTAGAGGTGGTTTCAAGCCACGATTCTCATCCCATTAGCTTCCTTGAGCATCATTGGACGTATTCCAATCAAAAACATCAATCCAAACGCTGTGAAACGGTATCCAGAAGTCACCCTTTTGCCATTTTTTTTCATTGTCGTGTTTTAATATCCATGCATATTCATAACATTTTGCTTATATATTCATGACCAGTGAAGTGTTTGCAAGCTAACCCATGCGTTTAATTATGTTTTTGAGCTGTATAGACGATTTCGCCATGGTTGATTTCTAGGGTTACAGGACCTTGGAATTGGGGCTTTTCACCCAAGGAAAAATTGAGACTCATGACCACCATCACTCAACTCAGCGCTTCTGGACGATCTCAAATGTACCCTCGCGCTTAATTTATGAGCGTCTGAGCTCTAATCGCTATTTTTTGTAAGGGCCTTTTCTGAAACGGTGTAAAAACTGTTGCCAATGCTTTGACATTTTCAGGAAAATAAAACATTGGGGAAGACGATTGTTTGTCATGCTCTGATTGGTTGGTTTGAATCCAGCGCGCATTTTTTTATTTTTATAACACTAACGCGTTATTTTGTTTATAAATTTTGTTTGTTATTTAACTTACAAAGAAACAACTTGGCAAAGTTGGTAGGCGTGTAGGTGGATAACCAAGAGGACCTGGGTTCGATCCCAGGTCTTCACTCTCTTCATATTATTTTGTGTTTAGTGATTCCATGCAGGATCAGCATCAAGGCACATCATGCGCTCTCAACATCAAACCATTCACAAAGCCAGGGAGATCAAATCAAAGGCTCAGATCTGAAGACCATGATGGGTCCTAGTCAAAGCTACCACACGTGGCCTGAAAAAGTCAAGCAAGGCCTCAGTAATGGGCCAGAAATTGCTGGGGCCAACCTCCAAATTAGGGGCTTCACCCCCTTTGGGTTTGCAATTTTCTTTCTTTTCTTTGTTCTTTTTTTATTATTTTTATATTCTTTTAATTGTTGCTTTTTTTTTTAATTAATTAATATTTTCAAAATATAAAAAATACCAAAAAAATCAGAAAAAGATAAAAAAATAATAATTTTATTTTAGTATTAATTTTGTAAATAAATCCCCTAATTAATTTAGTTTTAATTTTAGGTTGTTTAATTTAATTCTTTTTTCACAATAAACCAAAAAATAATAAAAATAGACTATTAGCACTTTTTCTTCCTTTTTTTTTTTAATTAATTAACTATTTTCATCATAAGTACCATTGACCATTAATTTTGTAAATAAAATTTATAATTAATTTAGTTTTAATTCTAGGTTTTAACTTTAATGCATTTTCTTTAATAAATTAAAAACAATTAGAATTAGAATTAATTATTTGGCTTTTAATTAATTTAATTTTCTTTAATGCCATAAATACAAAAACATAAAAAATAGGTCTTTCCTTTTATTTAATTTAATTATTTTAATAGTTTTATTTTAATTCCTTAAAGGGTCCAACGCCCTCGCATTCGATCATATTTTCCTTTTTTCGCGCGTTTTATTTATTTCTGTTGTAAATATAATGTACTTGCTCCAAAGCCCTGTAATAGTTAATTAGGCATTTATTTTCTGCAATTTATTTTAAATCGGGTCTGGATTAATTTGGCGTTGTAGACCCGCGCCTTTGTAATAGCGTAGGACCTTTATTTTTTCCCGCACTTAAAATTCCCGCACCTTTAACTGCTAAACAATAACATGAAAGAATGAATGCTCAAAAAATAAAATCAAAACGTAGATCACCAATGCATGACAAGACAAACAATAAACTGAAAATGACACACAATTCACACACCACCCCTAGGGTACGCTTCACTGTTGCCTTGCCCCTCGAAAGGTGATCGTCGAGTAGAGGATGTCTTAGTAAGTCCTCATGATCCGGGAACCTGGCATGAGGGTAGCTTCTAAGGTGTCTTCCCATTGCTCTGGTGATCACCATGTCCCTACAAACTCGAATTGACCCGAACACCTCCAACGGTGGTGCTACCTACCTCTCAATGGTGGGATGGCACTACTTTAAAGGACATCTACACAGACGAATTCCTTAGGGTAGGTAGATTCTCATAGATACTTGCTCTTTTCAAAAACAAACAAAATACTTTTCACACCTACACTTTCTAAAAGTTTTCAAACAAATTTTTCATACACTCTTGAGGACAGATACAAGAGTTACTTAGAAATTTTTTCAAACGAAACTTTTTTCAAACCCACTCACACTTTGAAAAGCAAACAAACATTTTGAAAACACAATGAGCAAGTATCTAAGAGCCCATGGATAACCATGGATAGAAAGGGTGCTAACACCTTCCCTTTCTATAATCTACCTCCCGAACCGAGAGCAATCTCTATAAGGAATTTTTCTGTGCTTTTGTCCTTTCCATTTGGAGAAAATAAAAGACGGTGGCGACTCTTGCTTACCGCGACATTTCGCGAAACCAGCTAAAAACAGTCAGTTCCAGATCCACTGATCACACCTGTTATCCGTTATTTCCATAAGATTCTAGCACATGCCATTTTCGGAAAAGAACAGAACCGCATTGCCGTATCTAAAGATGAGATATTTTTGCTGCAGTGCATGACCCAGGGCCGACCTGTAAATGCAGTGCCATTCCTGATGCAGACATTTACCCGCTTTGCTGAGAACCCTAGAGAGCCAATCATCATAGGAGGCCTTGTTACCATGATTGCTAACGCCCTCGGACTTAGATACCAGCTACATAGGAGCACACAATTTGTTTCAATCCACCCTATAAACATTGATTTTTGTTTCCACCTACGAATAATAGGTAACCTAGGTCTTGCACCCTTTGATTACTTGATAAGGGACGAAGTAGTCACGGTATTTACACTTCCTAACCATGCCAAAACAAGTGCCCAAAATCACGACAATTGGTTGTAGGAGCTTAACCCTCCCGACCACCCTTCGACACCTGTAGGAGCTTATCATTTTCTTTTATTTTTAGTTACTTTGAAACAATTTGTCATGAATTTATTCATCTATTCAATTAAAGTTTATTTTAATTTCTTTCCCAGTTTACTGTTTTATTTATTGTCTGCGTTTCTTCGCAATATTTCTATTTCATTTTATACTGGTAATTAGCATTACAAATTTAATTATTATATCACCTTTATATTTAAGCCTCTAATTAATTAAAATAAATCATTAAAATATTTCAAACAAACCAATAATATATATTAATTCTTCAAAAAACCAATTACCAAGAAAAAACAATAAACACATACACTCTCCAACGGTCCTGTAACGGTAATATTATTTATGACTCTGTCTGCGTTACGACCGTCACACCCTTGTGACGAGCGTAACGCGCCTCTTTACCTCATGACGAGCGTCACACACTTGTGACGACCGTCACGCAAACAGAGACCACAACGGCTATTGCAGGGAACCGTTCCAACTTTCCCCTTTATAAATCCATTTCCTTCCTCCATTGTCACCACACCACACGAAAAACCACCCTTTCACTCCATTTTTCTTCTAATTTCTAAACCCCCAACACCAAATTACCATCCTTACAATATCCCATTCTCACATTCCCAAATCAAATCCTACCTCTACCATGGCAAACAACCCACACGCTCAAGCCATCAATTTCAGAATCGGCGAACCTGGGGAGAATCAACGAGCAAAGTTTCAAAAATTCCAACGTCGAGGTCTCCAACCCACAAGGTACGTTGACATCGACTGCCTACGGAGTTTGGGACTACTCGACAGTGTCCGTCGATTATTACAAAGCGTGGATTTGTGGAACCTCTGTCGTGAACCAAGACCAATCTACGAAACTCTTACTCTTGAGTTCTTGAGTTCGTTTGCTTACCTCACTCCGCCGGGTGTCACAAACCAACTGTCAGGCATGGCAAAATTTTGCATGTTTGGAGTTGAGCACCAGTTTCCTCAATCCGACATCGCGAGGCTTATGGGATTTTGTTCGGACGAAGGTGCTCATTTTCGGGTACCGGATAGTTTTGGTGAGGAGGCTTTCAACTTGTGGCACAGTTTAACGAACATCCGTGTCGGATCCTACGACCACCTCAACGCCACCCACATTCACAATCCGGCCATCCGCTACTTCCATCGCATTCTTAGTAACACCATATTTGCCCACGACAGCAACCATAAGCTCAACTCCAAGGAGCTCTTCTTTCTACATTGTGTGTTCACTGGGTAAAAGATAAATGCCGCCCCGTTCCTACTTGCTCACATCCACTCTATTTGTGCTAGAGGTGGAAAACCTTTCTATTTCGGAGGGCTGGTTACTTCAATTGCCATTGGTCTAAATTATGGTGCTGCTCTTGCAACCTTGCCTTCTATGGCATCGGCTTTGCTAACCTTGGATCACTGCAAAGCCGCACACCTCATCTACGAGCGGGAAGACGGCAGATTCCACCCCGTAATTAGGAATACTGTCTATCAGAATATCATTTTGCCGAACAGGGACCGAATCGATCCAAGTAACCGAGCAAACTGGTTGTTCGACCCTGAAGTTCCCGCAGAGCCTGCACCTGCCCATGAAGACCAACCTGCAGCCGCCGCTGACGATATACAAGAAGAGTTAGATAGTGCTCCGCCTGTCCACGACATTCCAGGATCCTCATTTTCACCTCCTCCTATCAATCTTGAAGACATCCTCCGCGCCCTCCACATGGAAAATCAAATGAATGCGGCGCTTGAAAGGAGGCAAGCTGAACAATTCGAGTCTCTGTGCGCCCCAAACGCTCAGATCTTGACTGGGCAGCGCAACATGAATGAGAGGTTAGATGAGGCCCTGTCAGAGCTTAACGCCTTGAGGATAGATATGAACACCTTTGGCTTCCAAGACACCGACACTGAAGCCACTCCTACCAGACGCTCCCGCACCAGGAGTAGAGGACGTGGTCACCAGTAGTCTTTCTTTAATTTCTATGTAATTTGTTATTTTTCTGTTTCATTTCTTTTCCTTTTGTTTTTGTAATTGTACTTCCCCGCATATATACCGCAACATTGAGGACAATGTCGGATTTTGTATGGGAGAGGTACCTTTCAATCTTTAATAAAACTAGTAAATTCTTCCGATATGTCTCGATTCAAATTCTTCGCTTTATTTTGCCATACCGAAAAAAAATTTATATGCGCATTAGCCCGACATACCTATTTTAACGAAATCTCAGTTGAGGAAGTCGAAAACGACATAACAAGATCGATACGGTTCTGTCACCGTAGACTTCCTACTTACGCGATCCGTTTCAATAACCATTATACCGATATCTGGAGTTTCAAGTTCTAGAAGTAACCCCTAGTAGTTTATACTAGCAGTCAGCACCGTCTTGACACAAACCACGTGGAGAATCGATGAATATAAGTGTTTGATGCTTGATTCTAAAAATATCCTTCCTATCTCGCTGCTAAAAGAAAAGAAAATCTGTGTACCAGAATATACGGGAACATATAAGAGCCGAGCAAATAATGAAGGAATCCAGTGTTGGTTGGTTCAGAGGTATCTGGTTCTGAACTCGGTAGGGCGTGCTACGGCCCGATCCCCCACAACCTCCAATTTGGATAACATATGTAGGGTTGCCACATTTATGTACCAGACCCCGTGCTAAAGGATCAAAGTCACTAACCGGTTACTCCACTACGTGCGTGCTAAGGCAAAGGGCCTAATGTGATTGTGCCAGAACGAAACCGGGTGAAATAGATACGAGGAACTCCGGGCAGAGTTATAACAGAACTGTTGGATAGCTCGTTTAAAATGGAAGTCTACGGGTAAGCTTATTGCTTGCGTCATTAGCGTATCTTTAGTGTTTTACTCAAGTATTGGCCGAACCAACGAGGATTTCCCGAAACCACTTTTAAAATCCAAGGTATGTCATGCTTATGTGCTCGACGAAAACTTGTCTGACCTTTTGAATGACTATTTGCTTGAGGACAAGCAAAGGTTTAAGTATGGGGGAATTTGATAACGAGAAAACCTATCGTATAATTAACATGCTTTTTACCGATTTTATATTTCATTAAGTCGTCTAACCCCCGATTATTCCAAGATTATTTGTCTTTTTGCAGATATAACACTTGTCGACTCAAACCGATGAAAAAGGACAACATGAAGAAAGCTAGACGAAAAACAAAGAGAAAAAGAATAAAAAAATACAAAGTTTGGACTTCTGGATCTGTGACGGTCGTCACGTCCCTGTGACGGGCGTAACACCCCACAACATAAGGAAACGCTCGTCACACACACCTGACGAGCGTAAGGCACCACTTCAGCGTGTGACGAACGTCACCCACCTGTGATGACCGTCACGCGCATGAAGGTGGACGTTATGCATGGATTGAAGACGTGGGCGTGAAGGGAAGACTCGTTCTCCCTTTTTCTACTGAATCTCCTATTTTCTTGCCACCACTATTACTGCTCCTACATTTTCTCCACGAAGACTTCATCAAGAATTCAAATTAAACTGCTGATTTTTCCTGCTATATATATGAGTACCAAGGCACAGTTCAAGGGTCGAAGAATTTTCTACAGACCAAATATCTATTTTTCTGCATTATTTCTATTTCCTTGTTTTTGAGCTTTTTCTATATTACTGTAATTTCTATTTCAAGCTTTAGTCTAGGTGTTAATTCTTCATTCAAGAATTAACACAATTTATTTACTGCAATCAAGCTTAAGGAATATTGTAACACTCCAAGATTACCATAGCAACGTTATTTCCAGGTTTTTATTGCAATTAATATTTATTCATTCTTGTATTATGCCAATTATTTCTATGGAATATATTTTGAATTGCATTGGTATTAAATATATTATGTCCGGCTAAATTATTCGTACCGGTATGTGACTCTTAAGAACCGAAAGAATTCGGTGATACCTTGGCCAAAAATATTTATAAAACAATTTCTGGTTTCCAATTTCCAAGATTAATTTAACTACCCTTGTCACGAGAGTGAGAGGTTAATTAATACGATTTTGCCACGAGAGTGGGAAATTAATTAAGGCAAGAACCTGCATGCGAGAGCTGGGGTTCAACCCAGATAGTGGTAACGAAACATTGATTTTTAAATACACGAGAGTGTTTTAATAAATTAATTAAATTCAAATTGTTTTCAAAAAGTGTTATTAAATTTAAAGTGCATCCACTAGGTTTAGTAGCATAACTTATTTCATGAACACGAGAGTGTATGTCTCAGGTTTTTAAACAATTAGCTTTTACCGAAATACTTTATAGGCTAAGCGATTCACCGAATTCCCAAAGTCCGATTATCAAATACCGGTATAACTATTACTATTATTTTTAATTAAACTGTTTCCCCCAAAAATCGAATATTCATCGCTTAGTTAAACAAACTGTAGCATTATATCGTATGCGATTGATCCTCAGTCTCTGTGGGTTCGATAATCTTTTAAAACTAGAACGACTGAATTGTATACTTGCAGTTAGTATCCCGACAGACTCATAAAGTCCCGATCAATTCCTCAAGAAATTTGGTCAAATCACAAAAAGGGCAAAATGGTCAAAATTAGGGTTTTGACTGAGGAAGGGCAATTTATGATTTTTAACCTAGAAAATGACCAATTGAGTTCAAGCATGATTTCAAGGATTCAATGGCATCATCTGGACTTAATTACATGGCTCAAAACATCTCAAATGCATTGGATTAACAGATGAAATTTGCAGTCAACTGATCAAAAGTCAATTGTACACTGAAAAGTCAAACTTTGACTTTTTTGGTCAAAAATCAAGTACCAAGGGTCCTAATTTATCAAAACATTTCCAAATGTGAAACTTGTTCATCAAGAAATCCAAATTTGAAAATTAGGGTTTGATTTTGAAAATTTTCATAACTTAGAAATTTTCTAAGTATGAAAATTTTCTTATTTTTTCTCAACTTTACACCATTTTTACACCATGGTGCATATTGATTCAAGGAAAGTTCCCAACATGAAAGTTGTAGACCTCCATGAAATCTACAATTTTTCTTCACAAAGTTTTCCCTAAAGATGCTTGGATCTCAAGATATAAATTTGTGAATACATGGTCATGAACTTCTTAACTTAGTGAAATTTTGCCCTAATTTAGGCAGGTTTTGGACCCAACTTCATGGAAATTTTTCACCTAGTTCCAAGAGTTATCTCAAAATGAATTTCAAAGATGAATTATAGATCACATTGAAATCTTTCCAAAATGTCCAAGAACTCCTCAAGATCATTTTTGAGTAGGGAGAATCGAAGAGAGGAAGTTGGCATTTTCTCACTTTTTGTTCAAGCCATTTCATGAAGAACCAAGTTGCAAATCAATCCTAGGCTGGCTAATTCATGTTGTACAGGTCCTAAACTTTCTCCACACTCCTTAATTAAATGCTTAATCAGTTGACAAAGCCTTTATCCATGCTTTTGAACCTTTATCCAACTTGTAATTCCACTTATAGCAAAAAGGTTCCATTGTCATTTTCATAAAGAACCACTTTTACAAACTTTACATTTTTGAGCTTTGAACCTGTCCCCTTGATGTATACAAACCACACAGGTCTCAAGAAAGTTGTACAAACCCATACCAACTGTAAGCAAGCTGGTACAAGCATGTGAAGCTTTGGTCTTGTCACTTTGCTTCAAGTACAAGAAAGTTGGTAAAAAGGCTAGCATTGGCAGATCTGTTGGGAAGCTGACCTAAGATCATCTCAATACTAATTACAAACTATATGCAACACATAAAACACCAAGCCAAGACCTGAAACACGCAGAGCAAGAAAAATATCAAAAATTGTCCAAAATATACAATTTCTGCACAAACACATCCCGCTTCCATTTGGCTCATGCGTTTTGTGTTTAGATCATTCCAATACCTTACATACTTGATATCAAAGCCATCTAAACCATCATCCCTGTTCTGTATTCTCTTTTCCACCATCTGCCATTGTTGACTTTGAAGCTTGCAGTTGGACTTGGTCAGGGAGTTCTAGCCACTTTCAGAGCAAGGCAAGGTTTGGAATAGATTTAGGGAAGCTCAAGGAAGCTCAAGCAAGCATCAGGCCTCCATTAAAGTCACTATATTTCCATACACGATTCCAGCTGAAGGAGGTAAATTTTCAAACTCTATCTCCTTGTACAGGCAACCTTATGCCATGATCTGTGAATAAAAAGTGTAGTTCTCATCATAACGAAGCTATACATATCATTATCTTGCATTGATTTTACTTGTGCTGAGAGAATTTGGAAGTTGAAATCTCTGAAAATATTAGGTTGGAATTTGGGGCTTTTAAAATTCTCTTTGATATTTGATAGTTAGATTACATAACTTATATGGTTGGATTCGTGAGTTCAAATGCTACATTTTTCATGTTATAAGTTTTCATTTTTATGGAAGCATGAGGAAGTTACAGGGGATCCGACCAAGGCTTGAGGAAGAAGATGAAACAGGGCAAGGGCGCGTTTTGTAATATGTTGTTTTTGTTTTAGTAAAGACAATGGATGTATGGCCACCCCAGTGGTAAAGCAGCGCGCTGGTGAGACCCATGTCCTGGGTTCGAACCTGCGCGCTACTTTTGCATTTTGGCATTTTTTTTCCTTTTCAGTTTTTTGACATTTTTTGCAGGTTTGGGCTTTTGCTATGGGCCAGTGTTTTTGCTCATCATCACCATTAATCTGCTATCTTACCCCCTGCCAACTTATTTCATATTTTATTTTTTTATTTATTGTTTTACTTCCATATTTTATATTTTAATTATTTTCTTTAATGATTAAAAATCCTAAAAAATAATTTAATCATATTACACTTTTATTTTATTTTTTTTATTATTTCTCACATAAAAATATAGTTTATTTTAATAAGATATAATTTATTTTTCTTAATAAATTTGTAAATATAATTGAATATACTTAGTATTTTTATTTTGCATTTCATATTTATAAATCCCTATTTTTTGCATACATACAAAACTTTATATTTTATTACAATATTATTGATTATTTTTACACAAAAAGATACACAAAATAATAATATAGAAACTTTATTTTCTTTTAAATAAAATTAGGGTTAAACCCCTTTCAAAAATTAAATCTTTTTCGTTATATTTTTTAGGTTTAAATTAAATATTCTTTTACACAAAAATAAGACATCAAAAAATCTTTTTACATGTACATTACATTACACTTTAAATATTGTATTGTATTTATCTTAAATTCGTACAAATTCGATTTGGTTGTAATAATGTATTTAACTTTATATTTGTGCAAATCCCCATTCAAACTTGTATTCCCCCCTCCCATAAAATTGTTGTAATAGCTTAGTATATTTACATTACGCAATTTATCGCTTTCATATGCCATGATTAGTAATTAGGGTTTGCATGACAAGAACAAAACAAAGCAAAATAGAACACTCTAAATACAAGACAAAATCAAAAGCATGAAAATAATACACTTTCACATAAGCACCCTTAGGGTTTCCCCACTTGGTTGCCTAAAACAAAAATGGCCATGTTACGCATGCGAAGTATCTTGGCAAAACAAAACAAAATAAGATCATAGTCCCTCGATGACGCTATTCAAAAGTTGCCTTACAAAAATGATCTTGGTCCCTCAAAATGCTAAGATACTTTGCAAACATTGCTAATCATGTTATACGATGACCCACGCCCGTCCCGTTTACATCCAAAGATAGGGTTGCTTACCAAATCAATGGTAAGACAACAATGTCAAAGGAATAGAAAATACATAGGAAAGACATTTTAGTAGGTAGATAGCTTCTAGTTACTTGCTCCCTTTCAAACAACAAATCCTTGCTATTTTTCAAAACAAACACACACACATTTCAAAAACATCTTACAAACATTGAAAAAAATATCAAAAGACAAACATCTTTGTATACATTCTTACAAACGAGAATCATTACAAAGATTGCCTAGACGAATGGCCTCTTTTACAAAATACTTTCAAAACCACACCAAACACATTTTCAAACAAACAAAAGCAAGTGATCTAATCAAGTAACTAAGAGCCCATGGAAAACCATGGATGAAAAGGGTGCTAATACCTTCCCTTTTCATAATCTACCCCCCGAACTCAAGAAACAATCTAAAAGGTCTTTCTTGTGCTTTTTCACCTTTCCTTTTGGATAAAAGAAAAGTCTGTGGCGACTCTTGCTAACCGCAACATTTGCGAATACAAACGCAAAACCTCAAGTCAGTTCTCCCACCGCATCACACCTTACAAATGGACCATTGTGCCTCGGGTAAGACACAAGGTTTTAAGAGTGCGAATTGTTTTTGAATATTACAGATCCAACAAAATGTAAAGATAAATTATTGTGGGATAAAAGTGATTGGGACGAAGTCTCTAGCCTCCCAATTGCTGAGTCCTCCATTGACAGTCGGAAAGATCCAATCCTCCAGGTTGCAATCATCTTCACCATCTTCTACCGCGTTGACCTCATGGTTTCTAATCTTCAAGGGTGGCCCTCCAGCACAGACACGGCGTACAACCTTTTGAGCACTTGAAGTGAAACCTAGGCCAAACTTGTCAGACTTATACGGGATATCCGGAAGTTGCCCCCAGATGGTGCATCCACCTTCCTCTTCCACTGCTTTGGCGTCCTTTAGTGATGACACCCGGAGTGGAGGTCTTGTAATATTGGGTATATGGGACACAGTCTTGGTCACTGCCACCTCTTGGGGGACCTCTTCGAAGTGTTGAAATGGAGTTTCAATGAATTCACCATCCAATTCCATATATCTGAAGGAATTGAGATGGTTGATCATGTATTCGTCCTCTCCTTGGACAGTGATAATCTTCCCTTGAACCAGATACTTCAGCATCTGGTGCAATGTAGAGGTAACAACGCCAACATTGTGGATCCATGGCCATCCTAGCAGACAGGAGTAAGAAGGGCGGATATCCATTACATAAAAGGTTGAATTGGAAGTTTGAGTCCCAAACTTTATGGGGATATCCACATCCCCGTGCACCATCCTCTTCGAGCCATCAAATGCCCTTACTACTATGTTGCTTGGCTTTAATGTTAGCCCCTCGCAGTCAAGTCTGTCAAGAGCTTTTTTCGGTAATACATTTAAAGATGAGCCAGTGTCGACCAAAACATGGGCCAGAGTTGTGCCCCTACATTCCACAGAGACATGCAAGGCCTCATTGTGCTTTCTTCCCCTCGGTGTTAGATCAGCATCCGAGACACCTAGGCCATTATCTGCTGTCAAGCTGGCTACGCAGTCTTGGAATTGATCAGCAGACGTCTCTTGAGACACATGGGCCGTTTTTAGGAACTTCACCAAGGCTTTCGCATGTGCCTTGGAACACAGTAGTAATGCCAGCATGGAGATTTTGGAGGGAGTTTGCCTCAATTGTTCAACTACATCGTAGTCGCTCCTCTGTATAATTTTTAGGATCTCCTCCATTTCTTTCTTGGAAGTTTCGGGGATAGTCAATGGTTGGGCCTTCGTCCGGACAGGCTCGACCAAAATACTTTTTCCTCGAGTTTCAGCAACAGGAGTGTGATCGCTGGATTTAGAACTGACTGTTTAAAGCTGGTTTCGTGAAATGTCGCGGAAGCAAGAGTCACCACCGTCTTTTATTTTCTCCAACATGGACAGGACAAAAGCACAGCAAAATTCCTTATGAGAATAGTTCTCGGTTCGGGAGGTAGATTTATAGAAAGGGAAGGTGTTAGCACCCTTTCTATCCATGGTTATCCATGGGCTCTTAGGTACTTTCTCTTATGTTTTCAAAATGTTTGTTTGCTTTTCAAGTGTGCATGGTTTTGAAAAAGTTTCATTGAAAACTTCAATTCGACTCTTGTATCAGTCCTCAAGAGTGTTGTGAAGCGTTTGTTTTGAAATCTTTTAGAAAGTGTCAGTGTGAAAAGATGTTTTGTTTATTTTTTGAAGAGAGCAAGTACCCAGGAGTTGTCTACCTACCCTAAGAAATTAGGCTGTGTAAATGTCCTTAAGGTAGTGCCATCCCACCATTGAGAGATAGGTAGCACCACCGTTGGAGGTGTTCGGGTCAATTCGAGTTAAGGGACATTGTGGTCACCAAAGCAATAGTAGGACACCTTAGAAGTAACCCTAATGTCCTAGATCCTTTTTAATCCGAGGCAACTGTTTCGAGGCAACCGGATCTTTAGACATCAGAGCGACTGCTAAAACGTCCTATACTTGACGACCACGTTTCGAAGGCAACGAGTGAGGCGTACCCTAGAAGTGGTGTGTGCGTTTGTGTGTTGTTTTCATGTTAACATTTATCTTGGATCATGGCATTTATGAGCTACGCTTGTTTTTAATTAACCATACATTCTTTCATGCAAGTTTAGCAGTTAGGAGTGCGGAAAATTAAAAGACGGAAACATAAAAGCTACGCTATTACAAGGCGCGGGTCTATACATCGCCAAAGTACAAAGACCCGTTTTTGATAAAATATGCGGAAAGTAAAGACGGAAAGATAAACCTAATTACTATTACATCCGAGAAACAGTTACATAATAACCGAAAGAAATAATGCGCAAAAGAATTAAATTGAACGTCCGAGGGTTTTGACCCTTTGCTTGAAATTAAATGCAATTAAAGCATAATTAATTATTTAATTAAAGAAAATGTTTTTATGTTTTTGGTATTTAATGAAAATAAGAAAAAGAAATTAAAGAAAACCCTAGTTCTAAATTATTTTAAATTATTAAAGAAAATATTAAAGTTAGGCTAATTAACTAAATTATTTAATTTACATGTTTATTTACAAAATAATAGTAATAATAAATAATGATGGAAATAATTAATTAAGAAAAAAAGTAAAAAAAAGGTCAAAAAACCTAATTCTATATATTTTATTTATTAAGAAAAAGAGATTAAATATAAACCTAAATTAATCTAATTAATTGTTAGCATTTATTTACAAAAATAAATTAATGAGTAAATTAATAAATAATTAAACATATTTTTGTATTTTTGATTTTCTGGTTTTATTATGAAAATTATTTTTATGGTGAATTAATGAAAACAATTAAAAACAAAAAAAGAATTATAAATGAAATTGAAACAAAATGCAAACCAGGGGGTATCAGGCCCAGAGAGGAGGTAAGATTGAAGAATTCTGGCCCATTATAGCACAAGGCCTCATTGACTTTTAGGGATCACGTGCGTGTTGGCTAACTGAAGCACACCATGGAATTCTTTCTGAAGCCACCGGATTGATCTCATGTCCACTTGGCAGGCCTAAGCGTGAGGGTGCAAGGTGAGCTATTGAGTGAGCGCTGGACTTGAACACGTTAGGACAAAAATCATGAAATATATGGGGGGACCTGGGAATCGAACCCAGGTCCCTATACCTGCAAGACACCTCATTAACCAACTGAGCCAGGCAACGCGCTTGTTATATGGATAGACAAAAATATAATATACAAACAAACAATGGTCAGTGGTATAAGACAAAAAGCGCGCCAGATATTTGAACCTCCCAATAGCGTAAGGCCACGTCCATCTTCTTCCTTGTTTTCCCTGCAATCATGAATAAGATAGCGGGGGTTTTAAACCCCCACTAAGTGGAACCTGTGAAAATAGCGATTACGCCCATGGGTTAAATAAATTGAGTGCGAGTACTTGGTTTGCTTCGTCTTGAGCTTCTAAATTCAACTGTATAGGTCTAAAGGTCCAATTTTTCCATACAAGGAAAGCCCTATTTTGGAGCTTCTGAAAACCTAACTTTCGTCCATGGTGGATTTGGCTACAGGCAGTGTTAGTCCAATTAAACGTTACCAATCGCTTCAGAAAGATGTTAGTAGCATAAATCAATAATCAAAACACATGAATGATGCGTGGAAATTAAAAATCGATTATGGAAATGTTTGTGACAAGCGTGAATCTGTTCTACCGATTCTTGGAGTATGGGGACTTGTTCTTGATGCCAATAGTTTCCTGGAAGGTCCAGCAACGTGTTGGAATACTTTTTATGTTTTGAAACGTCCTGCAACTATGATTTCAGTTTTCCAAATTTCTTGAGTTTTTTGCAACTTGGTTATGGAGCATGAGCAGCTTTTTTCGTGTCTGTATGAATTAGGTTAGCTTGTGCATATGTATGTGAATCATTCTAGGTCAAAAAACAAGCCCATAACCCATGAATTTATGATTTGAATCTTTGATTGCCAATCATGTATTTTTCAATCTTTTTCCTCCATAATACCTTGCCAATCATGGATTTTTTTCTTTTTTGGATGTGAAACGACTTGGCCAGCTTGCCCTAGTTTGATCTGCTGCACAAAAGATTTGAAAAAGCATTATTTGATATTTTTCTATAATTAAAACTAATTAAATGAATTAATAAGAATAAAAATTCAATTAATTAATTAAAAATAAGAAAATAAATCCTTTTAAGCTAAATGGGTCGTGCATAGGCTTTGGGTAATGATTCAAGGAAGAATTTGAGGCCCATTAGCAATTTTGAAGCTTTTTATGCAAAGTTGACCTTTCAAAATTCCTAAAAATTTCCCAACTTCTCCAATGCATATCTTGCTCAATTTTGAAGCTATGAACATGTTCTTGGATATTTTGGAAAGGTCTTGAAGTCCTCTAACCAATTCCTTTGGTCCCATGTCATTTTGATTTACCAATCTCAAATTATGGTCTTTGACTTAAAGTGCCTTTTTGTTGACTTTTGAAAATGACCTATAATGTTGAAATTGATAACTCTTTGTGAGAGCATTTCTTGGACTTGAAGTGTGAAGATGAGTTGTAGGAAATGTCATCCTCTTAAAAATGAGATTTGGATGGGATTTTTCTGATAAACCATGGAAAAGGTATGCCTTGGTCAATTTGCAGTTGACTTTTCAGCTATCCAAAAATAGAAACTTTTGCATCTTGAGACTTTTTGAGTCATTCTTTGAGGAATCATGATCAAGAATTGATCAAATGATGATTGTGGCTTCAAAATAAGATGTTGACCAAAAATTTTGACTTTTGGCTGTCAAATGACCATTTTGCCCATGCAGTTAACTGTGGAGCAATTAGGGTTTTTGACTGTGCAACTTGATGCTGTGAGTCTTGAAACTTGACATATGGATACTTGACAATGTATATAGGCATATGAGACTTGGTTGGACCCTTGAAAGCCTCAATTTCTTTGCAAGAACCAAAACCCTAATTTTGACTGTGTTAGGAGGCAATTGGACTGTGCAATCCTTGAGGGATTTTGAAGCTTGATTTTGCCAAATTTTGAAGAATATGGGAGGGCAAATTTTGGGGTACAACAGTTGCCCCTGTTCAATCTTCTTAGACCTGAGGATGCAGATTGGCTTGCGTGCCTTTCGTAATCCGAAGGTGGAAGATGATTGAACACTAGAGTGCCCAGAAATTTGCGCTCACATAGCAGCATGTGATGACGGGAATGGGCTTACAGATGCCATTTGGAGGAATGATGGATAGGGGGATGGGCTTATAGATGCCATCTGGAGGTGTCGATCGCGTAAGAGATTCCTTAGCGAGAACTTGCGTACCTGAAAAAGAAAGATACTTACCTGGCCTGTTACAGGGATTTGACCTTCAAATTCTTTATGTAGATGTGCCCTGGCGGGATACAGGAATTGAATCTACAAACTTCAAACGGTTGCTTACAGACGTGCCCTGGCCGGATACAGGTATCGAGTCTAAAACAAACACTCACAGACATGCCCTGGCCGGATGCAGGAATCGAGTCCGGAAAATAGTCGTCAACAGATACACCCTGGAAGGATGCAAGAATTGGATCTTCAAACTCTTCAGACGTGCCCTGGCAAGATACAGGAATCGAGTCTGGAAAATAGTCGTCAACAGATACACCCTGGCAGGATACAGGAATCGGATCTTCAAACTCTTCAGACGTGCCCTGGTAAGATACAGGAATTGAGTCTGGAATAATAGTCGTCAACAGATACACCCTGGCAAGATACAGGAATCGGATCTTCAAACTCTTCAGACGTGCCCTGGCAAGATACAGGAATTGAGTCTGGAAAATAGTCGTCAACAGATACACCCTGGCAGGATACAGGAATCGGATCTTCAAACTCTTCAGACGTGCCCTGGCAAGATACAGGAATCGAGTCTGGAAAATAGTCGTCAAAAGATACACCCTAGCAGGATACAGGAATCGGATCTTCAAACTCTTCAGATGTGCCCTGGCAAGATACAGGAATCGAGTCTGGAATATAGGCGTCAACAGATACACCCTGGCAAGATACAGGAATCGGATCTTCAAACTCTTCAGACGTGCCCTGGCAAGATACAGGAATCGAGTCTGGAAAAATAGTCGTCAACAGATACACCCTGGCAAGATACAGGAATCGGATCTTCAAACTCTTCAGACGTGCCCTGGCAAGATACAGGAGTCGAGTCTGGAAAAATAGTCGTCAACAGATACACCCTGGCAAGATACAGGAATCGGATCTGGAATTGTGACAGTTGATGGTAATTATCTTTGTATTGACCTTTCCTGAAAAAGGCAAAACATTAGTTATATGCGATGTCATGATGCATGAAATGCATGGTGTCATGATGCTTATAACCAATGGGATTGTATAATGTGATGCATATATGTATGTATTATGTATGAAAATGTGATGTTTGCGAATGTATTTTCGTCTAGGAAAATAAATCCTTGACGAATGCCGGGAAGTTAAATCCTGGGCTGACGCTGAAGAGTAGAGTTCTTTGCTTCCGCTGGGGATGATGATTGCAAGAATAAACCGGTGGGTGAAGATGACTCTGTTGGGGAATAAACTTGGAGATTACTCTGCGGGGAAAATTACTCTAGCGATCTTGCTGGGGACAATACTCTGTGGGAAGAGAGGTACTTTGCTGAGATGTTGAATGAGAACTCCGTTGGGGATACCGTTGTTGAAATATGTTGGAAGGTTTGATGAACTTCGCTGGGGATAGGAAGGCTTCGCCGGGGACGATCTTTCCGTGGTAAATAGCTGAGGATAACCCAGTTATAAGCTCTGGCGAGGAATAACCTTCTGAATAAAGACGGGGAGAGATACGCTCCACAAAGGATAAGCTTCCAGAATCTACTGGGGATAAGCTTCTTACTGGGGATACTGATTTAACTCTCCTGGGGAGACTTTGGACTGTACTGGGAAGGACTCCGCTGGATGTCTAGATTCCGCCGGGGAACAATCTTAGATCAAGACTGTCGGGGATGCTTGTTAAGGGATAGCTGTACTCCGCTGGGGAAGGTTGAGATTTTCTGGGGATATCCACTTCCTTGAGGCTTACCATAGGATAACTCTGCTTGGGGGAGAGTATCGCTGACTTGCTGGAGATATGCTGTGCCTTCTCGGGGAAGAGTATTGTTGAACCTTGTCTCGCTCTGTGGGGAATTAGGGTATCTTAGTTACGTTCTTCGGTCGAACTTACCTTAGTACCTTGGTAGACAGAGCAACTAGATCGCTTTAGACAACTCATTATTGCCCCTGTTTCTGATGTCACCTGTAATTAATCCTTTGTTTCGCAAGCAAATATTTATGAATTAGCAATTAGTGTCAAATGCATATATCAAAACTGAACATTGGACGTTCTTCGCAAGACCAAACAGAAAAAGGGAAAACAATAGGCAATTTGTCTGAAAATGTGAATTTGTATTGATTTGAAATTTGCCTGTAAATAGGCGTTTATGTACAAGAGGCTGACGTCCTAGTAAGAGAACGTCGCCGAACACTATAGAGTTTACAATTTTGAAAAGGAAAACAAAACAGCTATGTGAAAAGAATGATTTCACTGGGTTTCAACTCTGCTATCGCCTTTATGTCTTCAAGCGTCTCATCACTTGACGACCTAGCTGAAGATGAAGCTGATTGATTGATGCCGTCTGAACCTGATAGCTGATACCAGATTCTGGATGCAAGGTGATCCAATGAGACATAGTATTACGCTTTATCCCTAATTTTTGCCTGGACCGCCCGTTCGGGTTTTCAGTCCACCGGGATACCCATTTTTGCCCAAGCCGCCTTTTCAGGTTTTCGACTTGCCGGGTGTACAGATTTTTTTCAATTTCATCCCTTATTTTTGCCCGAACCCTTTTGGTTCGCCGGGAAGCCCTTATTTTTGCCTAGGTATGTCAACCTAGCGGGTCTTTTATTCATGCGTAGTATCTTTTTACTATGTCTGCATTAGCGGGGTGAGGAAGGTCGTCACCATCCATGGTGGTTAGAATCATGGCTCCTCCTGAGAATACATGCTTAACCACAAATGGCCCTTCGTACGTAGGGGTCCATTTTCCCCTGGGATCACTTTGAGGAAGGATGATGCGCTTGATTACCAGGTCTCCGACTTGGTACTCTTGTGGTCTGACTTTCTTGTTAAATGCCCTGATCATCCGTTTTTGGTACGTTTGACCATGACAAATAACAGCGAGTCTCTTTTCGTCAATTAGGTTTAACTGATCAAGTCGAGTCCGGATCCAGTCATCTTCGTTCAAATCTGCATCCTTCATTATCTGGAGAGAGGGTATCTGGACTTCTATGGGCAAGACTGCCTCCATGCCATAGACCAAGGAAAAGGGAGTTGCCCCTGTTGATGTCCGTGTTGAAGTACGGTATCCATGAAGAGCGAACGGTAACATCTCGTGCCAATCTTTGTAGGTCACTGTCATCTTCTGCACAATCTTCTTGATATTCTTATTTGCTGCTTCTACAGCCCCATTCATCTTCGGCCGGTAGGGAGAAGAATTGTGGTGCTGTATCTTGAATTGCTCGCAGAGCTCAGTGATCATCTTGTTGTTAAGATTGGTACCGTTGTCTATAATAATCCTTTCAGGTACACCGTATCGACAGATCAGGTTGTGCCAAATGAACCGTGCCACGACATTCTTGGTTACCGTAGCGTAGGAAGCTGCTTCAACCCACTTCGTGAAGTAATCAATTGCCACCAGGATGAAGCGATGCCCGTTGGATGTCGTAGGTCTGATTTCACCGATCATATCAATCCCCCACATTGCAAATGGCCAAGGTGCTGTCAAGACGTTCAGAGGAACTGGAGGAATGTGCACTTTGTCAGCGTAGATCTGGCATTTGTGACATGTCCGAGAATGTTGGTAACAATCAGCTTCCATTATGGACCAGAAATATCCTGCCCGAAGGATTTTCTTTGCCATGGTGTGTCCACTGGAATGCATTCCGAAGGTACCTTCATGCAGCTCTGCCATGATTCTTTCTGCTTCAGTCTTATCCATACAATACAGTAAGGTTGAATCATGGTTTCGCTTATACAGAATGTCGTTGCTGAGGAAGAACTTTGCTACGAACCTTCTCAGAAACTTCTTGTCGTTAACAGATGCGCCCTCGGGGTATTCTTGAGCTTCCAGGTACCTTTTCACTTCATGATACCAGGGTTTCTCAGTCACCTCTTCAGCCTCAAGATCACAACAGTATGCAGGTTCGTCCAACTTCCAGATGATGATCCGGGGAGCCTCGTTGTCCCATTTAACTTTGAACATAGAAGACATTGTAGCTAGCGCGTCCGCCAACTGATTCTCCTCTCTTGGGAAGTGTTCAAAAGTAATCTCCGTGAAATGGGGGATCAATGTCAGCACATACTCCTTGTAGGGAATAAGGTTCGGGTGTTTCGTATCCCACTCGCCTTTGATCTGATTGATCACGAGAGCGGAATCTCCGAAAACACTCAGAAACTTGATCCTTAGGTCGATTGCAGCTTGGAGACCCATAATGCATGCCTCATACTCCGCCATGTTGTTGGTGCAGTTGAAGCATAGTCGGGCGGTAAGTGGAGTATGAGAGCCATTAGGAGATGTGATCACAACGCCGATGCCATTACCCAATGCGTTCGAGGCTCCGTCAAAGTACATAGACCATCGGGATCCCTCCTCAGGTCCTTCCTCCGGTCCAGGTACTTCACAACCAGTTACTATCATGACGTCCTCGTCCAGAAATTCAAAGTTCATAGACTGATAGTCGTCCACTGCCTGGTGTGCCAAATGGTCTGCCAATACACTTCCTTTGATTGCTTTCTGAGTCGTGTACTGGATGTCGTATTCTGTCAAGATCATTTGCCATCTTGCTATTCTTCCGGACAGAGCAGGCTTTTCGAATATGTACTTTATAGGATCCATCTTTGAAATCAATAAAGTATTGTGGGTCAGCATATACTGTCTCAGCCGGCGAGCAGCCCATACCAAAGCGCAGCAAGTTTTCTCAAGCAGTGAGTATCGGGTATCACAGTCGGTAAACTTTTTGCTAAGGTAATAAATGGCGTGCTCTTTTCGGCCAGACTCGTCATGCTGCCCCAGCACACACCCCATTGAGCTGTCAAGCACTGTCAAGTATAGGATTAGAGGTCTCCCTTCAACCGGTGGCATAAGAATGGGTGGTTCTTGGAGATACTCTTTGATTTTGTCGAAAGCGGCCTGACATTCATCGTTCCAACGTACCACTTGATCTTTCTTCAGCAGCTTGAAGATTGGTTCACAAGTAGCAGTTAGGTGCGAGATGAACCGGGCAATGTAGTTCAATCGTCCTAGAAAGCCTCTGACTTCTTTCTCTGTTTTGGGAACTGGCATCTCTTGTATGGATTTCACCTTGGCAGGGTCCACTTGAATACCTTTGTCGCTCACGACGAATCCTAGCAGCTTCCCGGATCTCACCCCGAAGGTGCACTTATTCGGGTTCAACCTCAGCTTGTACAACTTCAGGCGGTCAAATAGCTTCTGTAGATGGTCAAGGTGTTCCTCCTCGGTCTGGGACCTTGCAATCATGTCGTTGACATACACTTCAATCTCATGATGGATTATGTCATGAAATAAAGCAACCATGGCACGTTGGTAGGTTGCCCCAACATTTTTCAACCCGAATGGCATGACCTTGTAGCAAAAGGTGCCCCACTGAGTAACAAATGTGGTCTTCTCCATGTCTTCAGGAGCCATCTTGATTTGATTGTAACCTGAGAAACCGTCCAAAAAGGATAACACCTTGTGCTGAGCAGTATTGTCAACTAGAACGTCAATGTGAGGCAGAGGGAAGTCGTCCTTGGGGCTGGCCCTGTTCAAATCCCTGTAATCAACACACATTCTAACCTTACCATCTTTCTTTGGCACTGGAACCACGTTGGCAACCCACTGAGGGTAAGAAGTCACAGCTAGAAACCCGACATCAAATTGTTTCATAACCTCAGCCTTGATTTTCTCGGACATCTCTGGACGCATACGGAGGACCTTTTGTTTAACTGGAGGGCAGTCTTCCTTGGTAGGCAGATGGTGAACCACAATGTCGGTATCCAACCCAGGCATGTCTTCGTACGACCAGGCAAAGATTTCCACATAATCATGCAGCATCTGAATCAACCGTTGTTTCACACTGGCCTCTAGATTGGCACCAATCTTAACTTCCTTCCTGTCTGTCTCAGTACCCAGATTTACCGCTTCCACTGGCTCTTCATGTGGCTGAATGGCCCTCTCTTCCTGGAGTAACAGTCTTGCAAGCTCGCCAGGCACTTCACAATCATCTTCACCTTCGTCTTCGGCTAAGTTGATCGGATTTTCAAAGTCATAACTGGCGATAGCAGAGTCGTTACCAGTAAGATCCAGAGTGGATTGGAACCTGTATAAGTGAGTGTGTGTAAATATAGTTGTTTTGCAATATTATAACAAAGAAAGAAAGGGAGCACAAGATTTGCAATGCGAAAAACGTCCAATGTCTTTATTCATGATATATGTAAATGACAAGTAATAAGCCCTCACAAATGAAGCCACGGTGCCCCGGGTAAGACACCAAGCCATAAAGTTTCAAATTATTGTTTATTACAACTTAAAAAACAAAGGAGTTCATTACTGAGTAACAAAAGTAACAGGTATGTAGTCTTTTGCGGTCCAGTTGCTCGGTCCACCGTTGGTCGTCGGGTAGATCCAGCTGTCAAATTCAGATTCCTCCATATCTTCATCAATAGCATTCACCCCCGGGTTGGTAATGAACACGGGAGGTCTTCTAGTCTTCGCCTGACGTACAGCCTTCTGAGCCCCTGCAGTGAAACCCAGCCCAAATTTGTCAGTCTTCAAAGTAAAGTCAGGAAGTCTTCCCTAGTTCGCACACTCACCCTTCTCAATCACAGCCCGGGAATCCTTTAAGGAGGCCATCTTCAACGGAGGATCTTCAACCACTGATTCTGCTGCTGCCAAAGTCTGAGGCACCTCTTCAAAATGTTGAAAGGGGGTCTCAATAAACTCCCCGTCCATCTCTATGTACCGGAACGAGTTCAGATGGCTGACCATGTATTCTTCTTCCCCCTGTACTGTAACAATCTTCCCCCTGGCCGGGTACTTCAACTTCTGATGCAAGGTGGAGGTCACAGCTCCAGCCTTGTGGATCCAAGGGCGACCCAGCAAGTAAGAATAGGACGGTCGAATGTCCATCACATAGAACATTGAATCAAAGACTTGAGACCCAACCCTGATCGGGATATCTACTTCACCATGTACCATCCTCTTCGATCCATCAAAGGCTCGGACAATAATGTTACTAGGCTTCAATTCCAGACCCTCACAATCCAACCTGTCTAAGGCCTTCTTGGGTAGCACATTCAGCGAAGAACCAGTGTCAACCAGCACATGGGCGAGAGTAGTGCCCCTGCATTCAATAGAGACATGCAGGGCGTCGTTGTGGTTCTTTCCCTTAGCGGTCAGGTCGGCATCATAGAAACCCAATCCATTGTCAGCAGTCAAGTTGGCTACACAGTCAGTAAATTGGTCAGCGGACGTCTCTTGTGGCACATGAGCCGTCTTCAGGAATGAGATCAGGGCCTTGGCGTGGGCCTCTGAACACAACAGCAAGGAAAGCATGGAGATCTTAGAAGGGGTGTGCCCCAGCTGCTCGACAACGTTGAAATCACTCTTTTTAATGATTTTAAGGATTTCCTCCATCTCTTGCTGTGAGGCTTCAACATTAACAGTCTTTGGTGCCTCCATCTGGGCAGGCACATCATTAGCGATCCCTTTGCCCCGAGCGTCAGATGACTTGGCAGCAGGAGTAGAAACTTGATCAAGAGGGGAAACATGTGCATTTGTAGGTGTGATAATGAGAGGTCTCTGAATAACTGGAGGTGCAATATCAAGCGAGAAGAGCCTGCCACTGCGAGTAACTTTAGCGGGACCGGTGATGTTACTGATACCAGTACTAGTGTTGAACTCTTGCTTTACTCCAAGTACATACACATCTGCCCCATAGTGCCATGGGACAGCCTTGTCAGATTTATAGGGGAGGGGCCCCGGAACAGTAATAATGATAGGTGCAACAGACATGATTTTGACTGGCTTCCTCGGGGGAGCCTCGGCAGGATTGTTGAAAATGGTGACAACGGATACTTCTTCAGTAGGAACAACAGGAACAACAATCTTTTTAAACAAAATCTCTTTGCTATCCATCAGGTTTTGGATGCCTGACTTCAGCAAAGGACAACCAGCAGGGGAAACGGCACACAGAAGGCAACCCTTGCTACAACCCGGAAATAAACCGGCCAGCAACAGGTTCCTTTTGACAGTCAATAAAGGGGTAGCAACATCATCCACAGAAACTGCATACAGGTCTTCCTCAATAGCATTTACTCCATGCTGGGGCATAGGAGCAGTCACAACGTTTGGCCTTTCGGGCGCCTTAAACTGTATTTCCTTGGCATCGATAAGGTCCTGGACTTTATTCCTTAAGGCCCAACAATCATCAGTAGAATGCCCCGGGCTATCAGAATGATAAGCACAGCGGGCATTGGGATTATACTTCGGGGAGGTTGTGTTTACCACCTTCGGAGCTTCTCTGACAGTTACCAAGTTGGTCGATAGCAGTTGCGGCAATATCTGCGACAAGGTCATACTAAGCCGAGTATATTCTCTTCTGGGTCTCTCACCCCTTGGTTAGTTAGGTTGCCGAGGAGCGGCAGCAGGCTTTGCAATTACCACCGCGTTGACAGCTTGGCGGCGTTCTGGTTTGTTTTGCCTCCTGGGCCCATACACAGCACTGGCTTCCTTTTTGAAAGGCTTCTTGTCAGAACTTGAAGATGAACCTTTCTGTATTTTCCCCGATTTCATGCCAGCCTCTATCCTCTCACCAGTCAGAATGAGGTCTGTGAACCCTGCAGAAGAATTACCAATAAGGTGGTTGTGGAACGGCCCAGATAGGGTCCCCAAGAACATGTCTACAAGCTCACGATCAGTCAGCGGTGGCTGTACCCTACCAGCCAGGTCTCTCCACTTATGCGCATACTCCTTAAAACCTTCTCCCGATCCTAGCGACATACCCTGGAGTTGGGTACGTGTAGGAGCGAGGTCGGCATTATACTGATACTACTTGTAAAAAGCAGTAGCCAAATCCTCCCAGTTATGAACCTTGGTTCCATCCAGCTGATAGAACCATTCGAGATGAGTCCCTGAAAGACTCTCCTGGAAGAAATGGATCCACAAGTTCTTGTCCGCCGTGTATGGTTGGATCTTCCGCACATAAGACCTGAGATGTAGCTTGGGACAGGATGCCCCATCATACTTAGCAAAAGAAGGAGCCTTGAATTTGTGTGAGATCACCACATCAGAAGATAGACCCAGGTCTCCGAAATCCAACCCAGGCACTTGTTGAATTTCCATGGCATTCAGACGATCCTCAAGTTGCTTGTACCGGTCTTCAGCTGGAGGGTACTGTTCATCATTATAATATGTCTCATTGTCAGAGACCACAGGACTTGGGACCCCTCCCCCTTGGGGACTACCCTTCCCTACAGAGGAAGCAGCTTGGTCAGCATCATTTTGCAGCGTGTTACCAAATCTCCGCCCATTGTTAAACAGCACGGTCCTACCCTTCTTCTTCTTCTTCTTCATCAGGAGAGTCTTCAGCTCTTGTTGACCCTGGGCCAAACTCATGACCATCTCTTGGAATTGGGCGCTTTGGGCCTGGAGGGCCTTGATAGCTTGCTCGGTAGATGATTCGGGATTCATGATGATTGTTGAAATAAACAGCGAAGAAGATTAAGCAACCTGAAAAAAGAAAAGTACCTGCGATGCATATGATGAATGGAATGCGTATGATTTATGTTTTCAAAGACAATCGGGATTCAACTTTGTAAACAAAAAGGAAACACACTTTATTAGATCCAAACTTTAAATTGTTCAAGAAATTTGCCCTTAGGCGTTACATAAGTGAAAATACTGAAAAGGAAATAAAAACTGTAAAGGAACATCCAAAGCTCAATCAGGGATCCCATGGTCTCTTCTTCTCGGTGCGGATATAGTCATTCAAAGCTCGCTCGTTCTCCAATTGCTTTGTCAGCCTCTGGATCTTCAATTCCTGTTCGTTGAACTTTTCCCGATAAGAATCCCGTTCTTCTTGTAGTTGCGCCCAAGACCTCTTTAGTGTATCAACATTAGTAGGTATCTGAGGAGGGAGTACAGTTGTAGGAACCCCGTCTCTTTCAGGAAATTCAAGAATGATAGGCCTGACAGCTTTGTATGGCATACCTAAATTCTGAGCACGGATGCGGACCCATTTGTAGTAGGATTCCATAGGTAGAGAAGTCTTTGGGCCCAACTCCTGGGGTTCAGCTTTGTGGACCTTGTCCCAGGCCTTGATGAACCTACGACGCTGCTCGTCACTGTCCATCTGAAACTCAAAACTGTTGTGAGGTACCAACATCCCATGAGGCCCTGTACTTTTGGCTCTTCCAAACTGAAGGAGAGCTAAACATGGATTATAAGAGATTCCTCCTTGGATACCAAGTAGTGGAACATTTGGATATTCTCCGCAACGATCAATAACAGCTACTTCATCCATACCACTGAGGGTCCAAATGATGTTGTTATCAGTGAGAGACATTAACCTATGAGCCCAACCTCTTCCTTCATTGTTCTTCAACACGAACTTAGGGAGGTGCGAAATAAACCACCTCACTAACAAAGGAGCACAACACCACAAAGTTCCCCGTCTTCGAGCAGTACGAGCATAAAGTTGTTGCAAGATATCACCCAAGAGAGTGGGCACCGGATTCTGAGACATGAAGATCCTTATGGCATTGACATTAACAAAGTTATCTGGATTCAGAAACAGAACCAAACCATAGATTAGGAGAGCCAGAATGTCTTCGTACGCCCTGAAGTCTAAGTCATTCCAAAAACTGTTAGCTTTACTAATCAGAAACTTAGCCAAAAAGCCCTTAACTCCGCTTCTAGTCACCCAGTTGTCCATTACCTCCTTGTTGGTCAAAGGAAGGGCTGCAGCAACCTCCTCAAGCCTAAGGGTCTTTTCCCAACCAGTGAATGGAGTCTGATCCAAGATAGGGATACCAAGCAAGCTAGAGAATTCTTCCAGGGTAGGGACCAGCTGGAAGTCTTGAAATGTGAAGCACTGATATAGAGGATCATAAAACTGGGTCAGGACACTCATCAGTTGTTGGTCCCACTTTGCAGTGACTAAGCCAAGAAGAGAACCATGCCTCTGGATGAAGGACGTAGTATTTGGAATCCTGTCAACCAACTCTTTAAGCATCTCAGGTGGGTGAACAAAGTTGAGCCGGATAGTGTTCCTTCGCCCAGGCATCATGATGTCCTACAAAACAGAGCAAAGGTGAAACCCTCTTGTCTTTGAAATGGTCAGTCCTTATACAGGATGCATGCAATGTTATGATGGCATGATGTTATGATAAAGCACATCACAAGTATTTATAAAGGCAAACACGATAAGGCACACAAGGCACACAAGACAGCCCTTAAGGTTTAGGCCAGCATGGAGTTCAGGTATTACCCTCTTTCAGTTTGTTGGTTAAGACCTGTCCTATCAAAAGTAATCGGGTTCTAGAGGATCCCAATATCACTGACTACCCTCAATCGGTCATAACTCCAGCATCGCAATCTTTTCTTGCGGCCAGAACCATCGCGAGAGTTTAGCCTCAATGGGTGTAGCATACTGCTACTGTTCTATAAGCCAAGTTGGGTCATTTAAGGTTCTAAGGTCGGTTGGTGCTTAATAACTCCTCAGAAGACCCATATTCTCCTTGTTGCGACACAAGGGATATCGGTACAGACCAAGGTGCCACACCAACGTAGCCACTGCTTCACCCGTGTCGATCTACGCCGGACAGGTCCCTCACAGCTTATGCTACCTAAATAGGGTATCCCCAGATCCGGGTTAGGATCTATGAAGCTCCAAGACAAAACCCACAAATAATAAAGCAAACAAGGCAAAGCAATTGAAAACATAAGTGTTATCTAATCCTAAGGTACACCTCACTTTTTAATTGTCCCCAGCAGAGTCGTCAGTTCTGTGATTGGTGGATTTAGAACTGACTGTTTAAAGCTGGTTTCGCGAAATGTCGCGGAAGCAAGAGTCGCCACCGTCTTTTATTTTCTCCAACATGGACAGGACAAAAGCACAGCAAAATTTCTTATGAGAATAGTTCTCGGTTCGGGAGGTAGATTTATAGAAAGGGAAGGTGTTAGCACCCTTTCTATCCATGGTTATCCATGGGCTCTTAGGTACTTGCTCTTATGTTTTCAAAATGTTTGTTTTCTTTTCAAGTGTGCGTGGGTTTGAAAAAGTTTCATTGAAAACTTCAATTCGACTCTTGTATCAGTCCTCAAGAGTGTTGTGAAGCGTTTGTTTTGAAATCTTTTAGAAAGTGTCAGTGTGAAAAGATGTTTTGTTTATTTTTTGAAGAGAGCAAGTACCCAGGAGTTGTCTACCTACCCTAAGGAATTAGGCTGTGTAAATTTCCTTAAGGTAGTGCCATCCCACCATTGAGAGATAGGTAGCACCACCGTTGGAGGTGTTCGGGTCAATTCGAGTTAAGGGACATTGTGGTCACCAAAGCAATAGTAGGACACCTTAGAAGTAACCCTAATGTCCTAGATCCTTTTTAATCCGAGGCAACTGTTTCGAGGCAACCGGATCTTTAGACATCAGAGCGACTGCTAAAACGTCCTATACTTGACGACCACGTTTCGAAGGCAACGAGTGAGGCGTACCCTAGAAGTGGTGTGTGCATTTGTGTGTTGTTTTCATGTTAACATTTATCTTGGATCATGGCATTTGTGAGCTACGCTTGTTTTTAATTAACCATACATTCTTTCATGCAAGTTTAGCAGTTAGGACTGCGGAAAATTAAAAGACGGAAACATAAAAGCTACGCTATTACAAGGCGCGGGTCTATACATCGCCAAAGTACAAAGACCCGTTTTTGATAAAAGATGCGGAAAGTAAAGACGGAAAGATAAACCTAATTACTATTACATCCGAGAAACAGTTACATAATAACCGAAAGAAATAATGCGCAAAAGAATTAAATTGAACGTCCGAGGGTTTTGACCCTTTGCTTGAAATTAAATGCAATTAAAGCATAATTAATTATTTAATTAAAGAAAATGTTTTTATGTTTTTTGTATTTAATGAAAATAAGAAAAAGGAATTAAAGAAAACCCTAGTTCTAAATTATTTTAAATTATTAAAGAAAATATTAAAGTTAGGCTAATTAACTAAATTATTTAATTTACATGTTTATTTACAAAATAATAGTAATAATAAATAATGATGGAAATAATTAATTAAGAAAAAAAGTAAAAAAAAGGTCAAAAAACCTAATTCTATATATTTTATTTATTAAGAAAAAGAGATTAAATATAAACCTAAATTAATCTAATTAATTGTTAGCATTTATTTACAAAAATAAATTAATGAGTAAATTAATAAATAATTAAACATATTTTTGTATTTTTGATTTTCTGGTTTTATTATGAAAATTATTTTTATGGTGAATTAATGAAAACAATTAAAAACAAAAAAAGAATTATAAATGAAATTGAAACAAAATGCAAACCAGGGGGTATCAGGCCCAGAGAGGAGGTAAGATTGAAGAATTCTGGTCCATTATAGCACAAGGCCTCATTGACTTTTAGGGATCACGTGCATGTTGGCTGACTGAAGCACACCATGGAATTCTTTCTGAAGCCACTGGATTGATCTCATGTCCACTTGGCAGGCCTAAGCGTGAGGGTGCAAGGTGAGCTATTGAGTGAGCGCTGCACTTGAACACGTTAGGACAAAAATCATGAAATATATGGGGGGACCTGGGAATCGAACTCAGGTCCCGATACCTGCAAGACACCTCATCAACAAACTGAGCCAGGCAACGCGCTTGTTATATGGATAGACAAAAATATAATATACAAACAAACAATGGTCAGTGGTATAAGACAAAAAGCGCGCCAGATATTTGAACCTCCCAATAGCGTAAGGCCACGTCCATCTTCTTCCTTGTTTTCCCTGCAATCATGAATAAGATAGCGGGGGTTTTAAACCCCCACTAAGTGGAACCTGTGAAAATAGCGATTACGCCCATGGGTTAAATAAATTGAGCGCGAGTACTTGGTTTGCTTCGTCTTGAGCTTCTAAATTCAACTGTATAGGTCTAAAGGTCCAATTTTTCCATACAAGGAAAGCCCTATTTTGGAGCTTCTGAAAACCTAACTTTCGTCCATGGTGGATTTGGCTACAGGCAGTGTTAGTACAATTAAACGTTACCAATCGCTTCATAAAGATGTTAGTAGCATAAATCAATAATCAAAACACATGAATGATGTGTGGAAATTAAAAATCGATTATGGAAATGTTTGTGACAAGCGTGAATTTGTTCTACCGATTCTTGGAGTATGGGGACTTGTTCTTGATGCCAATAGTTTCCTGGAAGGTCCAGCAACGTGTTGGAATACTTTTTATGTTTTGAAACGTCCTGCAACTATGATTTCAGTTTTCCCAATTTCTTGAGTTTTTTGCAACTTGGTTATGGAGCATGAGCAGCTTTTTTCGTGTCTGTATGAATTAGGTTAGCTTGTGCATATGTATGTGAATCATTCTAGGTCAAAAAACAAGCCCATAACCCATGAATTTATGATTTCAATCTTTGATTGCCAATCATGTATTTTTCAATCTTTTTCCTCCATAAGACCTTGCCAATCATGGATTTTTCCTTTTTTGGATGTGAAATGACTTGGCCAGCTTGCCCTAGTTTGATCTGTTGTACAAAAGATTTGAAAAAGCATTATTTGATATTTTTCTATAATTAAAACTAATTAAATGAATTAATAAGAATAAAAATTCAATTAATTAATTAAAAATAAGAAAATAAATCCTTTTAAGCTCAATGGGTCGTGCATAGGCTTTGGGTAATTATTCAAGGAAGAATTTGAGGCCCATTAGCAATTTTGAAGCTTTTTATGCAAAGTTGACCTTTCAAAATTCCTAAACATTTCCCAACTTCTCCAATGCATATCTTGCTCAATTTTGAAGCTATGAACATGTTCTTGGACATTTTGGAAAGGTCTTGAAGTCCTCTAACCAATGCCTTTGGTCCCATGTCATTTTGATTTACCAATCTCAAATTATGGTCTTTGACTTAAAGTGCCTTTTTGTTGACTTTTGAAAATGACCTATAATGTTGAAATTGATAACTTTTTGTGAGAGCATTTCTTGGACCTGAAGTGTGAAGATGAGTTGTAGGAAATGTCATCCTATTCAAACTGAGCTTTGGATGGGATTTTTCTGATAAACCATGGAAAAGTTATGCCTTGGTCAATTTGCAGTTGACTTTTCAGCTATCCAAAAATAGAAACTTTTGCATCTTGAGACTTTTTGAGCCATTCTTTGAGGAATCATGATCAAGAATTGATCAAATGATGATTGTGGATTCAAAATAAGATTTTGACCAAAAATTTTGACTTTTGGCTGTCAAATGACCATTTTGCCCCTGCAGTTGACTGTGGAGCAATTAGGGTTTTTGACTGTGCAACTTGATGCTGTGAGTCTTGAAACTTGACATATGGATACTTGACAATGTATATAGGCATATGAGACTTGGTTGGACCCTTGAAAGCCTCAATTTCTTTGCAAGAACCAAAACCCTAATTTTGACTGTGTTAGGAGGCAATTGGACTGTGCAATCCTTGAGGGATTTTGAAGCTTGATTTTGCCAAATTTTGAAGAATATGGGAGGGCAAATTTTGGGGTACAACAAGGAGCATTGGTAGGAATGATATCAGGGGTTGTAACATCTTTGTCAATATGATCACTTGTAGAGATGATTATGGGTACGGAAGTAACCTTTGGAGCAGCCACAGGGATGATCACGGGTCCAGAAACTGCTTTTGGGAGAGCAATTTCTGGAGAAAAGATCCTACCGCTTCGGGTAATTTTACTAGTTCCGGAAATATTGCTGATGTCAGATTCTTCTTCTTTAGAGTTTATCTCTTCGGCGGCCGGCCAGTCTTGTTTGATGCCATGGTAGTAAATGTCCCCTCCATAATTCCACGACACAGTTTTGTCTGATTCATATGGGACTGGCCCAGGCATAATGATTATTAAAGGAGTTGCTTTCAGAACCGATGTAATTCTAACGGGTCTTTTGGTGGAGATTCTGGAAGAATTGGCGGAAATGGTAATGATAGGAACATCTTCAACAGGAATAGGTGAAACAGGAGTTTTTTCAAACAAAATCTCTTTGTTATCTATCAGGCACTGAATGCCTACCTTCAACAAAGGGCAATCAGTTGGTGAGGACAAGCAGAGATGGCAAACTTCATTACAACCCGGGAATACACAAGCTTTCAACAAGTTTATCTTAATGGTTGAAAGTGGAGTCATGAGTTCATCAAATGTGGTAACAAACAAATCTTCTTCAATAGCATTGGTATTGTGACCATGTCTGGGCATAGGAGCAGAAATGACATTTGGCTTCTCGGGCGCATCAAACTCAATTTCTTTTGCTTCAATGAGGTCTTGTATTTTGTTCTTCAAGGCCCAACAGTTATTAGTATCGTGACCAGGACTTTCAGAGTGATATGCGCAACGGGAATTGGGATGATAATGAGGGGATGTTGTATTGGGGGTTTTCAGAGCTTCTTTCAAGGTTACCAAATTGGATCTCAGAAGATGCGGTAATACTTGAGACAGAGTCATGTTAATTCTGGTGAATTTCTTGATTGGCCTTTCCACCCTTGGTTGATTACTTCTTTGTTGATCGGATGTAGGCTTGGGAATCATAACATCCCCCACCATTGGTCGGCGTTCGGACCTATCTTGGTTCCTTTGCAAATATACAGCAGCTACCTCTTTCTTCCCGATGAAAGGCTTCCTTACAACTGTAGAAGAAGATGAATCCTTCTGAATCTTTCCACTTTTTAATCCAGCTTCCACCCTCTCTCCGGTTAATATTAGTTTAGTAAATCCTGCAGATGAACTTCCGATTAAATGGTTGAAGAAGGGGCCAGATAAGGTGCCTAAGAACATGTCCACCAATTCCCTTTCAGACAGAGGGGGTTGAACTCTTCCAGCCAAATCTCTCCATTTTTGTGCGTAATCCTTGAAACCTTCATTGGAAGCCATGGCCATACTCTGGAGTTGAGTACGGGTAGGCACCAAATCAACATTGTATTGATATTGCTTGTAGAAATTTGCGGCAAGATCTTCCCAATTATGGACGTTGGCTCTTTCTAGTTGGTAAAACCAGTCGAGTTGTGTTCCAGACAGACTGTCTTGGAAAAAGTGCACCCATAAGTCTTTATCAGTGGTGTGGGGTTGGATTTTTCTCACATATGACCGGAGATGCATTTTAGGGCATGCCACTCCATCATATTTTGCAAACATAGGCACTTTAAATTTCGGAGGAATCACAATCCCCTACACTAGTCCCAATTCATCAAAGTCTAAGCCCGACACCTTTTGTATTTCCATCGCACTCAAACCCTCTTTGAGATGTCTGTACTTGTCATTAGTTGGAGGATACTGTTCCTCAGAGTAGTCTTCCTTTTCTTCCTCCTCTTCTTCCGATTTTGACGGGACAACTATTTCCTTGCCTTTCCATTCTCCTTTATCGGATGTTATTGCAAAATTCAAATTCCTTCTTGTCTGCCCCTGAAATCTTCTCCCCATGTTTAAGACTCCGGTTACCTTCTTTGTTTTCTTTTTCCTCTCTTCAGCTAGCAGAGTCTTCAATTCTTCTTGCCTCTTGGCTAGGGTCATGAGCAATTGTTGAAACTGTGTATTCTGGGATTGGATATCTTTCACTGTTTGCTCGAGATCCATCTTACTGAAATAAACAGTAGAGAGATGAGGAGACTTGTTACAAAAGACCTGTTTATGCTATGATGAATTATATGTGCATATGCAATGTTTTCAAGGATTTCAAGGATTCAAGTTTGTTTTAGACAAAAAGAAACACACGTTATATTAATAAGATAAAGTTTGAGTACATCAATTCCCCTTGGACAAAATAATACAAAACTCTAAGATAAAAAAGTAGTGCGCATCCTCTTTGGTGCAATGTAGGCATTTAGAGTCCACTCCTCATGAAGTAGCCTAGTGAGTTACAAAACCTTCTTCTCGCTTGCGTAGAATTGGGCTTCGAAAGTATCTCGCTCTCCTTTGAGTTGTATCCAATCCCTTTGTAGGTCTTCAAGAGATGTGGGCATGTCAGGATGTAGGATAGTGTATGGAACATCTCCTTCCTTAACAGGCTCAATGATTACCGGGAGAATGGAGGGGTAAGTCATTATAAGACTCTGAGCACGAGTTCGTACCCATTTGAGGTAAGGCTCAAGAGGGATGGAATTCTTGTGCCCCAAAGTCTTGTTATCCACCTTATTTAGCATCCTCCAAGCTCGGATAAATCTCTGGCGAAGACCTTGATCATCGTTGTCGTAGTCGAATACCAAACCTTGAATCAGCATCTCGTGCGGGTCATCCCTTCGGGCGTAACCAAACTATCTTAAGGCTAAACATGGGTTGTAGGTGATACCTCCCCTAATTCCAAGTAGAGGGACATTAGGGAATTCCCCACAATGGTCGATGATGATAACATTCTCTTTGGATCGAGAGCACCAATGAATGTCTGAATGTTTGAGCGTCATCAACCTTTGTGACCACCTTGAACCTTGATCATTCTTTATGACTGATTGGGGAAGATGAGAAATAAACCATCTTGCCAAGAGAGGAGTGCAAATATAAGGATACCTCTTTTCCTCATTGTGCGGGTGTGAAAAGAGTGTAGTATATCCCCTAGCAATGTAGGTACCGAGTTGCGTGATATGAAGATTTTGACGGGCGTTCACATCTATGAGTTGGTCAGGATTTGGAAACAAAAACATCCTATAGATGAGAAGAGCCACAATTTCCTCAAAGGCTTGCAAGTCTAAAGAATTCCAACAGTTTTGGGCTTTCTCAAACAGGAACTTTGTTAAGAAGCCTTTGACACCACTCCTAGTTTCCCAATGAGTTGTGACATCAGATGAGTGCAAGTGTAGAGCTTGAGCAATCTCTTCTAGCTTTGGATCTCTTTCCGTACCGTTGAAAGGTAGTTGATTGAGAATGGGAATCCTCAAGTGTTAGGATAATTCTTCCAAAGTAGACACAAGTTGATAGTCGGGAAATGTGAAGCAATGGTGCAAAGGATCAAAGAACTGAAAGAGCACCTTCATCATATCCTCATTTATGTTGGAGGTGACCAAGTTAAGTAGACGTCCATGTCTTTCTGAGAGTTCTCAGGAATCTTTGAAGCTAGTTCCTTAAGTTGTGAAGGAATTCTTACAAGGTTGGCTTGAATAGTTTTCCTGCGAAGTGAATCGATATCCTATAAAACAAGAACAAAGATGAATCCCCAAAATCCTTGAAATGGTTAGTGAATGTATATGATGTTCATGATGTCCATGATGTTATGTACAAGTATGCATATATAAGCAAAGCAAACAAGTCCTTAATTTAGGCTTGCATGGAGTTTTATAGGTAAGTACCCTCTTGAAGTTTAGTTGGCTTAAACCTGTCCTAGTAATAGTAACCGGGTTCTAAGGAGCTCAATATCACTAGATTGTTTCCTTGGTCATTGTTTCAGCTCAAGCCTCTTTAATGGCGACCGAAATATTCCAAGAAACTAAACCTCAATGAGTGTAGTATCGAGTATCTACCAACTTCGGACTGCACCAAAGCCGGTCATCTCACTACATCCTAAAGGCCAAGTTGGTCAAGTAAAGGTTCTAGAAGTTCGATAATGCTTTATGACATCACTCAGCAGCCCCATATTCTCTTTGTCTAACTCAAAGGCTACTGGTACCCACAAATATGTCGCACTAACGTAGCTATTGCTTAGACCATGTCGGTATACCCCGCACAGTTTCCACAATGTATTGCTACTTACCTATAATGTATCCCAAATCCGGGTAGAGGATTCAAACCCAAACAAAGAACCATAATGTAAAGCATACAAATCAAACAATGTAAGCATGTAAATTTGATCTATCCCTAAGGTAACCCCACTTTTAGAACTTTCCCCAGCAGAGTCGCCAGTTCTGTGATACGGTGGGAGAATTGACTTGATTGTTTTGCGTTTTATCGCAAATGTTGCGGTTAGCAAGAGTCGCCACCGGCTTTTCTTTTATCCAAAAGGAAAGGTGAAAAAGCACAGAAAAGACCTTTGAGATTGTTTCTTGAGTTTGAGGGGTAGATTATGAAAAGGGAAGGTATTAGCACCCTTTTCATCCATGGTTTTCCATGGGCTCTTAGTTACTTGCTAGATCACTTGCTTTTGTTTGAAATTATGCTTTGTGTGGTTTTTTGAAAGTATTTTGTAAAAGAGGCCATTGTTTAGGCAATCTTTGTAATGATTCTCGTTCATAAGAATGTATACAAAGATGTTTGTCTTTTTGAAAATGTTTTCAATGTTTGTAAGATGTTTGAAAGTGTGTAGGTGTTTGTTTTGAAAATCGCAAGGATATTTGTTTTGAAATGGAGCAAGTAACTAGGAGTAATCTACCTACTCAAATGTCTTTCTTGTTCATTTTCTTTTCCTTTGACATTGTTGTATTACCATTGATTTGGTAAGCACCCCTATCTTTGGATGTAAACGGGACGGGCGTGGGTCATCGTATAACCATGATTAGAAATATTACAAAGTATCTTAGCATTCTCCTTTAGGGACTAAGATCATTTGAAAGGCAGCTTAGATAGCGTCATCGAGGGACTGTGATCTTATATTTGCTTGTTTTTGCTAAGATACTTCACATGCGTAATATGGCCATTTCATAAGGCAACCAAGTGGAGAACCCTATGGATGCTTGTGTGTAAGTGTATTATTTTCATGCTTGTTTATTTGTCTTGAATTAGGGTTTTCTAAGTGTTGGTTTTAGTCTTTCCATACAAATCCTAATTACTAGCATTTGTATATAAAAGCGATAAATTGCGGAATTTAAAGTTACTACGCTATTACAACATTGGTGGGGAGGGGGAGTATACAAATTTACAAATGGGGATTGCGAGAAAATTAAAGCTAATTAATTGTTACAACCATATCGAATTTGTACAAAAATTTAAACAAATAAATAACCGTAATAATGTAAATAAATATGCATAGGATAATGAAAATGATTTTTGTTTGGTTTTTATATAAAGGGAATTTTGATTTGTTTTTGTCCTAATTTATTTAAGAAAATAATTTTTATTATAAACAAAATAAATTAAACCTAAACTAGTTAGAAATTATTTAGGTTTTTTTTTCTAGAAAAAAGAATTAAATTCTAAGTTATTTTTAAGAAAATAAAAGTAGTTAAATTAAAGACCTAAATTCTAGATTAATTTAACTTATGAAAAAGAAATAAAAAACCTAAGTTTATCTATTATGTTTTTAAGAAAGGAATTTAACAAATAAAATTGTTTTTGTCTTCTTTTTATTTTAAGAGAATGTAATATAAATTATATTTTTACCTAATATAATAATAATAAATATTTTTGGTTTTTAAATGATAAAAATAAAATAATATTAATTTTGAATAAAAAACAAAAATAAAAATGAAAATGAAAATAGAAATATAATAATAAATTAATCAGGGGGGTGAAAAAACAATTTTGAGAGTTTTGTAGCAAAAACAAACAAATATGTATGGGCTGATGTGGTGCAATAATAATGCAGGGGTGTATTGGAGCAAAAATGACCAAGCCCAAGTCAGGAGGCCCAACATGCTGGAAGTTGGCAAAAAGAAAATGTTTAGAAAATAAAAGGTAGCGTGCTGGTTCAAACCCACGCCATCTTGGTTACCAGCACGCCGTCTTGCCACTGGGGTAGCTGTACATCCGTTAGTCTAAATGAAAACACAAATACATAACACAAAACATTGCCTTGCCCTGTTGTTTATAGTGATTTCTGGTAAACAACCGCTAGTCCTCCAAACTATCAAATAAACTTAATGACTGTTATTTAATCTCTCTGGTAACTTGCAGGATCGACTAGATTGATCCTATGATGTATTGGTCATTTGGATAACTCTCATTATAGAACTGATATTCATGGTTGGTGTGATCGGTGGATCTGGAACTGACTGTTTAACGCTGGTTCGCGAAATGTCGCGGAAGCAAGAGTCGCCACCGTCTTTTATTTTCTCCAAATGGAAAGGACAAAAGCACAGAAAAATTCCTTATAGAGATTGCTCTCGGTTCGGGAGGTAGATTGTAGAAAGGTAAGGTGTTAGCACCCTTTCTATCCATGGTTATCCATGGGCTCTTAGATACTTGCTCATTGTGTTTTCAAAAATGATTTGTTTGCTTTTCAACTGTGGGTTTTAAAAAGTTTCTTTGAAAATTTCAGTTCGACTCTTGTATCGGTCCTCAAGAGTGTTTGAAAAATGTTTTCGAAAGCTTTTGAAAATGTGTTGGTGTGAAAAGTATTTTTGATTTGTTTTTGAGATTAGAGCAAGTATCTAGAGTCGTCTACCTACCCTAAGGAATTCGTCTGTGTAAATGTCCTTTAAAGTAGTGCCATCCCACCATTGAGAGGTAGGTAGCACCACCGTTGGAGGTGTTCGGGTCAATTCGAAGGTTCGGGACATGGTGATCACCAGAGCAATGGGAAGACACCTTAGAAGCTACCCTCATGCCAGGTTCCCGGATCATGAGGACTTACTAAGACATCCTCTACTCGACGATCACCTTTCGAGGCAAGGCAACAGTGAGGCGTACCCTAGGGGTGGTGTGTGATTTGTGTGTCGTTTTCAGATATTTTGTCTTTTGTCATGTCATTGCGATCTAGCGTTTGTTTTTATTTTTGTCCATACATTCTTTCATGCCTTGATTTAACAGTTAAAAATATTGCGGGAAAGTAAAAATTCTAAGCTATTACAAAAGGCGCGGGTCCACATCGCCAAAATTTCTCGAACCCGATTTGACAGAAAAATAAAGAATTAAAGAAAATAAAGTGCGGCATATTAATTTACAAGGCTTCGGGAGAGATACAGAAATATTAAGCGAAAAAGAAATAAATATGCGAATTAGAATTAAAACGAGGGCGTTGGACCCTTTTTGCAAAATTAAATTAAACGATGAATTAATTAAGATTAAAAAGAAAAGAAATTGTTTTTTTTGGGATTTTTAGGTATTTATGTTTAATGGGAAAAAAGAATTAATTGAAATTAAACGCTAACCCTAATTCTATTTGTTTTTAATTTATTAAGAAAAGAAAATTAAAACCTAATATTAACCCTAATTAATTTACATGCAATTTTAATCACAAAAATAAATATTTAATTATTATGGAATAAAAGAAAAAGAAGATGAAAATTAATATGAACCCTAGTTCTATGTTTTTTAGATTTTTATTAAGAGAATTAAAATTAAAACCTAATTTAAAACTAAATTTAATCATATGCAATTTATTTATGAAAATACTAAAAATAAAAATATTTATTGTTTTTCTGTTTTTTGATTTTTTATGTTTTTTATATTTATAAAACTAATAAATTAATTAAAAAAATGATAATTAAAAGAAAGTATAAATAACAAAGAAAAATAAAGAAAGCAAAAAATTGCAAACCTAGGGGGTTCAGACCCCAAATAGGAGGTTTTTTCTTGATAATTCAGGCCCATTTAAATTCCTGGCCTTGTAGACTTTTTCACTCACGTGCAGAAGCGTTGACCAGGTGCATCATGTTCTTCAGATTTGTGGCCATTGATGGAAGGCCTTAGGACGCGTGGACAGTTGGATTTTGAAAGTGCATCATGGACCACCATATTGAAACTGCATGTGAATACTGAATGAAAAATAATATTGAAAGAATGAAGACTTGGGGCTCAAACCCAGGTCATGAACGTTACCAGCCTACACGTGTGCCACTGAGCCATTCCAAGCGCGCTTAACATATAATAATTAATAAACATTATAAAAGAAAAAAGGTCAGGGGGCTCAAACGCGCGCGAAGATTTTGAATGCTCCACTCATGGACAGCCACCTAAACGTCTTCCCCGTTGGTTTTTGTTTTCCTGAAACACAAACATATTAGGCAACGGTTTTTCAGGTGTTCTTTTAGGCATGTTTTGGGAAAATAACGAATAGCTCCAGGACGCTCATAAATTGAGCGCGAGGGTGGGTTTAAGATCATCCAACCATGCTTGTTTCAGTAGGCTAAGTCTTGAACGCCAATTTTTCCTTATTTGAAAAACCCTAATTTGAGATCCTGAAAAACCTAAAATACGACCATGGCAATTTCTTGTATAGCGCATGAAAATCCAATCAAATCATATGGTTAGCATTAAAACACATCACTGATCATGAATCTATAAACAAAATGCCATGAATGTGCGTAAATTGTAAAGTATGATTATGAAAAAAAGTGAGAAAATTTGGACTTCTGTACAGTGATTCAAAGGGTTATGATTGATGTTTTTGATCCAGGAAGATTGCTTGATGTCCTTGGAAGGCAATAGGATGAGTTTTGTGGCTCGAAACGACCTGCAAATAAGTTTTCAGAATTGAGTTTTTAGGCAAAATTTCCAAGTTTAATGGATGCTTTTCTGCGCAGCTTAGTCGTTTTTGGCATTAGGGTTGTGTTCCTTGTATATGTAGTAATGATTTAGGTCAAAAATTTGATCAAAAGAATCCAAGATTTGATTGTTCAATATTTGATTTTCAAGCATTTTTTTTTCAATCTTTTTCATGCAATTTGAAACCAAATCATGCCAAAACTTTCCAAAAATGATCATGCACGAATCTTGAATGTCCAATGAGAGTATTTTCTGCACAAAGAGATTTGATTTCATTAGTTTTGTATTTTTCATGTATTTTATTTAATTAAATGATTTATTAATAATAAAAAATCCAAATAAATAAATAAAAATGGAGAAAAACTTCCTTCTGGGCCTAATGGTCGTGCACATGCTTGGGATAATGAATTGTGGAAGAAAAATGGGCCCATTAGCAATTTTAGGTCATTTGAATCAATGTTGACTTTTCAAAATATCCAAAAATTTCCCAACTTCCACAAAGCATAACTTGCTCAATTTTTAAGCTTTGCTCATGTTCTTGGACATTTTGGAAAGGTCTTTGAGTCCTTTAACCAATTCCTTTGGTCCCATGTCATTTTGATTCACCAATCTCAAGTTATGTCCTTTGACTTAAAGTCCCTTTTTGTTGACTTTTGAAAATGGCCTATAATGTTGAAATTGATAACTTTTTGTGAGAGCATTTCTTGGACTTGAAGTATGAAGATGAGTTGTAGTAAATGTCTTTCTCTTCAAAATGAGCTTTGGATGGAATTTTTCTGATAATCCATGTGAAAGTTATGCCCTGGTCAATTTACAGTTGACTTTTTCAGCTGTCCAAATAAGGAAACTTTTGCATCTTGATGATTTTTGAGCCAAGCTTTGAGAATCATGATCAAGCATTGATCAAATGATTTTTATGGCTTCAAAATGAGATGTTGACCAAAAATTTGAACTTTTGACTGTCAAATGACCATTTTGCCCCTATAGTTGACTGTAGTGCAATTAGGGTTTTGACTGTGCAATCTTGTGCTGAAAGTCTTGAAACTTTGTATGAGGATGCTTGACCATATTTATAGGCATGTGGGACTTGATTGGGCCCTTGGAAACTTCATTTTCTTGATCAGAACCAAAACCCTAATTTTGACTGTTCAGGAGACCCTTGCACTGTGCAACCCTTGGGGAATTTTGAAGCATGACTTGGCAATTTCTTGAAGAATATGGGAGGGCAAATTTTGGGGTACAACAGTTGCCCCTGTTCAATCTTCTTAGACCTGAGGATGCAGATTGGCTGACGTGCCTTTCGTAATCCGAGGGTAGAAGATGATTGAACACTAGAGTGCCCAGAAATTTGCGCTCACATAGTAGCAGTGTGATGGAATGGGCTTATAGATGCCATTTAGAGATTGATGGATAGGATGATGGGCTTATAGATGCCATTTGGGTGTTGATCGCATAAGAGATTCCTTAGCGAGAACTTGCGTACCTGCAAAAAGAAAAATGAGTACTTGACATGTTGCAGGAGCTGGTTTTCAGATGCTTGGTATAGATGTGTCCTGACTGGTTACAGGAGCTGGATCTGGAGCTTCAAATGGTGATGAATGAACCAGGGGTGGTTGCTACCTCAGCATGAACAGTGAGAGAACCTTGGATGACTTTAACTTCAACAACGCTCGTTGAGAAAATCTTGGTGGGAATTACCATCTTCGCAGGATCGGGAAGAGAACCAATAGGCAATTATAATCTCAAAAGCGGACGTTTGAGAAAAACCTGGAATGGAATTATCATCTCACGCACCGTCGGGGAGAGAACCATAGGAAATTATAATCTCAAAAGCGGACGTTTGAGAAAAACCTGGGATGGAATTATCATCTCACGCACCGTCGGGGAGAGAACCATAGGAAATTATAATCTCAAAAGCGGACGTCTGAGAAAAACCTGGGATGGAATTATCATCTCACGCACCGTCGGGGAGAGAACCATAGGAAATTATAATCTCAAAAGCGGACGTCTGAGAAAAGCCTGGGATGGAATTATCATCTCACGCACCGTCGGGGAGAGAACCATAGGAAATTATAATCTCAAAAGCGGACGTCTGAGAAAAACCTGGGTTGGAATTATCATCTCCACAACATTGGGGAGAGAACCATAGGAAATTATAATCTCAAAAGCGGACGTTTGAGAAAAACCTGGGTTGGAATTATCATCTCCACAACATTGGGGAGAGAACCATAGGAAATTATAATCTCAAAAGCGGACGTTTGAGAAAAACCTGGGATGGAATTATCATCTCCGCACCGCTGGGGAGAGAACCATAGGAAATTATAATCTCAAAAGCGGACGTTTGAGAAAAACCTGTGATAACTTCTACTGAGTCTTCATCAGAAAAATCTGTTGGGAGTCGATTTAGCTGGACTAGAGAAGGCCTTGGACTGGATAAGAAATCTTTGGAGGCGATTAACTGAACCGGTCTAGGTCTTGAAATATGATGGAGAATTTAGCTGAATCTTTCCTGAAAGGTAAAGGTCAGTCATATGCAATGCATGATATGGATCAAGCAATGATGTTCTCAACATAAATGAGATTTGTATGATATGATGCGTCTATGCATGCTATAATGATGTATGTGATGTTTTATGAATGTGTTTTTCGTCTAGGAAAGTAAATCCTTGACGGGTGCCGGGAAGTCATTCCTGGGCTGATGTTGAAGAATAGATTTCGCTTCCGCTAGGGATGATAGTTGCGAGAATACCGGTAGGAGAAGATAACTCCGTTGGGGAATAAACTTGGCGAATGGAATAACTCTGCGGGGAGGAAAGTACTCTGACGATCTTGCTGGGGATCAATACTCTGTGGGGAGAGAGATACTTTTGCTGAGTGTTGATAATAACTTGCTGGGGATACCCTTGTTGTCGGAAGTGTTAATAGACTTCGCTGGGGATAAGAAGACTGCGTTGACGGCGATCTTTCCGTGGCTTTTGGCTGAGGATAACCCAGTTATATCCTGTTAGGGAAATAACTCTTTGAATAAAGTCGGACGACGCGTTCGTGCTCTGCGAGGATAAGCTTCCAGAATCTACTGGGATGAGCTTACTGTTTGGAGAGATGGATTCCAATTTTCCTGGGGAAACTGGATTGGACTCTCCTGGGGAAGTTTTGAACTGCAGGGGAAGTGATTCCTTTGAATGTTTGATATACCGTCGGGGAACGATCTTTAGACCAAGACTGCCGGGGATGCTTGTTATGAATATGTATGCTGCTGGGGAGATGTTTAGATCTACTGGAGGATACTCAACTTCCTTAAGGCTTGATAGTAGCTTTGCTTGAGGAGAGTGTACTGACTTGTGGCTCACTCTCTGGGGAATTGGGATGTACTGGTTATGTTCTTTAGCTGAACCTACCTTGGTACCTTGGAGGATAGAACAATTAGATTGCTTTTAGACAACTCCTTATTGCCCCTGTTTCTGAGGTGGGAGAGGAAGACTTAAGAGGTGCTGATAGCTTGTTGATGGACAGACCTTCTTCTGGTAGGCAAGTGACAAGATGCCGGGACATAGTCGTACGCTTTGATCCCTTATTTTTGCCTGGACCGCCCTTTCGGGTTTTCAGTCCACCGGGATATCCATTTTTGCCCAAGCCGCCTTTTCAGGTTTTCGACTTGCCGGGTGTACAGTTTTTTCATTTCATCCCTTCATTTTTGCCCGAACCCTTTTGGTTCGCCGGGAAGCCCTTATTTTTGCCTAGGTACGTCAACCTGGCGGGTCTTTGATTTTGCGTAGTATCTTTTCGACTATGTCCGTGCTTTCAGAAGGTAGGGAGTTGCCCCTGTTAGAAGTGTGTTGTCATGTCACCAGAAGATGTCTGTTCGAGCAAGATTCGTTGTTGGAATGCCCCAAGTGACTCAGGCGGAGATTTGCCCCAGGCTATTAGGCTTTTTTGAGAGATTCTCTGAATCTTGACTTAACTGCCCCAGATGATGGACAATAGTCATGCCATGCCCCTTGATTGGAGATACTCTTGTTCATTAGACTTTCATTGTGCGAATTTCCCTGCTGTTCAAACAAAAAGTCATATGCAAACAAAGTTATGTTAAAAATGCAAAGCCTATGTCTGTCTTGAAGATTTTGAAAATGCATTCTTTTTCATAAAACAAGTGATTGTTTGTAAAACGTGATGTCAACTCCGTATTTTACCGTAGGCCTTCAGGAGTCAGGATACCTTTCGTAACAGTATGCTTTCGAACTAACCCATACTTCAGCTAGGACTTTTAAGGGTTATAACGTGGCCTGGTTCACGGTTTAAGAAACAAAGGATAAAGGCTCAAATTATTTGTACCCACCCATTCTTCGTGATGTTCTTCAAACCTAAACTCAGCTGATTGTGCGTTAGACCTTGTTTGAGTCTTTGCTCTGATTTTCCGGTGATGGTTCAGATATTGATGATTTATTCTGAATAGGCAGTCATTCCTTTTTTTGTTGAGGGTTTGTAAGACCTCTTTGTTGATTTTTGTTATCCCTTTCTTTTTTGCCTGAACTGTTTCCTTTTTTGGAATTACAGTCAGCGGGATGCCCCAGTTTTGTAAGTCTCCTTCATGGGTTTTGACTTAATGGTTTTTTTATTTTTGAGATAATGACTGCCTTTCTTTATTGATTATTCGGAACCATCACTATCTTCCTTCGTTTTGTAAGGACCTCTTTGGTGTCATTCGTTATGCACTTGGATCAACTGAGAGAACTACCCTGCCCCAGGTTATGATTAAGGGTTTTAATTTTCGAAAAGAAAAACTCCTACTTCTTTGGCTCGAAGGGGTTGACGAGGGATTATCTTCCTTATAACTCCAGTGTTTAGGATTTGAAACAATGCCTGTACCTCATCAGCGGGGTCTGTTCAAAAGCATACTGTAGATTGTGGTATCGTTTTCGTCATCCTCCCTCAAGAGGCTTAGAACTTTAGATCAAGAGTTGACATCAGAAAAAATATGAAGATAATTTGCATTTAGTGAATATGAATATATTGTTTCAGAACAGACATATGCGATGCATTAATGAAATAACAATGTTTAACAATGAACAAATGTTTGAACAAAAGAGAATTACAACTTGAACATTCGAATGAACAAAAGTCTTTTCATCTCAGGGCTTGTCACTTCACATGGTGAAACTTGGAGGGATGGTAGAAAAATTCTGCCTGGCCATCTTGTGTGAACTCCAGTGCTCCCTCATCAATCAGGTCTTGGATCTTATTTTTCAAACTCCAACAATCATCTGTAGTATGCCCCGGGCTGTCAGAGTGATAAGCGCAGCGGGCGGTGGGGTTATACTTCGGTGACGTTGTATTTTGGTTCTTCGGAGCTTCTTTTAGAGTTACCAGCTTGGTCTCCAGCAACTGTGGCAATATCTGGGATAAGGTCATGCTGAGCCGAGTGAACTGCCTTCTCTCGCTCTTTTGTTGGTTGTGATGTTGAATTTGTGACACTGGAGCCATTTGAGGAGCTCTCCCTTTACCTCCTTGTCTCAAAGGTGGTTGAACGATGACTGGCTTTTTGCCCTTAGACTTTTGCCCCAGTTGGTTACCCTGAAGCAGTTGGTTGACGAGAAACCAAAGCTCATCTTGTCTTTGAGCTAACCCTTGAATGGCAGTCACCTGCCCCAGCATCTGGACCTTCAATGCATCCACCTCAGCTTGTAGGTGTTTCAGCTGTTCGCCCTTGTCGTTCTCAGCATTGTTCTTGACTAGAGTCCCTGTGAGAAGTGTCCTTAGCTCCTCCTGCCCCTTGGATAGATTCAGGAGGATTTCCCTGAACTGAGTCTCTTGAGCGAGAAGGTCCTGGTTATCTTGTTGGGAAGCCATTGCTGAAATAAACAGCGCAGATGGGTAAGTGACCTGCAACAAAGATACCTGTTATGTAATGATGTGTATGACATGCATGCAATGTTTTCAAGGACCTCGCGAGGTAAACAAGAAAATTGGTTAGCATCTGGATCCGGTAGCTTGATTGAAAGAACTTCATATTTGTTGAGAGTCTTTCTTCCAAGGGTCAAAGGCTCACCATATCAAGTGGGTCATAGCCCCTGACTTTAATCATCATGCCTGGTTTTGATTTCCTAACAACCTTGGTTAAGGGAACTTTCTTCAAGAGTCAGAGCTCACCATATCAAGTGGGTCATAGCCCCTGACAACTTTGTTTAGAGGAAAATAAATCCTCTTTGCCCCTTGCGGGGATAGTTGATTCACCATGACCTGCATCACAAGCCCTTGAGATCCTTGAAATGAGTTAGGATGTATGCAATGGTATGATGTTATGGTATGCATGGGGTGATATAAGTAACCCTGTTATGAGTCCTAATTAAGGACTGCAAACCAAAACCTGCAAGAAACTTAGGATACCCTGTTATGAGTCCCAATTAAGGACTATAAACAAAACCTGCAAGAAACTTAGTACACCCTGTTATGAGTCCTAATTAAGGACTATAAACAAAACCTGCAAGAAACTTAGTAAGCCCTGTCATGGGTCCCAATTAAGGACTAAAACAAAACCTGCAAATAGTTCATGGGTCAGATAAAGCATGCAAGTAGTTAAGTACGAAGGCACACAAGTCATACAAGAGAAGCCCTTAGAGTTTAGGCCAGCATGAGGTCTAGGTATTATCCTCTTTCAGTTTGTTGGTTCATACCTGTCCTATAAAAGTAACCGGGTTCTTAGAGGATCCCAATATCATTGACTACCCTCAATCGGTCATAACTCCAGCATCGCAATCTTTTCTTACGGCCAGAACCATCACGAGAGTTTAGCCTCAATGGGCGTAGCATGCTGCTACTGTTCTAATGGCCAAGTTGTGTCATTTAAGGTTCTAAGGTTGTTGGTGCTTAATGACTCCTTGGAAGACCCATATTCTCCCCGTTTCAACACGAGGGATATCGGTACAGACCAAGGCGCCACACCAACGTAGCCACTGCTTCACCCATGTCGGTATACGCCGGACAGGTCCCTCACAGCTTATGCTACCTAAACAGGGTATCCCCAGATCCGGGTTAGGATCTATGTAACTCCCATGCAACCCACAAATTTAAAGCAGACAAGTCAATACAATTGAAAACACAGTTATGAACTAACCCTAAGGTACACCTCACTTTAAGTTAAATCCCCAGCAGAGTCGCCAGTTCTGTGATCGGTGGATCTGGAACTGACTGTTTAACGCTGGTTCGCGAAATGTCGCGGAAGCAAGAGTCGCCACCGTCTTTTATTTTCTCCAAATGGAAAGGACAAAAGCACAGAAAAATTCCTTATAGAGATTGCTCTCGGTTCGGGAGGTAGATTATAGAAAGGGAAGGTGTTAGCACCCTTTCTATCCATGGTTATCCATGGGCTCTTAGATACTTGCTCATTGTGTTTTCAAAAATGGTTTGTTTGCTTTTCAACTGTGGGTTTTAAAAAGTTTCTTTGAAAATTTCAGTTCGACTCGTGTATCGGTCCTCAAGAGTGTTTGAAAAATGTTTTCGAAAGCTTTTGAAAATGTGTTGGTGTGAAAAGTATTTTTGATTTGTTTTTGAGATTAGAGCAAGTATCTAGAGTCGTCTACCTACCCTAAGGAATTCGTCTGTGTAAATGTCCTTTAAAGTAGTGCCATCCCACCATTGAGAGGTAGGTAGCACCACCGTTGGAGGTGTTCGGGTCAATTCGAAGGTTCGGGACATGGTGATCACCAGAGCAATGGGAAGACACCTTAGAAGCTACCCTCATGCCAGGTTCCCGGATCATGAGGACTTACTAAGACATCCTCTACTCGACGATCACCTTTCGAGGCAAGGCAACAGTGAGGCGTACCCTAGGGGTGGTGTGTGATTTGTGTGTCGTTTTCAGATATTTTGTCTTTTGTCATGTCATTGCGATCTAGCGTTTGTTTTTATTTTTGTCCATACATTCTTTCATGCCTTGATTTAACAGTTAAAAATATTGCGGGAAAGTAAAAATTCTAAGCTATTACAAAAGGCGCGGGTCCACATCGCCAAAATTTCTCGAACCCGATTTGACAGAAAAATAAAGAATTAAAGAAAATAAAGTGCGGCATATTAATTTACAAGGCTTCGGGAGAGATACAGAAATATTAAGCGAAAAAGAAATAAATATGCGAATTAGAATTAAAACGAGGGCGTTGGACCCTTTTTGCAAAATTAAATTAAACGATGAATTAATTAAGATTAAAAAGAAAAGAAATTGTTTTTTTTGGGATTTTTAGGTATTTATGTTTAATGGGAAAAAAGAATTAATTGAAATTAAACGCTAACCCTAATTCTATTTGTTTTTAATTTATTAAGAAAAGAAAATTAAAACCTAATATTAACCCTAATTAATTTACATGCAATTTTAATCACAAAAATAAATATTTAATTATTATAGAATAAAAGAAAAAGAAGATGAAAATTAATATGAACCCTAGTTCTATGTTTTTTAGATTTTTATTAAGAGAATTAAAATTAAAACCTAATTTAAAACTAAATTTAATCATATGCAATTTATTTATGAAAATACTAAAAATAAAAATATTTATTGTTTTTCTCTTTTCTGATTTTTTATGTTTTTTATATTTATGAAACTAATAAATTAATTAAAAAAATGATAATTAAAAGAAAGTATAAATAACAAAGAAAAATAAAGAAAGCAAAAAATTGCAAACCTAGGGGGTTCAGACCCCAAATAGGAGGTTTTTTCTTGATAATTCAGGCCCATTTAAATTCCTGGCCTTGTAGACTTTTTCACTCACGTGCAGAAGCGTTGACCAGGTGCATCATGTTCTTCAGATTTGTGGCCATTGATGGAATGCCTTAGGACGCGTGGACAGTTGGATTTTGAAAGTGCATCATGGACCACCATATTGAAACTGCATGTGAATACTGAATGAAAAATAATATTGAAAGAATGAAGACCTGGGGCTCGAACCCAGGTCATGAACGTTACCAGCCTACATGTGTTCCACTGAGCCATTCCAAGCGCGCTTAACATATAATAATTAATAAACATTATAAAAGAAAAAAGGTCAGGGGGCTCAAACGCGCGCGAAGATTTTGAATGCTCCACTCATGGACAGCCACCTAAGCGTCTTCCCCGTTGGTTTTTGTTTTCCTGAAACACAAACATATTAGGCAACGGTTTTTCAGGTGTTCTTTTAGGCATGTTTTGGGAAAATAACGAATAGCTCCAGGACGCTCATAAATTGAGCGCGAGGGTGGGTTTAAGATCGTCCAACCATGCTTGTTTCAGTAGGCTAAGTCTTGAACGCCAATTTTTCCTTATTTGAAAAACCCCAATTTGAGATCCTGAAAAACCTAAAATACGACCATGGCAATTTCTTGTATAGCGCATGAAAATCCAATCAAATCATATGGTTAGCATTAAAACACATCACTGATCATGAATCTATAAACAAAATGCCATGAATGTGCGTAAATTGTAAAGTACGATTATGAAAAAAAGTGAGAAAATTTGGACTTCTGTACAGTGATTCAAAGGGTTATGATTGATGTTTTTGATCCAGGAAGATTGCTTGATGTCCTTGGAAGGCAATAGGATGAGTTTTGTGGCTCGAAACGACCTGCAAATAAGTTTTCAGAATTGAGTTTTTAGGCAAAATTTCCAAGTTTAATGGATGCTTTTCTGCGCAGCTTAGTCGTTTTTGGCATTAGGGTTGTGTTCCTTGTATATGTAGTAATGATTTAGGTCAAAAATTTGATCAAAAGAATCCAAGATTTGATTGTTCAATATTTGATTTTCAAGCATTTTTTTTCAATCTTTTTCATGCAATTTGAAACCAAATCATGCCAAAACTTTCCAAAAATGATCATGCACGAATCTTGAATGTCCAATGAGAGTATTTTCTGCACAAAGAGATTTGATTTCATTAGTTTTGTATTTTTCATGTATTTTATTTAATTAAATGATTTATTAATAATAAAAAATCCAAATAAATAAATAAAAATGGAGAAAAACTTCCCTCTGGGCCTAATGGTCGTGCACATGCTTGGGATAATGAATTGTGGAAGAAAAATGGGCCCATTAGCAATTTTAGGTCATTTGAATCAATGTTGACTTTTCAAAATATCCAAAAATTTCCCAACTTCCACAAGGCATAACTTGCTCAATTTTTAAGCTTTGCTCATGTTCTTGGACATTTTGGAAAGTTCTTTGAGTACTCTAACCAATGCCTTTGGTCCCATGTCATTTTGATTCACCAATCTCAAGTTATGGCCTTTGACTTAAAGTCCCTTTTTGTTGACTTTTGAAAATGGCCTATAATGTTGAAATTGATAACTTTTTGTGAGAGCATTTCTTGGACTTGAAGTATGAAGATGAGTTGTAGGAAATGTCTTTCTCTTAAAAATGAGCTTTGGATGGAATTTTTATGATTATCCATGTGAAAGTTATGCCCTGGTCAATTTACAGTTGACTTTTTCAGCTGTCCAAATAAGGAAACTTTTGCATCTTGATGATTTTTGAGCCAAGCTTTGAGAATCATGATCAAGCATTGATCAAATGATGTTTATGGCTTCAAAATGAGATGTTGACCAAAAATTTGAACTTTTGACTGTCAAATGACCATTTTGCCCCTACAGTTGACTGTAGTGCAATTAGGGTTTTGACTGTGCAATCTTGTGCTGAAAGTCTTGAAACTTTGTATGAGGATGCTTGACCATATTTATAGGAATGTGGGACTTGATTGGGCCCTTGGAAACTTCATTTTCTTGATCAGAACCAAAACCCTAATTTTGACTGTTCAGGAGACCCTTGCATTGTGCAACCCTTGGGGAATTTTGAAGCATGACTTGGCAATTTCTTGAAGAATATGGGAGGGCAAATTTTGGGGTACAACAGTTGGTATTTAGAATGTTATGTAGGTGTTTAACTTACTTCGATTACCCTATTAAAGATCTAATAACATGATCAAGTAAATGCGCGCGAAACTAAATTGCATGAATAAAGTTCAATTGTAAAGACATGTAAAAACTGCAGAAAAGACAAGTAAATAACTTCGAAGCATAAAAACATTTAATGTAAAAGATTCTCAGGAATGTAAAAGATTCAAAATATGAAGAAAGCGTTTTAATACAAGAAATCGGTAAAATGACTTTAAATGAATGATAAAAGCATGAAGATAAAGGCATGAAATATACAGAAGTTTCCGAAAGCAAAGGATTTGAAATGGAAAGAAAACATTTAAACGTAAGGCATCAGTAAAAAGACTTTGAATGAAAATATTTTAATGCAAAGGCTTTTGAATGATATTGACATGAAGATAGAGGAAAATACTGGAAATGATAAAGAGTTTTATTAAATCATAAACACTTGGTGTTATCATACGTACATTGCTCGTGCATTCGTTTCCCTAGCCATGTGGTATTTTGAATGTTTACTGAGTTTTTTGTACAATAGATATGACACACGAAATCCTAACGCTAAGACTTCTATTTATACTACTTCGACCATAACGGTCTTGCTATAAGATTATGCCACGTTCAGAACATGCAAAGCAATGCCCTTCTCTCGCTTCCACGCGTCTTCAATTGCTCCAGCGCATAGATTTTAAATTTCGAACATCCCGCTTGTATTTGAATTTCAAATGTTTTGGCACTTCTTCGATTCGAACTCATTTCTTGGACACAGCCTTGTTACCATTTCGAGACTTCTTTGAATATATCCCTATAACTGTCACTCGAAGCTCAGAGTTTTGACATGCCCATTCGAAGCACTGCTTCTATCATTTCGAAACATGACATCTAGCTTTATTTCAATCGAAACGTCCAATTTGCTTCGCTTCTAATAATATCATCAAAATCTTCAGCCAACAAAATGCCCCTTTAAAATATGTATTTCGATTCCTTTGAGAAATACCTATTTTAAACATATACGCAAGATTTTGATGCGACCTTTGAATCATCGTAACATTTATTGCACATGACTCCAGTCACGTCAATCATGACGCTTTTCAGATTCCTTAACCGCCTTGAACCATTTCACAGCACGGTGCAGTTACAAAACAATGATTATTATTTAATCACGCCTATTACCAATATTAACTTTACGCCACCTCCTTCTCAAACCAACCCACGACTACCACGTGTCACAATCTTACTCAGTGGATGTTTAAACTTCCACACTATAAAAACCCATCAACTTAGTCTTTTTCTTTTCTTCCCACATTCTGAATCTTTTCTTCCTCTCTTCTCACCGAAACCCTAAACTTCCAACATTCTTCCAACAATGTCTTCTTCAACTTCATCTCAACTAAAAAAGGCTTCCAAAAAGAAAGGAAAGAACACAGGAACCATAATGGAAAGCAAGGTTGGCACCTACCAAGGCCAATCTGTTCTTATTCCTCAGATGATCTCAAAAGAGAAGGAAATGCTTTACGCATCACAGGTACTAATTCCTACTAACACCGCTGGCAAGAGGTTAGCTCTAATGGGCCCTCTTACAGTCTTTGAAATCTTAAAAGACACCAGAAAAATTTTCCCTGTTTGTTATAATTTTAAACCTCTGTTTAATAAAATGGATAACCCTAAGACAGTAGAGTCTTCTGATTCGACCACCGTGGAAAATCCAATCATTCCCCCTAAGGACCCTTTTGTGCTAGATTATGTGAAGAGTAACTTCAAACCATTTCGATCTTGCCCCACCTCCGACACAGCTTATCACAACTGGTTTACTATCGAAACCAGGCTTTACCTATAGCCACCCATTCTTATTCGCGTCCTTATACTTCTGGGACAGTACTTACAATACTTTCCATCTCCCTGGTGGAATGATTACACCCACATTTTTTGACATAGCAGCCATTACTGGGTTATCACCAATAGGAGAAACCTACATTCCTGACAATGAAGAGCATTCGAGTATTATTAACTTCGAAGTCAAGCTAGCCAGTTTTTCAAAGTTCATCAGCCACTATCACGCTGAAGGAGACAGTGTGTCGGATGTAGAACACATTGCTTTCCCTACCTTATGGTTATCAAGGTATGTCTTTTGCAGCAGATCCCTACAGGTAGCCAGTAGGTTTATTCCTCTAGCTAGAGATTTGCATGAGAATCGGAGGGTGTGTTTAAGCGAACTGCTACTAGTTGATCTTTACGAAAGTCTAAGATCAGCTGTGTCGAGTTTGAAATCTCACACTTCCAAAAACATCCTGCTAGCTGGCCCTTTCTGGTTACTCCAGTTATGGCTCAATGCCATGTTCGAACCTTCACTATCAACTGCCAACACTATTGTTGAACAGGACCCAGAAATATCAGATCGAATCATCGAAGGCACTAGGCTGCGAAGACTTACCCCAAACGATGATAAGGATGACTTCAAAGTTCTCTTCTCCAAATACATCATGATTTTCTCCAAGAGGCATAAATTCGAAGAGACCATGGCCCCTTTTGCTTCAAGGACTCATGGGCCATCGTGGTTCACTATGGCTCTCTCAGAAGCAGTCAAAAGCAAAGAAATTCAAGATGTATGGAAAGCCTTTTTGCTTCCCAGACTAATCTCCTCACGAATTACTCCTGCTAAGAATCAAATCCTCCTTTTTTCTTATCAGCCCAACTTCGTTTCGAGACAATTTGGCTTGTGCCAACTAATCCCTGAACCCCTATTCCAAACAGAAAGTGCCATCACCTCTGGGCGAACCTTCAAGGCAAGAGAAGCCAAACTACAACAGGAACAATACCAAGGCTTTGCCCACTTTGAACTAATATCTTTCGAACCTACACACCTTACAGCAAAGGGTTTTCTGGAATGGTGGACAAAGTTCTATCAGTCTTATATGTTCAATACCCTCACTATTCAACAGAAACTAACTGATGCATTCGATGTGCAGGTACAATCCAAGAAAGGTATGTTCACTCATGCCAAAGAGATTAGGGCTTTTCAAAATTATTTCGAAACTACTTATGATCCCACACACTTGGAATCCACTGTGCATCAAGCGGCTGAGACCTTGAAGGAAAAATTTAAAGAAAAAGTTTCTAAGTTAAAACTTCCTTCAGGGTTGTCACCTGAGGATAGGTATAGGTTGGCATTCGAAATGCATCCACCTAAATTTCCTAGATTACCTACCTCAGAACTGGCTCTGGCTTGGTTTCCTCCATACCCTTGGTGGTTCACTTGCAAAGAAATGTTCAAATATCTTCAAAGGAAACCAAAGCCATCTGAGACTGTGACATGGGCTCGATATTGGCTCCACGATTTCCCAAGACATCTTCGCTATGACCTTTCTGCCATGTCGATTACATCTGATCAAAGCACAGGTGCGAATGCTTGGGAAAATCCCAAATGTTTCTCAATTTCTACATTTTTAACTTCTGCCTTAATTGTTTCGATTTTCAGCCATCAGGATAAAGACTGCTGCTTCAAAGTCAAAAGAGGGAAGCGCCTCTCAGGCATCTGTCGAAACCATTGATAATGTGACTCTATCCAAACCAACAACAACTGTTGCAACAACAACAACAACACCAGTGACAACCACTGCTCCAACTCCACAGGTAATCAACTAGCCTTGATGTTTCGAATCCACTAATGTCTCATAATCTGGATCTAACTTATGTTTACATCTTTTCAGACCAATAAACTCCCACCAACAACTCCAAAGAAAAGAAAAACAAATACTACTGGGAAGGATCCCAATGTTGGAGGGGGTTCACCAACTGCTTCAAAGAAGAAACAAAAGAAGGAAATTTCCAAAAGTGTTGCACCAACTAGTGTCTTTGGACTCGATTCCAGGGATTCTGCTCCCTCAACTAAATCCAAAATTCCACCTTCGACCTCCAACGTAATGTTGGAACGTATAGATAGCAATCTCTCTTCTGAGAACCCACAGGTAAATTAAACTCTAATTTTTAACAAAAATAATTATTCATTACCTTGGTGCATGCTCTCAACATTCTTTTGCCTCTGCAGGACATTTTGAATCCAGCTCTTACCACTTCGACTTCACCATCAAAAACTGCTGCTCCGATCAATTCTTCTCCTCAAGGGGATTCCAGCAACCTGGTGCAGAACAAAGGGTCCTCCAATATGGCGGTTCTGGCTGGAGCTTCAGAACAGCAAGATGACCAGAGTACTTCTCCCCCTCTGAAAGAAACAAATGAAGCAACGCAATCTGCAGAGACTTTACAAAGAACTTCTCTTCAAAAGTCCCCTCTTGAAACCCTTCAAGAGGATCCAAAGGACATTCACGCTGAAGGAGAGAAAGCTAATTCTGATCAAAGAAACGAAGAATCTGCAGAGGAAGGCTCTGAGGAAGAAGATGCCAATGATGGTTCGACTGCTGGGACAGAGTCAGATGCAAATAGCAGCGAGAACGAAGATATCGAAGTGGTGGATTTGGATGATAATGAAGAAGACAATGAGCATGAAACGAATGAAGGTGACGGTGACGCGACCAATAAACCCATGGAAGTCGAAATGGATGTGACTCCCCTGCGCGTGGAACTCCCTCAACCGTCTCTATCCCGAACGACTGAAGAGGAGCTTGCTCTCCTGAGACGAAATGACCCTATTGGGTACATGAAGGCGAAGCTAGCTCAAAGGGATATTCCACCTGCTAGGGCTGGTACAAGTTCGACTAGCCATCCGTTGCCCACAGATGATAGAATTGTGCTTCTTAACAAGATTAGGAGAACAATTCTTGATGTGGATTTGTTCGAAGTGCTCAAACAGGATAGCACAGCTTGCTACACTATGAGGGAGCTACTTACAAAAGTCAACCTTGGTACCTGCTCCTTTCCAGTTAGCACTATCTTGTTCGATCTTCAATCTCTGCTAGACAGCGTGACTGGGTGCCTTCTCCAAGATGAATTTGCTGCCAGAAAGGTTCAAGAAAAACGAACTGCAATGGATGCTGCTTATGAGCAGGCTTCGAAACTCTCTCAAGAAGCTGAGGATCAAGCCATGCATCTAAAGCAAGCAAAAACTGATTATGAGGCTCGAGCTGAGTCCATCCTTCTCTGGGAAAGGCAAATTCAGGAACTTCAACAGAAGGTTAAGGAGGCTCAAGAACAACAATTAGCCTACAAAACCAATACTGCTGGCAACCAATTCGAAGAGCTCCTCAACAAAGGGCTTGCAGAAATGGAAACCGCAGAATAACTCAAGGGAGAAGTGGCTACCTTAGAGGGAGCAAGACGTTTTGCTCAACAAAGGCTTGAGTCTTTTCGAAGTACCTTTAACAGATTGAAGAATAATGTTTATTTCTAAATCTTAGTGTTGATTAGTTTTGGAATTTGGTTTTTGTCTGTAACATCTGAACAACGCCATTTTGGCAATCCCATATTACCATTTTGGCATTTTTATGATATTTTGATTACGTTGTTAGTATTCGAATCTCCTGCAGGTGTGGCTTATATTTCTTTAAATATTTCCCATTAACCTTTAGGATACGTTTATCATCCATCAGCTCTTCGATTTCATATGCATTATTTGAAAACACCTTTATTATTCGAAAAAGGTCCTTCCCAATGAGGTGACCATTTACCTAACGTTTTATTTTTCTTGTCCATGGGCAATATGACTTTCCAGACTAAGTCATTAATAGTGAATGCTTTTCCTTTCACCCTTTTGTTATATGTCCTGGCCACTCTTTCCTTTTGTCTCATCAGGATTTCCAATGCATGCAATCTAACTTCGTCCAATTCAACTAACTCATTCATCATCATCTCCCAATATAATGCAGCTGGAATTTCGTTTTGTCTTTGAATTCGAACTGATTGTAGATGAATTTCTACTGGCAGAACTGCATCATGACCAAATGTGAGTTGGAAAGGTGTGGTGTTAGTAGCTTCTTTAGGAGATGTTCTACAGGCCCATAGTATTTGGTCCAAAGTTTTGTGCCAGTTCCTTGGCTTTTTACCAATATGTTTCTTGATTAACCCTATTATCACTTTATTAGCTGCTTCGACCTGACCATTTGCTTGAGCATAATATGGCGTTGATGTCAGTAATTTAAACCCCATCTCTTGAGCAAATTCTTGCATCTTTCTACCAGTAAACACAGAACCTTGGTCTGTGGTTATGCTCTCTGACAATCTGAACCTATAGACAATTTGTTTCTGTATGAACTCAATAATAGCATTTTGATCAGCAACTATTAATGGTATTGCTTCGATCCACTTGGTAAAATAAGCTATTCCTACCAAGATATATTTTTGTCCTTTGGACGAAGCAGGATTTATTTCTCCTATTAAATCCAATGCCCATCCTCTAAAGGGCCATGGTTTAATGATTGAATGCAACTCACTTGCAGGGGCATGTTGAATCCCTGCATGTTTCTGGCATTCTTCACACCCTTTAGCAAAGTCTATACAATCTTTGAGCATACTGGGCCAATACATGCCATATCGAAATAACAACCATTTCATTTTATGACCTGCTTGATGTGCCCCACATGCCCCATTATGGACCTCTGACAATGCTAGGTATGCCTCACTTTCTCCTAGGCATTTCAGTAATACGCCTTCTTGGGTCTTTTTGAACAATTTGTTCCCCATGAGGACATATGACAATGCTCTATATTTTATCTTCCTATCAACATTCGAAGTTGGATTTGTTAAATAGCTCACAAGTGGACTTCGCCAATCTGCATCTGATAAGGTGTCTATGGCTAGTATTTCGAAACCCTGTTTCTCAGCATACCCTAACTTTATACTGTCTAGATCCGATGGTATGAATCTAGTAGCCATAACTCTACCCCTTAATTCAACTAAATCCTCAAAGTTTTTGGCAGAAACTTTATAACCTGAAGCCAACTGTGCTAAGTCGTTTGCTTCCTGGTTTTCTACTCTTGGTATATGCTGAATATCCATGTATTCAAATTTTCTAAGTAGCCTGTTAACTATGACGAAGTATATAATCAGGTTTTCCTTTATGCATTTATACTCCTTTGTTATTTGCTTGACTACTAATTCTGAGTCTCCTTTAATTTCGACTCTAGTTGCCCCCAATTCCAACAAAGCTTCAAGTCCAACAATAAGCGCTTCGTACTCAGCTTCGTTGTTCGAGCAACGAGGACCATCTAATTTATACTTGAATTTTGTTGGAACTCCTTCAGGAGAAATTATAAGGACTCCAACACCACTACCATTCATGTGGGTCAAACCATCAAAGTATAATTTCCATGGTTGCATTTCAACATAACTCATGACAGTCTGTTCAACCAATGAATGGTCCACAATGAAATCAGAAATCACTTGGCCTTTCACAGCTTTTAAAGGCATGAAAGTCAAAGAATATTCTGTTAAGGCTAAAGCCCATTTGCCAACTCTACTATGCATTATTGGTTTTGAAAGCATGTGTTTAATGACATCGAAATGAGATAAAACATAAACATCAACAGGCTTTATATAATACTTGAGTTTCATACAAGAAAAGTACAAACAGAGACATAGCTTTTCTAAATTGCTATATCTAGTCTCTGCATCATTCAGTACTCTACTTAAATAGTATATGGCTCTTTCGATGCCATTGCTATCTTCTTGTGCTAACATACTACCTATACTAACTTCAGAGGCAGATATGTACAATCTCATGGGCTTTCCCCATGAAGGTGGAGACAAGATGGGAGGCTGAGAGAGATATCTTTTTATCTTGTCAAATGCCTCCTGATGAGCTTCGTTCCACTCGAAGGCTTGGCCTTGCTTTAAACGAAGCAACGAAGAGAAAGCTTGGGTTCTTCCACTCAGATTCGAAATGAATCTTCTGAGAAAGTTAATCTTCCCTAGCAAAGATTGCAGCTCCCTTTTTGACGTAGGTGCTTTCGTCTCCATTATGGCTTTGGTTTTGTCTTGGTTGATCTCAATTCCTTTCTTGTGAACCACAAAGCCAAGGAAATCTCCAGCCTGCACAAAAAATGCACATTTAAGGGGATTCATCTTTAAGCCATGTTTTCTCATTCGTTCGAATGATTGGCTCAAATGATGCAAATGGGTTTCTGCAGATATAGATTTGATGACTATATCATCAATATACACCTGCATAAAGGTTTCAATAAAATCGTGAAAAATCGAATTCATTGCCCTTTGATAAGTTGCCCTAGCGTTTTTTAAACCAAAAGGCATCACCACCCATTCGTAGGTGCCTAAGGCTCCTGGGCAACGATATGCTGTCTTGGCAACATCTTCTTCAGCAATAAAAATCTGATTATATCCAGAGTATCCATCTAACATGCTTAAATATCCGAATCCTGCAGCAGAGTCTACTAACATTTCTGCCACAGGCATGGAGTACTCATCTTTAGGGGTTGCAGTATTTAAATCCCTAAAATCTATGCAGAATCTCAAAGAACCATTTTTCTTAATAACAGGCACTATATTTGCTAACCATTCGACATACCTTGTGGTCCTGATGAATCTGCAACGCAGCAACCTTTCTATATCAGCTTTGATCTTTGTGAGAACCGCTGGTGCGAATCTCCTAGGAGTTTGCTTGATGGGCTTCTTGCCATCCTTGATTGGAAGTCTATGTTCCACTAACTCCCTCTTTAAACCAGGCATTTCGTCATAATCCCACGCGAAGCAATCTTTGTTTTTCTTGAGGACTTCGATCACTTCCTGCTTGAGGTCTGGGTTAAGTTTTGCACTTATATAGGTTATTCTTTTCGTGTTCTCATCCCCTAAGTTCACTTCTTCGAGTGGATCCTGCGCCAACATTTTGGCACCTGAGTCTATGGGGTCCCTCTCGAAGCCTAAGGGTTCTTTATCATAGATGGCGTCCAGCCTTTGATCTATCTCAGGTTCTTCAAAGGGTGAGCCTTTCGAGCTATCCCCATTTATTTCGTTCATTTTTACAGCCAGTTTATTCATTTCGGCCTCTAAGGCCGCCTTCGATTCGTTCTCAGCCATATAGGCCGAAATCCTTTCGAAAAAGAAGGACTCAGTCAGGAGTAAGGTTGTCGAATTCCCACTCTGCAGGCCGTCTTTGTATAGTACCTTCGACTCCTTCATCTTAACTGATTATTCTTCTATCCCAGTACATGCCATCGTGGCGAAGGGTCGTGTAGTAGTGTGTGTTCCTAGTTTCGTTGATTTCATCATTTGGGACACAGGGAGCAATCTTTGCCAGATGTTTGTCATAATTCCTCTTGTCAACTAAGTTGACTGCTGACATGAAGTAACTCTGGTCCGCTTCAATGTTTTCCACGATCCCATCTTCTCTCCACAAAACTAATCACTGGTGCATTGACGAAGGAACTGCTCCTACGCCATGGATCCACTCCCTTCCCAGCAACAAGTTGTAGTTGGCCTTGGCTTCGATCACCATGAACATGGTGGGCCTACAGCTTGAGCCTATTGTCAAGTCCAATTGAACCACCTCCAGTGTTTTTCCTACTTTCCCTTCATAATTGGATAGAACCATGTTGTGTGGCTTGATGTCACATTCGCGTATTTCTAACCTTTTTAGCATGAAATGGGGGATTAAGTTGACTGCAGCACCCCCATCCACTAGAACTTTATTTACGCCATGGGCACCAACCTTTGCCCGAATGAATAATGGCTTCAGATGGTTTTTCATAGCTGGTTCTGGACGTTCGAAGAACGCATTCTGTTCCTCGACAGCTCCATTATCCATCACATAGTAGCACACAGGCCTATGCTTCATCAGATCTATGGTATCTTCTTCCTCATACTCGTCAATTTCAATTTCATGTCCAAACTCACAAGGAAGCACATATACCACGTTGCAATTGATATTGAACGAAGACTCCCCCTCTGATTCGAAGTTGTCCGTTAGCATATCTTCGTCCTCTTCTGGACCTGGAGTGTATTCCTTTGGTTCAGTTGCTTGTATTTCGAAGAAGAGCCTCCTACTAACTGGGGGTTTGTCTTCAGTTTGATTTTTTGGTGTGGGTTTGTTGGTGCTAGATTCACCTTGGTTTTTTGTTGAAGTTGCCCCTTTACTTGCCACAGCTTCCCTCTCAGCCTTTCGAATTCTCTGTTGCCTTCGCCATTGAGATCTTGACATGGGGTTTCTTCCTTTGTAGTTCTCTAATCTCACTTCCTCCCTCTTCGCTATGTTGAACTGCCTTCTGTATGTCATAGCATGGCGTGTGTTTCGTTCATTGTTTCTCCATTTGTCTTTGCCTTTGTCATTTCTGACTTGCAACCATTTGTCTGTTGGCACTTCAGCAGGAATTTTGAACGTCACTCTTCGAGCGCCATTGGGATGAGGACTATTAGGCCTTCGTTGATTGTATTTGCTATCGAAACGTGGGCCCATCTGAGTAGTCTCTTGGTGGTTCCTGCAAGGGGCGAAAGGGATTGTTTCGAAGGCTCTGGCCATGCTTTGATCATACACAGCAGAACACCTTGGGCATATCAAGCATTTGGTTGCCCCTTTGTAGCAGCGAAGCACAAATTCCAACAAACTTTCTCCAGCCTTAGGATAACACCTGAATAACTGGTTATCCTGGCGCCAGTTGTTGCCAGTTCGCGCCCTTTGTACCCTCTCGAAGTTTGCAGCGATTCTCTGGTTGCAAAGGATGCTGCACCTAGGGCATAGTATCATTCTTGTATCTCCTTTGTGGCACATCATGAGGTAATCCTTGAGACTAGCATCTCCAGCATGATTATCCTCCATTTTATACTTCTCTTTTTCTAAGTATCTCTCCACCTCCTCCATTTCAGAACGAGGCCTCTCCATATCCACCATGTTTACCTCAACATCCTCCCCTTTAGTGTCATCATCTCCCCAACCTGTAGGTTTTATATCTTCAATTTGGACCTTTGAACTCTCCGGGGCAGAATATTTGACCAAGTAGTCAAACTTTCCACTGGGTTCCCCTAAAGTGTCCCATATTTCTTTCTGAGGGGAGGTTGGCTTCGTGATTTGGACTTTCTCCAATTCTAGCCTCAGGCCTTCAGTAACCTGTGTCCACTCTTGGTTTTGGTTTTCCTGGCCTTCAGTAGCCTAGATTTCTTTTGCAACAGCTAAAGGTGCTGCTTCAATCGAAGTCTCTGGTTTCTTGTGGACGTCTTCAGTGACCCCCTTATTGACTTCGACTATCACCCAGCTTTCATTTTCAGTACCTTTCTCTCCTACTGGAGCGTCACTTTGGTCAGCTTCCACCATGTTAATTTCCCCAATGCATGCAGGCTCGGAGTAATTGGTGTCTGCGACGTCCAAAGGATCTTCATCTACTTTCATTTTTGCTTTATCAGCAAACTTCAGTCTGCCATCTTTAATTGCATTCTGAATTAGGTCCCTGAAAAGAAAACACTGTGAGGTTTTGTGGCCTAGGAAACTATGATACTTGCAAAATCCTCTTTTCTTTCTTTGATCTAAAGGAGGTATTTTGACATTTGATGGCACAATGAGTTGGCCGTCTTTGACAAGTAAATCAAAAATCTCGTCACACTTAGTGACATCGAAGGTATAAACCTTCTTTGGGAATTTGTCACTTTTCTCATTTTCAACAATTTCTTTCCCTTTTGTGGGAACTAGTAATTTGCAGGAGTAAGGTGGTGCCTGTTTTAATTCAGCGAGGTCGATTTCGACTTCTTCGAATTCGAATTCAGGATAATCTTCTGTTTCCTCAATTCCAACATAGGAGACCCTTTCCTTCTTGTTATTTTTAAAGACTTTGGCCTTTTCGGCCTTTAGCCTTTCGACCTGTCGAACCCTATAGGCTAATTGAGCCATATCCCTCAAGTATTGAGTGTCTAATTTCTTTCGAATAGAGTAATCCAGGCCGCCAACAGCCATTTCGACTAACTCATGTTCAGGAACTACTGTAAAGCATCTAGATTTCAAGAGCCTGAATCTATTCAGATAATCATCTATGGGTTCAGTAAACTTCCTCTTGACACTGGCTAGTTCCTTCAGACTTATTTTTGATTGTCCCATGTAGAACTGTTCATGGAATAATCTCTCCAAAAGAGCCCAAGTATCAATAGACCCAGGAGGCAAAGTGGTGAACCATGTGAAAGCGTTCTTAGTCAGGGAACTTGGGAAATATTTGATCCTAAGGTCTTCATTATTGGCTATATCTCCTGCTTCGGTTAGATACCTGGCTATATGTTCGACTATTGACTCATTGGTATCCCCAGCAAACTTTGTAAACTTAGGGACTTTATATCCCCTTGGTAAATCAGTGTGCATTATGTAATCTAATATAGGGGAGGCATAATTTGGCCTTCTAATTCCTGTGTTGAGGCCATTCTGGGCCATGATTCTCTCTATCATGGTGGTTAAATTATTTTTTGCCAAGATGTTATCGTTTCGAATTCTATGAACGACTGCATCAGCAACTTGATTTCGACCCACCATGACAACCCTTCTAGGTTGTTCTTCTCGAAACTCTGGGACTTCTAGCCTTTCAACCCTTGCCCCTGGTTCCATAATTTCCCTTTGTGGGCCTTGGATCATTGGGGCTTCTAGCCTTTGTGCCCTTGCCCCCAAATTAACCTCTTCTCTTGCTGGTCTATAGGGTGGGTCGTTAGCAACTTGTTCTATAATAGGTACGTTCGCTCGAACTCCCACCTGATTCTGCCTACGCCTTTCTGGGGGAGCGAAGAAATCTGCTATTCGACTCATGTTATCTGCGTTTTCTCTGTTTGTCACAGTCACATTTTATACTATTGGGGCGAATATCTCCTGCATAGTTTGTGCTAACACTCATATCATATTATGGTTACTGTCATCCATCAATTGCCTAAAGTCTGACTGATTTTCTGTGGTTAGGATAGGCATTGCACTATAACCCACTGATCCTTGGTTATTCGTCATAAATTGATTTTCCCCAGACCCAGACCCTAATTGTGGTGATGAATTCGATGTGGAATTGTGTAAACCTTCCATAAAAGATGTTGGCATTCCATAAGAGGAATTTCTGGTTCTGTTACCATCGAAACCGGGTGGTCTAGTTAATGGGGTGACGAAATGGGTTTGTGTTCCTGGTGGTGGGACGAATCCCCCAGGATAACCAATGGTTCTAGTATTTCCAAGGATCGAACTGTTAGTTGATATGCCACTTGTTCCATTAGTGGATATATTACTAGTAGAGGATGCAACAAACCGTGCGTTCGAAGGGATCACATTAGATGTTCCCATCGAGGATGAGATATTAGTGCCTGTTGTATGTGGGGCGTTTTGTTCCCCTTGTTGATTGTCAGAATTAGACATCTTGTTCAAACATTTTCTTCTGGGTAAGGATTGGTTGCTATTGGTTATTCTACCACTTCTAAGGTTCATATAACAACAAACTCATCACTCAGAAAGTATTTTTACAATGGTTATGTCTCAACAATTTGTACTTTGTTCTAAATTTCGTAATGACCAATGACGCGTCCCACCGGGTGTGCCAATTTGTTTACAGTGATTTCTGGTAAACAACCGCTAGTCCTCCAAACTATCAAATAAACTTAATGACTGTTATTTAATCTCTCTGGTAACTTGCAGGATCGACTAGATTGATCCTAGGATGTATTGGTCATTTGGATAACTCTCATTATAGAACTGATATTCATGGTTGGTATTTAGAATGTTGTGTAGGTGTTTAACTTACTTCGATTACTCTATTAAAGATTTAATAACATGATCAAGTAAATGCGCGCGAAACTAAATTGCATGAATAAAGTTCAATTGTAAAGACATGTAAAAACTGCAGAAAAGACAAGTAAATGACTTCGAAGCATAAAAACATGTAATGTAAAAGATTCTCAGGAATGTAAAAGATTCGAAATATGAAGAAAGCGTTTTAATACAAGAAATCGGTAAAATGACTTTAAATGAATGATAAAAGCATGAAGATAAAGGCATGAAATATACAGAAGTTTCCGAAAGCAAAGGATTTGAAATGGAAAGAAAACATTTAAACGTAAGGCATCAGTAAAAAGACTTTGAATGAAAATATTTTAATGCAAAGGCTTTTGAATGATATTGACATGAAGATAGAGGAAAATACTGGAAATGATAAAGAGTTTTATTAAATCATAAACACTTGGTGTTATCATACGTACATTGCTCGTGCATTCGTTTCCCTAGCCATGTGGTATTTTGAATGTTTACTGAGTTTTTTGTACAATAGATATGACACATGAAATCCTAACGCTAAGACTTCTATTTATACTACTTCGACCATAACGGTCTTGCTATAAGATTCTGCCACGTTCAGAACATGCAAAGCAATGCCCTTCTCTCGCTTCCACGCGTCTTCAAATGCTCCAGCGCATAGATTTTAAATTTCGAACATCCCGCTTGTATTTGAATTTCAAATGTTTTGGCACTTCTTCGCTTCGAACTCATTTCTTGGACACAGCCTTGTTACCATTTCGAGACTTCTTTGAATATATCCCTATAACTGTCACTCGAAGCTCAAAGTTTTGACATGCCCATTCGAAGCACTGCTTCTATCATTTCGAAACATGACATCTAGCTTTATTTCAATCGAAACGTCCAATTTGCTTCGCTTCTAATAATATCATCAAAATCTTCAGCCAACACATGTACTTCATCTTCAACCTCTAGCCAGCCGGACCCCCTGTAACTTTTTCATTTCTCAACAAAAATGGAAAGTGATAACATGAACATTATAGCATTTTACTTCACGATTCTAACCATGTGCATAACTAAAACTATAAGTCCAAGATCAGAGAGAATTTTGTTGGCCCTAATTCTTAACCTAATTTTTTCAGAAAATTCAAACTTAAAATTCTCTAAACTCAAGCCAAATAAATGCAAGTTGTTGATATGTACAGCTTCGTAACAATGATGTCTACATTTTATATTCACAAATGGAGAGCTAACTATGCTTGTATTAAGAGTTAGAAAAACACAAAACTTACCTTAAAAATGGAAATCATGTTTTGAAAATGAGCTTGCTTTAGGATGATGTGATGATCAGGTTAGCTTCCTTGAACCTCTAGGAAGCTAATGCAATGCTTAGCTTGTCTTGAGGGTGGCTTGAATGGTCTGGAGAAGTCCACTTGTGTTGCTCTATTTTTGAACTTCAACAATGGGGAAGATGGAGTTACATTGATGTTTCAGGGTGTGGGATGGTTTACTTGTAAGGTAAGGAAGCTTGGGAAAGCAAAAGGCCTGAAAACGCACGAGTGAAATGGAAGCTTGGGCATCCGTGGTTTTAGTTGAAAAATGATGGCTTTATATAGAGCAAAAGGTTGGAGGACTTGTGCTTGCTCAGAAGTACAAGATCACAAGACTTGCTACATTTCTTGTTTTTGAAGCAAGTGTGAGAAGTGAATTCCTAAGGCATGATTCTGATCCTGTAGGGTGGCTTGAAGCTTTAAACATGTTTTGTTCAGGTTTAGAGGTTTGGTTTGTGCAGAAAGAACAAGTCCAAGGCTCAAGAAAATGGAAAAATGCAAAAAGCATGCTTTTCCAAAATGGCAATTGCTGTACCCCAAAATTTGCCCTCCCTTTTTCACAAGAAATCACAACCCCAGGGTTTTCTCTGATTTTTGAGATTGGCTCAAGAATCGGTCAAACAGACTTTTCTTTATCAGTCAATCCAGAATTAGGGTTTTCTCTGATTTTTTGAGATTGGCTCAGGAATTGATGAAGCAGACCTTTCTTTGGCAACAAATCCGGAATTAGGGTTTTCGCTCGCATTTCTCAGGAGAAACTGAATCCTCAGAAATTCAGTTAATTGTTACGTTATTTTCACGCTTGTTCAAGCTTACTGGTTGTTTCTCAAGGCCTGATTATATGGGATAAAAGATGAGACTTTTGTTTGGAACATTAAGGCATCTGCTTGATTAAGCGGAGTGAAAGGTTTACCATTTAATGGAATGCTTTGTTTGTTTAACGGTATAATGCATGTGTTAATTGGAATACCATGCGTATTGTGAGTAATGCAAGGTTACGAGACTGCAAAGTTTGTTGATTATTTATTTTATCTGGATTAAAATTATTGGGATACAGTTCCAATCATTTTGGTTTGAGAGTCTTAAATAATTAAATAAACAATGCAAGGAAAGATTGGAAGATATTTGACAAAGACTTTTTTTTATTCGTTTCAAATGTTGTTACAAAATTTATCTGAATATTGTAAATTTACAACTTACAGTATTTACAATAATATTTGTTTACAATAAATGGAAAAAATAAATCTAAGCCTAATCTCCTAAAATCTTTGGCTTCTACTGCTTCCACTATTGCCCAAGATGCATTCACCTGAAAAAGAAGAAAGGAAAGAAATTAGCACAATTAACTGAAAAGAATTTTCAAGCAGAAGAAAAGAAATCATCATTAAAGTTTGCTGGCTGGAATCAGAATGCTATGTTCATCATATTTTATTTTCCCCTCTGCAAATCACAAGAAGATCGCTCTTCTCGGTTCACAGAGAGAAAAATAAAATATATAAAATGCAAGCATGTCAAACTAGATGCAAAAACATGGTTCAAATACAAAGGTACAAGGCTGCATACAAAGCAAACTGTACTGCAAACTGAGTTTCAAACTGCATTAACCAAGCATGTCAAACTGAGTTACAAAAAGCATAGCAACTAGCAAAAGCAACAAAGTACATAATGCAGAAAATATGTAAACAAAGTACACAATGCAGAGAGATAAACCAAGTTACAAGCAAGAGGCTTGCAATAGCCATCATCACTTTCCAGCACTAGACAAAACTTTTCAGAATTAAAATAATAAGCAAAAATGCTTAGAGAGAGAAAGAGAGGACCTTTTAGTGAAAAGAGTTTGCAGTTTTGGCAGGAGGGCAGGCTATTTTCAAGACAGTAAAAGAAAACAAAAAGATATAAAGAGAGTAGATTGTATAACAGTCCAGGAGGGGGGGAGAAGACATAGAGCAAAAATCTGCATAAGCTGCAAATCAAGCAAGTCAAAATCTGTAAAAACCAAACTCCTCAACCTGCTTTCCATACTGCAAACCTGCAGTAAACACAAACAGCCTACAAGCTCAACAAGGCCAAACACAAACAACCTTCAAACCTGCTTGCATAAAACACAAGCAAACCTGCTAGCAAACCTGCTAGCCAAAACAACTCAAACATGTCCAAACTTACAAGCCTGTAAGCCTGCAAAACCAAAACTTACAGCCTGCAACTCAAACAAGCTGAAACCTACTTACTCAGCTTACAAACCTGCATAAACCGCAACTTACCAAAACTGCAAGCTACAACCCAAACCTGCTAACTCACAGTAACAAGCCTGAAATACCAACTGCAAATCAAATCACAAACTGCAAACTTGCTTGCAAAACTGCAACTTACTCAAGCTCACCAAAACTATCACCAACAAGCTCAAGCCAACAAAAAGACAGTTTCAGAAATTCTTTCATCATTAACATACAAAGAGAAAGGAAGAGTTTTCAGAAGCAAACCCAAGCGTAGTTTCATAAATTCTTTCATCATTAACAAACACTCAGAGGAAGGAAGAGAATCAACAAAATCAAATCAACGAGCAAGTTTCAGAAACGTGTTCATCATTAACAAACTCAAAGCAGAACAAATAGTTTTTCAGAATCATTCATCATCAAAACATCAGTAACAAAAAGAGAGGAAGAGCACTCAGAAGCATCAACAATAAACATTATTTCAGAAATACGTTCATCATCAAAAAGAGGAATATTTTCAGAAATAGAAGCAAGTTTTCAGAAAGTACTCATCATCAAACAAGTCAAGGAAACAGAGATACCAGAAAAGAAATCGTCATCACGTTCTTCCTCCGCCTAGCCTCCTGGGAGCGCCACCGGCCGATCTCACATCCTTCTCCTTCAGTTTTACAGAACAAAACGCTCAAGGTACGTCCCTCAAATTCTTACTACATGTAAACATAAAAAAATGACAGATTAAAACATGCATGTAATAATCAAGCAAAACGAAAACAAACCGTAAAAAACCCTAAAAACGTGAATGAACAATCTGTACCGTTCAAACCCAAAAAACGTGGGCCACTGTGAGAAGGAAGGGAGTGAGATAGGGCGGCGCTCCGGCGGCTCAAGACTAGAGAGAATCAACGCTTCGCCTGAGAGAGATGAGAGAAACGAGGAAGAAAAGCAAGAGCGGCGCCGCTGAAGATAAGCTTGCAAACCCTAAACTGAGTGAAACCCTAACAAAAATTATGCAAATTGGATAATGGGCCTTCGCCCAGACAAATATGCTAAGCCCACAGCGCTTCTGCCAACGAACCCCCCCCCCCCCCCCCCCTTTCTTCTTCCTAATTTTTGTTCTTCATCATTTTTTATTTGGGTCACAAATCCTAGGCCCATTATCTTTGTTTCTTTTTTTTAAAACTAATACTTCTCTTTATTTTCATTTTTAATAATTTGTTTCTTTTTTTTAAAAACTAAAAATATATTTTGTTTAAATTTTCTTAATATAGTTTTCTTTAACGTTTGTTACATTTAATAAAATAGATAAATAATAGAAACTTTAATTTAAATAATTTTTCTTTCTTTTAAAATTTTTCCTTTACACAATTAATAAAAACACAAAAATAATAATGATAATACTTAATCTTTATTAGGTTAAAAAATTTATTTGTTCATTTGTAAATAAATACGTGCATCTCATAATTCTTTGATTTATAATTTGTCATAATGTTTACATTGAATTGCGATAGTTCGATTTGGTTGTAACACATATTTGGACATTATTATTCTGATAAGATTCATCCCCATTTGTAAATAATTGTACCCCCATCCCCGGATACTTTTTTTGTAATAACTTAGACTTTAAATTCCTGCAATCTATTGCTTTTAATATACTGTATAGTAATTAGGGTTTGTATGCGAAGATTCGAAATCAATCGCTAGATAACCTAATACAAGAATAAATGCATGAAAATCAATACAAAAATTCACACTTGCACCTCTAGGGTAACCTCGCTTGTTGCCTCGGAAAATGCAATCATGTCCCTCGAGTATGAGACACTCTAGCAAATTCCCTTTCGATAAACAAAGATCGTAGTCCCTCGATGACCCTCGATGTTGCCTTCGATAAAACGATCTCGTCCCTTACAAAATTGCTAAGAGCGTCTCACAAGTTGCTTTCGATGATTGTACACGATGACCCGCGCCTGTCCCGTTTAACATCCTAACACAAGGTTGTTCACCAAATGCAATGGTGAAATAACACTGTCAAAAGGGTTAAAAACATAAGAAAGATCTTTTTGAGTAAAATAGGGTAGACAACTCTTAGTTACTTGATCAAAAGCTTGCAAAACATCCTTGCTATTTTCAAACACACCTCACAACACAATTTCAAAATAAACTTTCAAAATATTGAAATATCTTTTCAAAAAGACACACACCTTTGTATATATTCAAACAAGAATCATTACAAAGGTTGCCTAGACAAGGCCTCTATTTCAAAGAATTTTCAAAACCACACACACAAAGCACCATTTAAAACAATTGGAAAAGCAAAGCAAGTGATCTAAACAAGTAACTAAGAGCCCATGGAGAACCATGGATGAAAAGGGTGCTAGCACCTTCCCTTTTCATAATCTACCCCCCGAACCCAAGAAAACATCTCAAAGGTCTTTCCTGTGCTTTTTGACCTTTCCTTTGGATAAAATAAAAAGTCGGTGGCGACTCTTGCTAAACCGAAACATTTGCAAACACAAACGCGAAACCTCAAGTCAGTTCTCCCACCGTATCACAGCAATGTTGCCTTTCTTCCAAAAATGGTTATTTTCTTGTACAATGCATTGAATGATTGGCTTTAGGGCATGAAACCCTGTGAAATTCATTAATGGTGGAGTGACAAACGAGTTTGAGGCCTGAAAAGTGAAGATTGTACAGCCAATTTGCAAATTTGAAAACTTGTTCTTCATGAAAATGACCTATAATCAAAGTGATAAAACCCTAACTTCATCTCTTCGATTCTCCCTACTCAAGAATGATCTCAAGGAGTTCTTGGACATTTTGGAAAGCTTGTAATGTTTTCTATAACCCATCTTTGAAATGCTTTTGAAAATTCCTCTTGGAACTAGGTGAAAAGTTGCCATGAAGTTAGGTCAAAAACCTGCCTAACTAGGGCAAAATTTCACTAAGTTATTTTAGTTCATGAGCATGTATTCACAAAATTATATCTTGAGATTCAAGCATCTTTAGGAGAAATTGTGTGAATAAAAGTTATAGATTTCATGTAGATCTACAAATTTCATGTTGGGAACTTCCTTTGAATCATTTTGTATCATGGTGAAAATTTGGCCTAAAGTTGAGAAAAAATAAGAAATTTTCTATACTTAGAAAAATTTCTAAGTTAAGAAATTTCAAATTTTGAAACAAGATCTTAAATCCTTGATTTATTGATGAACAAGTTTCAAATTTTGACATGTTTTGATGAATTGTGATCCTTGGCACTTGAATTTGACCAAAAAGTCAAAGTTTGACTTTTCAATATACAATTGACTTTTGATTAGTTGACTGAAAAATTCATCTGTCAATCCAATGAATTTGTAATGTTTTGAATCATGTCATTAGGTCAAGATGATGCAATTGAACTCTTGAAATCATGATTCAAACCAATTGATCATTTTCTAGGTCAAAAATCAGAAATTTCCCCTTCTCAGTCAAAACCCTAATTTTGACCATTTTGCCCTTTTGATGATTTGATCAAATTTCTTGGGGAATTATGGTCCAAACTTGATCAAATGATACATATGAGTCTAATATGTTTATTTGGATCAAATATATGAAGTTTGACTGAAAATTGGCCATGGTTGACTTTTCCCCCAATATAGTTGATTTTTAGGTCAACTGTCCAATTGACTGATCAAAAGTGTGATTAAAGGCTTGAAACTTGACATGAGTAATATTGGGGGTCCCTAATGATCCTTGAAAGTCATATGAAGCATTGATAGTCCAAAAATACTTGTGCAAACTCAAACCCTAATTTTGGTCATCAGTGCATGAGGAGGTGTCTTGAGCGGATCAAACCCTAGTGCAGTCTTAAGTCAAGGAGATCTTGTGAGTAAATTCTTGATAAGTGAGAGGGAAAATTTTGGGGGTACAACATTGGGCATGGGAGAAGTTATAACATTGGGAATCTCAGTAGCGTTAAATTCAATCTCCTTCGCTTCAATAAGGTCTTGCACCTTGTTTTTCAAAGCTCAGTAGTCGTTGGTATAATGTCCCCGACTTTCTGAATGGTAAGCACAGCGAGCATTTGGATTATAGCGAGGAGATGCAGTGTTAGGATTCTTGGGAGCTTCCCATAGGGTAACCAAATTGGATTTCAGTAGGTGAGGCAATACTTAAGACAGAGTCATATTTATCCGGGTGAATTGCCTTATAGGTCTTTCTGCTCTAGGCTGATTATTTCGTTGTTGAGTAGTTATCTGCTTGGATATTATAACAGCCCCTACCGTTGGGCGGTGCTCGGTTCTGCTCTGATTTCGTTGATTGTAAACAACATTGACCTCTTTCTTTCCAACGAAAGGTCTCTTTCCAGCACTTGAAGAAGCATCCTTCTGAATCTTGCCACTTCTGATCCCAGCTTCCACTCTCTCTCCTGTTAAAATCAACTCAGTAAAGCCAGCTGAGGAGCTTCCAATTAGATGATTGAAAAACAGACCAGATAAGGTACCCAAAAACATATCCACTAACTCCCTATCAGACAGGGGGTTGGACTTTTCCTGCTAAGTCCCTCCACTTCTGAGCATAGTCCTTAAAACCTTCGCTCGAACCCATAGACATACTTTGGAGTTGTGTACGGGTGGGAGCAAGGTCTGCATTATACTGATACTTCTTGTAGAAAGCAGCAACCAGGTCTTCCCAGTTACGAATATTGGTCCCCTCCAGTTGATAGAACCACTCTAGTTGAGTCCTAGATAGACTGTCCTGAAAGAAATGGACCCATAAGTCCTTGTTTGCAGTGTGAGGCTGAATCTTCCTCACATAAGATTGGAGATGCATCTTGGGACATGAGACCCCATCATATTTTGCGAACACCAGAACCTTGAAATTATGCGGGATGACAACCCTAGAAACCAAACCCAGTACTTCAAAATCCATACCCGGTACCTTCTGGATCTCCATTGCATTCAAACGATCCTCCAGCTGTTTGCATTTTTCATCAGTAGGAGGATACTGCTCCTCATCATAGTCAGATTCATCATAGAATTCCTTTGGACTGGAGTCTTCCTCTCTTGTTTCCTCATCTTGATTGTCTCCTTCCTTTGATGAAGTTACCAGCTCAGAAGCTCGCCGCAATGGTCCTCTGATCCTTCTTCCCAAGTTCACCACACTAGTTGGTTTCTTTGGCTTCTTCTTTTTATCTTTAAGTATGAGGGATTTCAGATCTTCTTTCCCTTTAGCTAGAGACACAATCATTTGCTGGAACTGGGTGTTTTGCGCCTGGAGATCCTTGATGTTTTTTTCAAGAGCAATTTCTTTGCTTGTTGAAATAAACAGCGAAGATGATAAGAACCCTGCTTTGAGACCTGCTTATGCAATGAGATGCATGATATGCTTATGAAATGTTTTCAAGGACCTTATTGGATTTAAGCTCTTTTAAACAAAACAAGAAACATAACCTTTTATTAGCAAGTTTTTAAAGAAACAAAAGATTACACATGGATAAACATTGAAAGGAAATTCCTAAGTCTCCCATGGACGCTTCCTCTTGGTGTTGAGGTTCCTCTCTTTATGAAGTTGCTTTCTTAATTCCAGCACCTTCTTCTGACTTGCATAGAATTGAGCCTCAAAAGTATCTCGTTCTCCCTTGAGTTGGATCCAATACTTTTGCAACTCTTCGAAGTTGGTTGGCATATCAGGATGGAGAATAATACAGGACTCGCTCCCTTGACCAACAGGTTCCAAGATCACTGGAAAGATGCAATCGTATGGCATCATAAGACTTCGGGCTCGAGCTCGCACCCATTTGAGGTAAGGTTCCAAAAGGATGGAGTTCTTGCGCCCCAAAGCCCTACTACCAGTCCTCTTAGCAATGCCCCAAGCGCGGATGAACCTATGACTATAATTTTGAAAATCATCCGAGTAGTTGAACACGATACCCTGGATGAGCATATCTGGTGGACCATATCTCCGTGCATAGCCAAACTGACGTAGTGCTAAATAAAAGAAATGTCCTCTTGAGAGCGACGACACCAGTGGATGTCAGAGAGAGAGAGACATTAGTCTTTGACTCCACCTTAAGCCTAAACCATTTTGTATTGTTGACCGAGGAAGGTGCAAAATAAATCAACTATATATAAGAGGGGTGAAACACATGAGAGTTCCTCACTTCTTCAGAGTGCGAGTATAGAGAGAATGTAGGATATCCCCGAGCAATGTAGGAACTGGATTGTGAGCAAGAAAAATGTTGATGGCATTCATATCTATAAATTGATCTGAATTAGGAAACAGGACCAACCCATGGATCAAGAGGGCTAAGACATCTTCGAAGGCATGATAACTCATAGCATCCAGGAAAATCTGAGCTTTCTTCATCAAGAAATTTGCAAGGAGACCCTTAACTTCACTTCTTTTTTACCAATTGGACTCAATGTCAGATGGCTTCAAGTGCAAAGCTACATCAACATCTTTAGAAGCTGGATTTTGTTCTAAACCAGTGAAAGGCACTCGCTCCAATATAGGTAAACCAAGTAACTTAGAGAATTCCTCCAGGGTAGGCACCAGTTGATAATCAGGGAAAGTGAAGCAATGGTGCTTAGGGTCGAAGAAATGGAATAAGACACTCATCAGACCTTCGTCAAACCCGGTGGTAACCAAACTGAACAAGTGACCATGTCTTTTGTGGAATGATGAATCCTCGAGAACTTTCAAGACTAATTCCTTGAGCTTGGGAGGAACTTTTGTGAAGTGAATCCGGAAGGTTTTTCTGCGACCTGAATTTATATCCTATAAGACAGCAAAGAGGTAAATCCAACAGGTCCTTGAAATGATTAGTACATATGAATGTCATGATGTTTATGATGTCGTGATTATGCTAAAAATCACAGATAAACACAAGCAAATCACACAATAGACCTTAGGTTCAAAGGCTTGCATGAGGTTTTCAGGTAAGTACCCTCTTGAATGTTCAGTTGGCTCAATCTGTCCTATTAATAGTAACCAGGTTCTAAGGAGTCTCAATATCACTGACCTTTCCTTCAGAAATTGTTTCAGCTTCGCACCGAAGTATTGCGGCAAAAAAATCCTGAAAGTCCAGCCTCAATGAGTGTAGTATCGAGTATCAACCAATCTTCGGTCGGAACCAAAGTCGGTTATCTCACTACTTCCTAATGGCTAGGATGAGTCAATTAAAGGTTCTAAAGGCCAGTTAGCGCTTAGTGACACTATGAGGAAGCCTAATGTTATCCTTAACTTACTCAAGGAACATTAATACAATCCAAAGTATCACGCTAACGTAGCCACCACTTCGTCCATATCGGTCTACGCCATACATCCTCCATGATTTATTGCTACTTACCTAATAAGGTAACCCAGATCCGGGTGTAGGATCTTTCAGTAACAACCCAAACAAGCTCTCAAAAGTAAAGCAAACAAAGCACAAAAAAGCAGTTTAAATATGAACTAAAACTCTAAGGTAACCCCACTTTTATTATCCCCAACAGAGTCTCCAGTTCTGTGATACGGTGGCAGAACCGACTCTTTAATACTGGTTTGCATTTTGTATTCGCAAATGTGCAGTAAGCAAGAGTCACCACCGACTTTTCTTTTATGCAACAAAGGAAAGGGTGAAAAGAACATAAAAAGACCTTTTCGAGATGTTTTTGAGTAAGGGGGTAGATTATGGAAAGGGAAGGTGCTAACACCCTTTCCATCAATGGTTTTCCACGGGCTCTTAGAGGTTTGCTCATTTTTAAAATACCTTTGTGCTTTGTGTTTGAAAATGTTTTGAAAACGCCTTAGTACGACAAACTTTGTAATGTTTCTCGGGATAGTGGAGAAAGTATACAAAGTGTTTTGAAATTGTTTTTGAAAAGTAGTTTTTTTGTGTAAGTGCAAGATGTTTGAGAAAACTTCTAACAGCTATCTACCTTATTACTCGAAAATGGTCGTTCTTTTCCTCTTTTCCTTTAGACAATATTGTCCTACTATTAGTGAGTAGGTAGCCTTATCGTTGGATATTGAGGGACATTCGAAGGGACGTTTTACAGTCATAAAGGCAACATATGGAGACACTTTAGAAACTTTTGTTTAAGGGAAGGGATCATTTACCGAAAGGCAACACTGTAGGGTCATCGAGGGACTATGATCTTTTTGATTTTTGCGGGTCTTTGCTAAAGCGTCCCCATTCTCGAGGGACATGACTGTTTTGTTTTCCGAAAGGCAACCGAAGCAGGGATGCCCTAGAGGTGCATATGTGCATATGTGTTGAGATTCAGTTATTTTTATCTTTTTATTAGGTTAGCTAACGTTTTAATTTGCAGTCTTTCCATACACGCCTAGTTACTAACAGTTAATATTTGCGGAAATTAAAAGTGCGAAAATATAAATCCTAGACTATTACAACGCTTTGGGACAATTACATAAAAAAAGTGCAAGGAAATAAAATGTGGAATTTTAAATCTAAGCTATTACATCCCATAATCAGTTACATTATTATAAAAAATGCGAGAATAGAATAAATGCGCGCGAAATAAATAATACGTCTAAAAACCTAAAAAGTTCTAAGTAAACAAAAAAAATCTTTTTTTTTTCTTTTTGGTTTTGTTAAGAGAAAAATTAACTTTAAATTTAATTTTAATTAAGAAAATAAAAGTTGAATGAAATAAATCCTAATTCTAATATTGTTTGCATTTTTATTAAGAAAATAATTTAAATTAAAATGAACCTAAGTCCAATTGATTTTAAGTTGATAAAATAAAATTGAAATAATTAATTAATTAATTAAACTAATTTTTGAAAACCTAAATCTATTTATTACTTTTTTTGATTTTTTATTATTAAGAAAAAAATGATTTTTTGAAAACAAATAAATAATAACTAAAAAAAAAAAATCAAACAAAAGAATATGGGCTTGGCTGTCAAAAGCAAATGGGGGGGGGGGTGTTGTTGAAGATCCGCTAGGCCCAATCCAGAGGGAGCCCAAAAGCTATACTGGGATTCAGTGAGGAGCAGCCTTGATGGCATATGGTGCGCTTGCACGTTGGATGCGTTAGTCTTAATCAAATGTACATCTGATGGCATAGACTGATGGTGTATGATGATCAATTGGTCATGAGGGGCACTGGATCTGCATGTAATATGTTATAAAAATGCAAAACACTGGACCTGGGACTCGAACCTAGGTCCTCTCCCTTACATACACACCTCATTGCCAGCTGAGCCATTGTTTCAATTGTTACTTATAATAAAACAAAATTATTATATTAGAAAAATCAACACTATTATTTGAAATTCAAAAACACGCGCACTGCTTTGACTGGCCAATGAGGGAATGACAGCATGTTCAACCGGAGGGACGCCAGAGTCAAACTACGGTCGTCTTCTCCGGTCACTTAAACCTACAAAAGTCAGCAAACATGAGTATAAATGGATGCAAAGATCTCCACCCCATACAAAATTTTCCCCTGAATCTGATTATGGGGTCTATTCACTCTAGAACAGCCTGTAACATGAGATATAGTGAAGAACACAGATCGTGCCCTAGAAATGGAACGATCTTGTTCTAGATCCTTTTTTCACATGTATTACGTTGGTCCTGCTCTATATATCGTCCCGAATACGAATCAAACACTGAGAAAGGTTAATTCAGTATGAAATCAAAGATATGAATTCAAGAAATTTACCAAAAAATGAGTGATCTGGTTGGTCACTTTCAGGGTATCTTAGGCGTGGATATGGACTGGATTCAACTCCTGGAGGTCTTGGGATGTTGATGGAGTCCTTGGATCGGATTAAAAAGGGCTGGAAGTATGATTTTGAGTTTTCACGATTTTGGACAATTCTTTGCAATTTTGGTAGCGCTCTTGTACAGTGTGTAGGAGTATATTTGGCTTGCCAAGATGATGTATTTATATGGTACAAGGGAGAGACAAGGTTATATGGAGAGAATCAATGCCATAACTCATGTTTTCAAACCAAAATCCAACAAATAAAAAAAGCTCCCAAATTTGCCAAAACTCGCCCTTTCCATGCTAGCATATATCTGGACATTTGTGTAAGAAGAATGGGCCTCAAGACTGACCCAAAACACTAGCCCACATGTCCAAAATATTAACCTATTATTTTATGCATTTATTTTGTATTTATTTAATTTTTAAATTAAACAAAAATCAAAATAAATGTAAATAAAATCAAAGGCATACAAAAATGGATTTAGAGGTCCTTCATAAGGTCATGAGAGTGTTTGAAGTCCAAAAAGGTAGGCAATTTCCCTAAAAGTTCAAATTTGCTCAATGCACCATTCTTGAATTTTCCAAAATTTTCCCAACTTGGGAAAGCCATAACTTGCTCAATTTTTATTTCATGATGATGATCTTGGACTTTTTGGAAAGCCCAAGATGTATAATTCAATATTTCTTTTTACCAATTTTGCATTTTAAGACTTTATCTTGATTTAAATGGTCTTGACAAAAAGTTCCTTTTGTTGACTTTCTGAAAATGACCTGTAATGTCTGAGCTCATATCTTTCAAATGGTGTATTTATTGATATTGAGGGCTGAAAAGAAGTTGTAGGGAATTGGATTCTCTTTAAAATGAGCTTTGGTGTAGAAATTTCTGATAAAGTATGAGAAAGTTATGCTCGGTCAAAGTTTGGTTGACTTCTCCTATATAAACCCTAATTTAGCAATTCTTGACTTTTGATGAATTAGGAGAATTTCTTGAGGAATCATGATCAAACCTTGATAAAATGATGATATTACTTCAAAATGTTGACGTTGACCAAAAATCTTGAAGTTTGACTGTACATGGGCCACAGTTGACTTTTGACCTAACACAGTTGATTTTCAAACATTTGAGCAATTGACTGAGCAAACTTGTTGTGCAAGGCATGAAATTTGGCATGGATAATATTGAAGACATATTAGGGTCATGGAAAGAATTTGAGACATTTGGAACTCAAACATCTTGATGAAAATTGAAATCCTAGTTGGGGGTTCATTGCCTTAGGAGGAGAATTTGTCTGGTCAATTCTTGGTCATCCTTGGGCAATTTGGGGACCTCAATGGGAATATGTTGAGTAAAAAGGGAGGGAAATTTTTTGGGTACATCAGTTATTATGAATCAAATGATAAAAACAAATCGGAAAAAACACCAATAACTAGAGAAGCGCCATAGCCCTAGCTTCGGTCATCTTCTCCGATTGTCTTTTCCTTCAACCTGCAAAAATACGTTAAAACAACATATCTAAAGACTTAAATCCACTAATTAACAAGTTGCGATCTTAATGGAATGGTTAATGAGGATTGAGCATGCTTGTATCATCTGGTTCAATGCTCAATGGTTTTTTGATCCCTAACAATGGTGAAGCACGATTTTAGCGTCAAATTTCACATGTAACACGTCAGTCTTGTTCTAATGATGCACATGAGAAGATCAAATGGATTAGCAATGACTGAAAACGCAAGAAATCAAAGTTTTGAATTTTACCAACTTTGATAACCGGCGTGATGGAGAGGTCGCGTTCTGGATAGGCTTTGGCTTGATCTTGGACTTTGGAGAACTCCTGAGGACTTCAGGAATGTATTGCTGGTTTTAGTTTCAAGCGAGAGTGGCTGGAAGTTAGGCTACGGATTTTTGCAACTTCTTTGAATTTTGTGGATTTTTCAAGAGGTTCTTTAGTCAAGTATTTTGTGTCTTTTGCATCTGCTTGGCTTGCCTTTATATAGAGGAATGAAATGCCTTAACAAACATGGAATAAAATCAAGCCATGATGGCTCTAATCCAACAAGATCAAACATGTTAAAAACCTTCTAATTTTGAGATTTTCCTTCCTATTTTGAGTCTTTCACGTTTTTGGAAAGGTTGTGACAGGCTAGCATGAGCTGTATAGGGCCTGTAAATGATTGGAACAAAAGCCCAAGTCCTCGCACTATTATCTCATATTTTATTTTTATTTTATTTGCTTTTAAATGAATAAAAATTCAAATAGAAGAAATAAAAAAAAATATGTGAATGGATTTAGGGGTCCTCAAACACCTTATGAACATGTTTGAATATCAAAAGTTAGGCCCACTAGAACAAAACCTCAAGTTTGCTCATTTTGCATTTCATTCATTTCCTCAAAATTTCTCAACTTGTGCAACTCATAACTTGCTCAATTTTCATCTTTTGAAGGTGATCTTGGACTTTTTGAAAAGCTCAAGATGTCCTCTACACTTTCTCTTGTGATCATTTTTGCATTTGGAGATATTATCTTGATGTAAGTTGTCTTGACAAAAAATATCTTTTTATTGACTTTTGAAATGACCTATAATGTATGGGCTCATATCTTTCAAATGAAGCATTTTTGGACTTGAGTACGAAAAAAAAGTTGTAGAGAATTGAACTTCCTTCAAAATGGGCTTTGGTTGGGAAATTTATGATGAAGCATGTGAATGTTATGCCTGGCCAAAGATCAGTTGATCTCTCCTAAGGAAGCCCTAATTTGACAACTTTGGACTTTTGATGATTTAAAGGCTTTCCCTGAGGAATCATGATCAACCCTTAATAAAATGATGAATATCACTTCAAAGTGTTGATGTTGACCAAAAATCTTGAAGTTTGACTGTATATTGACCATAATTGATTTTTTACCCAATACAATTGACTTTCAATCATCTGAGTCATTGACTGAGCAAATTTGTGATGCAAGACTCGAAACTTGATATAAGCATTCTTGAAAACCTATGGAGAACCATGGAAATCACTTGAGACCTTTGAAACCCAAACTTCCTTGAGAAACACCAAACCCTAGTTGTGGACTCATTGCTTAAGAGGAGTTTTGACTGGCCAACTTTTGAGTAGCTTTTGAGTATTTAAAACCTTTTATGAGCATGTTATTTTTTTGAAGAAAATGGGAGAACAAATTTTGAGGTACAACAACGTGCCAATTTCTTTACCCTAGAATTTGGTAAACAAATGTTGGTCTTCTAAATCGAAGAAATAATTTGGTTACTTGCAGGATCGACCATATTGATCCTAAGGATATGTGTTTAGTTTTTGTTTATCTTATATGTTATACCTTTCGGCGAGACTTCACGTCTTCGAAAGTGATAATGTAAAATGACTTTAAAAGTAAATCAAATGTAAAGAAACTGGTAACATGAATTTAAAGAAATGATAAAGTACTTCGATTAAATATAAATGGCATTGAATGAAAAATCGTGCATTATACGTACATTTCTCAGATAACTCGTTTATCTAACACTGATACTTTGAGTAATATAGAGCATTTGTACAAAGATGAGAACATCCTGAATCCTAACGCTAAGACCCTTATTTATACTAATTTCGACCAAACGGTCTCTTAACAACGAATCGCCACGTTCAATTCCTGCATGAACCTTCGAACCTTAAAACCTCCACGCGTCCTTTCAAATAAGAACAAATTTTTGAATTTTGAATTCCCTTATTTAAAGCGCCAAAACGTGATATTTCAAAGTGTTCTTTTAATATTTCAAACATAAGTTTTAATGATTCATACACAGACCATTTCACCAGCCACTTAACACATAAAGTTTTCTCTAGCTTTGCTTGTCGAAGTCTTTGTGAATATTTCTTTATATTTTCTTTCGAAGCATATTCTACTCATAGCATAATCAACTCAATTTAAACTTTCTTGTAGTCGAAATATCCAGTTAACACACCGATAACTAAACGGCAAATAAAAGATAAATCAAAGAAACTTCATGATGTTGCAGAGTGTTCAACATAAGGGTTTTTTGTTGCCTCTTTCTCATTGAAAATATATAATCATTTGTAAAATAAATAAACAAATTTAACATAGTCTAGTGGTACAAATCTTTTCACATACGTTCGATTCCTGTTAAAAGTAGATCCACATATATTGTTAAATGTCTGTTTATATCAATAGACGGAAAAAATTCACGTGTTACTTTTTTTAATAGATAAAATATCTATTTGAACTTTTTAAAAATTGAGTGACTAAAATAGATTCCGAGATAAAGTTAAGAAAAAAAAAATATATATTTTGCCAATAAAATTATCCAAGTACAAAGTGAACACGTGATGCCTAAAAAAAAGTGAAATTATTCCTACATCTAACCCCACCTGAACAAGCACGACTTCACATCGATCATGTCTTTCATTTCCACTCTCAGAAGATCCATCTCACCCTTCATCCCACACTTCTCAATCCAACGGCTCCAAATCCTCCACCCAACCTCATCTTCTTCCCCATCGCTTCTCACCGCTCGGAACGGTGTTTTCGCCGTCATTATCGCCGGCACCAGTCTAGGGTTTCTTCTCTACACTACCGACTTTGACTCAACTCTCTTTCAACCTTCACTCTCTTCCTTCGTTGACTCGTCAACACCGAATTCCGAAGACCAAAATCGATCTCGTTTTTCACCTTCTTCGTTGTTTGCGAAATTGTCCCTTCCCGAAACTTCTGGTAGCTTCATTTTTGGAGGCAAGTTTATCTCCCGCTAGTTTTTTGATTAAATTTTTGAAAAATTGAGTAAGGATTTTTTGATTGATTGAGAATGCTAAACGGTGATTTGATTTTTGGTTGAAGTATTGCAGAGGCGTATAGGAGAAAGGTTTTTTTCAACTATGAGAAACGCATGCGGTTGCGAAGTCCTCCCGAAAAGGTATAAATATCATCACCTAGTACTAAGATAATTACTAGATTTTGCAAAATTTGTGTCTTTGGATCGGTGCATAATTGATTTTTTTGGTAGAATTGATTTTAATATAATTGAATTATTTAGCAGAATTGATTTATTTTTAGATACATTTATGTAAGAGTGATTTGAACAACAAATTTAGCTACATATTCTTGCTTTTGGAGTCAGACTCAATTCTCTTTTAAAAGAACCTAACACATCAAAATTATTCCAGAATCAAATTTACACCTCTAGAATTGCTTTTGACTCTTTCAATAGCCAAACCAAACATGATAATAAACCAATTTTTAGTTGGTCTAGTGGTGATTGACACTGACTCCCGAACCGGATTAGTTGGTCTAGTGGGCCAGGCCGGATACTGTGGTGGAAAAAAAGTGCTAATAAATGTGAATTGATTAGTTGGTATTTTATTTGCCTATATTTAAGACAAAAATTTGACACTATGTTCGATGAAAGTACTATATACTTTTTGTTGACAATCTAGAATATATACTGTAATTGTGAAATGTGTTCATTTTTGTATTTAAAAGTTTATAATAACCAAATAATAATGAAATTTACTTTCAGATACAACTTTTAAATCATGTTTATCATGAATTGTTATCGAACTCTATGTTCAATGTGCGTAAGCAATTATCTGTAACCTATCCTTAATCGTGTTCAATAAATAATATTCGTCCTTTGACAAATCCTCCAGTAGTCCAGCTTAAGTTATTAGTTTCTTCATCCCTTACGATTTCAAAGAAGGATTGTTCTTATGACAAGTTGTGTTTTATTTTACTGAATGGTAAGTTAAAACATGGAAAATATGTATATGTATCCCGTTAGGAACCCAATAATAGAATTCCGAAAAATAACAATTTTATTAAGAAATAGGATAGAATAGGAGAGTATCTCTCCTCAAGGGTTTCCCTAACATACAAATATGTAACTAGTTAAAACCGTATACTTGGAACATAGCTAGTTATGACATTACTGATTAATTAGGCATGGGACACAACAACAACAACCAAGGCGTATACCACTAAGTGGGGTCGGCTACATGGGACACAAGATCTAACTAATTTTTACTAAGCTAAGACAATTTTCCCATTTTTATATATTTTTTAGCTGAAGGGGAATGTTGTGGCCTAGTAGGGAACTATGTAGTTCTTCCCCTATTTTGGATACCAAAGCAATCTGACGACTTCATGGGCTTGTTTGTAAGAAAGAAAAACCAAACATAATTTTTGCATTACATAATTACATTGAATGAATACAATGGTTTCCTCGTTCCTTTTTGAAGTGTGAATTGTACTGTACATTGACGATCTTTACTCCTTTTCATTAAGGTATTTGAATACTTTGCATCTTATCGATCACCACAAAGAGAACTACTCATGATGCCGGCAGACCTAATGAGGGCTGTAGTTCCTGTTTTTCCTCCATCTGAATCTCACCTTGTTAGAGATGGATACTTGACAGGAGAAAGAAGCCCTGGCCATTTATGCTGCTCTCCTTCAGAATTTTTTATGCTTTTCGATGTAAACAATGACAGACTTATATCTTTTAAAGAGTAAGTCGACTATATTCTCTCTAATTATCATGTTCTCTATTAGTAACCTTTTCTGTGTTTTTTGTGTAGAGGGTATGATCTATTTATTCTGACAAGTTTAATTTTTTAGTCTTTCAACTTTTGTTAACTATTCCTGGTGTGGGAAATGGGCTACGGTAGAGTGGAGGCAAAGCAGCCTAAGTAGGATCTGGTCTGAGGACCAAGCAGTTCATAAATGGACCCGCTAATACTTTATCTAGGGTTTTTGGCTAGTTTTGTTCTCCTTTTCGCTTTCTCTTCATTCTTTAGATCTTCATGAGTAGTGTCTGTTTGGGTCCATAATAACCTTATTTTTCTCTGAAGCAGGTATATCTTTTTTGTAACGCTACTCAGCATCCCAGAATCAAGCTTTTCTGTGGCATTTAAAATGTTTGACGTGAACAATAATGGGTGAGTGATCATGGTACTTCTTTGAAATTGTAATCTCTCACTGTTGGAACTTGGAAATTCAAGTTTAAGTGATGAAGTCTCTCTTTACATGAAGTTAAGAATGAGTTAAATGAAAATGGTTTAAGGAAACTGACCTACATACCTAATCATTTGAGGTTTTGTGTAAAGTTGTGATGGAAAATTTGTTCTTATGGTTAGTTACTTCATATGACCTTGCTCTCATGGGGTGAGGGTTGTCCCCCACTCATAATCACTATCTATCTCGTTAGTATAACTAGTCAGTATAGAATCTTCAATGTTATTAATTCATACTGTTTATAGATCAAGAACATTGCTACTTGTTTGTTGTCTGTGGCATCAACTTCAAGGCCTGCACAAATCGTTACTTTGTAGGTCTAGCGACATTAAATTGTCTTTTAGTACTGTGGGAGCTTGATCATTCCATATTGTTCCCCTCATCTGACGTGGTTAATTACTTCTCCTCATTTATAGAGAGATAACCAAGGAAGAATTCAAGAAAGTGATGGCATTGATGCGAACTCATCATCGACAAGGTGTTCACCACAGGGATGGACTGCGAACTGGTCTGAAGGTGAACGATTCTGTGGAAAATGGAGGACTGTTGGAATACTTTTTTGGTGAAGACGGAAAGGGTTGCCTCCAAATTGATAAATTTGTACAATTTTTGCGAGACTTGCACGATGAAGTAAGTTCTAGTTGTTCCATTCTCACCATGTCATTATGGGTTTGATTGATTTTATTTTATGGATAATGGATTTGTTGAAGGACTCGGCAGTTTTGCTCTACTGAAGCTTGCACCCTCTCTCTAGTGTTTTACTCTTATGTGAGGGGGAATTCTTATATTCGAAATATCATTTTCTATAGTGGGCTCGAGTGATTATCTATGAGACTATGACAGTTAATCCACAATATTTATGTAGATGCTGAAGCTGGAGTTTGCTCACTATGACTACAAATCTCGAAAAACAATTTCAGCCAAGGACTTTGCACTTTCCATGGTTGCTTCAGCCGACATGAGTCATCTAGGCAAGTTGCTTGAACGGGTTGATGAATTGAATAATAATCCATGCTTTAACGACATGCGCATCACATTTGAGGACTTCAAAAACTTTGCCGAGCTAAGGAAAAAGTTATTTCCATTTTCATTAGCCCTTTTCAGTTTTGGGGAAGTAAACGGCCTGTTGACGAGAGATGATTTTCAGCGAGCAGCGTCACATGTATGACATTTATCTTTGTTTTATGCTTAACTTAATAATAATGTTTAAGGGCTAAGTATTTATATCCTCACAAATTATATCCTTCAGTTAAAAAAAAATTGATTTAGATTATATGGCCAAGATGGCAAGTTCATATTTTATTTGTTTCAAATTCAGGTTTGTGGCATATCTCTCTCGGACAATGTGGTTGAGATTGTTTTTCATTTGTTCGATACAAATAAAGACGGAAACCTAAGTACAGACGAATTCATCAGAGTGCTACACAAGCGAGAAAGGGACATCGGACAGCCTGTAGAAACAGGAATGTTGGGTTTGTTGTCTTCCTGCTGGAACCGTAAACAAAACATCTCACCTTCACAGTTGTTTTCCGGATAGGTAAAATTACTTCCACAGACATTCTAAACCAGAAATGATACAGTGAATATGAGCCCTTGTTTGGAAGAGAGAAAAGAACAAGATAAAAGAAGAAAAGGGGTGGGCACCAAAATAAATCATTGTTGACAGCTTAGAAATAACAAACATGTATTGTTGTAAAAAAAAATATGCCAATGATGTGGTCGTGTCTGACAGTTGTAACTAACTACATAGGGACCCTTTCCAGCTTTGTAATATAAAACATTTTTTATGTTCAATGATTTTTTTTTTGAATATTTCAACTCTAGCCTATTTATTCAAATTTATTTATCAATAATTTTTTTTATCACATATAGTAAAATAAGCAAAAAAAATCACATGAAAATAAAAATAAAAGGAAGCCATGAAGCAAATTTTTTGTAAGGACTGAAATAAAGGAATATTCTCAGGCAGACAAAACAGTGAAAAGGACAAGAACAAATTCATGTTTGTCTCACTATGAATGTGAACATGAACATGTCAAATGTAAAAAAATAAAACAACTAAAGTTGAAAAATAAGTGTTCAAACAAAGGATGATGCACAATTAATTAACATTAATATTGACCACATTTTTGTGTGTCGTTTGGTGCTTTCCCCCCAATTTTCCTCGAGAACAAAAGCACCCACCCTTTTATTCTCCATTATTATCATTATTATTATTCCACACCCTTCCATCTACGTTGACTTCAAAACCAAAAAAACATCGAAACAAACCCTAAATTGTAATATTTCTATTTCTCTCCCTCCAATTTCATTCATTTCAGATTGAAATTTCCCTGTTTCATTCATTTTCATTCTTCAATTGATTCTTATTATAACTATTGTTAATATTTGAATTTGATTGATTCAGAGATCTATGGGGAAACCAGCTGGGAAAAGGAAGGATCATGAATCACCAAAAGCAAACAACAATCACAACAACAAGAAGGGCTACGAGCGTTCATCATCCTCAAAAGCATTAGATGATGATACAGCTATGTTCATCAACATGTCACAAGAGCTAAGAGAAGAAGGTAACAAACTTTTTTACCAGAAAAAGGATAATGAAGGTGCTATGTTAAAGTACGAAAAAGCCCTCAAACTCCTTCCCAAAAATCACATAGATGTTGCACATCTTCATACAAATATGGCTATGTGTTATATGCAATTGGGTCTTGGTGAGTATCCTCGAGCAATCAATGAGTGCAACCTTGCTTTGCAGGTTTCGCCTCGTTATAGCAAAGCTCTTTTGAGAAGAGCTAAGTGTTATGAAGCTTTGAATCGGTTGGATTTGGCTATGAGGGATGTTAGAATTGTTTTGAATGCTGAGCCGAATAATCTTTCGGCGTTGGAGGTTCTTGATAGCTTGAGAAATACTATGGATGAGAAAGGGATTACTATTGATGAGACTGAGATTGCCTTGGCTGCTATACAGCAGCAAGAGTCTCCCGCCGCACGGTTTAGGAAAGTTGTTAATGAGAAGATTAAGAAAAAGAAGGGACATAAAGGGGAAGGTGAGGAAGAACGTAAAAGTATGGTTGTTGAGAAGAAAGCCAATGTTGTGAATGTTAAGGTGAAGGGTAAAGATCCTAAGGATAAGGTTATGAAGGACAATGTTATGAAGGATAAGGTTATGAAGGTCAATGTTATGAAGGATAAGGTTATGAAGGATAAGGATAGTAAGGAAATTGTTGAGAAAGATAAAACGGTTACTAGGACTGTGAAGTTGATATATGGAGAGGATATAAGATGGGCACAATTGCCTGTGAATTGTAGTATGAAGTTGGTGAGGGATGTGATAAGGGATAGATTTCCGGGGTTAAAGGGTGTTCTTGTTAAGTATAAGGATAGGGAAGGTGATTTGATTACTATTACTACTACTTCTGAATTAAGGTTAGCTGAGGATTGTCATGTGCTTGGCTCGATTCGGCTATATATTACGCAGGTGGATTTTGATCAGGAGCCGCGTTATGATGAAAAGACGAGTAGTGGTGAGGTGAGAGTGGGGAATGGGGTTGGAGAAGGAGACAGGGGTGTCAGGGCTAATAGGATGATTACTGTAGAGGATTGGCTTGTTCAGTTTGCAAGGCTGTTTAAGAATCATGTTGGATTTGATTCGGAATCGTATTTGGATATTCATGAGGTTGGGATGAAGTTGTATTCAGAGGCTATGGAGGATGCAGTGACAAATGATAGTGCTCAAGAGCTTTTTGATATTGCCGCGGATAAGTTTCAAGAGATGGCTGCTTTGGCTTTGTTTAACTGGGGGAATGTTCACTTGTCTAAAGCGAGGAGGCAAGTGCCTTTTCAGGAGGATGGGTCGAGAGATGCGTCTTTCGAGCATGTTAAAGCTGCATATGAGTGGGCTAAAAAGGAGTACAAGGAAGCAGAAATGAAATACGAAGAATCTGTGAAAATCAAACCAGATTTTTACGATGGACTACTTGCTCTTGGATATCAGCAGTTTGAGCAAGCAAAGCTATGCTGGTGCTATTTAATTGCAAACAATAAGGAATTTGAAGTTGGCCCTTTTGAGGAGGTTCTACAGCTCTACAACAAGGCCGAGGACAGCATGGAGAAAGGGATGTTGATGTGGGAGGAGATTGAGGAACAACGTTTGAATGGACTATCTAAATTAGATAAATATAATGCACAGTTAGAGAAAATGGGGTTGCTTGGTCTTTTCAGGGATGTTTCTTCTGATGAAGCCGAAGAGCACGCTTCAAAGATGAGGACACAGATATATCTTTTATGGGGCACATTATTGTACGAGCGTTCTGTTGTGGAGTTTAAGCTCGGACTACCAACATGGGAGGAATGTTTGGAGGTTGCAGTTGAAAAATTTGAACTAGCTGGAGCTTCTACAACTGACATCGGTGTCATGATAAAGAACCATATCTCTAATGAAACAGCAATGGAAGGTATGAGTTGGGGAAAAATTATCCATCGTTTGTGTATTTATTAATCAGATACCTTTCTTGTTTCAAATTTCTTAGGGAACTGACAAACAAATTTTCATGATTACAGGGTTTAAAATTGACGACATAGTGCAAGCATGGAATGAGATGTATGATGGGTGGCAGTTTGATGTTCCAACTTTCCGACTTGAACCATTGTTCCGTCGGCGTGTTCCAAGACTCCATGAGATCCTGGAGCAATTTTAAGTTTTCTTATTGAGTCTGTCATTCTTTATAGAGGCAAAATTAGTGCTTCTATATTCTTCCGTAATATTTTTGAAGGTTTCTACATTCGATTCCAAGACAGGTAAGTAAGATTATGATGCTTATCCTACAATTTTGTCTGCATGTTCATATGTCAGTAGATCTTCTAAATTGTGCTAGAAAATTTAGGGAAGTTTTTTTAGCCTCTGAAAGTTTTATGAGGTTATACCAAGTGTTTTATAGAATGCTATACTAAGTGTTTGTTGGGTTTCATTTATATAATTTTCTTGTTCTAGTTTCTTTGATTCAGTTAAACATTTTTATCAATTATGACATCTACGCGGTTGATCTGAATGGATTTATTTTCCTTTTGATTTGCAGGTATTTTTTCTTCATTTTTGTCAAAACTCCGTGACAGGGTGCTATGATTGAATTATTTTTGGTATAACAGTTTTGTAGAGGTTGGGATGTTAGGGTTTTACCATTAAAGGGGTATATGTTCTGAGGTTTTTCGCAGTTGTAAAATCAGTATAATTCTATTTGTTGGTTTGAGATAATGAGTGATTGGATTTGTTCAGGTTGCAAACACAATAAAAAAATTCAGCTTGGTGGGGTTTGATGATTATTTAAGTTGTGAAATTGTTATTTATAGCATTCTATTTCTCTATCATATTGTATTGTACACTACATTTTGTCATCATATTTGTCTCCTTGAATCTCTTGAAGCACCCTTCCTCCAAACGACAAGTGTGTCTTGGAGTACACTCCTCGCTTACTTACTAACTCAATTGCCATTTATGTTCTGAGACTATTTTTGAGATAGTGAAACCCGTCGAGTTTTAGTGCATTGAAGGGAATGTGTTGAGAAGAGTATGTTGGCTAGCATTCTTTGGAGACGCTTGATTTTGATGTCTTCCACATTCTTGACTGAGAAAGCTGTGATATGAGCAGAGGAATGCGAAGCAGTGGTCGGCTGCTACGATGTAGCAGTTCACATCTCAGTTTGAGATAGCGGCTGCTTTTTGGCTTGGAGCAGGTTGCGGGAGTGGAACGCTTCCTGGCTTGGAGCGGTTTCGACCCGCTATCTATTTTGAATGTGAAAAACCATATTTATTTATCCTAAAAAACAGATTATTCCTCTTCTCACTTCCTCATTCGTTTCTCTTTATTTATCATCGCTTCCACCTCTAACTAAGAAAACTTTCTTTTATTTTCTCCCTAAAACTAAGAAAACTCTCTTTTATTTTCTCTCTTGACCGATTCCTCTCTTCTCAAATTGATTTTTGGAAGTTCTTTTTCTTACTTCTCAGTTCTTTTTTTCTTTGTTCTTCTTTCTTTACTCTTCTTATTGTGTACTCTGTTTTTTCTCATTTCTTTCTTTCTTTTATCTTCTATTTTCTCTTTAATGTAATAATCATTTAAGAATTTATTGCTTTGTTTTCTTCATCTTTTATTTGTAGGCAATGATAATTTTTTTTTTTTTATGTTTATTTGAATTTAAGATATGATGTTTTCTATGTTTATTTGAATTTTAATATAAATTATAATGTTTTGTATTTGATTAACATATTTGTCATATAAATTTATTATAGACAGAACTTAAGTACAATTTTTAGGTACAGTTTTTATTATTTTCAAATGAAAATATAACAAGTGTATAATTTTCTCTTAAATATACAAAATATTTCTATGTTTACTCCTTAAATGATATTGAAGTATGCTCTATTCCAAGTCTTTAGCATCTATTCTCCTTTAAGGAATTTCAAGGTGTCTTTCCCTCCTATATTAGCCCTCTAGAGAATTCTCAGTATGAAATTCTCTTGGTCGGACGCGATGGTTGTACCTAAAGGCCATAGTTTATGATCGTATCTGATCAGGAGGAATCGTCACTGGACCACGAACTTGTGCTAGACAACAGTTGTTGAGAGTGCAACGAAGATGGGGGATGTACCTGCAAGGTACTCCGATGTCAAAGTAATAACGAGAGCAATCAGAGTGCAAATACTATAGTAAGAATTCATGAATGAATACTTGACCCTCTCAAGTGACAGGGTATTTATAGTCCCCAGCGCTGGGTCAAGGTTCCCATGTTAGGCTGATTAAGAAGACCCAAAGTAGAGACTGTCAGGATCTACGTGCATAGTGGAGGCCAACACGTGGCCTCCATCCTGAGTGGACTGCTCTGGACTATCAAGGAGGTGTGGATGTAGTCTTTTCGGGGTCAAGAGGACTCCGTGAGATGTGGAGGCAATGGATGGATACCCTACGAGGGGTGTGCTAGTGGGGATCTTCTAGTGCTTGCCCTACAGGGAGCGTGCCCGTGGGATCCCCTAGTGTCTGCCTTATGAGGAGCGTTCTCGCAAGGATAGTCGAGTAAGGGGCAGAGCCTCGAGGACATACTCTCGAGGTGATAAGTGGAGTCAGTGCCATACATAGTCATGGGTAGCTTCAATTTTACTGGTCTTCTCTCGAAGCATAGTTGGATTGGGCCTTATACGCTGTTTGGGCCAAGTGCGGGCCCAGTCCAGAACAATTTACTTGACGATGGTGCTGGTGACGAAAACTTGCATCCTCTTTCTTATAAAAAGTCGGTGTCTTTTTTTATGTACTTACCATTGCTTTCTGCTGGTAAAATATTAGTTGTTCTCCAACTCAGCTCTTCAATTTTTACAGGAATGACTGCTTCTATGTTGCATGTGATATGAATGGGGTTTCTCCTATAGTCGATTAAGGAGTAGTATGATAAACCCACAACACATGCAGCGGTTCGTCATTCGAATAGCCTTTGGCCTCCTCTAGTCTTTATTTTACTCATTTGTCCAACACCTGATAAGCTGCTTTAGCTAGACCATTTGTTAGAAGGTGTTCCACCAATGTGAAGTTTTGTTTGATCTTCAATTCTTCCAATAAGCTTTTCAGTCTTTTATCTATGAACTACGTTCCATTATCCATTACAATAGCTTGGGGGATCCCAAACCTGACTATTATATTTCTTTTGATAATCTTTAAGACATTCGCTATTGTGATATGTTCTAGTACCTCCACCTCAATCCATTTGGTAAAGTAGTCCACCGCTATGATCAAGTATTCAAATTATCCCGATGCGGGAGAAAATGGATTGAGGATGTCCAGGCCCCGATGCACGAATGACCATGGTAATGTTAGGATATGCAATTATGTACATGGAGCATTGAAAACATCACCATATCGTTATAACTTATCGTACTTTTCTCGTACTCTTGGACATCTCAGACCATGGTCAACCAAAAATAACCTACTCAACATCTTTTTGGACAACGCCTTATCAATTAGATGTTGTGTGACTATCCCCTCATTTACTTCTAGAAGGACATATGTTACTTCCTCTTTTATACAAAGACCCTTCGACCCCTGTGTATCCACTAGCCATTCTCTTCACCATTGTTGCCTCAAGAGGATTTGAAGGAAGACACCATATCTCAATATATTTTCAAATTGGGATCATCCACGATGGTGGGGTAACGACATGCATGGCTTCCACTTTCTTCCTCAGGGATTCAATGCTTAGTGCTTTTATAGTTTCTTGCAAGAAAGAATGATTAATACTCAGACTCTTTGTGCTGACCAACCAGGATAAAACATCGACATGAGTATTTTTTTTCTCGTGGAACGTAAGCAATCTCGAATCTTTTGAATTTCACCAGCTTTTCGGTAGTTACCTTGAGATATTGTTGCAATAACGATTATTTATCTTGGGCCTCCCATCTTATTTGATAGCAAACAATTGTGAGTCTGTTTGCAACTTAAATAATCCATCCCCAATTTCCTCAGCTAGCGTGATCCATGTGATTACCGCCTCATATTCAGCTTGTTTATTAGTGGTTGGGAACTCGAAACTTATAGAAACCTCTACTACAAGCCCATAGATCTTTTTAAAAAATTCTACATGTGCCACTTCTTTGATAAATACCACTCATGTGCGATATGGCACTAGAGGCAATGAGGTTATTTCAGCCATGAAGTCAGCGAATAACTAGGGTTTCAATGCACTTACAAGATTTAGCAAATCAATTGTCAGACTCATTTATTGATTTGAAAGGAGTGACAAAGTCACATATACCAGTTGTAAATGTCTCAACTTGAATTGGGATTTCAAAGCTAAACGATGTAGAAGGAACAAATAAGTGGCCCTTGAAGCGTGAGCGGTCAATGGGATCCAAAAGACAAAAACCTGTGAAATAGAAAAAGAATAGAAACAATAAATATGATTGAAAGTGATCTTTAAAAGACACTAGAATCAATAAGTGAAAAGCTTAAACTCGAAGAATCAATAGATAATGATAATAATATCATTGCTAATGAAACTGAAAACAAGAATGATCTCGAGATTTCAATCAATTACGTTAATACAGAAAATTTGTGGAATTGAAAATGTATGAATATAGATGAAATATTTATGATTGGAAAATTTAGAAGGATGCAATAGATACTTGTTGTACCCCAAAATTTTTCCTCTCTTTTCTCAAGGCATTTCTCACAAAGATTTCTAAAAGCTCAAGTTTGCACAAGTACAATTGGACTTTTAATGCCCCATATAGTTTCCATCGATCATATTGGACTTTCAAGCATCAGGTCGAAGAGGAAACTGTCGAAAGGGAAAAGCAGATTAAAAAGGTGTGTCGAATTCAAAATCTGGTTCAGGTTGTTCGAATCACATGATAGATCGAAAGGAGTGGTTGTCAGATTTTGACAAGTCAAAGAAGAGAAAGCTTGCTTCGATTTCCCAAGTTTCGACTGGGCAATGGCTTCCTTCATGCTTGCTTCGATTCATAAGCTTCGACTGGGCAATGGCTTCTTTCATACTTGCTTCAATCCACAAGCTTCGACTAGGCAATGGCTTCCTTCATGCTTGCTTCGATCCACAAGGCAATGGCTTCTTTCATGCTTGCTTCGATCCATAAAGCAATGGCTTCCTTCATGCTTGCTTCGATCCACAAGACAATGGCTTCCTTCATGATTGCTTCGATCCACAAGGAAATGACTTCCTTCATGCTTGCTTCTATCCATAAGGCAATGGCTTCCTTCATGCTTGCTTCGACCCACCTCTAAACCCTTCTACACACATAGTTTCTACACTATGAATTACAATTTGAGGTTTGGACATTTGAACTTTCGACCACTTAATCAACTGATGGTTACTGGTAGGAAAGCAATTCAGAAATTCTTTCATTTTAACTATGCCAATGAGATCATCTTGCATACTCAAAGTGGTACATATAAGAACATATAATTGGTGGATTCAAAGAACATACAATTGGTGGTCCATTCTAAGAACATACAATTGGTGGTCCATTCGAAGAACATACAATTGGTCCATTCGAAGAACATACAATTGGTGGATTCGAAGAACATACAATTGGTGGTCCATTCGAAGAACATATAATTGGTGGTCCATTCGAAGAACATACAATTCGTGGTCCATTCGAAGAACATACAATTGGTGGATTCAAAGAACGTACAATTGGTGGTCCATTCGAAGAACACACAATTGTTAGAAACAATATTGTTTTGTCTGTTGATAAGTTTGGTCGAAGGTTTGTGGATCTATGTGATCAAAACGAAAGGGTGAAGTATTCAAGATGCTTGCTGAACAAAGTCCTATATGCTGCCAAGCCCAAGCTTGTTGTACTTTCCACATAACAGCCTAAAACCATGTCAAAAAGAAGCCTGCTACACTGCTATGAAACAGCCCTGCACCAAGCTGACACAATACTCCAAAACTGCTGCAAAACAGTCCTGCTATGCTGCTCCTAAACCAGTCCCATATTTGCATTAAACTAGCATATAAGAGCTGCACCTCGAAAGCTATGAAAAGAACATACCCAAACTGTTCAAATTTTATTTGTCTCCCCCCCAAAAACTCCATCAAGACTCTTCTATAAATAAGTTGTTTCCACAACATCTAAGAGGGGGCTTTTAGACAAGGAAAAAGGAGAAGGAAAAAAAGAGAGAGGAGAGAACACTAAGACTGAAGTCTTAATACACTCTTCAACCCAAAACCAAAAAACACAACACCTCTGTTCTTTTCTTTCGAATCCAGAACCAAGAAAACACAATGCCTCTTTTTCTTTTCTTTCGAACCCAAGAGCATTCGAAGGCAATAACTCAAGTCCAAAACACACATTCCAGCTTCAAGGTGAGTCTTCTTGACTTTAAACCCTTCGTTTCAAGCATCATTGATGATTCATCTTCGAAGATAACATGTAATAATCATTTCCTTCGAAGCTCCCCTTTTGTTGTTTTACTTTCTTGTCAATTTTGTTAATAACTAACTTGTACATACCATAAAACAATGTTGGAGTGAGAAATTAAAACATACTTTGACACAAATCCTTAGGCTTCGATCCATACTGCTTCACAGGCCCAAACAGAAGAGAAAACGGGGTCGAAAGAAGGACATGCTTCGATGCATATAAGCATGCTTTGGCACATGCTTCGACTCATAACATTACGCTTCGATTTGGAACTACAGGATATGCTTCGATGCATATAAAGCATGTTTCGAAACATGCTGTCGAAGAATTTATTTTTTCTCTCTTTTACGTTGTTGTTTTTTATATTCATATCTATTTTAACTAACCAAAAGCCTTTCATAAAAAAACCTAAAAAATATTTTCTTGATTAGTTTGATTTCCTTTTAACTTAGGATTAATTTTCCTTTTTTTAATCATATCCTTTTAGGTTAATTAGGTCAAAACAATTTTCCTAACAAAAACCCAAAACAAAAGTAATTTCTTTTTATATTTCTTGTACATTTATTCAATATGGTTGTAATATATAATTAGGTTTAATTTCTTGCAATCCCCATTTGTACATTTGTATACCCCATCCCCTAATGATGTAATAGCTTAGGATTTTAATTTCCGCAATTTACCATTTTAATATAAATTGTTAGTAATTAGGGTGTCTATGGCAAGATAAAATCAACCGTTTGAAAAACCTAATTCAAGATTAAACCATGCATGCAATCAAACACATTATTCACACAAGTGCACCTCTAGGGTAACCTCGCTTGTTGCCTCGAAACATAGTCATGTCCCTCAAATATGGGCATTTTAGAAAAGACCCTCGATAAAAAGATCGTAGTCCCTCAATGTCCCTCGATGTTGCCTCCGATAAACGATCTAGTCCCTTACAAAAATTACTAAAACGTCTCATAAGTTGCCTTCTATGACTATAAGATTGACCCATGCTCGTTCCTTCACATCCAATGACGGGGCTTCTTACCAATCCATGGTAAGATAGCAACATCTAAAGGAGGAGGAAAAGAACATAGACCTTTTGAGTAGGTAGGACGCTCGTAGTTGCTTGCTCACAAAATAAATCCATTTCCACACTTACACATTCAAAAACATCTTCAAAAACAAACATCTCTTTTGAACTATTTTCAAAACCAACACTTTGTATACATTCTTATAGAGACAAGAATCATTACAAATTTAGCCGCAACAAAGGAGTTTTCAAAACATTTTCAAACTTACACTACAAAGCACATTTTCAAACAAAGCAAAAGTGATCTAGCAAGCAACTAAGAGCCCATAGATAACTACGAATGAAAAAGGTATTAACACCTTCCTTTTTCATAACCTACCCCCCGAACTCAAGAAACATCTCAAAGGTCTTTCTTGTTCTTTTCACCCTTTCCTTTATTGGATAAAAGAAAGGTTGGTGGGGACTCTTGTTATCCGCAACAATTGTGATAAAACGCAAAACACCCAAGTCAGTTCTCCCAACGTATTATAGAATTGGCGACTCTATTGGGGAAATACTTAAAAGTGGGGTTACCTTAGGGCTAGATCACCTTTAAAATGCTTTCCTTGTTTGACTTGCTTGCTTTACATTTTTTGGGTCCTTGTTTGGGTTTGTTTTGATCCTACATCGGAATCTGGGGCACCTTTTAGGTAAGTAGAAATAGATCGTGGGGACTGTGCAGGGTATACCGCCATGGTTGAAGCGATAGCTACATTAGTGTGACACATTTGTTGGTACCGGTAGCCCTTGAGTTTAGTCAAGGAGAATACGGGGCCGCTGTGTGGTGTCATGAAGCACTAATTGACCTTAGAACCTTCAATTGAACAAATTGTCCATTAGGAAGTAGTGAGATAACTGGCTTTGGTGCAGTCCGAAGTTGGTTGATACTCGATGCTACACTCATTGAGATCTGACTTTTGGGATATTTCGGTCGTTAATAAAGAGGCTTGCGCTGAAACAATGCCCAATGAAGAAATATCAATGATATTGAGATCCCCTAGAACCCAATTACTTTCTAGGACAGGTTGAAACAACTAAACTTCAAGAGGGTACTTACCTATGACTCCATGTAAGCCTAAACCTAAGGACTTGTCTGCTTTGTGTGTATATGATTATTTGTACGTAACGACTTGTTCGTGTATGTTTACTTATACATAAAATCATAACATCGTACCATTTCCACTGACCATTTCAAGGATCTCAAGGGCCTGTTGTTGTACCCCAAAATTTTCCCTCCCATTTTCACACAAGACATACTCTTAGAGGTTCTCAATTGCTCAAGGTTGACCAAGAATTGACCAGGCAATTCTCCTCCTAAGGCAATGAACCCCCAACTAGGGTTTCAATTTTTATCAATATGGATGAGTTCCAAAGGTCTCAAATGATTTCCATGGTTCTAATATATCTTCAAGATCATCCATGCCAAGTTTCATGCCTTGCTCAATAAGTTTGCTCAGTCAATTGCTCAAGCATTGGAAAATCAATTATGTTAGGTCAAAAGTCAATTGTGGTCCATGTACAATCAAACTTCAATATTTTTTATCAACATAAACATTTTGAAGTGATATCCATCATTTGATCAAGGGTTGATCATGATTCCTCAAGAAATGCTCCTAACCCATCAAAAGTCAAAAATTGCTAAAGTAGGGTTTCTATAGGAAAAGTCAACTGAACTTTGACCAGGAATAAATTTCACATAATTCATCCATTTCCCCAACCAAATCTCATATTGAAGATGATCTCGTTACCTACAACTTCTCTTCATCCCTCAAGTCCAATAAATGCACCATTTGAAATATACAAGCTCATACATTACAGGTCATTTTCAGAAAGTCAACAAAAGCCAATTTTTTCCAAGACCTTTTACATCAATATAAAATATTCAAATGCAAAATTGATCAAAGATTGAATTAGACATATTGGGCTTTCCAAAAAGTCCAAGATCATCATCATGAGATAAAAATTGAGCAAGTTATGGCTTGCCCAAGTTGGGAAAATTTGGGAATTTTCAAGAATCGTGCATTGAGCAAATTTGAAGTTTTAAGGCAAGGGATCAATTTCTTGAACTTCAAGCATCTTTCTAAGTTTATAGAGGACCTCTAAAATTATTCTTACCATGCCTTGCATTTGCTAACTATTTTATTCATATTTATTTTAATTTATTTCAAATAAATATAAAATAATATGTATAAAATAATTGAAAATGGGCTTTGAGCTTTGGGTTGATGTTTTGTACAGCCTAGGCCCATAAAATTTCGTGCAAAGGTGTCCACATTCATTCAAATTCAAAAAATGACAAGTTTCCTTGTTTTTGGCCAAAGTTACAAATTTCATTCATGGCTTTGAAACGTTTGCTTTAAGGTTGTTTAAACCTTTGTTTTCTTGTCTCCTCATTCCTCTCTATATAAACAAGCATCTAGAAAGAATTTCAACATGCCTACACATTCTAGAGAGAGCTCTACCATTTTTGCAAAATTATCAAAAGCGGTAAAAAATCGAAACCCACTCTACAGGTACTTTTGGTCCGAACTAGTAATCATACATTGCTCTTGAGGTTCCCAGGGACTTGTTCCAACCATCCTCAAAGCTTGCAAGGTCCCATATCACCGGATACAAGCTATCACCATTTTGGTATAATCTCAAATTTGAATCTCTATTTTTACTAATTTGTTGAATGTTCTAATGTGTGTATATGAGATCCTGGATATCCTTAGAGCGGGTTAGGGGAATTACATGGAATACATGACGTCTAGAACATGAGATATCGTGTACCATCAAGTACTGCTCACACTGGATCCAAGAATAGACCTGGGCTTCACAATCTGGGCTTAGCGAAATTTCAATTGCAACCCCCATTCTACTTCAGCCATCAAGCCCAATCTCTTTTCTTTTTATTTTATTTAGTTATTTCATTTCTTAATCTATTTTAATAATAATAATAATAATAAAAAACTCACAAAAAATTAGGCATATATTTTTTTAATTAAATAATTAATTAATTAATTTAATTAATTAATTAATTAAAACTCTAACCTTTTTCTTAATTAAAAATGAATTAGAATTTAAGTCTAATTACTTTCTTTTCATAATAAAAAAAAACCACAAAAAAGGTTTAGTTTATTTTTCTTAATTTAATTTTCTAAGTAGACTTTAGGATAATAAATTTAATTATTTTTCTTAATCTAACTTTTTTTTAAATAAAAACCAACAACAAAAAGATTTTTTTTATGTTTTCAGGCGTACTTTCAACTTTTCGCGCGTTTATTTCCTTTCGTATTGTTTATATTATTGTAATTGTTGTATGTGATGTAATAAATGATAAGTAGACTCTTTTTATTGCTTTATTTTCTTTTTTCTAATTGCTTTGGAATGTAAATCCCCCTCCCCGAAGCCATGTAATAATCTAGATTTATACTTTCCGTATTTTTCTGTATATATTACTGTTAGTAACTAGGCGTGTATAAAAAGACTAATAATCAAACGTTTGCTAACCTAACAAAAAGACAAAAAATAACTGAATCTCAACACACTTGCACATGCACACCTCTAAGGTATCTCTAGCTTTGGTTGCCTTTAAATAAAACAATCATAAGGCATGAACGCTTTAGTAAAGACCCGTAAATCAAAAAAGATCATAGTCCCTCGATGACCCTACAGTTTCCTTTCGGTAAATGATCTAGTCCCTAAAAGAAAAATTGCTAAAGCGTCTCCATAAATTGCCTTTGTGATAGTAAAACGTCCCTTTGATTATCCCTCAACATCCGATGATAGGGCTACCTACTCACTAATAGTAGGATAGTATTATCTAAAGGAAAGGAGGAAAATAACATCCTTTTTTGAGTAGGTAGACTGTTCTTAAGTACTTGCTCAAATCTGAATTTTCCACACTTACACACTTTTCAAAAACTATTTTCAAAAACGCTTTATCACACTCTTGAAGACTGATACAAGAGTTACCATAAAGCAAACAAAAATCTTTCAAAACACACAAACACAAACAGTTTTAAAAAATGAGCAAGTACCTAAGAGCCAGTGGAAAATCATGGATGGAAAGGGTTCTAACACATCCCCTTTCCATAATCTACCCCCCTTACTTAGAAAATCTCGAAAAAGGTATTTTTCTAATCTTTTCACCCTTTCCTTTGTTGGATAAAAGAAAAGTCGGTGGAGACTCTTGCTTACCGTGATATTTGTAAACAAAAAATGCAAACTAGTATATAACCGTTGGTTCTGCCACCGTATCACACCTGTGATACAGGGACATGATGAACCATACGTCCATCAAGGGGCAAGAGGATTTATTTTCCTAACACAAACACCGTCAAAGACTAAAGCACGATAACTTGAGTCAAGGGCTATGACCCCACTTAATATGGTGAGCTTGATTATCGTAGAAGTACATTTCAACGATACAAAGTTCTTTAATCAAAGTTGTAATCAAAGTTCAAACTTATGACATTTTCTTGTGTATACCCTGTGAGATCCTTGAAAACATTGCATCCACAAATCATGCATCATATCATGACAGGTTTTCCCCACATAGGTTTCTCATATGCTTATTGTTTATTTCAGTAGAGATGGATCTAGAATAGACTGTCATAGATCTTCAGACCCAAAATTCTCAACTTAAAGAATTGTTCCTGAACCTATCCAAGGGGCAAGAAGAAGTGAAAGCACTCCTCATTGAGAGCGTGACCAAGAAGAATCTTGAGAACAGTGGGGACAACCAGTTAGAACGATTACAAACTGAAATGGCAACCATGAAAATCCAAATGATGGGACAAATGGTGGGTCAGATGGCTCTTATCCAAAACATAGCTCGGGGACAAGAAGAACTGAGAGCCCTCGTCAAAAAGCTTCATCAAGACAGATACAGCCATATGGATCAAATAGCTGGAATTGGGGATCGAGTCATTAATTATCCTCTGAAGAGACAAGAAGTCGGCTTGGTGGAGAGTATACCTTTCCAAATTGCTGCTACACACGAGTCCAACAACAACCTTGCCAACCACGACAAGGTGGTTGGTGTAAGCAAGGAAGACAATTTGCTGAGATCAACATGCCATTGGCTCAAACATTGTATCATATGTTGGAAGCTAAGCTGGTGTAGTAACTGGTTTTTAAATCAAGAGTCGCCACTATTAATTTTTATCCTAGGGAAGGGAATCTAACAGAAAACCCTAATTCACAGACAGAGATTCTAGGTTTCATACTCAATTGGACGAAAGGAAGGTGTTAGGCACCTTTCATCCACCTTTTTCACAAGGATATTAGACTCTAGGTTTAGGTTCAGGGTAAACTGGATTTTAAGTTATAAATAGAAAGACTCGCCACGATTTTTTATCGTATGCATATGTATCCTCTTATGAGGAATCAGAGTCCCAATTTGTAGTTCGTATGGGTTGGTATTTTTTAGAGGTTTGCAAACATATTTTGAATCACTTCGCACTCGGTCGGGAGTAGTGATTGCGGAGATTTTGACTGAATGCGCAGTAAGTCAAAACTAGTTTGAAACCCTTTTGCAAAAGACAGTTGATTAGTTTAGTTTATTGCGAAAATAATTTTAAGATATGTTGAATGATTTTTAATCGTATTATTTGCGAAGATCTTGATTAATGCATGATAAAAATATTTAATGGAAATAATATATATATATATATATATATATATATATATATATATATATATATATATATATATATATATATATATATAAATAGAAAAATAGAAAATAATTGAATTATAAAAGAAAATAAATAAAATTTGCAAAGTTCAGGGGGGTGCAAGTTTAGTTGTGTAGTAAAATAAGGGGGTGTTACAAGTAGGTCTGGGCTAGGCCCATTTGTTTATTCAGACATAGGGGTGCGTTTTTGGCTTGCTTCAGAAATTGTAGAAAAAAGGTGGTGTGGAAAATAACTGGGCTAGGTCCAAAACGTGATTTTGGAATAGCCTGCCTGATCACATATGCGAGGGTGCACGGATCTTACCATGGAATTGGCCTTACGACCGTCCAATGATGATCAGGTGGACACAATTAAGGGTGTACGCTATTTACGGTGGGCACGCGTATAATGAATAACATCAGAAATTATAAGTTTTATTTTTACATTTTTTTATATCATTTTCGTTCTTTACAGTAAATCAAACCCTTTCTCTCGCCTCAGCCCCCTTTCTCTATTTATCTAAACCCTAGTTCTCTGATCCACAGAGGCGCATCCTCTCCGACCGCGACCTCGAAACCAAATGCCCCTAATTGAGACAACAAACAAATGGAAGCCGTAGAGCTAAGTGCAATTTACCTCTAATCGTTGTCGTCCGGTTCGTCTCCTCTCTGTTTAGTGACCTCCGTCTCTCGTTTTTGCAGGTTATAGTGAAACAGAAGGTGGTGACGGTGACGCGGGTTTGGAGATGGTAGTGGTAGCGACTGGAGGATGCGGCTAGCGATTAGGTTTGCAACAACGATTATGGTTTCCGGTAGTGGAACCCCAATTGCCCCCTTTCTCTGTAGCGTCTTCTGTTCTTGATCTCACCTACTGTAACAATTTTCTCGCCTCCTCTGTATATCCTCCTCCCTGTTCTTGTTCTTCTGGACCGTCCCCTGTATCTCTCCGTCCCGTTTCTCTATCAAATCCCTCCCCCTCTGTATTTTTTTAAAAAAATATATATAGTTTTTGTTATTAGGGTTTTGTTAGAGATTACGGTTACAAATTATTAGCTTTGATTTAGGATTCTAGTGGAATTAGGGATTACAAAGTGATTTTAATTGATTGTATTTGATTCAGTATCTTTGCTGTGAAATAGATTTGATTCTGTAAACTTGATTTCCAGATTTTGTTTAGTTTTTAGATTTGATTTATTTTTCTGTAGCTTTCTGGATTTAATTTGTAAAAGATTTTTTGGGCTTTTAATTTACTGATATATATTTGTTTTCTAAGTGTAAGAAAAATCAGATAATTCGTACAGCAAGTGTTAGTAGAAAGAAAACATGCGCAAATGTTTGGTAAATTGGAACAGTGCCAGTTTTTCTTCACTTGGGCTTTGCGTTTCTTTAATTGAATTGGGCCTTAACCTTCTAACAATTTTGATCCAACAAACAACAATTATAAATAATATTTGATAACTTAATTACAATAAATTTCTTAATTAAACAATTTTTTTTTTAACAATAATAATAGAAGAGACATTTTTTCCTTTTGGACGGGCCCAACCTGGCCTTTTCCAAAACAAAATTAAACAATCCGTTTTTTTTAAACTGCTTTAGTTTTCTTAATCATTCTTTATGAATTTAAGATAATAGTAGTAAATTGATTATTTCCTTTATACCCCATTTTCATTGAAACAAAAAATAGTAAATAATAACCAGTTTTGTTTTAAATAATAAGACTTAATGGGCCTTATATTGATAAACACCCTTGTTTGGATAATAAAATAGAATTGGGCCAACTAAAGAAGTTTCACTGGGTTTTGTTAATTAAAACTTAATTATTATTTGAATAATTTTCCATTTTCGAATTGCATGGGACATTGGCCAACATATCACGCGAATGGGTTCACGAAGGCACGAGTCTTTCTGATTTAAAAAGCCCCGCCTTCCTGAATTTAAGGTACACCCCCTAGTCGGATAAAGATGGGCCATAAAATAATGTTGTACCGTCTTTGATTGAATATTTCTTCAATTTTAATCTCGAAAAATAAAATCGTCGAGGTAGGACAAGTTTGAGGTACGACAGCTGCCCCTATTCAATTATCTTCCAGTCGAATAGCGTGAGAAAACTCGAGTCTTGCACATTTTGGTTGGAAGTTTATTGAATACTTGAAGTATCCTATAATTTGTCCGACAAACATAAGGTTACACTGATATCGCATACCTTTACAAGTCTCAAGGAAGTAGGTAAAGTTGATGATGTATCGCTTACCAGGGTTTGATAACGAGGCAAATAGTCTTTGATCTAAAAAGCACAATTTTGTATGTCTTGGCATATTCACGCATTTGGAGGATGAATATAACAATGATTTATGATGCATGGCTGCTTGAAGACTGAGGCCATGGGTTATGTTTGCGAATCGCTGTGTGAAGTCTGAGGCGATGAGCTAAATCTTATATTTTTTCGAGCATTGCTGCATGAAGTCCGAGGCGATGATCATTGTTTATGGAATAACGAAACGTATTACTACATGAAGTCTGGTGCAATGGATTAGAGTTTTGCAAATTGCTGCGTGATGCCCGAGACGATAAGCTAGATTTGGTTTTCGGACATCGCTGCATGAAGTCTGAGGCGATGGTTTGTGTTACAGAATAAGAAATGTAAATTGTTGCATGAAGTCTGAGGCAATGAGTTTGGTTCGCAAATCGCTGCATGAAGTATGACGCGATAGGCTGGATTTTATGGAATAAAGAAACACATTGCTGCATAAAGACTAAGGCAATGGGTCAGGTTTGCAAATCACTACATGAAGTCTGATGTGATAAGCTAAATTTGTTGTTTCGAACATCGTTGCATGAAGTATGAGACGATGGTCTAGAGCTTGGCATAACGAAACACATTGATGCATGAAGTCCGAGGAAATGGATTAGGTTCTCAAATCGCTGCGTGAAGTATGAGGCGATGATCTAGGTTTTGCGAAAACATTGCAGCTTAGAGGCAATGTAATGAGTTGTGAGAATACATTGCGGCTTAGAGGCAATGCACTGAGTTTTGAGAATTCATCGCGGCTTAGAGGCAATGTGTTGGCTTGGATAATACATTGTGGCTTAGAGGCAATGTGTTGAGTTTGGGTAATACATTGCGGCTTAGAGGCAAAGTGTTAATTTTTTAGGATACATTGCGGCTTAGAGATAATGCGTTGAGTTTGGATAATTCATTGCGGCTCAGAGGCAATATTTTAAGTTTGGGTAATATATTGCGGCTTAGGGGCAATGTGTTGATTTTTGAGGATACATTGTGGCTTAGATGCAATCTGTTGAGTTTGAGGATACATTGCGGCTTATAGGAAATGTGTTGATTTTGCAAGTACATTGCGGCTTAGAGGTAATGTTCTAAAATTTTCAAATACATTGCGGCTTAGAGGCAAAGTAATGAGTTTTGTGGATAGATTGAGGCTAAGAGGCAATGTAATGGGTCTTGAGAATACATTGCGGCTTGGAGGCAATATAATGGGACTTGTAAGGAACTCATCACTGTAGGAAGACTTAGGTGATGTGCTGAATGTGTCACGGCATGAAGACTGAGGTGACGGGTTGAAACGTAGGAGAAGTATTGCGTTGGTCGACCCTTAGATAGTTGAACGAGGGTAAGATTATTTGTCTGTTTTCTATGTGATACATGTGTATGCATGCGTATTGAATGTTGTATGTATGCGTAATGTATGATGTTTGACATTGATATGGAACCCTGAGTGTATTGAATATTGAAATGTATAGGGTATGTATGCCTTAGATATGCAAAATGTATGTGTGAAATGTGTGTAAGATGCGTATATGCCTTGAAATGTTATGAAGACCATTTCTGGAATTCTCTCCTTTAAACCATTGGCTTAGAGTTACTAATTCCTGGCGTTGTATGTTGTGTCGTTGTAGCATTGTTGAACTTGAATGTGGTGGGCAATGTTAGCGAAAGTTGAGCATTGATTTTATATTGCGGGCGTAGACGTAGACGTAGGTAATGGCCTATACGTAGATTTGTATGTTGTAAGCGCGGGCGTAGACGTAGGTATTGGCATATGTGTGGTCTCTGTAAGCGCGGGCGTAAGCGTAGACGTATGTAGATTCGTATGTCGTAGGTGCAGGCGTAAGCATAGACGTATGTAGAATTGGTAGGAGTATACATGTGTGTGGACGCATCTACGGACGTAGACCTTGTGTTGCAAGTTAGGCATAGGTGCTGACACAGATGTAGACTTTGCGTAGGGACGCGTAGATATATGTATAGACTTTGTATCGTTGAGTGCAAGCATAGGCGCAGACATGTGTATAGACGTAGACTTTGTGTACGGACGCGTAGATATGCACAGATACAGGCGTAGGCATGTCTATAGATTTTTGTGTTGAAAGACGTAGGAGTAGCCATGTGCGTGGACGTAGACATGGATTTTCTTTGATATTTTTCGAACCAAAACATTTTTTTTGATGTTTTGTCAAATGCTTTTATTTTGTTAATTCCCCGAAATGATTTCAAGACAATATTCACAAGTAATAATCGTAGTATTTTGTAAACAAGTCTGAAAAAAAGAAAAACACAATTTGAAAGATGCAAAGAAAGTAAATGTTTTATCGATATGCCTCTGAATAGGAGAAAATACAAGATGCAATTCCTAGAAAGAGGTAATTACAGAAAGTTTTAAAACTGTAAATGTCAGTAAAAATGATAATTGCTACTGTTGTTCCCCAATATCCTTTTAATGATCTTATCTCCTTTGATTATGAGTTGAATGATTCAGATTTGTCTCTCCCTTCGTGGTTCGTAGTCGCAGCTTTTAGATCGCAGTCTTTTTGTTCTTTATCTCTTTGTATGAAATCCCTAACTTTTTCCTGAATTTCCCTTTAGGGTTTTCAATCCACTGGGATAATTTTTTTGTTTATATGCCCCTAATTTTTGCCTGGATCTCCCTTTAGGGTTTTCGATCCACCGGGATGATCCTTTTTGCCTAAGTCTCCTGTTTGAGATTCGAGCTTAGCGAGCTTCTTATACATAGTATTTTTTACTGCATCTAAATTTGCCGGATGCGGTAGTTCTTCCCCATCCATTGTTGTGGAGACAAGATTTCCACCGGAGGATGTTGTTTTGACTACGTACGAACCTTCATAATTGGGGGTCCGTTTACCACGTGAGTCAAGGCGAGGTAGAAGAATCTTCTTGAGTACTAGACCATGTCGTGGTTCATCTTGTACAGTATAACGTTACTCAAAAGTAATTTCGAGGCTAATTTTCGTAGAGTTTGTCGGTCGATGTTGGAGGCATTTTTTGGATGTTCTTGTTTTTTGAGACCCTTCTTGGTGTCGTGAAACCAAAGCTTGTCATCTGGTCTTTCTTTGAGAGCAAGACAAAGTGCGGGCTCTTGATTTTGTGATGCACGATTCGTGATTAGACCAAGTTATTTTGAACATAGACGATATAGTTGTCAGGGCATCTATCATTTGATTTCCTTTTCGTGGGGTGTGACTGAAAGTGATCTTTGCGAATTCCGCAGTCAGTTTTCAAAACATGATCCCGATATGGAACCAGTTTTGGATATTTAGTATCTCATTCTCCGTTGGCTTGGTATATGGCTTGTGAGCATTCTTTGGAGAAGTCAAAACTGCCCCTATATCGTGCCCCAGTGTATTTGAAGCCTCGTTGGACGTGGATATCCAACGTGCCCCTGGCTCGGGTTCTTCGTTTGGTCTTGGTATTTTGTAGCTACTTATTTTTACAGCACTGTCTATTATTTAGCCTTGGCCTGTGCATAATAACTTGATCAACTTCTTTGTGGCTCTGCTCTAACATTTCCCCTTAGCTTGGTTTCTTCCGGGTCTTCCCATGTGCTCATATTAATGGTCTTAATAGCCTCTTGATGGTTGCATATTGTTAGCTTTTCTTTTTTATTTCCCTCGCCATTTTCTCAGAGAGTTAAAGATCTTTATCATCTTCCTCTTTAGCTTGGTTGATAGGAGTATCAAAATTATATCGAATCGCAACAATAGCATTATCAGTGGTTTTGGGCATGAATTTGCACCTTTATGATGTTTTGGTGAAGATTTAGTATGTGAATATTTGAAAATGCATGTGCAGAGAAAGTATTTCCATTTTTAATTTAAGATATAAATGCAAGAGAAAGACAGGGATCTTGATTGAAAACAAAACATAACTTTTATTAATCGTGAATATTGTCTGAAACAAAGCAGGGAAACCCTTACAAGCAATCCCTATGCCTCGGGCTTGACATATGTTCTTTCAAAAACAAGAAAAATTAATTAGGAAAGAAAAAAATCTCAGGAATCTCCATGGTCGTCCATCTTTTGAGTGTTTTCTCCTGGGGCACATTCTTGGATGAATTTAGTTGCCCCTTTGGTGTCGACTTTGTTGGATATCTTCTCCACATGTCCGCCATGCTCTACTCCCTTGTTGACAAAAGTCTCTTGGATCCGAGGAAAGTGTGCTTCACCCTTCAGAGTAGATTTATATTTTTTCTTCAGGGTATTGTCCTAACTGGACTATCCCCTGGTCCCCTAGACTTTGTAGATCTCTTTCGAAAGCTTCATTGTGTCCTAGCAGGAGTCCACATTCCAACAGACATTCTTTTAGCGAGTTTATCGGGGTTTTTGCTTGTCTACTTGCCCCAGAGTCAGTGACTACTTAAATTGCGTTTATTGTCAGCCCATCGTGCAATGACGTAGGGTCTGATGTGATGTTGGGCTTCTCGAAAGTGATGACTTGAGAATCCAATAAATCCCGCACCTTGTGTTTGAATGGCCAACACTGTTCTATGGTATGTTCAGGAGAATTAGCATGATACTCGCATCTGGCGTTGGCATCGTATCTCTGTGGGAGTGACCCGACTGGAGGAGCTATAGGCTTGAGTTCTACTAAGGATGCCTTAACTAGATGTTGCAATAACTGGCTAGGTGGCATAGGGAGTGGATCAAATTTCCTGGGTGGCCTTATGCCTTGTTGCTGCCCTAGGGGGATCACTAATGGTTATTGTACCCTAGGTTGTGACACTGCAGCATTAATTTCTCCCTCTTTTCCTTTGGGGAGGTTTGAAGCATGCCTCTTTGAATTGTAGGGAGCGTTTTATGGTCCCCCTGATATATTTCCACTTTTTAACCCAGTCTCGATTCTTTCTCTGATGGTTACTAGGTCTGAAAACCTCTAAGAGATGCTTCCAACCATCATCTCATAATACATCCTGTGCAAAGTTCCCATGAACGTGTCTACTAACTCCTTCTCTAACAGTGGTGGTTGCACACGGGATGCCAACTCCATCCATCTATGAGCATACTCCTTGAAGGACTCTTCTTTCTTATGGGACAAATTCTGGAGTTGCATGCGAGTAGGCGCCATGTCCAGGTTATATTTGTAATGCTTCAGAAAAGCATTAGTGAGATCTGCCCAGGTTTGAATATGCATTCTCCCCAATTGCATATATCAATCTGAAGATGCCCCACTTAGGCTATCTTGAAAATAGTGAATCATCAGCTTCTGATCGTGAGGATGGGCATGCATCTTCCTGTAATACATACAAAGATGATTTCTTGGGAAAGTGAGCCCCTCGTATTTTTCAAAGTCAGGTACTTTGAACTTTAGTGGAATCACTACGTCAGGAACTAGGCCCATTTCGAGAGCGTCTACTTTGAAAGTGTAGAGACCCTCCATAACTCTTAATCTTTCCTCCAGAGCTTTATACTGATTTATTACCAGTGGGTTATCAACAACAAGAGTACCAATCGTCTTTAAGGGTGCTTGGTTGGCACCCTCTGGATCGTGATCTCCGTATTGTAGGTCCAAGTAGTTGTCTGTATTGTTGACTGGAATTTGTAGGGTATGTGATGCCCCTGCTTTTGGTGGCAGTGGGACAAACCCTTCAGTTTCGACTTCTTGTTGGGCCATGATGGACTTTGGGATTCCTGCTTCTAGCTCTTTCCTTGGTTGGTGACCGCTTGATGCACCAATAATCTGGGCTACTTCCTCGAAAGCTGCCCTGGGAATCTGGTCTTTCCTGTCAATAATGTTCTTCAAAGCCATAAGAACTTGACTCAGATCTCCCTTCATTGAAGTGACATCACCCTTTACTTGGTTGAGATCCTCTTTGAATGCAGCCCGAGTTTCCTCGATTTTTTCCATTGTTTTCTGTTGATAGGCCTTGGTTTGATATGGAGGCCAAGGAAGTGGAGATCTTCTTCTACCAATGGTCCAGCTGGAGAGATGTTTGTGAAACATGATTTTTGACATGATATGCAGGTGTTCATAAATGCATGCACGCGAATGAATATGTATGAATATGAAATGGTTGATTGTCTTATTCACTTGGTTATGTATCCGTCTTTTGCTTATTATTTTACTTAACAACTATCTTTAAAATAGATACGCAAATGAGATGTGGAAACGAAATGCCTTTATTGAAAGTAACATGATTCAGATATTGAAAAATATTACAATCTTAAACCAAAACTTTGTTTGCGTGAAATCAAGCAAAAAGGAAATAAGTCTTCTAGGTGCGCTTGCGGACATCTGATCTTGAAACCATCCTCTACTGCTGGACAAAGCTTGAGAAATTCTTCAGCATATTATTTCCCTTTTGTGGCCTTAATTTCAGACATGTTTGGCGTGTTGACGCATGCAAGTTGTTTCCTTCGATATCCATTTTATGAGACAGTCACCGAGATCTTGAGTTTATTATTATCTTTTATACCCCCTGTGAATAAGAAAAATGTAGGATGGCGAATATATGAAATGCACGACGAATACATGAAATGTATGAATGCGTGGGTGTAAGGTTGAGTGACGAGAATTTTGTGATAAGTACCCTTATAAGGTAGGTTCCTTAGTCTTGACCTACAATTGATCTACCCTCCAAAAAGGTGGCTCCCTTAAGGGTGCCATGAATAACACCAGAGGTGAAAGGAACAAGGGCCTCCCTTAGGTGGAGCCTCTTTACAGACTGAGACTTTCGTCTCAAAGTCGTGAAAGATCTCGTCATGAGATATTTGGGTTAAGGTCGTTACAAAGAGTCATGGGTGACCTTCCAAAGTCCTACTCGTCAAGAGGATATCTCTCGATAAGTATTCCTTTTTCGAAAGTCCACCAACTCTAGGAGAAGTTATCACATAAACTCGCAGGGATGATGTACCCCCCAAGCTAATAGACGAACCTTCTTTGTAAGGGTTATCGAAAATATTTTTTTGAGATAGAAAATTCCCGCCACGCAGTAAATATATGTGTGATCGGTGGAAATAGAACTGTCTGTTTTGAAATGCTGGTTCGCGTTTGTTTTCACAAAATGTCGCGGAAGCAAGAGTCGCCACCGTCTTTTATTTTCTCCAACAAGGAAAGGACAAAAGCATAGCAAAATTCCTTTTCGAGATGTTTCTCGGATTCGGGAGGTAGATTATAGAAAGGGAAGGTGTTAGCACCCTTTCTATCCGTGGTTATCCACGGGCTCTTAGGTACTTGCTCACTATGTTTTCAAAATGTTTTGCTTTTCTTGTGTTTGTGGGTTTTGAAAAAAAGTTCGTTTGAAAACTTCGATTTAACTCTTGTATCTGTCCTCAAGAGTGTATGAAGTATTGTTTGAAAACTTTTGTCAGAAAAGTGTAGGTGCGAAAAGTTGTTTTGTTTTGAAAGAGCAAGTACCTGAGAACCTCTACCTACTCAAAAGAAATTAAGCTGTGTAAATGTCCTTTAGACAGTACTATCCCACTATTGAGAAGTAGGTAGCACCGTCGTTGGAGTTTTCGGGTCAATTCGATTTTAGGGACATGTGGTCACTAAAGCAATGGTAGGACGCCTTAGCGGTAACCCTAATGTCTTAGATCATTTTTTATCGAGGCAACCGTTCCGAGGCAACTTTGATCTTTAGACAGGAGGGCGACCTCTAAAACACCCTATACTCAATGACCACGTTCGAGGCAACCAAGTGAGGCGTACCCTAGGAGTGATATGTGCAAGTGTGTCAGGTTTCAGTTATGTTATCTTTACATGTTATGGTGAGCTACGATTGATTTTAATTTCAGAGATCTTGTCATACATAGCCTAGTTAGCATACATCTAGCAGTTAATAGTTGCGGAAAATAAATCTAAGCTATTACAAGGCGTCGAGTATTTACATCGCCAAAAACAAACCCTTGAAAAGTAAATTGCGGGGAATAAATGAAAGCGATAAAAAGTCCTAATTAAAGCTATTACATCCTCGGAGCAATTACATAATATGGATCAAAACTTGAATAAAATAATAATCATGCGCGCGAGAGAAAGAATTGAATCGGAGAGTTTTTAGGGTTTTGACCCTTTTTTGAGAAAGAAGGAATTTTTTATGAATTTTGCATTTATTTAAATTAAACCTAAACTAAATAATTAATAAAAAGAAATATTTTTGGTTTTTTAATGTTTCAAAGAAAATGAATAAAAAAATAAAATGATTAAAAGTTATCAAAAAACCCTAATTCTATATTAATTTTATTTATTGTGAAAATATTAAAATTAACCTAATTAAAAACTAAATTAATTATGTTATTAATTATTTACAAAATAACTAATTAAATTTAATAAATAAAAATATTATACTTTTTCATGTTTTCTGAATTTATTAGGAAAATGTTAATTATTTTTGTTAGTGAAAATAATAATAATTAATAATAGTAAAAACAATTAAATAAAAAATATAGAAGAAGAAAAAAGAGAAATAAACCCAGGGGGTGTTGGGCCCAAAGAGGAGGTGTTTCTGGAATTTTATGGCTCACTAGCATTTCAGCCCGTTTGACTTTTATGATTATCCATGCGCATGTTGATTAAGGACCATGATAGTCCTTCCATCTAGGCCATTGGATTTAGGCTTGGGGACATCTGGCGCCTGGGAATTGGAGGTGCATGGTGGACCACCTTGTGAGATCTGCATGTGAACATAGGAAGAAAAATAGAATAAATGTTTTTTGGGGGACCTGGAATTCGAACCCAGGTCCCAAGGATCATATGCTAGCGCGCTTGCCACTCAGCCAAGTTGGTCCATTCGTTATAGGAATAGCAAACAATTATTATATGGAAAATCATATCACTATGCCTGGAAAAAATAAAAAAGGGCGCGCTGATTTCAAACCAGCCAATGGGATGTCAACACATCATCATCTTCTTCGTTTGTACCTGCAAAAAACATAATCAGATAGCGGGGGTTTTTAACCTCCACTATGCCCTTGCACGAAAAATAGTGATTAGCCACACAGTGAATATAAATATTTCGCGAGGCATGGATTTTGTTCGTCTTGGCCTCACGATTTCAGCCATGTATCCTATTAGTCCCAATTTTCCCTGGTTTAGAAAGCCCTAATTAAAAGCTCAAGAACCCTAGAAATTTGATCATGGCATCTCACGATTCAGGGCATTATAATTCAATTCAACCATTCCATTAGCTTCGTATGGTCTCTAGCAATGCAAAACAATCACAAAAACATGTTAAATGTGCATGAATTAGGATATACAATTATGAAATATAAGGGCAAACTGTGGGACCGTGTGTGACGATTCTTTGAGCTTTGGTATTGGAATTCGATTGCAAAACGTTCCTGGAACCTCCTGCAATATATTTGAATGATCAAAACGCCTTGAATTGGCCTGGAATGCAAGAATAGGTTTTCACTTTTTCTTGAAATTTCTTGAATTGGACAGGGTCGTTTCTGCAGCTTTTCCACGTGTCCTAGGGCATGGTTAGCTTGCTTGCATATAAGGGAAACAAATTAGGTCAAAACTTGGGCCATAATCCTTATGCATTGATGTTTGAATCCTTGATTAGAAATCAAATATTCTTGATTTTTCATGATTGAATAATGTTGCCAAATTTGGAGATTTTTGTATCTTTGACTTGTGCACGAATTTGCCAGCATGTCTTGATCATATTTGCTTCACAAATTGATTTAAAAATCAAATCTTGTATTTTTCTACAATTTAAATTAATTAAATGAATTAATATTAATTAAAAATCCAATTAATCAATAAAAATAAGAAAATAAATCCAATTCAGCTTGGTGGGTCGTGCATAGGCCATGGATGAAGTTTCAACAAGAGATTTGAGGCCCATTAGCAAAAAGAAGGTGTTTTGAGCAAAGTTGACTTTTGCAAATTCATGAAAATTTCCCAACTTCTCCAATGCACAACTTACTCAATTTTGATCATATGACCATATTATTGGACATTTTGGAAAGCTCTTGAAGTCCTCTAACCAATTTCTTTGGTCCCATGTCATTTGGATTTACCAATCTCAAGTTATGGCCTTTGACTCAAAGTGTACTTTTGTTGACTTTTGAAAAGGACCTATAATGTAAAAATTGGTAACTTCTTGTGAGTGCATTTCTTGATCTTGGAGTGTGAAGATGGATTGTAGGAGATTGCATCCTCTTCAAAATAAGCTTTGGATGGAATTTTTATGATGAACCATGAAAGAGTTATGCCCTGGTCAAGGTACAGTTGACTTTTCTGCTGTCCAAAAATAGTAACTTTTTGCATCTTGAGGATTTTTGAGCTATTCTTGTGGAATCATGATCAAGACTTGATCAAATGATGATTGTGAACTCCAAATAAGATGTTGACAAAAAATTCAGACTTTTGACTGCAAAATGACCATTTTGCCCTTGCAGTTGACTGTAGATCAAATGGAGCTTTTGACTGTGCAAATTGGCATTGTGAGCCTTGAAACTTGGCATGTAGGTGCTAGAGAATGTATATAGGCCTATGAGACTTGATTAAACCATTTAAAACCCCAAATTCCTTGAAAGGACCAAAACCCTAATTTCAGCTGCCTTAGGAGGTGGTCTGACTGTACAACCCTTGAACAATTTTGAGCAATTTGAAGATCATTCTGGACAAATCTTGAGGAATATGGGAGGGCAAATTTTGGGGTACAACAGTTGCCCCTGTTCAATCTTCTTAAACCTGAGGATATATATTGGCGTTCGAGCCTTTCGTGATCCGAAGGTGGAAGATGATTGAACACTAAAGTGCCCAGAAATTTGCACTCGCATAGTGTAGTATCAGCAATGTGATGTCGGGAATTGGCTTACAGATGCCATTTGGAGAGATGATGGATAGGAGGATGGGCTTATAGATGCCATCTGGAGATTGTTGGTAGATTTGAAAGAAGGAACCTGTGTAGGGTTGCCTGATGATGAGTCCGTGTAAAACTGCATCTGAAAGAGAGAAGGAACCGGTGTAGGGTTGCCTGATGATGATCAAGTAGGTAGTTGTCTTGTCTGGTTTCAGGTATTAATCTACGATCAGTCGTCCACAGAATTTTCCTGGCTTGTTACAGGTATTGATCTGGAACTTGAAAGGATGGCCGATGAGATAGTTGTCCTGTCTGGTTTCAGGTATTAATCTCTGACCCGAGAAAGAAAGATAGTTTCCTGGCCTATTACAGGTGTTAATCTTCAATCTCTTCATGTAGATAGTTTTCCTGTCTGGTTTCAGGTATTAACCTACAATCAATCGCCCACAGATATTTCCTGGCCTGTTACAGGTGTTAATCTGGAACTTAAGAAAGATTGGTCGAGGAGATAATTGTCCTGTCTGGTTTCAGGTATTAATCTCTGACCTGAGAAATGAAGATCTTCCCGGCTTGCTACAGGTGTTAATCCTCAATCTCTTTGTGTAGATAGCTTTCCTAGCTGGTTTCAGGTATTAACCTGCAATCAATCGCCCACAGATATTTCCTGGCCTGTTACAGGTGTTAATCTGGAACTTAAGAAAGTTTGGTTGACGAGATAGTTGTCTTGGCTGGTTACAGGTATTAATCTCTGACTTGAGAAAGAAAAATAGTCTTCCTGGCTTGTTACAGGTATTGATCTTCAGTTTCTTCATGTAGATAACTTTCCTGGCTAGTTACAGGTATTGATCTACAATCAGTCGTCCACAGATATTTCCTGGTCTGTTACAGGTGTTAATTTGGGACTTTGAAAAGGTAGATGGTAATCATCTTTTGATTGACTTTTCCCTGAAAAGGTAAAACGTTAGTTGTATGCAATGTCATGATGTATGAAATGCATGATGTCATGATGTTCCCAAAATAAATGAGATTTGTGTTGTATGATGCGTATGCATGTCATGATGTATGAAGATGTGATGTTTTTAGTTGGGGAAAATGGATCTCGGAGCTGCTTGGAGAATAATGTTGAATTCTTCGTTTCCGCTGGGGATGATGAACGAAGATGGTTGCAAGAATAAACCGGTAGGAGAAGATGACTCCGTTGGGGAATAAACCTGGTGAAGAGATTACTCTGCGGGGAATTACTCTGTGGGAAGAGATGCTGTGCTGAGATTTTAACGATAACTCCGCTGGGGATTCTGTTGACAAGCTCTGTTGGGAATTTTGATGATGAACTCCGCTGGGGATAGAAAGAACTTCGCTGGGGATGATATTTCCGTTGCACCTTGCTGAGGATAACCCAATTAGGCTCTTGTGGGGATAACCTCTGAATATGGCTGAGGAGATGCATTTGTATTCTGCAGGGGTCAAGCTTCCAGAATCTACTGGGGAATATGATTCAGCTCTGGCGGGGAAGCTTTTTAGACTATGTTGGGAAATGGCTCCACTGGGGGTATCTTATATTCTGCCGGGGAACACTCTTATACTCTGTCGAGGAATATTAAGACTGCCGGGGATGCTTGCTGAGGAATATTTGTATACTCCGCTGGAGGATATTAAGACCTACTGGGGATACCCAACCTTTAGGGATGATAGTAGACCAATTCTGCTTGGGGGAGAGTATTGCTGATTTGTTCATAGTTACAAGTCTTTGTGGGGAGAGCTACCATTATTGTCTTACTCTGCGGAGAGTGAAAGTATCTTGGTCATATTCTTCAGCTGAACCTACCTTGGTACCTTGGTGGACAGAGCAACTAGACAGTTCGGACAATTCTTATTGCCCCTGTTTCTGATGTTACCCGTAATTAGTCCTTTGTTTCGCATGCAAATATTTATGATCAACAATTAATGTCAAATGCATATATCAAAAATGAACATTGGACGTTTTTTGCAAAACAAAACAGATAAAGGAAAAAACAATTTGCAATTTGTCTGAAAAACGAACTTGTATTGATTTTGAAGTTTGCCTGTGAATAAGCGTTTTGTACAAGAGGCTGACGTCCTAGTAAGATAACGCCTCCGAACAAATAGGATTTATACAATTTGTAAAAAGAAAACAAAACAGCTATGTGAATAATCCCACTGGGTTCCAACTCTGCTATCGCCTTTATGTCTTCAAGCGTCTCATCACTTTGCTGCTTAGTTGAAGAGGAATCTGATTGATTGGTGCCGTCCGAGCCTGATGGTCGATACCGAAGTCTGGATGCAGGGTGATCCAATGCGACATAGTATTACGCTTATCCCTAACTTTTGCCTGGACCGCCCTTTCGGGTTTTCAGTCCACCGGGATACCCATTTTTGCCCAAGCCGCCTTTTCAGGTTTTCGACTTGCCGGGTGTACAGATTTTTTTATTTTCATCCCTTATTTTTGCCCGAACCCTTTTGGTTCGTCGGGAAGCCCTTATTTTTTCCTAGGTGTGTCAACCTAGCGGGTCTTTAATCATGCGTAGTATCTTTTTACTATGTCTGCATTGACGGGGTGAGGAAGGTCGTCACCATCCATGGTAGTTAGAATCATCGCTCCTCCTGAGAAGATGTTCTTAACCACAAATGGCCCTTCGTACGTAGGGGTCCATTTTCCCCTGGGATCACCTTGAGGTAGAATGATGCGCTTGATTACCAGGTTCCCGACTTGATATTCTTGTCGTCTGACTTTCTTGTTAAATGCCTTGATCATCCGTTTTTGGTACGTTTGACCATGACAAATAGCAGTGAGTCTCTTTTCGTCAATTAGGTTTAATTGATCAAGCCGGGTCTGGATCCAGTCATCTTCGCTTAAACCTACATCCTTCATGATCCGGAGAGAGGGTATCTGAACTTCAATGGGCAGGACTGCCTCCATGCCATATACCAAGGAATAGGGTGTTGCCCCTGTTGACGTCCGTGCTGAGGTACGGTACCCATGAAGATCAAATGGTAAGATATCGTGCCAATCTTTGTAGGTTACTGTCATCTTCTGCACAATCTTCTTAATGTTCTTATTAGCTGCTTCTACAGCCCCATTCATCTTCGGCCGATAGGGAGAAGAGTTATGATGTTGTATCTTGAATTGCTCGCAGAGCTCAGTAATCATCTTGTTGTTAAGATTGGTACCATTATCCGTAATGATCCTCTCTGGTATACCGTATCGACAGATCAGGTTGTGCCGAATGAACCGTGCCACGATGTTCTTGGTTACGGTGGCGAAGGAAGCTGCTTCAACCCACTTCGTAAAGTAATCAATCGCTACCAGGATGAAATGATGCCCGTTGGATTCCGTAGGTCTGATCTCGCATGCCCCACATTGCAAAAGGCCAAGGTGATGTCAAGACGTTCAAAGGAACTGGAGGAATGTGCAACTTATCAACATAGACCTGGCACTTGTGACATGTCCGAGAATGCTGATAACAGTCGGCTTCCATTGTGGACCAGTAATATCCTGCCCGAAGGATTTTCTTTGCCATGGTATGTCCACTGGAATGCATTCCGAAGGTACCTTCATGCAGCTCTGCCATGATCCTTTCTGCTTCAATCTTGTCCACACAACGCAGTAAGGTTGAATCATGGTTACGTTTGTAAAGAATGCCATTGCTGATGAAGAACTTTGCTGCAAACCTTCTTAGAAACTTCTTGTCATTAACGGATGCACCCTCGGGGTATTCTTGAGCTTCAAGGTACCTCTTTACTTCATGATACCAAGGTTTTTCTGTTACCTTTTCGGTCTCAAGATCACAACAATATGCAGGTTCATCCAATTTCCAAATAATGATCCGGGGAGCCTCGTTGTCCCACTTGACTTTGAACATAGAAGACATCGTAGCTAACACGTTTGCCAACTGATTCTCCTCTCTTGGGAAATGTTCAAAGGTTATCTCCTCGAAGTGGGGGAAGCAATGTCAATACATACTCCTTGTAAGGAATAAGATTTGGGTGTTTCGTATCCCACTCTCCTTTGATCTGACTGATCACGAGAGCGGAATCTCCGAAGACACTCATAAACTTGATCCTTAGGTCAATTGCAGCTCGAAGACCCATAATGCAGGCTTCATACTCCGCCATGTTGTTGGTGCAGTTGAAACATAGTCGAGCGGTAAACGGAATATGGGAGCCTTTAGAAGATGTGATCACAGCGCCAATGCTGTTACCCAAAGCGTTCGAGGCTCCATCAAAGTACATAGACCATTGGGATCCTTCCTCAGGTCCTTCATCCGGTCCAGGTATTTCACCATCAGTCACTACCATGATATTCTCGTCTGGAAACTCAAAGTTCATAGATTGGTAGTCATCCACTGCCTGATGTGCCAAATGGTCTGCCAATACACTTCCCTTGATTGATTTTTGAGTTGTGTACTGGATGTCGTATTCAGTCAAGATCATCTGCCATCTTGCTATTCTTCCGGTCAAGGTAGGCTTTTCGAAGATATACTTGATTGGATCCATCTTTGAAATCAACAGAGTAGTGTGAGTCAACATATACTGTCTTAGCCGGCGAGCAGCCCATACCAAAGCGCAACAAGTTTTCTCGAGCAGTGAGTATCGGGTCTCACAGTCGGTAAACTTTTTGCTAAGGTAATAAATAGCATGCTTTTTCGGCCAGACTCGTCATGCTTCCCCAACACACACCCCATTGAGTTGTCAAGTACTGCCAAGTATAAGATTAGAGGTCTCCCTTCAACTGGTGGCATAAGAATGGGTGGCTCTTGGAGATACTCTCTGATTCTTTCGAAAGCGGCCTGACATTCATTGTTCCAATGTACTACTTGATCTTTCTTCAGTAGTTTGAAGATTGGTTCACAAGTAGCAGTTAGGTGCGAGATGAATCGGGCAATGTAGTTCAGCCGTCCTAGAAAGCCTCTGACTTCTTTCTATGTCTTGGGAGCTGGCATCTCTTGTATGGCTTTCACTTTGGCAGGGTCCACTTGAATACCTTTGTCGCTCACGATGAAACCTAGCAGTTTACCAGATCTCACTCTGAAGGTGCACTTGTTCGGGTTTAATCTCAGCTTGTACAACTTCAACCGGTCAAACAGCTTTTGTAGATGGTCAAGGTGTTCCTCCTCAGTTTGGGACCTTGCAATCATATCGTCGACGTATACTTCAATCTCATGATGGATCATATCATGAAACAAAGCAACCATGGCACGCTGATACGTTGCCCCAGCATTTTTCAACCCAAAAGGCATGACCTTGTAGCAAAAGGTGCCCCACTGAGTAACAAAAGTGGTCTTCTCCATGTCTTCGGGAGCCATCTTTATCTGATTATAACCGAAGAAACCGTCCATGAAGGAGAATACCTTATGCTGAGCAGTGTTGTCAACCAGAACGTCGATGTGAGGCAGAGGGAAGTCATCCTTAGGGCTCGCCCTGTTCAAATCCCTGTAATCAACACACATTCTGACCTTACCATCTTTCTTCGATACCGGAACCACATTGGCAACCCGCTGAGGGTAAGAAGTTACAGCTAGAAAACCGGCATCAAACTGTTTCATAACCTCAGCTTTGATTTTCTCGGACATCTCTGGACGCATACGGCGAACCTTCTGTTTTACCGGAGGGCATTCTTCCTTGGTAGGAAGGTGATGAACCACAATGTCAGTATCCAACCCAGGCATATCTTCGTAGGACCAGGCAAAGATCTCAATATAGTCATGCAACATCTGAATCAACCGCTGTTTCACACTAAGCTCCAGATTTGCACCGATCTTGACTTCCTTTTTGTCTGTCTCAGTACCCAGATTTACCGTTTCCACTGGATCTTCATGTGGTTGAATGGCCCTCTCTTCCTGAAGTAGCAGTCTTACAAGCTCACCAGGCACTTCGCAATCATCTTCACCTTCGTCTTCGGCTAAGTTGATCGGATTTTCGAAGTCATAACTGGCGGTAGTAGAGTCGTTACCAGTGAGATCCAGAGTGGATTGGGACCTGTATATGTGAGTGTGTGTAAATAGCTGTTTTGCAATATATGATAAAGAAAGATAAGGAGCGCAAGATTTGAAATGCAAAAACGTCCAATGCTTTTATTAATGATATATGAAAATGACACACAAAAGCCCTCACAAATGAAGCCACGGTGCCCCGGGTAAGACACCGGACCATAAAGTTTCACAATATTGTCTGTTACAAATTCAAAACAAAGGAGTTCATTACTGAGTAACAAAAGTAATAGGGACGAAGTCTTTTGCCGTCCAGTTGTTTGGTCCACCGTTGGTCGTAGGGTAGATCCAGCTGTCGAATTCAGATTCCTCCATGTCATCTTCAATGGAATTTACTCCCGAATTGCTGATGAACACAGGAGGTCTTCCAGTCCTTGCACTACGAACAACCCTTTGAGCTTCTGCAGTGAAACCCAAACCAAACTTGTCAGTCTTCTGAGTGAAATCAGCAAGTCGGCCCCAGTTTGCATACTCACCCTTCTCAACAACAGCCCGAGCATCCTTTAAGGAAGCCATCTTCAAAGGAGAATCTTCGACCACAGTTTCAGCTGATGCCAGTGTCTGAGGAACCTCTTCAAAGTGTTGAAATGGAGTCTCAATGAACTCCCCATCCATCTCTATGTACCGGAACGAGTTGAGGTGGCTGACCATGTACTCCTCCTCCCCCTGTACTGTTACAATCTTCCCTCTGACCAGGTATTTCAGCTTCTGATGTAGTGTGGAGGTCACAACTCCCGCTTTATGGATCCAGGGACGACCCAACAAACAAGAATAGGATGGCCGAATATCCATTACGTAGAATGTAGAATCAAAGACCTGAGAACCAACTCTGATTGGAATATCGACTTCACCATGCACCATCCTTTTAGACCCATCAAAGGCCCGGACCACAATGTTACTTGGCTTTAGCTCCAAACCCTCGCAATCCAACCTGTCTAGAGCTTTCTTGGGTAAGACGTTCAACGAGGAACCAGTGTCAACCAACACATGTGCCAGAGTAGTGCCCCTGCATTCGATGGAGACATGCAGGGCATCGTTATGGTTTTTCCCTTTAGCAGTCAGATCAGCGTCGGAGAAACCCAAACCATTATCAGCAGTTAAGTTGGCCACACAATCGGTAAACTGATCAACTTATGTCTCTTGTGGCACGTGGGCCGTCTTCAGGAAGGTAATCAGGGCCTTGGCATGGGCCTATGAGCACAACAACAGTGATAACATAGAAATCTCGGAGGGGGTTTGCCCCAGCTGCTCGACTACATTATAATCACTCTTCTTGATGATCTTAAGAATCTCTTCCATCTCCTGCTTGGAGGCTTCAACATTGATGGTCTTTGGTGCCTCCGTCTGGGCAGGCATATCAGTGGCGATCCCTTTGCCTCGAGCATCAGATGACTCGGCAGCAGGGGTAGAAATAGGAACTTGGTCAGGAAGGGAAGTAGGTACACTTGCAGGTGTGATGACAAGAGGTCTCTGGATAGTTGGGGGCGCAATATCAGGTGAGAAAAGTCTACCACTGCGGGTGACTTTAGCAGTCCCGATAATGTTACCGATGCCGGTATTGGTATCAAACTCTTGCTTAACTCCGAGCATATAAACATCTGCCCCATAGTTCCAAGGGACAGCTTTGTCAGAGGTATAGGGGATGGGCCCCGGAACAGTGATGATGATAGGTGCAATCTTCTGAACAAGCGTAATTCTGACAGGCTTCCTCGAGGGAGCCTTGGGAGAATTGTTGAAAATGGTAACAATGGAAACTTCTTCAGTAGGGGTGGCAGGAACAACAATCTTCTCAAACAGGATTTCTTTATTATCCATCAGGTTTTGGATACCTGACTTCAAAGATGGGCAACCAGTAGGTGAAACGGAACACAGATGGCAACCTTCACTACATTCCGGAAATAAACTGGCTAGCAACAGGTTCCTCTTGACGGTCATCATCGGGGTAACAATATCATCCACAGAGGTCACAAATAAGTCTTCTTCTACAACATTTACTCCATGTTTGGGCATGGGAGCAGTCACAACATTAGGCCTCTCGGGCGCCTCGAACTCAATTTCCTTAACATCGATTAGGTCCTGAACTTTATTCTTCAAAGCCCAACAATCATCCGTATTATGCCCCGGGCTGTCAGAGTAATAAGCGCAGCGGGCGTTGGGATTGTACTTTGGGGATGTTGTATTTACAATCTTCGGAGCTTCTTTTAGAGTCACCAGATTGGTTGTCAGTAACTGCGGCAATACCTGGGACAAGGTCATGCTGAGGCGAGTGAACTGCCTTCGGGGTCTCTCACTCTTTTGTTGGTTATGATGCTGAGTAGCAGCAGCAGGTTTTGAAATAACCAACGCGTTGACAGCTTGGCGGTGTTCCGGTCTATTCTGTCTCCTTGAACCATAGACAGCACTGGATTCCTTCTTGAACGGCTTCTTCTCGGTGCTCGATGATGCACCCTTCTGTATCTTCCCAGACTTGATACCAGCTTCAATTCTCTCACCAGTCAAGATAAGGTCTGTAAACCCGGCTGAAGAATTTCTAATCAAATGGTTGAAGAACGGACCAGACAGGGTCCCCAGAAACATATCAACCAGCTCACGATAAGTCAAAGGTGGCTGCACCCTTCCGGCAAGGTCTCTCCATTTTTGGGCGTACTCTTTAAATCCTTCACCCGTCCCTAGTGACATACCCTGGAGTTGGGTACGCGTAGGAGCGAGGTCGGAATTATATTGATACTGCTTATAGAACGCAGTAGCCAAGTCTTCCCAGTTACGGATACTGGCCCCATCCAAATGATAGAACCACTCAAGTTGAGTCCCTGAAAGACTATCCTGAAAGAAGTGAATCCACAAATTCTTATCCGCTGTGTAAGGATGGATCTTCCTTACATACGACCGGAGGTGCAACTTTGGGTAGGAGGCTCCGTCATATTTGGCAAAAGCAGGTGCCTTGAACTTATGGGGAATCACCACCCCAAAGGATAAGCCTAGGTCTCCAAAGTCCAACCCGAGCACATTCTGTATCTCCATGGCGCTCAAGCGGTCCTCCAACTGTTTGTACCTATCCTAAGCAGGAGGATACTGCTCTTTATCATAATCCGTCTCGTTGTCGGAGACCACTGGGATAGGAACCCTCCTTTCCCGTGGGCTGTCTTTCCCTACTGATGAGGTAGTCAGCTCAACCTCATTCTGCAATCCATTCCCAAATCTGCGTCCAGTGTTGAACAAGACGATCCTCTTCTTCTTCTTCTTCTTCCTCTCTTTCAGAATCAGAGTCTTCAAATCCTGTTGACCCTGGGCTAGGCTCATAACCAACTCTTGGAACTGGGCATTCTTGGCCTGGAGGGCCTTGATAGCTTGTTTAGTGGAAGGTTCGGCAGACATGATGATTGCTGAAATAAACAGCGAAGAAGATAAGTGACCTGTAAAAGGGGTACCTGTTATGCATATGATAAAATGAAATGCGTATGATTTATGTTTTCAAAGACAATCAGGATTTAACTTTGTAGTCAAAAAAGGAAACACACTTTATTAGTTTTAACTTCAGAATTTAAATTGTTCAACAAATTGCCCTTAGGCGCTACAAGAATGAAAATATTGAAAAGTAAATAAAAGCTGTAAAAGAAACATCAAAGGTCCATCAATGCTCCCATGGCCTCTTCTTCTCAGTGCAGATATAGTCATTCAGGATCCGCTCGTTCTATAATTGCTTTGTCAGCTTCTGGATCTTTTGTTCCTGTTCATTGAACCTTTCCCGATAAGAATCCTGTTCTTCCTGCAGTTGCGCCCAAGACCTCTTTAGTGTGCCAACATCAGTGGGTGTATGAGGATGGAGAACAGTTGGAGGAACCCCGTCTTTACCAGCAACTTCAAGAATAATAGGCCTGACAGCTTCGTAAGGCATACCTAACTTCTGGGCACGAATGCGGACCCATCTGAAATATGACTCCATTGGCAGTGAAGTTTTTGGTCCCAACTCATGTGGGTCAGCTTTGTGAACTCTATCCCAAGCCCTGATGAATCTACGACGCAGCTCGTCGCTATCTACCTGAAAATCAAAGACGATATGAGGTATCAACATCTCATGAGGCCCTTCTCTCCTGGCTCTTCCAAACTGACGGAGAGCTAAACATGGGTTATAAGAGATTCCTCCACGGATTCCGATCAATGGAACATTAGGATACTCTCCACAACGATCAATGACGGCCACCTCATCTAAGCCTCTGAGAGTCCAAATGATGTCATTATCAGTAAGAGACATTATCCTATGAGCCCTGCCCCTTCCTTCTTGATTCTTCAGTACGGACTTGGGGAGGTGCGAAATAAACCACCTCGCCAATAAAGGAGCACAGCACATCAAAGTTCCCCGTTTTCGGGCAGTACGAGTATAGAGCTGATAAAGGATATCACCCAAGAGAGTGGGCACAGGATTCCGAGAGATGAAGATCCTAATGGCATTAACATCAACAAAGGTGTCAGGATTTGGAAACAGTACCAGACCATAGATTAAGAGATCCAGAATGTCCTCGTATGCTTTGAAGTCTAAGTCATTCCAGAAACAATTAGCTTTGCCAACCAGAAATTTAGCCAGAAAACCCTTAACTCCACTTCTAGTCTCCCAGTTAGCCTTTACCTCTTCTTTGGTCAAGTGAAGGGCTGCAGCAATCGCTTCAGGCCTAAGAGTTTTTTCCCAACCGGTGAATGGAGTCTGCTCCAAAACAGGGGTACCAAGTAGCTCAGAGAACTCTTCCAGGGTAGGAACCAGCTGGAAGTCTTGAAAGGTGAAGCAATGGTATAGCGGATCATAAAACTGGACCAGGACACTCATCAGTTGTTGGTCCCACTTTGAAGTGACTAAACCGAGAAGAGAACCATGCCTCTTGATGAAGGAAGTAGTGTTTGGAATCCTGTCAACCAATTCTTTAAGCAAAGTAGGTGGTTGAACAAAGTTGAGCCGGATACTATTCCTACGCATGGGCATCATGATGTCCTACAAAATAGAGCAAAGATGAAACCCTCTTGTCTTTGAAATTGGTTAGTCCTTATGCAGGATGCATGCAATGTTATGATGTTATGATGTTATGATAAAGGCACACCACAAATATTCACAAAAGGCAAACATGGTAAAGGCACACAAGTCACACAAGGGAGCCCTTAGTTTTTAGGCTGGCATGAAGTTTAGGTACTACCCTCTTTCAGTTTCAGTTGGTTAAGACTTGTCCTAAAAATAGTAACCGGGTTCTAGAGGATCTCAATATCACTGACTACCCTCAATCGGTCATAATTCCAATTTGGCAACCTTTTCTTGCGGCCGAAACCATCGCGAGAGTTTAGCCTCAATGAGTGTAGCATACTGCTACTGTTCTATGGCCAAGTTGGTCAATTTAAGGTTCTAAGATCAGTTGGTGCTTAATGACTCCTCAGAAGACCCATATTCTCCTCGTTCTAACACAAGGGATATCGGTACAGACCAATGTGTCACACCAACGTAGCTACTGCTTCACCCGTGTCGGTCTACGCCGGAGAGGTCCCTCACAGTTTATTGCTACCTAAAAAAAAGGGTACCCCCAGATCCGGGTTAGGATCCAAAAAACTCCGATACAAGCCCACAAAATTAAAGCATTCAAGGCATACAATTGAAAACACAAGTGATCTTAATCCTAAGGTACACCTCACTTTTAATTAGTCCCCAGCAGAGTCGCCAGTTCTGTGATCGGTGGAAATAGAACTGACTGTTTTGAAATGCTGGTTCGCGTTTGTTTTCACAAAATGTCGCGGAAGCAAGAGTCGCCACCGTCTTTTATTTTCTCCAACAAGGAAAGGACAAAAGCACATCAAAATTCCTTTTCGAGATGTTTCTCGGATTCGGGAGGTAGATTATAGAAAGGGAAGGTGTTAGCACCCTTTCTATCTGTGGTTATCCACGGGCTCTTAGGTACTTGCTCACTATGTTTTCAAAATGTTTTGCTTTTCTTGTGTTTGTGGGTTTTGAAAAAAAGTTCGTTTGAAAACTTCGATTTAACTCTTGTATCTGTCCTCAAGAGTGTATGAAGTATTGTTTGAAAACTTTTGTCAGAAAAGTGTAGGTGCGAAAAGTTGTTTTGTTTTGAAAGAGCAGGTACCTGAGAACCTCTACCTACTCAAAAGAAATTAAGTTGTGTAAATGTCCTTTAGACAGTACTATCCCACTATTGAGAAGTAGGTAGCACCGTCGTTGGAGTTTTCGGGTCAATTCAATTTTAGGGACATGTGGTCACTAAAGCAATGGTAGGACGCCTTAGCGGTAACCCTAATGTCTTAGATCATTTTTTATCGAGGCAACTGTTCCGAGGCAACTTTGATCTTTAGACAGGAGGGCGACCTCTAAAACACCCTATACTCAATGACCACGTTCGAGGCAACCAAGTGAGGCGTACCCTAGGAGTGATATGTGCAAATGTGTCAGGTTTCAGTTATGTTATCTTTACATGTTATGGTGAGCTACGATTGATTTTAATTTCAGAGATCTTGTCATGCATAGCCTAGTTAACATACATCTAGCAGTTAATAGTTGCGGAAAATAAATCTAAGCTATTACAAGGCGTCGGGTATTTACATCGCCAAAAACAAACCCTTGAAAAGTAAATTGCGGGGAATAAATGAAAGCGATAAAAAGTCCTAATTAAAGCTATTACATCCTCGGAGCAATTACATAATATGGATCAAAACTTGAATAAAATAATAATCATGCGCGCGAGAGAAAGAATTGAATCAGAGAGTTTTTAGGGTTTTGACCCTTTTTTGAGAAAGAAGGAATTTTTTATGAATTTTGCATTTATTTAAATTAAACCTAAACTAAATAATTAATAAAAAGAAATATTTTTGGCTTTTTAATGTTTCAAAGAAAATGAATAAAAAAATAAAATGATTAAAAGTTATCAAAAAACCCTAATTCTATATTAATTTTATTTATTGTGAAAATATTAAAATTAACCTAATTAAAAACTAAATTAATTATGTTAGTAATTATTTACAAAATAACTAATTAAATTTAATAAATAAAAATATTATACTTTTTCATGTTTTCTGAATTTATTAGGAAAATGTTAATTATTTTTGTTAGTGAAAATAATAATAATTAATAATAGTAAAAACAATTAAATAAAAAATATAGAAGAAGAAAAAAGAGAAATAAACCCAGGGGGTGTTGGGCCCAAAGAGGAGGTGTTTCTGGAATTTTATGGCCCACTAGCATTTCAGCCCGTTTGACTTTTATGATTATCCATGCGCATGTTGACTAAGGACCATGATAGTCCTTCCATCTAGGCCATTGGATTTAGGCTTGGGGACATCTGGCGCCTGGGAATTGGAGGTGCATGGTGGACCACCTTGTGAGATCTGCATGTGAACATAGGAAGAAAAATAGAATAAATGTTTTTGGGGGGACCTGGGCGAATCCCAGGTCCCAAGGATCATATGCTAGCGCGCTTGCCACTCAGCCAAGTTGGTCCATTCGTTATAGGAATAGCAAACAATTATTATATGGAAAATCATATCACTATGCCTGGAAAAAATAAAAAGGGCGCGCTGATTTCAAACCAGCCAATGGGATGTCAACACATCATCATCTTCTTCGTTTGTACCTGCAAAAAACATAATCAGATAGCGGGGGTTTTTAACCTCCACTATGCCCTTGCACGAAAAATAGCGATTAGCCACACAGTGAATATAAATATTTCGCGAGGCATGGATTTTGTTCGTCTTGGCCTCACGATTTCAGCCATGTATCCTATTAGTCCCAATTTTCTCTGGTTTAGAAAGCCCTAATTAAAAGCTCAAGAACCCTAGAAATTTGATCATGGCATCTCACGATTCAGGGCATTATAATTCAATTCAACCATTCCATTAGCTTCGTATGGTCTCTAGCAATGTAAAACAATCACAAAAACATGTTAAATGTGCATGAATTAGGATATACAATTATGAAATATAAGGGCAAACTGTGGGACTGTGTGTGACGATTCTTTGAGCTTTGGTACTGGAATTCGATTGCAAAACGTGCCTGGAACCTCCTGCAATATATTTGAATGATCAAAACGCCTTGAATTGGCCTGGAATGCAAGAATAGGTTTTCACTTTTTCTTGAAATTTCTTGAATTGGACAGGGTCGTTTCTGCAGCTTTTCCACGTGTCCTAGGGCATGGTTAGCTTGCTTGCATATAAGGGAAACAAATTAGGTCAAAACTTGGGCCATAATCCTTATGCATTGATGTTTGAATCCTTGATTGGAAATCAAATATTCTTGATTTTTCATGATTGAATAATGTTGCCAAATTTGGAGATTTTTGTATCTTTGACTTGTGCACGAATTTGCCAGCATGTCTTGATCATATTTTCTTCACAAATTGATTTAAAAATCAAATCTTGTATTTTTCTACAATTTAAATTAATTAAATGAATTAATATTAATTAAAAATCCAATTAATCAATAAAAATAAGAAAATAAATCCAATTCAGCTTGGTGGGTCGTGCATAGGCCATGGATGAAGTTTCAACAAGAGATTTGAGGCCCATTAGCAAAAAGAAGGTGTTTTGAGCAAAGTTGACTTTTGCAAATTCATGAAAATTTCCCAACTTCTCCAATGCACAACTTGCTCAATTTGGATCATATGACCATGTTATTTGACATTTTGGAAAGATCTTGAAGTCCTCTAACCAATGCCTTTGGTCCCATGTCATTTGGATTTACCAATCTCAAGTTATGGCCTTTGACTCAAAGTGTACTTTTGTTGACTTTTGAAAAGGACCTATAATGTAAAAATTGGTAACTTCTTGTGAGTGCATTTATTGATCTTGGAGTGTGAATATGAATTGTAGGAGATTGCATCCTCTTCAAAATGAGCTTTGGATGGAATTTTTATGATGAACCATGAAAGAGTTATGCCCTGGTCAAGGTACAGTTGACTTTTCTACTGTCCAAAAATAGTAACTTTTTGCATCTTGAGGATTTTTGAGTTATTCTTGTGGAATCATGATCAAGACTTGATCAAATGATGATTGTGAACTCCAAATAATATGTTGACCAAAAATTCAGACTTTTGACTACAAAATGACCATTTTGCCCTTGCAGTTGACTGTAGATCAAATGGAGCTTTTGACTGTGCAAATTGGCATTGTGAGCCTTGAAACTTGGCATGTAGGTGCTAGAGAATGTATATAGGCCTATGAGACTTGATTGAACCATTGAAAACCCCAAATTCCTTGAAAGGACCAAAACCCTAATTTCAGCTGCCTTATGAGGTGGTCTGAGTGTACAACCCTTGAACAATTTTGAGCAATTTGAAGATCATTCTGGACAAATCTTGAGGAATATGGGAGGGCAAATTTTGGGGTACAACAATATGATAAAAAGAGAAATTGACAGTAAATAAATAAATGCGATAAAGTAGATAAATGTAATAAATAAATAAAGAAAATAAAAAATAGAAACCCAAAAATACCTAAACCTAGGGTTAAGGAGAGTCCCCAACAGAGTCGCCAGCTGTAGCATTGGTTTTTAAATCAAGAGTCGTCACTATTAATTTTTATCCTAGGTAAGGGAATCTAACAGAAAACCCTAATTTGCAGACATAGATTCTAGGTTTTAGACTCAATTGGACAAAAGGAAGGTGTTAGGCACCTTTTATCCACCTTGTTCACAAGGATATTAGACTCTAGGTTTAGGTTCGGGGTAAACTGGATTTTAAGTTTTAAATAGAAAGACTCGCCACGATTTTTGATCGTATGCCTACGTATCCTCTTATGAGGAATCAGAGTCCCAATTCGTAGTTCGTATGGGTTGGTGTTTTTTAGGAGTTTGCAAACATATTTTGAATCACTTCGCACTCGATCGGGAGTAGTGATTGTAGAGATTTTGACTGAATACGCAGTAAGTCAAAACTAGTTTGAAACCCTTTTGCAAAAGACAGCTGATTAGTTTAGTTTATTGCGAAAATAGTTTTAAGATTTGTTGAATGATTTTTAATCGTATTATTTGCGAAGATCTTGATTAATGCATGATAAAAATATTTAATGCAAATATATATATATATATATATATATATATATATATATATATATATATATATATATATATATATATATATATATATATATATATATATATATATATATATATATATATATATATATGTGTGTGTGTGTGTGTGTGTGTGTGTGTGTGTGTGTGTGTGTGTGTGTGTGTGTGTGTGTGTGTGTGTGTGTGTGTGTGTGTAATTTTAATATGAAAATAATTTATTTGATCATATAATAATATTCAAATAGTAATTAAAATATAGGAATAGAAAATAAATATTGATAATAATAATAGCAAATATAATAATAATAATAATAATAAAGAAAAATATTTGATAACATTAATAATTATAAATAATATATATATATATATATATATATATATATATATATATATATATATATATATATATATATATATATATATATAATATATATATATATATATATATATATCTATATATATATATATATATATATATATATATATATATATATATATATATATATATATATATATATATTTATATATATATATATATATATATTATATATATATATATATATATATATATATATATATATATATATCTATATATATATAGAAAAATATAAAATAATTGAATTATAAAAGAAAATAAATAAAATTTGCTAAGTTCAGGGGGGGTGCAAGTTTAGTTGTGTAGTAAAATAAGGGGGTGTTACAAGTAGGTCTGGGCTAGGCCCATTTGTTTATTCAGACATGGGGTGCATTTTTGACTTGCTTCAGAAATTGTAGAAAAAAGGTGGTGTGGAAAATAACTGGGCTAGGCACAAAACATGATTTTGGAATGACCTTCCTGATCGCATATGCGAGAGTGGACAAAGCTTACCATGGACTTAGCCTTACGGCCATCCAATGATGATCAGGTGGACACAATTAAGGGTGCACGCTATTTACGGTGGGCACATGTATATTGAATAACATCAGAAATAATAAGTTTTGTTTTTACCTTTTTTATATCATTTGCGTTCTTTACAGTAAATCAAACCCTCTCTCTCTCGCCTCAGCCCCCTTTCTCTCTTTCTCTAAACCCTAGTTCTCTTATCCACGGCAGCGCAGCCTCTCCGATCGTGACCTCGAAACCAAATGCCCCTAATTGAGACAACAAACAAATGGAAGTCGTAGAGCTAAGTGTAATTTACCTCTAATCGTTGTCGTCTGGTTCGTCTCCTCCCTGTTTAGTGACCTCCGTCTCTCGTTTTTGAAGGTTACAGTGAAATAGAAGGTGGTGACGGTGACGCGGGTTTGGAGACGGCGGTGGTAGTGACTGAAGGATGTGGCTAGCGATTAGGTTTGCAACGACGATTGTGGTTTCTAGTAGTGGAACCCCAATCAACCCCTTTCTCTATAGCGTCTTCTGTTCTTGATCTCACCTACTGTAACAATTTTCTCACCTCCTCTGTATATCCTCCTCCCTGTTCTTGTTCTTCTGGAGCATCCCATGTATCTCTCTGTCCTGTTTCTCTATCAAATCCCTCCCCCTCTGTATTTGTTTTTTTAAATATATATATATATATATATATATATATATATATATATATATATATATATATATATAGTTTTTGTTATTAGGGTTTTGTTAGAGATTACGGTTACAAATTGTTAGCTTTGATTTAGGATTCTAGTGGAATTAGGGATTACAAAATGATTGTAATTGATTGTATTTGATTCAGTATCTTTGCTGTGAAATAGATTTGATTCTGTAAACTTGATTTCCAGATTTTGTTTAGTTTTTAGATTTGATTTATTTTTCTGTAGCTTTCTGGATTTAATTTGTAAAAGATTTTATGGGCTTTTAATTTATTGCTATATATTTGTTTCTAAGTGTAAGAAAAATCGGATAATTTGTACAGTAAGTGTTAGTAGTAAGAAAACATGCATAAATGTTTGGTAAATTGAAACAGTGCCAGTTTTTCTTCACTTCGGCTTTGCGTTTCTTTAATTGAATTGGGCCTTAACCTTCTAACAATTTTGATCCAGCAAACAACAATTATAAATAATATTTGATATCTTAATTACAATAAATTTTTTAATTAAACAAAAACTTTTAACAATAATAATAGAAGAGACATTTTTTCCTTTTGGACCGGCCCAACCTGGCCTTTTTTCTAAAACAAAATTAAACAATCCGTTTTTCTTTAAAATGCTTTAGTTTTCTTATACATTCTTTATTAATTTAAGATAACAATAGTAAATTGATTATTTCCTTTATACCCCATTTTCATTGGAAAAAAAATAGTAAATAATAACCAGTTTTCTTTTAAATAATAAGACTTAATGGGCCTTATATTGATAAACACCCTTGTTTGGATAATAAAATAGAAATGGGCCAACTAAAGAATTTTCATTGGGTTTAGTTAATTAAAACTTAATTATTATTTGAATAATTTTCCATTTTCGAATTGCATGGGCCATTGGCCAACATGCCCCGCGAATGGGTTCACGAAGGCATGAGTCTTTCTGATTTAAAAAGTCCCGCCTTCTTGAATTTAAGGTACACCCCCCTAGTCGGATAAAGATGGGCCATCAAATACTGTTGTACCATCTTTGATTGAACATTTCTTCAATTTTAATCTCGAAAAATATAATCATCGAGGTAGGACAAATTTGAGGTACGGCAGCTGGTTACATTGAGGGAGCCTCCTCAAAAATCCTTTACCGCTTCTCCTAACTACAAACACAATGAAAAGTGCGCATACCACTCCAACAGTCAGGGACACGACACTAACCACTGCTGGGTATTGAAGAACAAGATTCAAGACCTGATCGTTGAAGGAGCGTTGGAATTCGCACAAGATGGTCAACTTGAGTTTTTATGTCATCTTTCAAAGGCCATCATCTGAAGTGACGAAGTTTATGCGGAGAAAATTCTGTTTATTCGAATTTTCAGTTGCAATTTCTTTGTTTGTTTAAACACTTATCGTTATGTCATACTTTGGTTATTCTCATTAATGCATTGCATATGTTTGTATTGAATTAATCCATTAGTTTTCACTATATTTAAAATGTGCTTTTATTCCCTTCTTTTCGTGATATTCAACTCTCGTTAAAAGTTGCAAGTCTTTAGAGGGAGGATGACGAAAACAATGTCATAATCTCATACATTATGCTTTTGGACAGACCTGGTTGATGATGTACATGCATTCTTTCAATTCCTAATTAGTGGAGTTATAAGGAAGATAATCCCTAGTCAACCCCTTTGAGCCTAAGAAGTAGGAGTTTTCTTTTTCACACAAATTGAAACCTTTCATCAAAACCTGGGGCATGGTAGTTTCTCAGTTAATCCAAATGCGCATTCAGCTGTAAGCTTTCATTTCATACACAAACATCATTCTGAATCAAAAGACGGTGATGGTTCCCCGTGAAATAGGCAGCCATTATCTCTCAAAAGAAAATCTCACTGAGTCAAAACCTATGAAGGAGACTTAAGAAAAACCGGGGCATCCCGTTAGCTGTAATCTCAAAACTAGAGCAGTCAGGCAAAAACTAGGGATAATAGATCAAAAAGAGGTCACTACAAATCCTCGAAAATAGAAAAAATGTTGCAAAAATGACTGCCTTCTTGAATAAACTTTCAATATCCGAACCATCACCAAAATATCATTCCAAATTCAATAGGAGTTCAAACGCATAATTAGCTGAGTTTAGGACTGGAGAACATCATGAAGAACGGGCGGGTACAAATAAACTTTGAGCCTTATCCTTTGTTTATTGAAACCATGAACCATGCCACGTTACAACCCCTTAGAAGTCCTAATTGAAGCATGGGTTGGTTCGAAAGCATACTGTTACAAAAGGTATTCTGACTCCTGTAAGGCTTACTGCAAATCCTGAGTTGAATTCATATTCTTACAAAACTCGTTTATTTGTTAAAACTGCATTTTCAATACTTCAAGACAAACATAAACTTTGCATTGTTTGAATACTATTGTTTGCATATAGCTAATTACTTGACACCAGAGAAACTCACACAAAGAATATCCAATGAACGAAAATTCTCTCAAAGAATAGAATCACTTCAAAATTGGAAGACGCTTCCAATGACAAATCTCCCATAATAAAGGGGACATGACAAGTTACTGTCCAAATCATTTGGGGGAAGTCAAGTCGAGGTTCCAAGAAATCTCTCAAGAAGTGCTGAATAACCAGGGGCAGGTCTGCATCTGAATCACTTGGGGAATTGAACATGAATTCCAGGAAAGGGTCACGTATGGCCAATCACACATTGTGTAGAAGTGCTACAACACTTAATACTATGGACAATGATAAATCCCCACAAATTCCCTTTCATAAGGTGATCCCCGTTGAAGTTGCCAGAGCCACCTCTATAAGGTTATCCCCACAGAATAACCTTCAAGGATAAGGGTACAAACCCCACAAGGCCAAGTTCATGGATATACCCATTAAGTTGGATCCATGTAATCACCAGCCAGAGTTTCAACCTCCAGAAAACCTCTCCCCAGTTGAATTGGTCTTAAGAGGAAGCCTTGAGGAATTATGCCAAAAGAAAACACCTCCCCAGCTGAATTGGTCTTAAGAGGGAGCCTTGAGGATTTCTGCCAGAAGAAAACACCTCCCTAACAAATTGTCAAATGGGTTCATTTCCCCAATAAACTACAAATCTTCTCAGACCAATACAAATCAACAAACAAAACCCTTTAATCCCCGATAAAGTCATTGATATCCCCAACAGAGTTTGTTACTATCCCCAAAAGTTACTAAAACCTGGACCCAACCAGATAATAGTTTAACTTCTTCAACTCACTAATAAAACTCCTCTTCCCCGGTAGAGTTTTCCACTATCCCCAGTGAGTTGCTGCAAATCCTGGAATCCAATCATATAACAGTTAACTTCTTTATCCCCTACAAGTTGTTAGCTTCTATTCTCTCCAATCAAGAGTATAACTCCTTAGTAGAGCAACGGACAACTAAAACTCCTGAACTCTTTTCCCCAAGTAGAAATCAACACTCTCCACAAAGATTTCTCAAGCCAAAGTCAATCTTCCCCAACGGATTTCTCCTTAATCAACAAAATGGGAATCCCCAGTGGAAACATTCTAAAAAGGTGTTGTACCCAAAAATTTGCCCTCTCATTTCTCAAGACATTTCCTCACAAGTATTTTCAAAAGATCAAATTTGCACAAGTACAATTGGATTTTTAATGCTCCTGTAACTTCTATGGATCATATTGGATTTCTAGGCATCAGGTCAAAGAGGAAACCATTGAAAGATCAAAGTAGATAAATTTGAGTTTTTGAAAAAATTAGAGAAAAACAAGTTTGCTTCGATTTAATCCAGCTTCGATTAGGCTTGGATTCCCTTTGCTATCTTCTTTCGATTCATAAGGAAATGACCTTCTGAAAAACTTCCTTTAATTCAGAAGGAAATGACCTCTTTTCTAGCTCCATTCGATTCATAGGGAAATGACCTTCATACTGGCTTCTTCTGGCCAGCAGGCACAAGGCAAAAGCCTCCTGTTTGGCCTCCTTTGATTCAGGAGGCAAAGTCCTATTTTCTGGTCTCCTTCGATTGTGCCCTTTACCTCCTACACGCTTTCTTCGTTTGGGCATGTGGCCCCCTTTAATACAAGCTTTGGTTACTTTCTTCATTTGGGCATGTGGCCCCCTTTAATACAAGCTTTGGTTGGTTTCTTCGTTTGGGCATGTGGCCCCCTTTACTACAAGCTTTGTTTGCTTTCTTCGTATGGGTCTATGGTTTCCTTAGAATGCAAGTTTGGGTACATCTTTTGTTTGGCCATATGACCCCTTGCAGGCAAGTTTGAGTGGGCAGTGGTTCTTCATGCAATCTTTCGTTTGAGCAAAGGCTCCTTGCATGTTTGCTTGGAGTCATAAAGCAATAAACTCCTAAAGCTTTCCTTCAATTCAGAGGCCATTTTCCCTTTTCATGATTCCTTCGACTCACAAAAACTAGGACTCCCTTCAGGCCAGTACGCACAAGGAAAAAATCTCCCCCATGGATGGTATTCACAAGGCAATGGCGCCCACAAAGCATTTGCTACTTTCATGCTAGTTTCAATTCGGAAATACTTCCTTTGGAAACAGTCTATTTCGATCACACATAATTCCTTTGGATTTTGAGACCTAATAATTTTGTGCTAACCCTTGGCCTATAGATTTCGAAAGTTACACTTTAATGTTTCATTTTTAAAAGTTTAAAATAGGTTCTTTGTATCCTCCGATTGGCTAAATACTCATTCCTTTTGAATCTCAACCTGAGGGCCTAGCATTCCTGCAATCAAAGAAGACAACAATGAGCTTGAGGTGAAGAGTGCACCTCAAGCTGATTCCAGGCCCTAATCGAAAGAAGCGGGAAAAGGATGAGATCGAAAAGGGTGACCTTACTAATACTAGGCCTAAATCGAAGGAAGACAAGAAGGGAAGAATCGAAGAGTGTTGCTGCCTAAATCGAAAAAGCCCATTTTCCTTTCTTTATTTTGTTTTGTCTTTAAATTTTCTTGCTATTCAATATGGTTGTAATAGTGTAGGATTTATTTTCTGTATTTTTATTGCTTTTGTACAAATTTTAGTAGTTAGGATGTATGGAAAGATAAAACTAACAAGTATATCACCCTAATCAAAGACTAAATGCATGCAAATCAAACACATTATTCACACACATGCACCCCTAGGGTAATCTCACTTATTGCCTCGGAAAAATAGTCATGTCCCTTGAATATAGGCGTTTTAGCAAAGACCCTCGATAAAAGATTGTAGTCCCTCGATGACCCTCGATGTTGCCTTCGGTAAACAATCTAGTCCCTAACAAAATTGCTAAAACGTCTCATAGGTTGCCTTCTATGACTATACAAACGACCCACACCCGTCCCTTCACATCCAACGATGGGGCTTCATACCAAATCAATGGTAAGATAGCAACATCTAAAGGAGGAGGAAAAGAACATTAGACCTTTTTGTAGGTAGGACGCTTATAGTTTCTCTCTTGCTCATAACAAAAACATTTTTCCACACCAACACTTTCAATTGAAACATTTTCAAAAGACAAATCACTTTGTACGCATTCTTATAGAAACAAGAATCATCACAAAGACACTTTTCAAAATCACTTTCAAAAACACATTCCACAAACACCTCTTTGAACTATTTTCAAAACCAACACTTTGTATGCATTCTTATAGAAATGAGAATCATTACAAAGACGTTTTCAAAATATTTTCAAACCCACATCACAAAGCACATTTTCAAACAAAATCAAGTGATCTAGCAAGCAACTAAGAGCCCGTAGATAACTACGGATGAAAAGGGTGCTAGCACCTTCCCTTTTCATAACCTACCCCCCAAACTCAAGAAATAATCTTAAAAGGTCTTTCCTGTTCTTTTCACCCTTTCCTTATTGGATAAAAGAAAAGTCGGTGACGACTCTTACTACCCGCAACATTTACAATAAAACTAAAAACACCTGTTGTACCCCAAAATTTGCCCTCCCATATTTCTCAAAACATTTCAAGTGAGATCCTCAAATTGCTCAAGGAAGTCCAAGAGTTGACTAGACAAACTCTCTCCTAAGGCAGTCTACCTCAAATTAGGGTTTCAGTTTGCATCAAGGTGCTTGAGTCCAAAGGGATCCAAAATGCTCACCATTGTCATAATATGTTCTCAAGATCATCCATGTCAAGTCTCAAGCCCTACAGAGAAAGTTTGCTCAGTCAATTGCTCAAAGGCCTGAAAATCGACTGTGTTAGGGAAAAAGTCAATTGTGGCCCACATACAGTCAAACTTCAATATTTTTGGTCAACATTATCATTTTGAAGTATTATTCATCATTTTATCAAGGGTTGATCATGATTCCTCAAGGATTGATCGCAATTCATCAAAACCCAAAAGTTGCTAAATTAGGGTTTTGTAGGAAAAGTCAACTCAACTTTGACCAAGCATAACTTTCTCATACTTTATAAAAAATGACGCATCCAAATCTCATTTTGAAGAGGATTTAATTACCTACAATTCATATTCAGCTCCCAAGTTCAAAATATGCACTCACAAGAAGTTATGAATTTGGACATTATAGGTCATTTTGAAAAGTCAACAAAAACACCTTTTTTGTCAAAGCTTCATACATAAACATGGAAGACTCAATGGATATGATACAAAGAGGGTTGCTTATAGGACATCTTTAGATTTCTAAAAAGTCCAAGAACACATCTCTAGGGTCAAAATTGAAGGAGTTATGCATGGGTGAAGTTGACATTTTTTGCAAAATTGCCAAAAGTCAAATATGCCTCAAATTGCAATTTTGGTCAAATGGGCCCAACTTTTTGTGCTTGTATTGAGTTTGTAACATGGTCCACGACCCATGATCCTTCCCACTTGCCTTTATTTTATTTTTGTCATTTATTTTGATTTTTATTTCAATTAAATCAAATTAAATCATGAAAATATCAAAATCATTTAAACCTTGAGATTTTGTGCATATTTCAGGTCCATGAATAGCTGGCAATGAGATAAAATCGTGCAAGGCTTGTTTGTACACAAAAAGATTGAGTTTTTCTTGATTTAGAAAGATTTGAATAAGAATCAAATCATGATTCAATCACCTTAATTGAAAAAGATTTGGAGCAAATTTGTAACCCTAATCCATTCAAGGATACATATAGAGCATTTGCAGACCAAAAGCACAAGGATTAGAGGCGTGAGAGGCTGAGAAAAAACTTGCAAAAATAACCAAAAAGTGTTGAATTAAATTGCAAGTTAGAGGACGATTTACACCATTCCAAGGCTAGCAATCGATTCCTAGCGATCTCCTGAAGCTAACCTGATCATAATCAAGCCTTGATTTTCCCAGAATCCATCTCCACAACTCTCACGGTTTGTCAATTTTTTCAAAATCGTATCCATTCATTCTTGCATCTTTATCATGTTTAAATGATATATTTGTAATCCTTATCATATTTGCAAGCAAAGAGTACCATTTAATTGCATTTTTGGAAGCCATACGTGTGGATGCCATTGTTAGGGTTTTTGAGATAGTTTTAGGGTTTTGTTACACAGGGACAATTGGGCCACGATTGAGGTACCATGATGCTCGTGAGGTTGTCACGATTTGATTGGTACCATTGTTATGTGTTTATCATACTTGCAGGGAGTTTTGGAAAATCACAGGGGGTGTACCTACGCTTTTGGTCCGTAGGTAAAAGTCTCCATGCTTTTAGAAACAGAAGGAGGTAAAAGATGATGGCGTGGCGTGGTGTGATTTTTCCATTCAAAAATCCGCGCGTTTTTTTATTATGTTAACTTGCTTTTCCAATATAATATTTATTTGTTATTCCATGTACAACAAGGCACGCTAGCACGGTTGGTCAGGAGGCATGTGGAAAAGCCAAAGGGACTGGGTTCGAATCCCAGGTGTTGTACCCCAAAATTTTCCCTCCCATATTTCTCAATACATTTCAAGTGAGGTCCTCAAATTGCTCAAGGAAGTCCAAGGGTTGACCAGACAAACTCTCTCCTAAGGCAGTCTACCTCAAATTAGGGTTTCATGTTGCATCAAGATGTTTGAGTACAAGGGATCCCATATTCTCACCATTGTTCTAATATGTTCACAAGATCATCCTTGTCAAGTTTCAAGCCTTGCAGAGAAGTTTGCTCAGTCAATTGCTTAAAAGCCTGAAAATCGACTATGCTAGGGCAAAAGTCAACTGTGGCCCACATACAGTCAAACTTCAAGATTTTTGGTCAACATCCTCATTTTGAAGTGTTATTCATCATTTGATCAAGGGTTGATCATGATTCCTCAAGTATTTCTCACAATTCATCAAGACTCAAAAGTTGCTAAATTAGGGTTTTGTAGGAAAAGTCAACTCAACTTTGACCAAGCATAACTTTCTCATACTTTATTAGAAATCACCCATCCAAATCTCATTTTGAATAGGATGCAATTACCTACAAATCATCTTCAGCTCCCTAGTTCAAGATATGAACTCACAAGAAGTTATGAATTTGGACATTATAGGTCATTTTGAAAAGTCAACAAAAACACCTTTTTTGTCAAAGCTTCATACATAAACATGGAAGACTCAATGGATATGATACAAAGAGGGTTGCTTATAGGACATCTTTAGATTTCTAAAAAGTCCAAGAACACATCTCTAGGGTCAAAATTGAAGGAGTTATGCATGGGTGAAGTTGACATTTTTTGCAAAATTGCCAAAAGTCAAATATGCCTCAAATTGCAATTTTGGTCAAATGGGCCCAACTTTTTGTGCTTGTATTGAGTTTGTAACATGGTCCACGACCCATGATCCTTCCCACTTGCCTTTATTTTATTTTTGTCATTTATTTTGATTTTTATTTCAATTAAATCAAATTAAATCATGAAAATATCAAAATCATTTAAACCTTGAGATTTTGTGCATATTTCAGGTCCATGAATAGCTGGCAATGAGATAAAATCGTGCAAGGCTTGTTTGTACACAAAAAGATTGAGTTTTGCTTGATTTAGAAAGATTTGAATAAGAATCAAATCATGATTCAATCACCTTAATTGAAAAAGATTTGGAGCAAATTTGTAACCCTAATCCATTCAAGGATACATATAGAGCATTTGCAGACCAAAAGCACAAGGATTAGAGGCGTGAGAGGCTGAGAAAAAACTTGCAAAAATAACCAAAAAGTGTTGAATTAAATTGCAAGTTAGAGGACGATTTACACCATTCCAAGGCTAGCAATCGATTCCTAGCGATCTCCTGAAGCTAACCTGATCATAATCAAGCCTTGATTTTCCCAGAATCCATCTCCACAACTCTCACGGTTTGTCAATTTTTTCAAAATCGTATCCATTCATTCTTGCATCTTTATCATGTTTAAATGATATATTTGTAATCCTTATCATATTTGCAAGCAAAGAGTACCATTTAATTGCATTTTTGGAAGCCATACGTGTGGATGCCATTGTTAGGGTTTTTGAGATAGTTTTAGGGTTTTGTTACACAGGGACAATTGGGCCACGATTGAGGTACCATGATGCTCGTGAGGTTGTCACGATTTGATTGGTACCATTGTTATGTGTTTATCATACTTGCAGGGAGTTTTGGAAAATCACAGGGGGTGTACCTACGCTTTTGGTCCGTAGGTAAAAGTCTCCATGCTTTTAGAAACAGAAGGAGGTAAAAGATGATGGCGTGGCGTGGTGTGATTTTTCCATTCAAAAATCCGCGCGTTTTTTTATTATGTTAACTTGCTTTTCCAATATAATATTTATTTGTTATTCCATGTACAACAAGGCACGCTAGCACGGTTGGTCAGGAGGCATGTGGAAAAGCCAAAGGGACTGGGTTCGAATCCCAGGTGTTGTACCCCAAAATTTTCCCTCCCATATTTCTCAATACATTTCAAGTGAGGTCCTCAAATTGCTCAAGGAAGTCCAAGGGTTGACCAGACAAACTCTCTCCTAAGGCAGTCTACCTCAAATTAGGGTTTCATGTTGCATCAAGATGTTTGAGTACAAGGGATCCCATATTCTCACCATTGTTCTAATATGTTCACAAGATCATCCTTGTCAAGTTTCAAGCCTTGCAGAGAAGTTTGCTCAGTCAATTGCTTAAAAGCCTGAAAATCGACTATGCTAGGGCAAAAGTCAACTGTGGCCCACATACAGTCAAACTTCAAGATTTTTGGTCAACATCCTCATTTTGAAGTGTTATTCATCATTTGATCAAGGGTTGATCATGATTCCTCAAGTATTTCTCACAATTCATCAAGACTCAAAAGTTGCTAAATTAGGGTTTTGTAGGAAAAGTCAACTCAACTTTGACCAAGCATAACTTTCTCATACTTTATTAGAAATCACCCATCCAAATCTCATTTTGAATAGGATGCAATTACCTACAAATCATCTTCAGCTCCCTAGTTCAAGATATGAACTCACAAGAAGTTATGAATTTGGACATTATAGGTCATTTTGAAAAGTCAACAAAAACACCTTTTTTGTCAAAGCTTCATACATAAACATGGAAGACTCAATGGATATGATACAAAGAGGGTTGCTTATAGGACATCTTTAGATTTCTAAAAAGTCCAAGAACACATCTCTAGGGTCAAAATTGAAGGAGTTATGCATGGGTGAAGTTGACATTTTTTGCAAAATTGCCAAAAGTCAAATATGCCTCAAATTGCAATTTTGGTCAAATGGGCCCAACTTTTTGTGCTTGTATTGAGTTTGTAACATGGTCCACGACCCATGATCCTTCCCACTTGCCTTTATTTTATTTTTGTCATTTATTTTGATTTTTATTTCAATTAAATCAAATTAAATCATGAAAATATCAAAATCATTTAAACCTTGAGATTTTGTGCATATTTCAGGTCCATGAATAGCTGGCAATGAGATAAAATCGTGCAAGGCTTGTTTGTACACAAAAAGATTGAGTTTTGCTTGATTTAGAAAGATTTGAATAAGAATCAAATCATGATTCAATCACCTTAATTGAAAAAGATTTGGAGCAAATTTGTAACCCTAATCCATTCAAGGATACATATAGAGCATTTGCAGACCAAAAGCACAAGGATTAGAGGCGTGAGAGGCTGAGAAAAAACTTGCAAAAATAACCAAAAAGTGTTGAATTAAATTGCAAGTTAGAGGACGATTTACACCATTCCAAGGCTAGCAATCGATTCCTAGCGATCTCCTGAAGCTAACCTGATCATAATCAAGCCTTGATTTTCCCAGAATCCATCTCCACAACTCTCACGGTTTGTCAATTTTTTCAAAATCATATCCATTCATTCTTGCATCTTTATCATGTTTAAATGATATATTTGTAATCCTTATCATATTTGCAAGCAAAGAGTACCATTTAATTGCATTTTTGGAAGCCATACGTGTGGATGCCATTGTTAGGGTTTTTGAGATAGTTTTAGGGTTTTGTTACACAGGGACAATTGGGCCACGATTGAGGTACCATGATGCTCGTGAGGTTGTCACGATTTGATTGGTACCATTGTTATGTGTTTATCATACTTGCAGGGAGTTTTGGAAAATCACAGGGGGTGTACCTACGCTTTTGGTCCGTAGGTAAAAGTCTCCATGCTTTTAGAAACAGAAGGAGGTAAAAGATGATGGCGTGGCATGGTGTGATTTTTCCATTCAAAAATCCGCGCGTTTTTTTATTATGTTAACTTGCTTTTCCAATATAATATTTATTTGTTATTCCATGTACAACAAGGCACGCTAGCACGGTTGGTCAGGAGGCATGTGGAAAAGCCAAAGGGACTGGGTTCGAATCCCAGGTGTTGTACCCCAAAATTTTCCCTCCCATATTTCTCAATACATTTCAAGTGAGGTCCTCAAATTGCTCAAGGAAGTCCAAGGGTTGACCAGACAAACTCTCTCCTAAGGCAGTCTACCTCAAATTAGGGTTTCATGTTGCATCAAGATGTTTGAGTACAAGGGATCCCATATTCTCACCATTGTTCTAATATGTTCACAAGATCATCCTTGTCAAGTTTCAAGCCTTGCAGAGAAGTTTGCTCAGTCAATTGCTTAAAAGCCTGAAAATCGACTATGCTAGGGCAAAAGTCAACTGTGGCCCACATACAGTCAAACTTCAAGATTTTTGGTCAACATCCTCATTTTGAAGTGTTATTCATCATTTGATCAAGGGTTGATCATGATTCCTCAAGTATTTCTCACAATTCATCAAGACTCAAAAGTTGCTAAATTAGGGTTTTGTAGGAAAAGTCAACTCAACTTTGACCAAGCATAACTTTCTCATACTTTATTAGAAATCACCCATCCAAATCTCATTTTAAATAGGATGCAATTACCTACAAATCATCTTCAGCTCCCTAGTTCAAGATATGAACTCACAAGAAGTTATGAATTTGGACATTATAGGTCATTTTGAAAAGTCAACAAAAACACCTTTTTTGTCAAAGCTTCATACATAAACATGGAAGACTCAATGGATATGATACAAAGAGGGTTGCTTATAGGACATCTTTAGATTTCTAAAAAGTCCAAGAACACATCTCTAGGGTCAAAATTGAAGGAGTTATGCATGGGTGAAGTTGACATTTTTTGCAAAATTGCCAAAAGTCAAATATGCCTCAAATTGCAATTTTGGTCAAATGGGCCCAACTTTTTGTGCTTGTATTGAGTTTGTAACATGGTCCACGACCCATGATCCTTCCCACTTGCCTTTATTTTATTTTTGTCATTTATTTTGATTTTTATTTCAATTAAATCAAATTAAATCATGAAAATATCAAAATCATTTAAACCTTGAGATTTTGTGCATATTTCAGGTCCATGAATAGCTGGCAATGAGATAAAATCGTGCAAGGCTTGTTTGTACACAAAAAGATTGAGTTTTGCTTGATTTAGAAAGATTTGAATAAGAATCAAATCATGATTCAATCACCTTAATTGAAAAAGATTTGGAGCAAATTTGTAACCCTAATCCATTCAAGGATACATATAGAGCATTTGCAGACCAAAAGCACAAGGATTAGAGGCGTGAGAGGCTGAGAAAAAACTTGCAAAAATAACCAAAAAGTGTTGAATTAAATTGCAAGTTAGAGGACGATTTACACCATTCCAAGGCTAGCAATCGATTCCTAGCGATCTCCTGAAGCTAACCTGATCATAATCAAGCCTTGATTTTCCCAGAATCCATCTCCACAACTCTCACGGTTTGTCAATTTTTTCAAAATCATATCCATTCATTCTTGCATCTTTATCATGTTTAAATGATATATTTGTAATCCTTATCATATTTGCAAGCAAAGAGTACCATTTAATTGCATTTTTGGAAGCCATACGTGTGGATGCCATTGTTAGGGTTTTTGAGATAGTTTTAGGGTTTTGTTACACAGGGACAATTGGGCCACGATTGAGGTACCATGATGCTCGTGAGGTTGTCACGATTTGATTGGTACCATTGTTATGTGTTTATCATACTTGCAGGGAGTTTTGGAAAATCACAGGGGGTGTACCTACGCTTTTGGTCCGTAGGTAAAAGTCTCCATGCTTTTAGAAACAGAAGGAGGTAAAAGATGATGGCGTGGCGTGGTGTGATTTTTCCATTCAAAAATCCGCGCGTTTTTTTATTATGTTAACTTGCTTTTCCAATATAATATTTATTTGTTATTCCATGTACAACAAGGCACGCTAGCACGGTTGGTCAGGAGGCATGTGGAAAAGCCAAAGGGACTGGGTTCGAATCCCAGGTGTTGTACCCCAAAATTTTCCCTCCCATATTTCTCAATACATTTCAAGTGAGGTCCTCAAATTGCTCAAGGAAGTCCAAGGGTTGACCAGACAAACTCTCTCCTAAGGCAGTCTACCTCAAATTAGGGTTTCATGTTGCATCAAGATGTTTGAGTACAAGGGATCCCATATTCTCACCATTGTTCTAATATGTTCACAAGATCATCCTTGTCAAGTTTCAAGCCTTGCAGAGAAGTTTGCTCAGTCAATTGCTTAAAAGCCTGAAAATCGACTATGCTAGGGCAAAAGTCAACTGTGGCCCACATACAGTCAAACTTCAAGATTTTTGGTCAACATCCTCATTTTGAAGTGTTATTCATCATTTGATCAAGGGTTGATCATGATTCCTCAAGTATTTCTCACAATTCATCAAGACTCAAAAGTTGCTAAATTAGGGTTTTGTAGGAAAAGTCAACTCAACTTTGACCAAGCATAACTTTCTCATACTTTATTAGAAATCACCCATCCAAATCTCATTTTGAATAGGATGCAATTACCTACAAATCATCTTCAGCTCCCTAGTTCAAGATATGAACTCACAAGAAGTTATGAATTTGGACATTATAGGTCATTTTGAAAAGTCAAGAAAAACACCTTTTTTGTCAAAGCTTCATACATGAACATGGAAGACTCAATGGAGATGATACCAAAAGGGTTGCTTAGAGGACATATTGAGATTTATAAAAGTCCAAGAACACATCTCTAGGGTCAAAATTGAAGGAGTTATGCATGGGCGAAGTTGACCCTTTTTGCAAAATTGCCAAAAGTCAAATATGCCTCAAATTGCAATTTTTGTCAAATGGGCCCAACTTTTTGTGCTTGAATTGAGTTTGTAACATGATCCACGACCCATGATATTTCCCACTTGCCTTTATTTTATTTTTGTCAATTATTTTGATTTTTATTTCATTTAAATCAAATTAAATCAAAATAAAATCATGAAAAGATCAAAATCATTTAAACCTTGAGATTTTGTGCACATTTCAGGTCCATGAATAGCTGGCAATGAGATCAAATCGTGCAAGGCTTGTTTGTACACAAAAATATTGAGTTTTGCTTGATTTAGAAAGATTTGAATAAGAATCAAATCTTGAATCAACCACCTTAATTGAAAAAGATTTGGAGCAAACTTGTAAACCTAATTCACTCAAGGATACATATAGAACAAATCCAGACCAAAAGCACAAGGGTTAGAGGCGTGAGAAGCTGAGAAGAAACTTGCAAAAATAACCAAAAAGTGTTAAATCAAATTGCAGGTTAGAGGATGATTTACACCATTCCAAGGCTAGCAATCGATTCCCAGCCATCTCCTGAAGCTAACCTGATCATAATCAAGCCTTGATTCGCCCAGAATCTATCTCCACAACCCTCACGTTTTGTCATATTTTTCAAAATCGTATCCCTTTATTCTTGCATCTTTATCATGTTTCAATGACATATTTGTAATCCTTATCATGTTTACAAGCTAACAGTACCATTTAATTGCATTTTTGGAAGCCATACGTGTAGATGCCATTGTTAGGGTTTCTAAGATGGTTTTGGGGCTTTGCTACACAGGGAAAATTGGGCCACGATTGAGGTACCATGATGCTCGTGAGGTTGTCACGAGTTGATTGGTACCATTGTTATGTGTTTATCATGCTTGCAGGGAGTTTTGGAAAATCACATGGGTTGTACCTACGCTTTTTGTCTGTAGGTAAAGGTCTCCAAACTTTTAGCAACGGAGGGAGGTAGGAGATGATGGCGTGGTGTGGCCTGACCGGCCCATTCAAAAATTCGCGCGCTGGAAAATTAGCATGTTGTGTTTTTCAATATAATCATTATTTTTATCTATTGTACAACAAAACACGTTGGCTCAGTTGGTGAGGAGGCGTTGGAAACTGCCAAAGGGCATGGGTTTGAATCCCAGGTCCCCCATATTATTTCATAACATTTTTTCTTGTATAATCAGGCATGTGTACAGGTAAGGGGTTCACCATGTGCCCTCAATGTTCAATCACTAGATCTCCAGAAGGCCAGATCTAACGCCCATCCTTTGAGGTCCATGATGCACCCTGATCAACTTGCAACATAGAATCTGAGAAAGTCAACATTGGACCAAGGCTTATTGGGCTTGAAAGTCAGATTGGCACCCCCCTTTTTCTTTGGATACCAGGCCCAATTCTCTCTTTTCTTTTATATATTTTTCTTTTAATTCATTTTGATTAATTATTTCTCACACAAATTTAATTCTTTTTTTACAAAAAATTCATAAAATCAATTTTCATCAAATTAGATTTAGGTTTTTTTTTTATCAAAAATTAATTTAATTTATTTAGTTTAATTTAATTTTAGGGTAATTGTAATCTCTTTGTAAATAAATTAAAATCAATTAGAAAATTAGGATTTGTTTGATTTTATTTTTATTTTCTTTTCTCAAAATAACAAAATATAAAATAGGTCAAAATTAATTAATTTTCTTAATTTAATTTAATTAGTAATTAGGTTTGTATCTATTTAATTAAAAACCTTATTTTCTTAAAATAATCAAAAACAACAAAAATGATTTTTCTTTTAATTAGGTTTAGACGGGGTCAAAACCCTAATTTTCTCTTGTTCTCGATTCATCGCGCGCTTATTTATTTTTACGATATTAATGTAACTGCTCATGGGATGTAATAGTTTAATTAGGATTTTTCGTTTATTTATCATTTTTACGGGTTTTTGGCTATGTAATTAATCCCCCTCCCCGAAGCCTTGTAATATCATAGTTTTATTTCTCGCATTTTAATTTTTGCAAATATTAACTGTTAGATGTATGATAATAGGATTGCATGACAAGAATGTATGTTAATTTTAAAATGGTTAGCAAACCCTAAATGTACAAAGATAATAACTTGAAATCAAATCACTCGCACATGCGCACTCCTAGGGTATACTCTCACTTCGGTTGCCTTCGGTAAACGATCATTAAGTATAAGGTATTTTAGTGGTCGCTCTCTTGTCTAAACAAAGATCAAAAGTTCCGTTCGGAAATGTTGCCTCGGAAAGGTTGCCTCGGAAATGTTGCCTCGAATATGATCTTAAGACATTAGGGTTATTACTAAGACATCCTAACATTGCTTTAGTGATCGTACGTCCCTTTCAAATTGACCCTTACAACTCCAACGACGGTGCTACCTACTCATTAATAGTGGGATAACGTTGTCTAAAGGAAACAAGAACATAAACATTCTTTTTTCGAGTAGGTAGATGCTAGTAGGTACTTGCTCAAGATAAACTTTTCCACACTTACACACTTTTCAAACAAAGTTTTCAAAAACACTTCGTAACACTCTTGAAGACAGAAGCAAGGGTTAAAACGAAGTAAAACAAAAAACTTTTCAAAACACACAAACACGAAAGCAATTTTTAAAATGATGAGCAAGTATCTAAGAGCCCGTAGAAAACTACGGATAGAAAGGGTGCTAATACCTTCCCTTAATATAATCTACCCCCCGTACTCAAAATCTCGAAAAAGGAATTTTTCTGTGCTTTTGTCCTTTCCTGTTGGATAAAATAAAAGTTGGTGGCGACTCTTGCTTACCGCGGCATTTTGCAAACACAAACACAAAACGCAAACCAGCAATTTCCTAAAACAGTTTGGTTCTGCCACCGTATCACAACACCCAAGTCAGTTCTCTCACCGTATTACAGAACTGGCGACTCTGTTGGGAAATTTACTTAAAAGTGGGGTTACCTTAGGGATAGATCACCTTTACTTGCTTTCTTTGTTTGACTTGCTTGCTTTACATTTTGGGTCTTTGTTCGGGCTGTGTTAAATATCCTATACCAAGATATGGGGCACCTTTTTAGGTAAGTAGAAATAAATCATGGAAGGTGTACGACGTAGACCAATATGGACAAAGTGATAGTTGTATTAGCGTGATACTCTGGCTTGTACTAATGTTCCTTGAGTGAGTCAAGGATAACATTAGGCTTCCTTATGGTATCATTAAGCGCTAACTTACCTTTAGAACCTTTACTTGACTCATCCTAAGCCATTAGAAAGTAGTGAGATGGTCGACTTTGGTTTTGACCGAAGTTTGGTTGATACTCGATTCTACACTCATTGATATTGGACTTTTGGGATATTCAGGCTGGAATACTTCGGTGCTTGAGCTAGAACAATGCCTAAAAGAAAGGTTAGTGATATGAGACTCCTTAGAACCCCGTTACTATTAATAGGACAAGTTGAGCCAACTAAACTTCAAGAGGGTACTTACCTTTAAAAACTCGCGCAAGCCATTAAACCTGGGGTCTTTGTGTGACTTGCTTGATATATCTATGATTTCAGAGCATAAACATCATGACATACAGGCTAATCATTTCAAGGGTCTGGAGATTTGTTTTTCCTTTTGTTTTGTAGGGCATGGATTCAATTCGCAGAAAGACCATCCAAATTAATTTTATAGAGGTCCCCTCAATCTCAAAGAATTGGTCCTGAGAGTTCCTGAGAGCTCATCGTTCAACAAGAGATATGGTCACTTGCTCAGTTTGGTTACTACTGGGTTTGACAAAGGTCTAATGAGTGTCCTGTTCCAGTTCTTTGACCCTAAACACCATTGCTTCACATTTCCAGATTACCAGTTGGTGCCTACGTTGGAAGAATTCTCCAAGATACTTAGTTCACCTATATTGGAGCAAGTACCTTTCACCGGTTTAGAACAAGATCTAGTTGCTGAAAGTGTCGCCATAGCTCTGAATTTGAAACCATCTGACATTGAATCCATTTGAGAAAGAAGAAGTGGATTTAAGGGCCTTCTTGCAAATTTTCTAATGAAGAAAGCTCATATATTCTTAGATGCTATGAGTTACCATGACTTTGAAGATGTCTTAGCTCTCTTGATCTATGGATTGGTTTTGTTCCCCAATTTAGACCAACTTATAGATGTCAGTGCCATCAACATCTTCCTTGCTCGCAATCCAGTGCCTACATTACTCAGAGATATGTTGCATTCACTCCACACTCGTACCATGAAGAAACAAGGGACTCTTATGTGTTGTACGCCTTTTCTCTATTGGTGGTTTATTTCGCACCTCCCTCGGTCAGTAATGTATAATGAGTTAGTCTTAAGGTGGAATCAAAGTGTGATACAGTGGGAGAACTGACTTGAGGTTTTGCGTTTGTGTTTGCAAACGTTTCGGTTTAGCAAGAGTCGCCACCGACTTTTTATTTTATCCAAAGGAAAGGTCAAAAAGCACAGGAAAGATCTTTGAGATTTTTCCTTGGGTTAGGGGGGTAGATTATGAAAAGGGAAGGTGCAAGCACCCTTTTCATCCATGGTTTTCCATGGGCTCTTAGTTACTTGTTTAGATCACTTACTTTTGCTTTTCAATTGTTTGAAATGGTGCTTTGTGTATGGTTTTGAAAATGTTTTGAAAAGAGGCCATCGTTGTGGCAACCTTTGTAATGATTCTTGTTTGAATATATACAAAGGTGTTTGTCTTTTGAAAAGATATTTCAATGTTTGAAAGTTTGTTTTGGGAGATGTTTTGAAATTGTGTTGTGAGGTGTGTTTGAAAATAGCAAGGATGTTTTTGCAAGTTTTGATCAAGTAACTAAGAGTTGTCTACCCTATTTTACTCAAAAGTTTTTCCTACACATTTTTAACCCTTTTGACAGTGTTGTTTTACCATTGTATTTGGTAAACAACCTTGTGTTTGGATGTTAAACGAGACAGGCGCGGGTCATCATATTGACCATGATAGCAATTGTGCTAAGTATCTTTAGCAATTGTTTGAGGGACTAGATCATTTTGTATAGGCAACCAAGATAGCATCATCGAGGGACTATGATCTTTTGTTTTGTTTTTGTTTTTGTTTTGCCAAGATACCCAACATGCATAACATGACCATTTTAAAGGCAACAAGTGGGTGAAACCCTAGGGGTGCATGTGTGCATTGTGTTATCATTTTCATGCATTTATGTCTTGTTTTTAGGTCTAACTATTTGTTTTGATTTTGAATATTGCATACAAACCCTAATCTCTATCATGGCATATTTGAAAGCATAAAGTGCGTAAAATAAATCTACGACTATTACAACATTAAAATGGGGAGGGGGATACAATTCTGAATGGGGAATATTTGCAAGAAAATAAAACCCTAGGATTTACTATTACATCCAAATTGAATAAATGGTACAAATAAATAAATAGGCAAGTATTTAAATGGTCAATTAAATAAATATGCAATGTATTATAAATATGCAAAAAAATATTTTTATTTATTTTTATGTATGTAAAAAATATAATATTTAATGTATTAAAAAATAGAAATAAAAGATTATTTTTATTAAGGGTAAAAACTTTAATTTTCTTTAAGAAAGTATATATATTAATTATATTATTTATGTACAAAAAAATAAAAATGATAAAATATATACAAATGTCAAAAAATAAAATATATTAGAAAAATATTATTTAAGTATGTAAATAATAAAAAATAAAAATATAATATTTTATTTATTATTTTCAAGTTTTTTTATTAAAGAAAATAAATATAGTAAACCTAATAAACTAAATATTGTGTCAAAATAAAATAAAATAAATAATAAAAATGTGAAAATTTAAGGAAAATATTTTTAGTAATTTTTTATATTTGGAAAAAATAAAATGAAGTCAGAAATAAAAAGAAATGAAAATAATATGAAAATATAAAACAAATGGGCCAGGGGGGTGCAGTCAGCAAATTGGAGGTGCAAAAAGCAGGGAAAAGGCAAGCCCAGCCCAACACTTCATCTTCAACCTTCGTTCAAACACAAAAAACACGCCTTCTGTGTACAAACTCGTATCTCCTGCATACGTGCTCTAAAGCAAAAACTCATAACACCAAAGTCATAGCATTTTTCAAGACGATTCCAACCATATAAGAAACTTAATCTAACTCTCAAAGACTAGAGAGAATTTCTCTGGCCCTAATTTTTAACCTAACTTTTTCAGGATGTTCATCAATCAAATTCTCTCAGCACACTTAACTTAAATGAAATCTATGCATATTTACAACTTAAGGGCTATGAGTACTACATTTTTTATTCACAAACCTAAGCCTAATGATTCCTAAATAGAGAGATAGGAAGTTGAAAAACACCTATTTCAGTTGAACACGAGTATGGCAATGTAGAGCTTTTCAGTGAGGCCTGAGATGCTTGGGAGCTTGCTTGAACTTCCTCTGACCTTCCCCAATGCTTAGTTTGATTTGGATGTGCTTGAACAAGCTTGTAGAAGTCAACCTGCACAAGCTGAAAACAGAAATGGTGAAGCTTGCAAATGGAGTTACAATCAATGGCCAATGGTTGGGATAGCCCATGTGGGTTATATGGAAGGTATTTGAACAGGTTTGGGGAAAAACGCACGAGTAGTTTTTGTTATGGAAATCAAAGTGCAGAAACTGCCCTGTTTTGCAAGAGGAAGGTGATTTTGTGTTTTAGAAGGCTAGAGGGTTCAATAACTCGTGTTCCTGGATCAAGGAAAAGTGCAAAACTTGTTTCAAATGCTTACAATAGTTGGTTATCACAGATACTCAAGTTCTCTCTTTGGCAAGCTTTCTTGTATTTTAAGCAAAAGTGTCAAGTGGTACAAGACAGGCCTGTACATGCTATCTTTAAGCATGCACTTGGTGATATTGGCCCCCTAAGTTTGTGGATTTGGTTTTCTGTCTAAGATTTGGTTCAAGGCTCAAGAGATGTAGTTTGACATAAAGCAAGTTTTGACAAAAATGGCAATGTTGCCTTTTGCTATTTTTTGATTAATCTCTTGTGTAATCCTCTAATGATCAGAACAAAGCTTCAAACCATTGTATTTGCATTTAATTATTGAGTATGGAAGGGTTTAGAGACCTGTGAGCAAGTACAAGTGAGGCTTAATAGAGTTTGCAAATTGTGTCAATATGAAACATGCCATGGATCAAAGTGAGTTTTTTCCAAATTCAAACCCTTGATTCTCCCTAACCACAAATTTTTTTTGAGATTTATTGGACATTTTGGAAAGCTTGTAACATGCTCCACAATCCATCTTTGAAATGCATTTTGATATTCCAAGTGGAACTAGGTGAAAAATTTCCATGAAGATAGGTCAAAATCCTGCCTAAACTAGGGCAAAATTTCACTAAGTTAAAAGTTTCAGGGACCCTTGTTCCAAAAATCATAACTTGAGATCCAAGCTTCTTTTGAGAAAACTTTGTGAATCAATGTTGTATATTTTTTTGAGGAATACAACTTTCATGTTGGAAGTTTTGTTTGAATCCAATTGCATCATGGTGAAAATGTTGGGCAAAGTTGGGGAAAAATTAAGAAAATTTCATAACTTAGAAAAATTCTAAGTGATGAAAATTTTCAATCTTAAACCCTAATTTGAAAAATTAGGTTTATTGATGAGCAAGTTTCATGTTTTTACACATCTTGATGAAAAATGACCCTTGGCACTTGATTTTGACCAAAAAGTCAAAGTTTGACTTTTTAGTGTACAATTGATTTTTGATCAGTTGATTGGAAAATTCATCTGTCAATCCAATGTATTTGGGATCTTTTGAAACTTGTGAATAGGTTAAGATGATGCCATTGAGTCCTTGAATCTATGTTTGACCCAATTTGCCACTGGCTAGGTTAAAAGTCAGAAATTGCCCTTTTGCAGTCAAAACCCTAAAAATGACCATTTTGCCCTTTTAAAGATCTGATCAAATTTCTTGAGGAGTTATGGTCCAAACTTGATCAAATGGTTCATATGAGTTTATAATGTTCATGTGGATCAAAAATTATGAGGTTTCACTGTAAATTGCCCACAGTTGACTTTTTCCTCAATACAGTTGATTTTTAGGTCAACTGTCCAATTGACTAGGCAAAAATTTGATTCAAAGCTTGAAACTTGGCATGGGAAATCTTATAAGTCCAACATGAAGTATGAAAGTCACATTGAGCATTAGAAGTCCAAAATTCCTTGTGCAAACCCAAACCCTAATTTAGGTCAACAGTGTAAGGAGATGTCTTGAGCAGAGCAAACCCTAGCTTGGTCTTGAGTTCAAAGAGTCTTGTGAGGAGAAATCTTGATAAAATGAGAGGGCAAATTTTGGGGTAAAACAACTGCCCCTGTTCAATCTTCTTGAACCTGAAGAGTTAGATTGACAAGTTTTCCTTTCGTGACTCGAAGGTAAAATAGGATTGGACACTAAAGTGCCCATAAATTTGCGCTCGTCAGAGTGTAATTGAGGGAATGGGCTTAGAGATGCCATTTGGAAGATGTGACAGAATCTTGTCAGAGATGGGCTTAAAGATGCCATCCAATAAAATTGATCGCATAAGATATTCCTTTGCGAGAGCCCATATACCTGTTGTTGAGGAGGACTACGCTGGGGGAATACTGGTCTCTATCGTGGTAGAAATAGAACTTCAGTCGTCTGTTATTCTACTGGGGAGTCATCTCTTGGTTGAAGATGTGACAGTGAACTGCTATCTGGTCAACATCCAGGCTTCACAGTCTTGTATTACCATCCGGTCAACATCCAGGCTTCATGATACTTTACTTCTTATCTGGTCAACGTCCAAGCTTCAGAAGTAAATCAAGTGGTTATCCGGTCGCCTATGGTTTTCCCTTTGATTTTGGGGCCTACTAATATCCGGTTGAATCCGGGATTCGAAGTAATTGGCCGAGTAAACTGTTATTTGGTCAACGCCCAAGCTTCACAGTATACCTTACTGTTATCTGGTCAACATCCAGGCTTCACAGTCTTGTATTGCTATCCGGTCAACATTCGGGCTTCACGATACTTTACTTCCTATCTGGTCAACATCCAGGCTTCAGAAGGATTTGCAGGGGATTCAACTATTTTCCGGTCGATCTCCGGGCTTCAGTATGCACAAGAAAAAATCTGGTTGAATCCAGGCTTCATAACTGGAACAGGAATCTGCCCCTTGATTTGAATAAACAAATAGGAAAGCATTCGTGTCTGGAGCATCTTTAAGCCGTTTTCTGAGCTTTGAATATTTGTTTTAGGTAGCTATTAATTTCTTCCTGAAAAGGGTAGAACGTTAGCTGAAACACAAAGTTATGTTGCATGAAATGTATGATGCAATAAGATGTGTTTTATCAATGTTCATGATTTATGAATGTAATGTATGCGCATATAAGCTGATTAGCTGTTTTGCTGAGGAAAATAAATCCTGGATAGCTGGAGATAATAAAATCTTTGACTACTGTCAGGGAAAATAAATCCTTGACCACTGTTGGAGATTCAAAATCTTTGACAACCTCTGTGGGGAGAAGCTATAATGCTGGGGAGATCAGGAGTTTGGGCTGTATGCCAATCTACTGGGGACTTCGAGAATGAGAATCTCCGTTCTATTGGGGGTATTAGGGGAAAACTGAATGGTTTCCGCTGGGGATTGGTAGCTCAAAGTTTCCTCTCCGCTGGGGATCTTAATGACACGCTGATTTGATCGTGTATGGAAACTTGACTCCGTTGAGAAAGAAGGTTTTAAAATAACTCCCTGGGGAATTATCTGTTTTTAAAGCGACTCTCTGGGGAAGTTGGAGGAAACTGGATGGTCTCCAATGACGTTCAAAGGTTGAAGGTTTGACTCCAATTGGGGAAGAAAGTTTCATCTTCACTGAGGGTTTGCTCCGCTGGGGATTGGGAGTTTGAAAACTCAACTCTGATGGGGATTTTTGAAACTTAACTCCACTGGGGATATGTATTTCAAGATTTTAGTTTCGCCGAAGATCTGGATGATGTACTGTAGGGGATTTCTCCTGGAATAGCCTAAAGACGTTTTCCTATACTTTCAACCTATCAGTAATTATCCTTTCTCATTTCGTTTTATTTGTAAGCAGTGATTATATTCAAATGTATATGCTCATTTAATAAATCATTGGACGTTTTCAAATAAAACACAAATGTAAAAAGAAAGAACAAGCAAACAATTTTCTTCACTTTGAAGTATCTTTGTATTAACTTTGTGTAAGTATTTTGTACAAAGGAGACAAACATCCTAGTAAGAGAATGTTGTCATAAAATTGAGAAAAAATTTATACAAAGAAAGATGGCTATGTGTAAAAATTCCATGGGGTTTCCATCCTACTATAGCCTTCGTAACTCTGAGTATCTTGTCCATTCGTTGCTTCGTCTGCAGATGATTGGATTGATCGGAAGCTTGGAGCTTGTCTGTGAAGAGATTGTCCTTAAAGTGATCCGACGAGACATAGCCATACGCTTTAATTCCCTAACTTTTGCCTGGACCGCCCTTTCGGGTTTTCGATCCACCGGGAAACCCTTTTTTGCCCAAGTCACCCTTTCGGGTTTTCAACTTGCCGGGTGTACAGTTTTTTTTGTTTATCCGCCCTTTCGGGTTTTCGATTCACCGGGATGCCCATTTTTTACCCAAGTCGCCCTTTCGGGTTTTCAACTTGTCGGGTCATTTATGCGTAGTATCTTTTGACTATGTCTGCGTTTGCAGGGTGCGGCAGGTCGTCACCGTCCATGGTGGTTAGAATCATGGCCCCACCAGAAAAGATGTTTTTGATCACAAATGGTCCTTCGTAAGTAGGAGTCCATTTGCCCCTGGGATCACTTTGCGGTAAGATGATCCGCTTGATTACGAGGTCTCCGACTTGATATACTTGCCTTTTGACTTTCTTGTTGAAGGCCTTGATCATACGTTTCTGATACGCCTGACCATGGCAAACAGCAGTAAGTCGCTTTTCGTTAACCAAGTTAAGTTGATCAAGCCGGGTCTGAATCCAATCGTCTTCACTCAAACCAGCATCCTTCATGATTCTCAGGGAAGGAATCTGAACTTCCATAGGTAAAACAGCTTCCATGCCATATACCAGAGAAAAGGGTGTTACCCCAGTTGAAGTATGCGCCGTGGTACGGTATCCGTGCAGGGAAAATGGTAACATCTCATGCCAGTCCTTGTAAGTGACTGTCATCTTTTGAATGATCTTCTTGATATTTTTGTTCGCAGCTTCGACAACACCGTTCATCTTTGGTCGATAGGGAGATGAATTATGATGTTGAATCTTGAGCTGCTCGCATAGAGCGGTGATCATAGTGTTGTTCAGGTTTGTACCATTGTCCGTGATGATCCGGTCGGGGATACCATACCGGCATATGAGGTTCTGCTTGATGAAGCGGGAAACCATATTCTTTGTAACAGAGGCGAAGGAAGCTGCTTCCACCCACTTGGTAAAGTAATCGATGGCCACCAGGATGAAGCGGTGTCCATTGGATGTCGTAGGCTTGATCTCTCCAATCATGTCGATACCCCACATTGAGAATGGACAAGGAGCTGTTAGGAAATTGAGAGGAACTGGAGGAATATGTACCTTGTCCGCGTAGACTTGGCATTTGTGACAAGTACGGGAATATTGATGACAGTCAGCTTCCATGGTAGACCAGTAGTAGCCTGCCCTTAGAATCTTCTTAGCCATTGTATGTCCGCTCGAGTGGGTGCCGAATGTACCATTATGTAGTTCAGTCATGATCAACTCAGCTTCAACCTTGTCCACACAACGAAGCAGAATGTAATCATGGTTGCGCTTGTATAGGATACCATTGCTTAGGAAGAACTTGGCAGAAAATCTCCTTAAGAACTTTTTGTCGTTGACTGAAGCTCCTTCAGGGCATTCTCGAGTCTCGAGATACCTTTTGACTTCGTGAAACTAGGGTCGGTCCACTACTTCTTTGGTATTAATCTCGTGACAATGTGCAGTTTCGTCCATCCGCTCAATGGTAATTTGGGGAGCCTCATTATCCCAGTTAAGTTTAAACATAGATGGCATTGTAGCTAGAGCATCCGCTAGCTGATTTTCTTCTCGCGGGAAGTGCTCGAAGGTAATCTGGTTGAAATGAGGTAACAATGTCAGGACATGTTCTTTGTAAGGGATGAGATTGGGATGTCTGGTGTCCCATTCTCCTTTGATCTGACTGATGACTAAAGCGGAATCTCCAAACACAACCAAAGATTTGATTCCTAAGTCAATAGCAGCCTTGGGACCAAAGATGCAAGCTTCATACTCGACCATGTTGTTGGTGCAGCTGAAGCAGAGTCTAGCAGTGAAAGGTGTATGGCAACCTTCTGGAGAGATAAGTACCGCGCCGATAGCGTTGCCAAGTGCATTTGAAGCACCATCAAAGTACAGGGTCCATCGGGATCCTTTTTCAGGTCCGTCATACGGTCTGTTACCTTCAATGTTGTCTAATGTCATAATGTCTTCGTCGGGGAAGTCGAACTTCATGGATTGGTAATCTTCGACAGCTTGATGAGCTAGATGGTCAACTAATACACTCCCCTTTATATCTTTTTGGGTTGTGTAATGTATATCATACCCAGTCAGGATCATTTGCCATCTAGCGATTCTTCCAGATAAAGCAGGCTTTTCGAAGATATACTTGATCGGATCCATTTTAGAAATCAGCAGAGTGGTATGTGTCAACATATACTGCCTTAGCCGGCGAGCAGCCCATACCAAAGCGCATCAAGTTTTCTGGAGCAGTGAGTAGCAAGTATCACAGTCGGTAAACTTTTTGCTAAGGTAATAAATGGCATGCTCTTTTCGACCAGACTCGTCATGTTGGCCCAGTACGCATCCTATTGAATTATCCAAAACAGTCAGATACATGATTAGCGGCCTTCCTTCGACGGGTGGCATCAGGATATGAGGTTCTATCAAATACTCCTTGATTTTATTGAAAGCAACTTGACAGTCATCATTCCATTCAACCACCTGATCTTTCTTCAACAGCTTGAAGATTGGTTCACAGGTAGATGTTAGATGAGAAATGAACCTTGCAATGTAGTTTATGCGTCCTAAGAAACCTCTGACCTCATTTTCAGCGCGAGGGGCAGGCATTTCTTGTATGGCTTTGACTTTGGCAGGATAAACCTTAATTCCTTTGTTATTAACGGTGAATCCCAAGAGTTTACCGGACCTGACTCCGAAAGTGCACTTGCTAGGGTTTAGTCTGAGCTTGTACTCCTTCAATCTGACAAACAACTTTTGCATATGGTCGATGTGTTCTTCTTCTGTTTGTGAACGAGCTATCATGTCGTCTATATAGACCTCTATCTCATGATGTATCATGTCATGGAACAAGGCCACCATGGCGTGTTGAGAGGTTGCCCCGACATTCTTCAGCCCGAATGGCATCACCTTATAGCAGAAGGTACCCCACTGCGTAACAAAAGTAGTCTTCTCCATGTCTTTGGGGGCCATTTTGATCTGGTTGTACCCTGGAAATCCATCCATGAAAGAAAATACCTTATGCTGAGCTGTGTTGTCAACCAAGATGTCAATGTGCGGTAGTGGAAAGTCATCTTTAGGGCTAGCCCTGTTCAAGTCTCTGTAATCCACGCACATTCTCACTTTACCGTCCTTCTTAGGCACGAGCACAATGTTAGCAACCCATTGTGGATAGGAGGTAACAACAAGGAACCCGACATTGAATTGCTTCATCACTTCGGCTTTGATCTTTTCAGATATATCGGGCCTCATTCAGCGAACTTTCTATTTAATTGGTGGACAGTCTTCTCTTGTAGGGAGACGGTGAACCACAATATCTGTATCGAGTCCCAACATGTCTTCATAGGACCAGGAGAAGATCTCAACATATTCATTCAAAAGCTGAACTAAACGCTCTTTGACACTTGGCTCTAGGTTGGCACCCACTTTAACCTCTTTTATGTCTTCGGCAGTACCCAAGTTGATAGTCTCTAATAGCTCTTCATGGGGCAGAATAGCCCTTTCTCCAGGCACTTCACAGTCTTCATCACCTTCGTATTCGGCATGATTGACCAGATCTTCAGAGTCACTGAAGGCCATAGCAGAATTGTTACCCATGGAATCCGGAGTGGATGGGTACCTGCATTTTGTGAGTGTGGGTGTGTGTAAGGGATAGCCACCTTTAAACAAAATAAAATGTAAAAATAAAGAAAATGAACACAAAAGTTTATATATGAAAACGTCCATGATTCATTAAAAATGGCATATGTAGATGAAAAATCAAGCCCTTACAAATGGACCTATGTGCCCCGGGTAAGGCACAAGGCAAAAAGAGTGTACAAATTGTTTAATAATTATTATAGACCAACATAAATGTTTGAAAGATAAATTACTGATTTATGAAAGTAATGGGAACGAAGTCTTTCGCCTCCCAGTTGTTCAGTCCTCCTTCAATGGTCGGGAAAATACAATCTTTAAGATTTCTCTCATCTTAACCATCTTCCAAAGCAAGAACTCCATGATGAGTGATCTTTAGTGGTGGTCCTCCAGCCCGGGAGCGACGCACAACCTTCTGACTAGCAGCATTGAAACCTAAGCCGAACTTATCTATCTTGAAAGGAAAATCTGGTAGTTGACCCCATACTGTACTTCCTCCTTCCTCGATCACAGCCTTCACATCCTTAAGGGATGACATCCGAGACATAGGCTTGGTAATGATGGGTATAGACGTCACTGTCTTAGCTGCCGCAACTTCAGGAGAAACCTCTTCAAAGTGTTGGAAAGGGGTTTCTATGAATTCACCATCTAACTTCACATAGCGGAAAGAGTTAAGGTGGCTTATCATATACTCCTCCTAGCCATGAACCGTTATGATTTTCCCCTGGACTGGGTATTTGAGCATTTGGTGTAGAGAAGAAGTGACTGCCCCAACGTTGTGGATCCATGGTCTTTCCAACAAGCAAGAATATGAAGGACGGAGATCCATCACATAAAATGTAGAGTTGAAAATTTCTGTTCCCACCTTAATTGGGATGTCCACCTCCCCGTGGACCATCCTCTTAGAACCGTCAAAGGCTCTAACAATGATATTGCTGGGCTTTAGGGTCAAACCTTCACAATCCAATCTGTCCAATGTTTTCTTTGGCAGGACATTTAAAGACGAATCGGTATCAACCAGAACGTGAGCAACAGTGGTCCCTCTGCACTCCACCGAGACATGCATCGCGTTATTATGCTTTCTTCCCTTAGAAGTTAGATCGGCATCAGAGAAGCCAAGACCATTGTCGACGGTCAGGCTGGCTACACACTCCTGGAACTGGTCCGCGGAGGTTTCTTGAGGCACGTGCGTCGTCTTCAGGAATTTGATCAAGGCTTTGGCATGAGCTTCAGAACAGAGCAATAGGGCTAGCATAGAGATTTTTGAAGGGGTTTGCCCCAGTTGTTCTACGACATCATAGTCGCTTTTCTTAATTATTTTTAAAATCTCCTCCATTTCCTTTTGAGTGGTCTCGGGGATGACCAAAGGCTGAGCCCTCGTCCTGACGGGCGCTTCTTGGATCCCCTTACCTTTATCAGCAGTAACAGCAGAGGGTACAACTTCGGGAGTAACAATTTCTTCAATAACTGGACTTCGCACAGATATCTTGACTGGCACAGGAGTAACCTTAGGAGCATTTGAGAGTCTGAAGATTGCTCTTGGAGGAGCAATCTCCGGAGAGAAAATTCTTCCGCTGCGGGTGATCTTACTTGTCCCCGCAATATTTCCTACATCAGGAGTCTCTTCATCAGAACTTTCTTCAACTGATTCGATCTGCTTAACACTGTGGTAGAAGATCTCTCCTCCATAATTCCACGTTATTGTCTTGTTGGACTTGTATGGGATATGCCCCGACATTGTTATCTTCAGAGGTACAAACTTTGGATCGGGTGTAATCTTAACAGGTCTTTTGGAGACCTTGGAAAGATTGTCGGAAATGGTGATTATAGCAACATCGTTGATTGGAGTAACAGGAGTAACATGAGTTTTCTTGAAGAGGATTTATTGATTATCCATTAGGCGTTGGATGCCTAACTTTAATAGCGGACAGTCGAATTGCAAGGTCGAACAAAAGTAACAATCTTTTTCACAGCCCGGGAAAATCCCGGTTTTCAACAGATTCATCTTGATCATTGGTAATGGAGTCTGTTGTACCCCAAAATTTGCCCTCTCATTTTCATCAACATTTTCTCATCACAAGACCCTTGGAGCTCAAGATCCAGCTAGGGTTTCCTCTGCTCAAGACTTCTCCTTGCACTGTTGACCCAAATTAGGGTTTGTGTTTGCACAAAGATGTTTTGACCTAAAAATCCCAAATTTACTTTCATGCTTCATGTTGGACTCACAAGTTTACCCATACCAAGTTTTAAGCCTTGATTCCAATCTTTGCCCAGTCAATTGGACAGTTGACCTAGGAATCAGCTGTATTGGGGAAAAAGTCAACTGTGGTCAATTGACAGTCAAACCTCATGATTTTTGACCCACATCAACATTATGAACTCATGTTAACCATTTTATCAAGTTTGGATCACAATTCCACAAGAAATTTGATCAGATCACCAAAAGGGCAAAATGGTCATTTTTAGGGTTTTGACTGCACAAAGGCAATTTTTAACTGTTTGACCTAGCCAATGACAAACCAAGATCACATATGGACTCAAGGACCCCATGGAATTGTCTTTACATGTTCAACAAATTCAAAAGATCCCAAATGCACAAGATTGACAGATGAATTTTCCAGTCAACTGAGCCAAATTGACTGTATACTGAAAAGTCAAACTTTGACTTTTTGGTCAAAATCAAGTGTCAAGATTCATTTTTCATCAAAACATTCCAAATAATGAAACTTGTTCATCAATAAATCAAAAATCACAAATTAGGGTTTGAAATGAAGAATTTTCATAACTTAGAATTTTTCTAAGTTATGAAAAACCCTAATTTTTTCCTAACTTTGTCCCGTTTTTTCACCAAGATGCATTTGGATTCAAACAAAAGTCAAAACATGAAAGTTATAGTACATTGCAAAATCTAAAACTTTTATTCACAAAGTTTCCTCAAAAGAAGCTTGTAGCTCAAGTTACAATTTTTGGAATAAGGGTGCAAAACCATTCTTAACTTAGAAAATTTTTGACCTATTCTAGGCAGGATTTTTGCCTAACTTCATGACCACTTTTCACATGCTTCCACTTTGAATTTCAACTTGCATTACAAAGATGGATTGTAGTACACATTCCAAGCTTTCCAAAATGTCCAAGAACTTCTCAAACACCCTTGTGGTTAGGGAGAATCGAATTTGGCAATATGGGCAAAAGTCACTTTGTTCATGACCAATTTACATGTTCACAACTTGGGCATTTTTGAAATCAGCATACATAAGCTAGATTACAGGTCTTTTATCTCATCCACACTCCAAAATTAAATGCTAAACCTTTGTGCCAAGATGTTATTCTTTGAGTTTGGTCATTACATGAAGGATTAGTCTTTAATTAGAAAAAGCATTATATCCATTTTTGAAAAGTGGAGCTTTATGTCAAATTTGCAAATCAAGAAGTACAATGAAAATCTCTTTGGCACAAGTTCAGAAGCATATCACACTGATCAATGAGGATGGTTGCAGCACATTAGAGGGGCCTGCACAAGTCTAGAAACCAAGTTGTTATTTTGTTGCTTAAGTGAGAAGAAACTTGGCATATTGAGATCCATCTCACATTTCTGCCAACACAAGCTAAGACAAAGTTGTTGTACACCTTCCAAACATCAAACCTAAGCTAAGGCACGAGCAAAACACCTTCAAAACCTCACCATTCACAAAACACCATCCTACTGCAGAAAACAGGGTCACCTCTGCAGTTGGACTTCCATAACTCAATCCACTCGTGCATTCTTGCTAAAACCAGTCCATACACACTCCATACCACATATGCAAGCTATCCCAAGCATTGGACACGACCTGTAACACCTCTAACCAACTTCACCATTTTCACTTTTTCTGTTTTGCAGTTTGATTGCCATAGTTTGATTCACTTGGTTTCAAAGCAAGCCAAAGGTTGGAATAGCATCCCTGAACTTCAAGTAAGCTGTACCAATCCTCACCTTGCCTTGAAGGTGCCTCCATTGCCAGACACGATCCAAGCTGAACAGGTAAGTTCATGGACTTATATCTCTCAATATAGGAAGAGTTAGCTTTAAGTTTATGAATGAAAAATGTTCTACTCATGCCCCTGAAGCTATACATATCCTCACTTTCCATTTATATTGCATATGCTGAGAGTATTTTGAACCTGAACATTGACAAAAACTTAGGTTAAGAATTAGGGATGGAGAAATTCTCTCTCATTTCTGAGAGTTAAGTTAAGTTTTTTATATGTATGGAATCGTGGCTTGATGCTTGACATTTTTCATGTTGTAAGTTTTTGCTAAAAGTCCAGGAATCATGAGATAGCAGGAAGCACGTGTTGCTCTGTTTTTTTGTTTAGAGGTTGAAGACAAAGTCTTCTTGGGCTGGGCCTGTGACATTTTTCTTTTTGCACCATGTTTTTTACACTTGCACCTCCTTGGCCCATTGCATTTTATTTTCATTATTTTTGACTTTTGAGTTTTGTTTCTGACTCATTTATTTTTGTCAAAGCATAAAAAATATAAAAAATATTTTTATCACATTTTTTGCATTTTATTTGATATTTATTTGGCTTTATTTAGTTTTGTACATAAATAAACATAAATATACTTTTATTTAAAATAACTAAAAATAATACAAATACTTTTATTTTCTGATTTTTATTTTATTTTACCTTTGAAAAACATTTTTATAAAAAATATACTTTTTTTGTAAATATTAAATATTTTATTTTTGTATATATTTAGTATTTAATAAATATTATAAATACTTATATATTTATTAGTATATTTAGGTTAAAAATACAAAAATAACACATTTTTATTTTTATTAATATTTAACTTAAAAATAACCTTTTTTTACAATATACTTTATTTTATTTATTTTTTGTACATAATTAATAAATATTGCATATATTAAATAATTAATACATTTTATTTAGCAAAATTAGGGTTTTGCCCTAAATACATAAAAATACCAAAAATTAATTCATTTTATTTTTGTTTACACATAAAAAAATACTTTTACATACATATAAAAGTCATTTTTTGCACCTTGCATATTTATTTTATTTTTATTTAATTACTGTGCAATTAAATATCTTGTAAATTTCAATTTTGATGTAATAGTTAGATTTAAATTTCTTGCTAAAATATCCCCATTTGAACATTTGTACCCCCTTCCCATATATTGTGTTGTAATAATTTAGGACCTTTAAATTCCGCACTTTAAAAGCTTTCTAAATATGCCATGTTAGAATTAGGGTTTGTATGCAAAAATTAACCAAAAATAGTTTGACCTAAATTCAAGATAAACAAGCATGAAAACGGACAACACTAATCACACTTGCACCCCTAGGGCACTCCACTTGTTGCCTTTAATAAATGGGCCATGTTGCATGTTAGGTATCTTTGGCAAAAACAAAACAATCAAATGATCATAGTCCCTCGATGACGCTTTCAAAAGTTGCCTAAAAAATGATCAAGTCCCTTAAAGGAAAAATTGCCCAAAGATACTTGGCACCATTGCAATTATGGTCTAAACGATGACCTGCGCCCGTCCCGCTCACATCCTAACACAAGATTGTCCACCAAATACAATGGTGGAACAAAATTGTTAAAAGGGTTAAAACATAGCAAAGATCTTTGAGAAATTTAGGGTAGATAGCTCTTGGTTGCTTGCCCACTTGCAAAACAAAAACACTTGCCTATTTTTCAAAATCACACATCACAACACACTTTCAAAAACAACTTTCAAAAACATTGAAGACTTTTTAAAAGACATACACCTTTGTATACATTCAAACATGGATCATTACAAAGGTTGCCACCTCATTGGCCTCTTTTCAAAACATTTTCAAACCCACACACAAAACACCATTTCAAACAATCGAAAGCACCATTTCAAACCATCAAAAATGCAAGGCAAGTTGATCTAAGCAAGTAACTAAGAGCCCATGGATAACCATGGATAGAAAGGGTGCTAACACCTTCCCTTTCTATAATCTACTCCCCGAACCCAAGAAAACATCTCAAAGGTTTTTGCTGTGCTTTTTAACCTTTCCTTTAGGATAAAATAAAAAGTCGGTGGCGAATCTTGCTCAACCGAAACATTTGCGAATACAAAACGCAAAAACTCTAGTCAGTTCTCCCACCGTATCACAGAACTGGCGACTCTGCTGGGGAAAACTTAAAAGTGGAGTAACCTTAGGGCTTGGATCACCCTCTTGCATGACTAATTGTTTGCTTTGTTTGCTTTACCTTTTGGTTCTCTTGTTTGGGCTTGAAATCCTAACCCGGATTTGGGAAACATTTCATAGATAGCAATACGTTGTGGAAACTGTGCGGGGTATACCGACACGGTTGAAGCAATAGCTATATTAGTGCGACATATTTGTGAGTACCGGTAACCCTTGAGTTCAATCAAGGAGAGTACGGGGCCGCTGAGTGATGTCACTAAGCACTAATGACCTAGAACCTTACTTGACCATCTTGGCCTTTCATTAGGGGTAGTGAGATGACCGACTTTGGTACAGTCCGAAGTTGGTAGATACTCGATACTACACTCATTGAGGGTTGTTTTCTTGGAATATTTTGGTCGCTAGTTAAGTGGCTAAACCAAAACGATGAACAATGAAAACAATCCCGTGATATTGAGCTTCTTAGAACCCGGATACTATTTATAGGACAGGTTTTTAAGCCAACTACACTCAAGAGGGTACTTACCTATGGAACCTCATGCAAGCCTGAAACTAGGGTTTTGTGTGATTTGCTTGTACATATGTTTGTGCATACATCATGAACATCATAAAGCATCATATGCATACACTAACCATTTCAAGGGTTTGGATCTTCATCTTTGTTCTTGTTTTGTAGGTCATGGAAATTCCTCGCAGGAAAACTATCCAAGTCAACCTTGTGAGAATCTCTCCTCAACTCAAGGAGCTCACATCCAGAATTCCCGAAAGCTCTCCCTTCAGTGAAAGACATGGTAGACTGCTCAGCCTAGTCAACACCAACATTGAAGAGGACATGGTAAAGGTGTTGTTCCAGTTCTTTGACCCCCTTCACCATTGTTTCACTTTCCCCGACTACCAATTGGTGCCCACTTTGGAGGAATTTTCTCAACTCCTGAGAATTCCTATCCTTAATCAACTACCTTTCAACGGTACGGAAAAGGAACCGAAGCCTGAAGATGTTGCTCAAGCACTACACTTGCAACCATCCGACATCAAGGGGCATTGGGAAACTAGAAGCGGTGTCAAAGGCTTCTTAGCAAAATTCTTGTTTGAGAAGGCACAAGAGTGTTGGAATTCATTGGACCTACAAGCCTTTGAAGAAATTGTAGCACTCCTCATTTATGGGTTGGTCCTGTTCCCGAATCCTGACCAGCTTGTAGATGTCAACGCCGTCAAAATCTTCTTATCCAGGAATCCAATACCAACATTGCTTGGGGACATTCTTCACTCATTTTACACACGAACAATGAGAAAGAGGGGTGTTCTCATGTGCTGTACTCCTCTCCTTGCAAGGTGGTTTATTTCGCACCTTCCACAATCTGTCTTGAAGAATGACCAAGGCTTAAGGTGGTCACAACGGTTGATGACCCTCACTCACTTTGATGTACGTTGGTGTTCTCGGTCCAGAGAAAATGTCATCATCGTCGATCGTTGTGGAGAGTTCCCTAATGTTCCATTACTTGGCCTTAGAGGAGGTATTACCTACAACCCTTGTCTGGCTTTGAGACAATTTGGATATGCATGGAGGGATGGCCCCCACGACATGCTGATTCCTGACCTAGTTTTTGACTTCGACAACGATGCGCAAGGACTTCGCCAAAGATTCATCAGAGCTTGGAGGATGCCTAACAAGGTAGATACTAAGACATTGGGGCACAAGAACTCCATCCCTCTTGAGCCTTATCTCAAGTGGGTACGAACCCGAGCCCAGAGTCTAATGATGCCTTACCCTCATGTTCTCCCTGTGATTAAAGAGCCCGTTAAGGAAGGAGAGGTTCCCTACACCATCTTGTATCCTGACATGCCAACATCATGGGAGGAGATGCAGAAGAGTTGGATCCAACTCAAGGAGGAACAAAACACTTTTGAAGCCAGCTTCTACGCCAGTGAGAAGAAGGTTTTGGAGCTCACCCGCCGACTCCATGAGGAAGAGACCCTCAACACCTACATCGCACCAAAGAGGATGCACAACGTCTTTTTATCTTAAGAAGTTTTTGTAATATTTGGCCCATGGGGCATTTATGTACTGACAAATTTCTTCTTATTAATATGACGTGTGTTCTTTTTGTTTGCAACAATCTTGAATTTTCTAAATCCTTGAATGCATTGCATAAATAAGCATACCATTCATCATGCGCATAAGCAGGTCTCTACACCAGTTTTCCTTATCTTTCTGCTGTTTATTTTAGTAAGATGGATCTCGAACAGACGGTCAAGGATTTGCAGTCTCAAAACTCACAGTTTCAGGATCTCCTGATGACCTTGGCAAAGGGTCAGGAGGATCTAAAGGCCCTATTAGGGAAAGAAAAGTTGAAGAAGAAGAAGAAAAGAACCGGGGCTGTTACTTTTGGAAGAAGATTTGAGGGTGAAGCCAGAAGAGTTCTTGAATTTCCCCCTACATCCGAGGAGGGAACCAGTAAAGGGAATGCGGCTGCAGTACTTTCTGAATCCGAAGCTGAAGAAGAAGAGGCTGAAGAAGATGAAGACTACTCAGATCAACAATACCCGTCCGCCGATGATAAGTACAAAAGCTTGGAAGACAGGTTGGCAGCTATGGAGCTGCAGAGAGTTCCCGACTTAGATTTCGAAGATTTGGGATTAATTGCTGGAATTGTGATCCCCCCGAAGTTCAAAGTGCCAGTCTTTGCAAGATATGACGGGCTGTCTTGCCCAAAAATGCACCTAAGGTCATATGTCCGAAGAATCCAACCTCACACTTCCGACAGAAACCTTTGGGTACATTTCTTTCAAGATAGCTTGTCCGGTAATCAGCTAGATTGGTTTTACAAGCTGGAAAGGTCAGAGATACATAATTGGGAGGATCTGGCGGCTGCTTTTTATCACCAATATCAGTATAACTCTGACCTGGCACCAACCCGTACTCAGCTACAGAGCATGGGATTGGCCTCAGGTGAGGGATTAAAGGAATATGCCCAGAAGTGGCGCGATCTGGCCGGAAGAGTGCAGCCACCTCTTTCTGATAGAGAACTTGTTGATATGTTCTTGGGGACCCTGTCTGGTCCATTCTTTAATCATTTGATCGGTAGCTCCTCCGCGGGGTTTACTGAATTAATTCTGACTGGCGAGCGGGTAGAAGCCGGTATCAAGAATGGGAAGATTCAGAAGGAGGCCTCTGCATCTACAATTGCTAAGAAATCATTTCCAATGAAGAAAGAAACGGCTGCTGTATATTCTCAGAGAGGAGCAGGAAGAGGTGAGTGCCGGCCGACTGTGGGGGCCGTGATGATCCAAAATCCATCAAATGATCAGTCTCGCAATAACCAGTCCAGACCTAAATAACAATGGGGAGAACGGCCACCACGGCAGTTCACCCGCATTAATATGACGCCCGCGCAAGTTCTGCCACACTTGTTGAAGCTGAATCTCACAAATATCAAAGAAGCGCCGAAGAATGTGAATACAACCTCACCCGCTTACAATGCCAATGCCAAATGCGCCTACCATTCCGATAGCGTCGGACATGACACAAACAATTGTTGGGCGCTAAAAAATAAAATTCAAGACTTGATAGATGCAAAAGAGGTGGAGTTCGATGCTCCAGAGAAGCCAAATGTGATATCGGCTCCGATGCCGAAGCACGATCGAAATGTCCATGCTATTGAGGAAGATTTGTATGTTTCTGATGTCAATGACCTGATAACTCTGCTGTTAACCATCAAGTTAAATCTGTTAAGGGCCGGGATTTTCCCGGGATGCAAAGAAGATTGCTACTGTTGTTACTCTCTACCAATCGACTGCCCGTTACTAAAGAAAGGCATCCAAGGCCTAATGGACAGTCGACAAATTCTGTTTGAAAAAGTTCCTGCTATTCCAACCCCTACTGAAGATGTTTCAATTATCACCATTCACGCCAATCTTTCCAAGGCCATCAAAAAGCCTGTTAAGATTACATCCGCTACAAAGTCCGTTCCTCTGAAGATAACTATGCCAGGGCCTGTCCCCTACAGTTCTGAAAAGTCAATACCATGGAATTACGGTGGAGAAATCTACTACCATGGTGTTAAACAAGTTGAAGTAACCGAAGGAAGCTCTGATGAAGAAGATGCCAGCATTGGAAACATTGCCGGCACAAGCAAGATCACCCGAAGTGGGAGAATATTTTCTCCAGAGATTGCCCCCCCAAAGGCAATCTTTGGACCCTCATCTGCTGCCAAAGTTATTCCTGCACCGATAAAACTTTCCGCTAGAACTCCGTTGATTGAAGATGTTGTTATTCCTGTTATTGTCCCTCCTACTTCTGTTGATAAGGGGAAAGGGATCCAAGATGAGCTCGTCAGGACGAGGGCTCAACCTTTGGTCATCCCGGAAACCTCTAAGAAAGAGATGGAGGAGATCTTGAAGATAATTAAAAAGAGTGATTATGACGTGGTAGAGCAACTGGGGCAAACCCCCTCGAAGATCTCCATGTTAGCATTGCTAATTTGTTCTGAGGCACACGCCAAAGCATTGATAAGATTCCTGAAGACAGCCCATGTACCCCAGGAAACTTCAGCCGACCAATTTCAAAACTGTGTAGCCAGTCTTACAGAAGACAACGGTTTAGGTTTCTCTGATGCTGACCTAACCTCAAAAGGAAGAAAACACAACGACACATTACATGTGTCAGTAGAGTGCCAAGGAACTACTCTGGCCCACGTCCTGGTCGACACGGGTTCTTCTCTAAACGTGCTGCCTAAGAAGGCTCTCGACCGATTGGACTGTGAAGGCTTGGAGTTAAGGCCAAGTAATATCATTGTAAGGGCGTTTGACGGGTCGAAGAGAATGGTACATGGGGAGGTAGACATTCCCATTAAGGTTGGCACAGAGGTGTTCCCCTCAACTTTCTATGTGATGGACATCCGTCCGTCATAATCTTACTTGTTGGGGAGACCATGGATACACAATGCCGGGACAGTCACCTCTTCCCTACATCAAATGCTGAAATACCCTGTCAAAGGAAAGATCATAACTGTGCACGGTGAAGAAGAATACATGATCAGCCACTTGAACTCCTTTCGGTATATAGAGGTAGAGGGTGAATTCATTGAGACACCGTTCCAGCACTTCGAGGAAGTCTCTCCTGAGGTGGATGTAGCAAAAGTGGTAGCTGAGGTACCAAAGCAGGTGGCCAGGATGACATCTCTAAAAGACGCAAAGGCTGCGATGAAGGAAGGGAAGAACTCAACATGGGGGCAGTTGCCAGATATTCCTCACAAGACAGATAAATTTGGTTTGGGGTTCACCGCTGCGGGGCAGAAAGCTATGCGCCGCTCAAAGATTGAGAAGGCACCCATCAAGATTTCTCCTCATAGAATCAATGCTTTGTAAGACGAAGACGAAGAGGGTAACTTTGAAAAGTGGATCTTCCAAACCATTAAAGGGGGACTACACAACTGGGAGGCAAAAGACTTTGTCCCCATTACTTTTATTAATCAGTAATTTATCTTTCGAACATTTCCTGTTGGTCTGTAATAATTACTTTTAAACAATCTGCACACTACTTTTTCACCTCATGCCTTGCCCGGGGCATGTAGGTCCATTTGTAAGGGTTTTGATTATCTTCATATCCATATGCCATGTTTAATGATTCATTGGACGTTTTTCATTGATAAACTGCTGTGTTCATTTTCTTTCCTTTTGCATTTTTTGTTTAAGGATGGCTATCCCTTACACACACCCACACTCACAAATGCAGGTACCCATCCACTCTGGATTCTATGGGTGACTATTCTGCTATGTCCTTTAATAACTCTGAAGATCTGGTCAATCAAGCTGAGTATGAAGATGACGAAGGTTCTGAAGTACCAGGAGAGCTAGCCAGACTCTTACAGCAAGAAGAAAAGGCCATCTTGCCTCACGAAGAGTTGTTGGAAACAATCAACTTAGGAACCGAGGAAAACCGGAAGGAAGTGCAAGTGGGTGCCAATCTGGAACCGAGTGTCAAGGAGCGCCTGATACAGCTGTTAAATGAATATGTGGAGATCTTTGCCTGGTCTTACGAAGACATGCCTGGGTTGGACGCCGACATAATAGTTCATCACCTGCCTACCAAGGAAGATTGCCCTCTGGTAAAACAGAAGGTCCGCCGTATGCGTCCAGAAATGTCCGAGAAAATCAAAGCCGAGGTTATGAAACAATTTGATGCCGGGTTTCTAGCAGTAACTTCTTACCCTCAATGGGTTGCCAACGTAGTTCCAGTGTCGAAGAAGGATGGTAAGGTCCGGATGTGCGTTGATTACAGGGATTTGAATAGGGCAAGCCCTAAGGATGATTTCCCTCTGCCTCATATCGATGTTCTGGTTGATAACACCGCTCAGCATAAAGTTTTCTCCTTCATGGACGGCTTCTCCGGTTATAATCAAATCAAGATGGCTCCTGAAGACATGGAGAAGACCACTTTTGTTACTCAGTGGGGCACCTTTTGCTACAAGGTCATGCCTTTTGGGTTGAAAAATGCTGGGGCAACCTACCAACGTGCCATGGTTGCTTTATTTCATGACATGATCCATCATGAAATCGAAGTATACGTCGACGATATGATTGCAAGGTCCCAAACTGAGGAGGAACACCTTGACCATCTACAAAAGCTGTTTGACCGTCTGAAGTTGTACAAACTGAGGTTGAATCCAAACAAATGCACCTTTGGGGTGATATCCGGAAAATTGCTAGGCTTCATCGTGAGCGACAAAGGTATTCAAGTAGACCCTGCCAAAGTGAAAGCCATACAAGAGATGCCAGCTCCCAAGATGGAGAAAGAAGTCAGAGGCTTTCTAGGACGGTTGAACTATATTGCCCGATTCATTTCGCATCTAACTGCTACCTGTGAACCAATCTTCAAGCTGCTGAAGAAAGATCAAGTAGTACGTTGGAACGATGAATGTCAGGCTGCTTTCGAAAGAATCAAAGAGTATCTCCAAGAACCACCCATTCTTATACCGCCGGTTGAAGGGAGACCTCTGATAATATACTTGACAGTACTGGACAACTCAATGGGGTGTGTGCTGGGGCAGCATGACGAGTCTGGCCGAAAAGAGCATGCTATTTATTACCTTAGCAAAAAGTTTACCGACTTTGAGACCCGATACTCACTGCTCGAGAAAACTTGCTGCGCTTTGGTATGGGCTGCTCGCCGGCTGAGACAGTATATGTTGACTCACACTACTCTATTGATCTCAAAAATGGATCCAATAAAGTACATCTTCGAAAAGCCTGCCTTGTCCGGAAGAATAGCGAGATGGCAGATGATCTTGACGGAATACGACATCCAGTACACAACTCAAAAAGCAATCAAGGGAAGTGTATTGGCAGATCATTTAGCACACCAGGCAGTGGACGATTACCAGCCAATGAACTTCGAATTTCTGGACGAGGATATCATGGTAGTAACTGATTGTGAAGTACCTGGACCTGATGAAGGACCTGAGGAAGGATCTCGATGGTCTATGCACTTTGACGGAGCCTCGAACGCTTTGGGTAATGGTATCGGCGCCGTGATCTTATCCCCTAAAGGCACTCATACTCCACTCACCGCCCGGCTATGTTTCAACTGCACCAACAACATGGCAGAGTATGAAGCATGTATCATGGGTCTTCAAGCTGCAATTGACTTAAGGATCAAGTTTCTGAGTGTCTTCGGAGATTCCGCTCTCGTGATCAATTAGATCAAGGGCGAGTGGGATACAAAACACCCGAATCTTATTCCTTACAAGGAGTATGTGCTGACGTTGATCCCCCATTTCGAAGAGATAACCTTTGAACACTTCCCAAGAGAGGAGAATTAGTTAGCAGACGCGTTGGCTACGATGTCTTCTATGTTCAAAGTCAAATGGGACAACGAGGCGCCCCAGATCGTTATTTGGAAGAAGGATGAGCCTGCACATTGCTGCGATCTCGAGATCGAGGAGGTAACAGAAAAACCCTGGTATCATGAAGTGAAGAGGTACCTTGAAGCCCAAGAATACCCCGAAGGCGCATCTGTTAATGACAAGAAGTTCCTGAGAAGGTTTGCGGCAAAATTCTTCCTCAGCAACGACATTCTCTACAAGCGAAACCATGATTCAACCTTACTGCGTTGTGTAGACAAGATTGAAGCAGAAAGGATCATGGCAGAGCTACACGAAGGTACCTTTGTAACACATTCCAACGGACATACCATGGCAAAGAAAATCCTTCGGGCAGGATATTTCTGGTCCACAATGGAAGCCGACTGTTATCAACATTCTCGGACTTGTCATAAATTCCAGATCTATGCTGATAAGGTGCACATTCCTCCGGTTCCTCTGAACGTCTTGGAGGCACCTTGGCCTTTTGCAATGTGGGGGATTGATATGATCGGCGAAATCAGACCTACGGCATCCAACGGGCATCGCTTCATCCTGGTAGCGATTGATTACTTCACAAAATGGGTTGAAGAAGCTTCCTATGGTACGGTAACCAAGAATGTCGTGGCACGGTTCATTCGGCATAACCTGATCTGCCGCTACGGTGTACCTGAGAGGATCATTACGGATAATGGTACCAATCTTAACAACAAGATGATCACTGAGCTCTGCGAGTAATTCAAGATACAACACCACAACTCTTCTCCCTACCGGCCGAAGATGAACGGGGCTGTAGAAGCAGCTAATAAGAATATCAAAAAGATTGTGCAGAAGATGACAGTGACCTACAAAGATTGGCACGAAATGTTACCATTTTCTCTTCATGGGTACCGTACCTCAGCACGGACATCAACAGGGGAAACTCCCTTTTCCTTGGTCTATGGCATGGAGGCAGTCTTGCCTATTGAAGTCCAGATACCCTCTCTCCGGATAATGAAGGATGCAGGTTTGAACGAAGATGACTGGATCCAGACTCGGCTTGATCAATTAAACCTAATTGACGAAAAAAGACTTACTGCTATTTGTCATGGTCAGACGTATCAAAAACGGATGATCAAGGCATTTAACAAGAAAGTTAGACGACAAGAGTATCAAGTTGGGGATCTGGTAATCAAGCGCATTATCTTACCTCAAGGTGATCCCAGGGGCAAATGGACTCCTACATACGAAGGACCATTTGTGATCAAGAGCACGTTTTCTGGTGGTGCAATGATTCAGACCATCATGGACGACGACGATTTGCCGCACCCTGCGAACGCAGACATAGTCAAAAAATACTATGCATAAAATAACCCGACAAGTCGAAAACCCGAAAGGGCGGATTGGGCAAAAATGGGCATCCCGGTGAACCGAAAACCCGAAAGGGAGGTTCAGGCAAAAATTAGGGATAAAACAAAAAATCTGTACACCCGGGAAGTCGAAAACCCGAAAGGGCGGCTTGGGCAAAAAGGGGTTTCCCGGTGGATCGAAAACCCGAAAGGGAGATTCAGGCAAAAGTTAGGGAATTAAAGCGTATGACTATGTCTCGTCGGATCACTTTAAGGATAATCTCTTCACCAACCAGCTCCAAGCTTCTGATCAATCCAGTTATCGGCGGACAAAGCATTGAATGAACAGATATTCAGAGTTGCGAAGGCTATAAGCAGAATGGAATCCCATGGAATTGTTTCACATAGCCATCTTTCTTTTGTATAAATTTTTTAATATTTGCGACGGCATCCTCTTACCAGGATGACTGTTTCCTTTGTACAAATATACTCATAGAAAGTTAATACAAATACTTTTCCAAATACAGAAATTTGCGTTATCTTCCTTTCCCTTTTTCTTTTGCACTTATGTTTTATTTTGAGAAACGTCCAATGTTTTGTTAAATAGGCATATGCATTTGAACATAATCATTTCCTTATGAATCAAGAGTTGATTGCTGATAGGTTGAAGGTGCAGATAGACATCTCGATGCCCTTTTCAAAAGGGATCGCCAGCAGATCTAAACTCCAAATTCCTCGATCCAGAATTTAATTCCCCAAACAGAGTTAAAATTCAGGATCCTCAGCGGAGAAAGCTTTCCCAACACAGATTTCCCCAGCCAGAGAGCCTTCTAGAACTCAATTCCCCTCAGGATTAAATTTCAGAATTCCCAGTGGAGCTTTATAGATCTGAAAATCATATCCCCAGCGGAGCTAGAATTTCCAACTATTAACCCCCAGCGGTACCAGGCCAACAATCTTTCTCCCCACAGAGATACCTTCCTCCAAGGTGAAGATTCTCAGTCATACCTCCCCAGCATGAACCTATCAGATTCTGAACTCCCCAAGTAGAGATCTTCAGAATTTCTCATTCCCCGCAAGTCACCAAGGAATGCCAGTTCCCCGACGGTGGTCCTAAGATTCCTCAACAATTGAAGATCTTGCATTTCCCCCAAGCAGGGTGTAGGCTCATTCTCAGTCCCTCACAGGATAATCAGATGATCTCCAGTGAAGATCTCCTCAAGACAAGAATCCCCAGAAGATTGGTATAGAACCCAAGCTCCTATTTCTCCAGCAGTAGTCATCCAGGATGTTCTATCCTCAGCATTCAAAATTCTTGCAATCCCCTGCAACAGTCAAGGACTCATTTTCCCTGGAAGCAGTCAAGATTCTTTATTTTCAGGATTCATCTATCCTCAGCAAAGACAGTTCTTCAGCTTGCATGCGCATTCATTTACATTCATATCATGAACATTAATGTAACATCTATTGCATCATACATATCATGCAACATAACTTTGTGTTTTAACTAACATCTCACCCTTTTCAGGATAAGATTAAAAGGCTATCATTAACAATTGTTCAGATACAGTATGGATACACCCCAGACACGGCGGTCATTCTATTACTCATTCAGAATTTCAAGTCAGATACAGTATGGATACACCCCAGACACGACGGTCATTCTACTACTCATTCAGACTACAGAAATCAGATACAGACTAGATACGCTCCAGACACGACAACCATTCTATCTCTCATTCAGATTCATTTATCCACCTCAAGGTTCAATGCATTCCAAACACGGATACCATTCCGACCCTTACAACAACAGTGATTCTCCCCAGTGCGTTCGCCACGGAAGTCATTCTGTCATCTATTTAGATCCCAGTTACAGTTTCAGATACACTCCAGACACGGAAGTCATTCTGCTACTCATACAACTTTCAATTTCAGATACAGTCTAGATACACTCCAGACACGGTTGCCATTCTGTCACTCATTCAAAATTTGTCTCCAGCACGCAGTTGCTCCATACAGATGTTCCTCTGTTACCCAGATACGATACAGATACACTCCAGACACGGCAGTCGTTCTGATATTCATTCTTCAATCACAGTTACAGCTCAGATACGCCCAGACACGGAGGCCATTCTTCTGCTCATACAAACTTAGTCCTTAGATGCAGTTCAAATGCATTCCATACACGGATACCATTTTGATCCTTATTCTTCTGACCTATCACATTGCAGTTCAACAAACATTTCAGATGGCATCTTTAAGCCCATCCCCGACAAGATTCTGTCACCCTTCCAGATGGCATCTCTAAGCCCATCTCCAAATGGCATCTCTAAGCCCATTCCCGCATCCATTGTTCTGACGAGTGCAAATTTAAGGGCACTCTAGTGTCCAATCTCCTTTTACCTTCGAGACGCGAAAGGCAAACCTGCCAATCTAACTCTTCAGGTGCAAGAAGATTGAACAGGGGCAACCGTTGTACCCCAAAATTTTCCCTCTCATTTTCATCAACATTTTCTCATCACAAGACCCTTGGAGCTCAAGATCCAGCTAGGGTTTCCTCTGCTCAAGACTTCTCCTTGCACTGTTGACCCAAATTAGGGTTTGTGTTTGCACAAAGATGTTTTGACCTAAAAATCCCAAATTGACTTTCATGCTTCATGTTGGACTCACAAGTTTACCCATACCAAGTTTCAAGCCTTGATTCCAATCTTTGCCCAGTCAATTGGACAGTTGACCTAGGAATCAGCTGTATTGGGGAAAAAGTCAATTATGGTCAATTGACAGTCAAACCTCATGATTTTTGACCCACATCAACAGTATGAACTCATGTTAACCATTTGATCAAGTTTGAATCACAATTCCATAAGAAATTTGATCAGATCACCAAAAGGGCAAAATGGTCATTTTTAGGGTTTTGACTGCACAAAGGCAATTTTTAACTGTTTGACCTAGCCAATGACAAACCAAGATCACATATGGACTCAAGGACCCCATGGAATTGTCTTTACATGTTCAACAAATTCAAAAGATCCCAAATGCACAAGATTGACAGATGAATTTTCTAGTCAACTGAGCCAAATTGACTGTATACTGAAAAGTCAAACTTTGACTTTTTGGTCAAAATCAAGTGTCAAGATTCATTTTTCATCAAAACATGCCAAATCATGAAACTTGTTCATCAAGAAATCAAAAATCAAAAATTAGGGTTTGAAATGAAGAATTTTCATAACTTAGAATTTTTCTAAGTTATGAAAAACCCTAATTTTTTCCTAACTTTGTCCCGTTTTTTCACCAAGATGCATTTGGATTCAAACAAAAGTAAAAACATGAAAGTTATAGTCCATTGCAAAATCTAAAACTTTGATTCACAAAGTTTCCTCAAAAGAAGCTTGTAGCTCAAGTTACAATTTTTGGAATAAGGGTGCAAAACCATTCTTAACTTAGAAAATTTTTGACCTATTCTAGGCAGGATTTTTGCCTAACTTCATGACCACTTTTCACATGCTTCCACTTGGAATTTCAACTTGCATTACAAATATGGATTGTAGTACACATTCCAAGCTTTCCAAAATGTCCAAGAACTTCTCAAACACCCTTGTGGTTAGGGAGAATCGAATTTGGCAATATGGGCAAAAGTCACTTTGTTCATGACCAATTTACATGTTCACAACTTGGGCATTTTTGAAATCAGCATGCATAAGCTAGATTACAGGTCTTTTATCTCATCCACACTCCAAAATTAAATGCTAAACCTTTGTGCCAAGATGTTATTCTTTGAGTTTGGTCATTACATGAAGGATTAGTCTTTAATTAGAAAAAGCATTATATCCATTTTTGAAAAGTGGAGCTTTATGTCAAATTTGCAAATCAAGAAGTACAATGAAAATCTCTTTGGCACAAGTTCAGAAGCATATCACACTGATCAATGGGGATGGTTGCAGCACATTAGAGGGGCCTGCACAAGTCTAGAAACCAAGTTGACATTTTGTTGCTTAAGTGAGAAGAAACTTGGCATATTGAGATCCATCTCACATTTCTGCCAACACAAGCTAAGACAAAGTTGTTGTACACCTTCCAAACATCAAACCTAAGCTAAGGCACGAGCAAAACACCTTCAAAACCTCACCATTCACAAAAACACCATCCTACTGCAGAAAACAGGGTCACCTCTGCAGTTGGACTTCCATAACTCAATCCACTCGTGCATTCTTGCTAAAACCAGTCCATACACACTCCATACCACATATGCAAGCTATCCCAAGCATTGGACACGACCTGTAACACCTCTAACCAACTTCACCATTTTCACTTTTTCTGTTTTGCAGTTTGATTGCCATAGTTTGATTCACTTGGTTTCAAAGCAAGCCAAAGGTTGGAATAGCATCCCTGAACTTCAAGTAAGCTGTACCAATCCTCACCTTGCCTTGAAGGTGCCTCCATTGCCAGACACGATCCAAGCTGAACAGGTAAGTTCATGGACTTTTATCTCTCAATATAGGAAGAGTTAGCTTTAAGTTTATGAATGAAAAATGTTCTACTCATGCCCCTGAAGCTATACATATCCTCACTTTCCATTTATATTGCATATGCTGAGAGTATTTTGAACCTGAACATTGACAAAAACTTAGGTTAAGAATTAGGGATGGAGAAATTCTCTCTCATTTCTGAGAGTTAAGTTAAGTTTTTTATATGTATGGAATCGTGGCTTGATGCTTGACATTTTTCATGTTGTAAGTTTTTGCTAAAAGTCCAGGAATCATGAGATAGCAGGAAGCACGTGTTGCTCTGTTTTTTTGTTCAGAGGTTGAAGACAAAGTCTTCTTGGGCTGGGCCTGTGACATTTTTCTTTTTGCACCATGTTTTTTACACTTGCACCTCCTTGGCCCATTGCATTTTATTTTCATTATTTTTGACTTTTGATTTTTGTTTCTGACTCATTTATTTTTGTCAAAGCATAAAAAATATAAAAAATATTTTTATCACATTTTTTGCATTTTATTTGATATTTATTTGGCTTTATTTAGTTTTGTACATAAATAAACATAAATATACTTTTATTTAAAATAACTAAAAATAATACAAATACTTTTATTTTCTGATTTTTATTTTATTTTACCTTTGAAAAACATTTTTATAAAAAATATACTTTTTTTGTAAATATTAAATATTTTATTTTTGTATATATTTAGTATTTAATAAATATTATAAATACTTATATATTTATTAGTATATTTAGGTTAAAAATACAAAAATAACACATTTTTATTTTTATTAATATTTAACTTAAAAATCACCTTTTTTACAATATACTTTCTTTTATTTATTTTTTGTACATAATTAATAAATATTGCATATATTAAATAATTAATACATTTTATTTAGCAAAATTAGGGTTTTGCCCTAAATACATAAAAATACCAAAAATTAATTCATTTTATTTTTGTTGACACATAAAAAAATACTTTTACATACATATAAAAATCATTTTTTGCACCTTGCATATTTATTTTATTTTTATTTAATTACTGTGCAATTAAATATCTTGTAAATTTCAATTTTGATGTAATAGTTAGATTTAAATTTCTTGCTAAAATATCCCCATTTGAACATTTGTACCCCCTTCCCATATATTGTGTTGTAATAATTTAGGACCTTTAAATTCCGCACTTTAAAAGCTTTCTAAATATGCCATGTTAGAATTAGGGTTTGTATGCAAAAATTAACCAAAAATAGTTTGACCTAAATTCAAGATAAACAAGCATGAAAACGGACAACACTAATCACACTTGCACCCCTAGGGCACTCCACTTGTTGCCTTCAATAAATGGGCCATGTTGCATGTTAGGTATCTTTGGCAAAAACAAAACAATCAAATGATCATAGTCCCTCGATGACGCTTTCAAAAGTTGCCTAAAAAATGATCAAGTCCCTTAAAGGAAAAATTGCCCAAAGATACTTGGCACCATTGCAATTATGGTCTAAACGATGACCCGCGCCCGTCCCGCTCACATCCTAACACAAGATTGTCCACCAAATACAATGGTGGAACAAAATTGTTAAAAGGGTTAAAACATAGAAAAGATCTTTGAGAAATTTAGGGTAGATAGCTCTTGGTTGCTTGCCCACTTGCAAAACAAAAACACTTGCCTATTTTTCAAAATCACACATCACAACACACTTTCAAAACAACTTTCAAAAACATTGAAGACTTTTCAAAAGACATACACCTTTGTATACATTCAAACATGGATCATTACAAAGGTTGCCACCTCATTAGCCTCTTTTCAAAACATTTTCAAACCCACACACAAAACACCATTTCAAACAATCGAAAGCGCCATTTCAAACCATCAAAAATGCAAGGCAAGTTGATCTAAGCAAGTAACTAAGAGCCCATGGATAACCATGGATAGAAAGGGTGCTAACACCTTCCCTTTCTATAATCTACTCCCCAAACCCAAGAAAACATCTCAAAGGTTTTTGCTGTGCTTTTTAACCTTTCCTTTAGGATAAAATAAAAAGTCGGTGGCGACTCTTGCTCAACCGAAACATTTGCGAATACAAAACTCAATAACTCAAGTCAGTTCTCCCACCGTATCACAGAGTCATTAAGTCATCAACAGCAGCAACATAAAGATCTTCTACAACAGCATGGACATTATGACCATGTTTTGGCATTGGAGCGGATATCACATTAGGTTTCTCAGGGGAGTCAAACTCCACCTCTTTGGCATCTATTAAATCCTGGATCTTGTTTTTGAGGGCCCAACAGTTGTTGGTGTCGTGCCCTATGCCGTCTGAATGATAAGCGCATTTAGCGTTGGCATGGTAAAAAGGAGAAGTTGTATTCGGATTTTGTGGTGGCTCTCTCAAGGTTGTAAGGTTTAACTTCAAAAGATGGGGGAGAACCTGGGCTGGCGTCATGTTTATTTTGGTGAATTGCCTAGCAGGCCTTCCCCCTCTTTGTTGGTTGATCCTGGGTTGATCGTTTCTAGGCTGACCAGTCGCAGTCTTTTGAATCATTACAGCCCCCACCGCTGGCTGGCGCTCCACTCTTCCTCGACTTCTCTGAGAGTAAACAGCTGACACCTCTTTCTTGGCTGGAAAAGGTTTTTTAACGGCAGCGGAAACAGATGTATATTTTTGGATTTTACCGCTCTTTATGCCAGCTTCGACTCTTTCACCAGTCAGAATTAATTCGGTGAACCCTGCAGATGAACTCCCTATCAGGTGATTAAAGAATGGACCAGACAGCGTCCCCAAAAACATATCAACAAGCTCTCTCTCAGACAATGGTGGCTGCACCCTTCCAGCCAAGTCCCTCCACTTCTGGGCATACTCCTTAAAGCCTTCATTAGAGACCATACCCATACTCTATAATTGAGTACGAGTAGGTGCTAAATCAGCATTATATTGATATTGTCTGTAGAAGGCAGCAGCCAAATCCTCCCAGTTGTGCACCTCAGATCTTTCAAGCTGGTAGAACCAATCTAATTGCGTCCCCGACAAACTATCTTGAAAAAAGTGGACCCACAGATCCTTATCAGAAGAATGAGGTTGGATCTTTCTGACGTAAGACCGTAGGTGCATCTTCGGACAAGACAAACCATCGTATTTAGAAAATGTAGGCACCTTAAATTTAGGGGGAATCACAATCCCAGCAATCAACCCTAGCTCCTCGAAATCCAGCCCAGGTACTCTTTGTACCTCCATAGCTGCCAGACGCTCTTCCAGATTATTGTACTTGTCGTCTGCAGGAGGGTACTGCTGCTCAGAGTAATCTTCATCCTCTTCTTCTTCTTCCTCTTCTTCAGACTTGGAGGGCACTGCAACTCCCTTTCCTTTTCCAACCCCTTCATCAAATGTTGAGGGGAAATCTAGGACCCTCCTAGCCTGATTCTCAAATCTTCTTCCCAAAGTAGCTACACCCACTCTTTTCTTTTTCTTTTTCTCTTTATCCTTTTCCTTCTCTAACAGTGCTTTAAGGTCCTCCTGACCCTTTGCCAAGGTCATGAGGAGTTGTTGGAACTGTGGATTCTGCGCTTGTAGATCTTTGACTGTCTGCTCTATATCCATCTTGCTGAAATAAACAACAGAGAGATAAGGAAACCTGGTGTGAAGACCTGTTTATGCATATGATGAATGATATGTATTCATGTAATGCATTCAAGGATTCAGAAATTCAAAGTTGTTGCAAACAAAAAGAACACAAGTCATATTAATAAGAAGAATTTGTTAGTACATAAGTGCCCCATGGGAAAAATAAATACAAAATTCTAATGTAAAAATACGTTGCGCATCCTCTTTGGCGCAATGTAAGTGTTGAGAGTCTTCTCTTCATGGAGTCGACGAGTAAGTTCCAGAACCTTCTTCTCATTGGTGCAGAAGTTGGCTTCAAAAGTGTTACATTCTTCCTTGAGCTGTATCCAACTCTTTTGCAAATCTTCCAATGATGTTGGCATGTCAGGATGTAGGAGGGTGTATGGAACCTCTCCTTCCATAACAGGCTCTTTGATCATAGGGAGAATGTAGGGGTAAGGCATCATAAGACTCTGGGCGCGGGTTCGTACCCACTTGAGGTAAGGCTCAAGGGGGATGGAATTCTTGTGTCCCAGTGTCTTACTATCCACTTTGTTAGGCATCCTCCAAGCTCGGATAAACCTTTGTCGAAGTCCTTGAGCGTCGTTGTCGAAGTCAAAAACCAAGTCTGGGATCCGCATGTCATGAGGGCCATCCCTTCGGGCATACCCAAATTGTCTCAGAGCCAAGAAGGGGTTGTAGGTAATGCCTCCCCTAATTCCAAGTAGCGGGACATTAGGGAATTCCCTATAACGATCAATGATGATGACATTTTCTCTGGACCGAGAACACCAATGAACATCAGAATGTGTAAGAGTCATCAACCGTTGTGACCACCTCAAGCCTTGTTCATTCTTCAAGACTGACCGGGGAAGGTGAGAAATAAACCACTTTGCTAGAAGAGGAGTACAGCACATGAGAACACCTATTTTCCTCATTGTTCGTGTGTAAAATGAGTGTAGGATGTCCCCAAGCAATGTAGGCACAAGATTCTGAGATATGAAAATTTTGACAGCATTCACATCTATAAGTTGATCAGGATTTGGGAACAAGACCAACCCATAGATGAGAAGTGCTACAATCTCCTCAAAAGCTTGCAGATCTAGAGAATTCCCGCAGTCTTGTGCCTTCTCAAACAGAAACTTTGCCGAGAAACCCTTGACACCACTTCTGCTTTCCCAATGACCTTTGATATCAGATGGTTGCAAGTGTAAGGCTTGAGCAACATCTTCAGGCTTTGGCTCTCTTTTCGTACCGCTGTAGGGTAGTTGATGGAGAATAGGAATTCTCAGGAGTTGAGAAAATTCCTCCAAAGTAGGCACTAGTTGGTAATCAGGAAATGTGAAGCAATGGTGTAGGGGGTCAAAGAACTGGAAGAGAACATTCACCATGTCTTCTTCAATGTTAGAGTTGACCAGGTTGAGAAGTCTACCATGTCTTTCACTGAAGGGAGAATTCTCTGGTATCTTGGAAGCAAGCTCCTTGAGTTGAGAAGGGATTCTCACAAGGTTGACCTGGATCGTTTTCCTGCGAAGTGATTCCATAACCTACAAAACAGGAACAAAGATGAAGATCCAAACCCTTGAAATGGTTAGTGGATGCATATGATGCTTTATGATGTTCATGATGTATGCACAAGTATATGTACAAACAAGTCACACAAGATCTTAGTTTCAGGCTTGCATGGGGTTTCATAGGTAAGTACCCTCTTGAAGTTTAGTTGGCTCAACCTGTCCTATAAATAGTAACCGGGTTCTAAGGAGCTCAATATCACTGGATTATTTTCTGTGTTCATTGCTTCAGTTTAGCCACTTTACTGACGACCGAAATATTCCAAGAAAACAACCCTCAATGAGTGTAGTATCGAGTATCTACCAACTTCGGACTGCACCAAAGCCGGTCATCTCACTACCCCTAAAAAGGCCAAGATGGTCAAGTAAAGGTTCTAAAAGTTCATTAGTGCTTCATGACATCACTCAGTGGCCCCGTATTCTCTTTGATTGACTCAAAGGCTACCGGTACCCACAAATATGTCGCACTAATATAGTTATTGCTTCAACCATGTCGGTATACCCCACACAGTTTCCACAACGTATTTCTATTTACCTATGAATGTTTCCCAAATCCGGGTAGAGGATTTCAAACCCAAACAATAGAACCAAGTGTAAAGCAATCAAGGCAAACAAAGTAAGCATGTAAAGGTGATCTAAACCCTAAGGTAACCCCACTTTTAGATTATTCCCCAGCTGAGTCGCCAGTTCTGTGATACCTACACATTTTTAACCCTTTTGACAGTGTTGTTTTACCATTGTATTTGGTAAACAACCTTGTGTTTGGATGTTAAACGGGACAGGCGCGGGTCATCGTATTGACCATAATAGCAATTGTGCTAAGTATCTTTAGCAATTTTTTGAGGGACTATATCATTTTGTATAGGCAACCAAGATAGCGTCATCGAGGGACTATGATCTTTTGTTTTGTTTTTGTTTTTGTTTTGCCAAGATACTCAACATGCATAATATGGCCATTTTAAAGGCAACAAGTGGGTGAAACCCTAGGGGTGCATGTGTGCATTGTGTTATCATTTTCATGCATTTATGTCTTGTTATTAGGTCTAACTATTTGTTTTGATTTTGGATATTGCATACAAACCCTAATCTCTATCATGGCATATTTGAAAGCATAAAGTGCGTAAAATAAATCTACGACTATTACAACATTAAAATGGGGAGGGGGATACAATTCTGAATGGGGAATATTTGCAAGAAAATAAAACCCTAGGATTTACTATTACATCCAAATTGAATAAATGGTACAAATAAATAAATAGGCAAGTATTTAAATGGTCAATTAAATAAATATGCAATGTATTATAAATATGCAAAAAAATATTTTTATTTATTTTTATGTATGTAAAAAATATAATATTTAATGCATTAAAAAATGAAAATAAAAGATTATTTTTATTAAGGGTAAAAACCCTAATTTTCTTTAAGAAAGTATATATATTAATTATATTATTTATGTACAAAAAAATAAAAATGATAAAATATATACAAATGTCAAAAAATAAAATATATTAGAAAAATATTATTTAAGTATGTAAACAATAAAAAATAAAAATAAAATATTTTATTTATTATTTTCAAGTTTTTTTATTAAAGAAAATAAATATAGTAAACCTAATAAACTAAATATTGTGTCAAAATAAAATAAAATAAATAATAAAAATGTGAAAATTTAAGGAAAATATTTTTAGTAATTTTTTATATTTGAAAAAAATAAAATGAAGTCAGAAATAAAAAGAAATGAAAATAATATGAAAATATAAAACAAATGGGCCAGGGGGTGCAGTCAGCAAACTGGAGGTGCAAAAAGCAGGGAAAAGGCAAGCCCCGCCCAACACTTCATCTTCAACCTTCGTTCAAACACAAAAAACGCGCCTTCAATGTACAAACTCGTATCTCCTGCATACGTGCTCTAAAGCAAAAACTCATAACACCAAAGTCATAGCATTTTTTTCAAGACGATTCCAACCATATAAGAAACTTAATCTAACTCTCAAATACCAGAGAGAATTTCTCTGGCCCTAATTTTTAACCTAACTTTTTCAGGATGTTCATCAATCAAATTCTCTCAGCACACTTAACTTAAATGAAATCTATGCATATGTACAGCTTAAGGGCTATGAGTACTACATTTTTTATTCACAAACCTAAGCCTAATGATTCTTAAATAGAGAGATAGGAAGTTGAAAAATACATGTTTCAGTTGAACACGAGTATGGCAATGTAGAGCTTTTCAGTGAGGCCTGAGATGCTTGGGAGCTTGCTTGAACTTCCTCTGACCTTCCCCAATGCTTAGTTTGCTTTGGATGTGCTTGAACAAGCTTGTAGAAGTCAACCTGCACAAGCTGAAAACAGAAATGGTGAAGCTTGCAAATGGAGTTACAGTCAATGGCCAATGGTTGGGATAACTCAGGTGGGTTATATGGAAGGTATTTGAACAGGTTTGGGGAAAAACGCACGAGTAGTTTTTGTTATGGAAATCAAAGTGCAGAAACTGCCCTGTTTTGCAAGAGGAAGGTGATTTTGTGTTTTGGAAGGCTAGAGGGTTCAATAACTCGTGTTACTGGCTCAAGGCAAAGTGCAAAACTTGTTTCAAATGCTTACAAGAGTTGGTTATCACAGATACTCAAGTTCTCTCTTTGGCAAGCTTTCTTGTATTTTAAGCAAAAGTGTCAAGTGGTACAAGACAGGCCTGTACAGGCTATCTTTCAGCATGCACTTGGTGATCTTGGCCCCCTAAGTTTGTGGATTTGGTTTGCTGTCTAAGATTTGGTTCAAGGCTCAAGAGATGTAATTTGACATAATGCAAGTTTTGACAAAAATGGCAATGTTGCCTTTTTGCTATTTTTGGATTAATCTCTTGTGTAATCCTCTAATGATCATAACAAAGCTTCAAACCATTGGATTTGCATTTAATTATTGAGTATGGAAGGGTTTATAGACGTGTGAGCAATTACAAGTGAGGCTGAATAGAGTTTGCAAATTGTGTCAATATGAAACATGCCATGGATCAAAGTGAGTTTTTGCCAAATTCAAACCTTTGATTCTCCCTAACCACAAATTATTTTTTAGAGTTATTGGACATTTTGGAAAGCTTGTAACATGCTCCACAATCCATATTTGAAATGCATTTTGATATTCCAAGTGGAACTAGGTGAAAAATTGCCATGAAGATAGGTCAAAATCCTGCCTAAACTAGGGCAAAATTTCACTAAGTTAAAAGTTTCATGGACCCTTGTTCCAAAAATCATAACTTGAGATCCAAGCTTCTTTTGAGAAAACTTTTTGAATAAAAGTTGTATATTTTTTGGAGGAATACAACTTTCATGTTGGAAGTTTTGTTTGAATCCAATTGCATCATGGTGAAAATGTTGGGCAAAGTTGGGGAAAAATTAAGAAAATTTCATAACTTAGAAAAATTCTAAGTTATGAATTTTTTCAATCTTAAACCCTAATTTGAAAAATTAGGTTTCTTTATGAACAAGTTTCATGTTTTGACACATCTTGATGAAAAATGACCCTTGGCACTTGATTTTGACCAAAAAGTCAAAGTTTGACTTTTCAGTGTACAGTTGATTTTTGATCAGTTGATTGGAAAATTCATCTGTCAATCCAATGCATTTGGGATCTTTTGAACCTTGTGAATAGGTCAAGATGATGCCATTGATTCCTTGAATCCATGTTTGACCCAATTTTCCACTGGCTAGGTTAAAAGTCATAAATTGCCCTTATGCAGTCAAAACCCTAAAAATGATCATTTTGCCCTTTTGAAGATCTGATCAAATTTCTTGAGGAGTTGTGGTCCAAACTTGATAAAATGGTTCATGTGAGTTTATAATGTTGATGTGGATAAAAAATTATGAGGTTTGACTGTAAATTGGCCACAATTGACTTTTTCCTCAATACAGCTGATTTTTAGGTCAACTGTCCAATTGACTGGGCAAAAATTTGATTCAAAGCTTGAAACTTGGTATGGGCAATCTTATAAGTCCAACATGAAGTATGAAAGTCACATCGAGCATTAGAAGTCCAAAGTTCCTTGTGCAAACCCAAACCCTAATTTAGGTCAACAGTGTAAGGAGATGTCTTGAGCAGAGTAAACCCTAGCTTGGTCTTGAGTTCAAAGAGTCTTGTGAGGAGAAATCTTGATAAAATGAGAGGGAAAATTTTGGGTTACAACACAAAGGATAATGTCCATTTATCACTCTGATATTTATTGGTTCCCTCACTCTCAAGAAGATATCTCTTTTATTGATCGCTGCAGAGAGTTCCCTAATGTGCCACTCCTTAGAATTAGAGGAGGCATCACTTATAACCCTTCTTTGGCCCTACGCCAGTTTGGCTACGCCTGGAGGGATGGTCCCCATGATATGCTCATCCAGGGTATTGTGTTTGACTATCCAAATAATCTGCAAGGTTATCACCAGAGGTTCATTCGCGCTTGGGGCATGGTGAACAAGACCGATAGCAGCGCCTTGGGACGCAAAAACTCCATCCCTTTGGAGCCTTAAATCAGATGAGTGCGAGCGCATGCTCAAAGTCTTATAATTCCATACGCTTCTATCCTTCCAGTGATCTCAGAGTCTGTTGATCAAGAAGATGAGTCTCGCATCATTTTTAATCCTGATATGCCAACAAGCTTCGAAGAGTTGCAAAAGTCTTAGATCCATCTTAAGGAAGAACGAGACACCTTTGGGAATCAATTATATGCCAGTGAGAAGAAGGTTCTGGACCTCATAAAGCAGCTTCATGAAGAGCGAAGTTTGAACGCCTATATTGCATCGAAGAGGATGCGTTCGACCCTTTTATCTTAGGAGTTTTTATTTTTGTATTTTATTTCTTCCATTGTAAGCCCCAAGAGGCATGATGTAATCAACTTTGATCTATTAATACAATGTGTGTTTCCTTTTGTCTAAGAAAATTTAAATCTCCTAGTTTCCTTGAAATTATTTACATATGTATTATCATTCATCATAACACAAACAAGTTTTTTACAACAGGTCTCCTTATCTTTCTACTGTTTATTTCAGTGAGATAGATATTGAACAGACAATAAAGGATATTCAAATGCAGAATGCTCAATTTCAACAGATGTTTCTAGCTCTGGATAAAGGACAATAGCACATGAAGGCTCTTATGATCAAAGATGAGAAGAAGAAGGCGAAGAAACCATTCAGTGTTTTGAATTTGGCAAGAAGGTTCATAGGACCGGCCAAGCGAGCTCTAGATTTTGCAACCTCGTCGGATGAAGGAGATAATCAAGAAATAAAGAACAAGGAAGGAAATGACAACCCCAAAGTCTGAGGAAGATGAAGCTGACTACTCTGAAGAACAGTATCCTCCTGCTGATGATAAATACAAACAGCTGAAGGATCGCCTCAATGCTATGGAGATCCAGAGGGTACCCGGGCTGGATTTTGAAGAGCTAGGACTGGTCTCAGGGGTGGTCATCCCGCAGAAATTCAAGGTCCCTACATTTGCTAAATATGACGGTGTCTCTCGTCCTAAGCTGCATTTAAGGTCACACGTCAGGGATGCAGTTGTATTGGTTCTATCAGTTGGAAGGAACCAATATTCGTAATTGGGAGGATCTGACTGCTGCTTTTTACAAGCAATACCAGTATAATGATGACCTAGCTCTAACTCAAACACAACTGCAAGGTATGTATATGGGTTCTGGTGAGGGTTTAAAAAATTATGCCCAGAAATGAAGGGGTCTCACAGGAAAAGTCCAACCCCCTATATCTGATAGAGAGTTGGTGGATATGTTCTTAGGCACGTTGTTCGGTCCATTCTTCAACCATCTGATCAGAAGCTCTTCAGCTAGATTTACTGAGCTGATCATGACTGGTGAGTGGGTAGAATCCAATATTAAGACTGGCAAGATTTAAAGGGATGCATCCTCAAGCACGATGAAGAAACCCTTCACTGGAAAGAAGGAGGTCAGTGTTGCTTATGGCTATAGGAATCAAAACAAAATTGAACGCCGTACGATGGTAGGGGCTGTTGTGATCTCCAATCCTGTATCAAATCAAAAACGAAACCATCAACACAGGCCGGAGGCACCCATAAGACGATTCACCCAGATCAACATGACATTGTCCCAGGTTTTGCAACATCTGTTGAAGTCCAATCTAGTGACTCTAAAGGAAGCTCCCAAGAACCCCAATACTACTTCTCCCTGCTACAACCCAAATGCTCGATGTGCCTATCATTATGAAAGTCCGGGGCATGATATAAACGATTGTTGGCCCCTGAAAAATAAGGTATAAGACCTTATCTAGGCGAAAGAGATTGACCCTCCAGAAACACCTAATGTAATAACGGCGCCAATGCCCAAACATGGCCAAGGTGTCAGTAATGTTGATGATGACCGTTTTGTTTCCTCTGTGGATGAATTAACTACTCCCCTTTTGACTGTTAAAAAGAATCTATTGCAAGTCAGTTTATTTTCGAGCTGTAATGAAAGTTTTCACTTATGTATGTCTCTACCAGATGGTTGTTTGTTGTTAAAAATGGGCGTTCAGCGCCTGATGGTTAACAAAGAAATTTTGTTCAAAAAAATTCCCCTTACAAGAAGTTGTTATGAAGATGTCTCGATAATCACCATTTTCGACAATCCTCCCAGGGTCTCCACCAAAAGACCCGTCAGGATTACTTTTGTTCCTAAGTTTACTCCCTTGATCATCACCATGCCAGGTCCAATACCTTATTCCTCGGATAAAGTTGCTCCCTGGAATTATGGGGCTGACATCTATTACCATGGCGTCAGGCAAGACCTATTGGCTATTGAAGAAAAAGTTGCTGGAAATACTGAGCCTAACATCGACAATATTGTCGGGACCAGTAAAATCATGATAAGTGGAAGAGTTTTATCTCCCGAGATCTCTCCAAAAACCGTTACTATTCCTATAATTATTCCTGCCACCGCCCCTGCCAGTATTCCCAATGTTACTCCTACTATTAATCCTGCTGTTATCCCTGCTACCGAGTCGGTCAAGACACGGGGCAAAGAGGTATTGGTTGAGCCTGTCCAGATGAAGGCGCCTCCAGAAGTCACTCCTGAGGCTTCTAAAAGGGAAATGGAAGAGATATTAAAGATAATAAAGAAAAGTGATTATAACGTCATGGAGCAGTTGGGGCAGACCCCCTCAAAAATATAAATGCTAGCTTTACTTTTGTGCTCTAAGGCCCACGCTAAGGCTTTAGTAAAATTTCTGAAGACTGCCCACGTACCCCAAGAGACCTCTGTTGATCAATTCGAGAATTGTGTGGCCAGTCTAACTGCTGATAATGGACTGGGTTTTTCTGACGCTGATTTAACTCCCAAGGGAAGGAAACACAATGATGCCCTGCATGTCTCCATTGAGTGCAGGGGCACTACATTAGCCCACGTTCTGGTGGATACAGGTTTGTCGCTGAATGTCTTACCCAAGGATGATCTTGACCGGTTAGATTGCGAAGGACTCACATTGAAGCCCAACAACATTGTGGTGAGGGCCTTCTATGGTTCTAAAAGAATGGTGCACAGGGAGGTGGACATCCCTATCAAAGTTGGAACTCAGACTTTTGATTCAACCTTCTATGTGATGGATATCCGCCCATCTTATTCCTGTTTATTGGGTCGACCCTGGATCCATGGGGCTGGTGTTGTCACTTCTACCCTACATAAGATGTTGAAGTACCCGGTAAATGGAAAGATTATCACAGACCATGGGGAGGAGGAATACATGGTTAGCCACCTGAACTCTTTCATGTATGTTGAAATGGACGGCGAGTTCATTGAGACCCCCTGTCAGAATTTTGAGGAGGTTCCACAGATGGTTGCTGCGACCAAGACTGCTACCAAGGCTCCGAAGATTATCATACCTTCATTGAAAATGGATTCTCTGAAGGATGCTAAAGCAGTAGTTAAGGAAGGTGGATGTACCATTTGGGGTCAACTTCCGGATATTACCTACAAATCTAACAAGTTTGGTTTGGGTTTTACCTCGGAGTCCCAAAGAACTGTTCAACGTATTCCCGCTGGGGGACCACCATTACACATCAGCAATCATGGAGTCAATGCATTGGAAGACAGTGATAGCAACTGTGACATGGATGAGTGGATTTTTCCAACCATCGGCGGTGGACTCAGTAATTGGGAGGCCAAAGATTTTGTTCCTATTACTTTTATTCAAGAGTAATTGTCTTTTAAATTTTAGGACTTGTAATATTTAAACAATTTAAACTTTAAAACCTTGTGTCTTACCCGAGGCACAATGGTTTATCTGTGAGGGTTGTTACTTCATCTTCATATGTCATTAATAAATCATGGGACGTTTTTGCATGTAAAATTTTACGCTCTTTGTTTTCTTTTTATACCTTTTATTTTATCAAAGATAGTTATGCTCTTACACACACTAACATATCGAAATGAAGATCCACATCCACTCATAATCCCATTGGTAATGGTTATGTTATCGCCAATTATGACTTTGAAAATCCAATCTACCAAGCCGAGGACGAAGGTGAGGAAGATTGTGAGGTACCAGGGGAATTTGCTAGATTATTACAATAGGAAGAAAGGATAATACAGCCCCACGAAGAGCCGGTTGAAACAGTTAACTTAGGTACTGAAGAGGACAAGAAGGAAGTCAAGATAGGTGCCAATCTGGAGCATAGTCTCAAGAAGCATCTAACTCAGATACTACATGACTATGTTGAGGTCTTCGCCTGGTCATATAAAGACATGCCAGGACTCGACACTGATATCGTGGTCCATCGTCTGCCAACAAAAGAAGATTGTCCTCCAGTGAAACAGAAGGTTCGTCGTATGCGACCAGAAATGTCAGAAAAAATTAAGACTGAAGTCATGAAGCAATTCAACATCGGATTCTTAGTTGTCACCTCTTATCCACAATGGGTTGCCAATGTTGTTTCGGTGCCTAAGAAGGACGGTAAGGTACGTATGTGTGTGGATTATAGAGACCTGAATGGGGCAAGCCCCAAGGATGATTTCTCGCTTCCCCACATTGATATTTTGGTTGACAACACTGCACAATATAAAGTATTATCCTTCATGGTTGGTTTCTCCGGGTATAATCAAATTAAAATGGCACCTGAGGACATGGAGAAAACGACATTTGTCACACAATGGGGAACATTCTGTTACAAAGTTATGCCATTTGGTTTGAAGAACGTCGGGGCAACCTATCAGCATGCCATGGTAGCTTTGTTTCATGATATGATCCATCACGAGATAAAGGTCTACGTGGATGATATGATAGCCAGATCTCAAGCTGTAGAGGAACACCTTTACCACCTGCAGAAGCTATTTGAAAGACTGGAGAAATACAAACTATGGTTGAACCCGAATAAATGCACTTTTGGAGTAAGGTCTGGTAAACTCTTAGGCTTCGTTGTCAGCGGCAAAGGCATTGAAGTAGACCCTACAAAGGTAAAATCAATACAAGAAATGCCCGCTCCTCGCACTGAGAAGGAAGTTAGGGGATTCTTAGGACTTCTAAACTACATCGCCAGATTCATTTCCCATCTAACCGCTACTTGTGAACAAATATTCAAATTACTGAAGAAGGATCAAGTGGTGAAGTGGGATGATGACTGCCAGGCTGCCTTTGACAGGATCAAGGAGTACCTTCAAGAGCCTCCCATTTTGATGTCTCCAGTTGAGGGAAGACCTCTGATTATGTACCTAACATTTTTGGAAAATTCAATGGGGTGTGTGTTGGGGCAGCATGACGAGTCTGGCCGAAAAGAGCACACAATATACTACCTGAGCAAAAAGTTTACCGACTGTGAAACTAGATATTCATTGCTCGAGAAAACTTGTTGCGCTCTGGCATGGGCTTCTCGCCGACTAAGATAGTATATGCTGACTCACACTACCTTCTTGATATCTAAGATAGATCCTATTAAATACATATTCGAGAAGCACGTCCTCTCTGGAAGAATAGCAAGATGGCAAATAGTCTTGACCGAATATGACATCTAGTAGAATACCCAAAAAGCAATAAAAGGAAGTGTACTAGCTGATCATTTGGCTCATCGGGCTGTGGATGACTATCAATCCATGAACTTAGAATCCCCAGATGAGGACATCATGTTGGTGAATGATTGTGAAGAACTCAGACCGTATGACGGACCTGAACAAGGATCCCAATGGACCATGATTTTTGACGGAGCTTCCAACGCACTCGGTAATGGCATCGGCATTGTGATCATATCTCCTGAAGGTTGTTATACTCCTTTCACTGCCAAGTTGTGTCTCAACTGCACCAATAATATGGCTGAATATGAAGCGTGCATTATGGGTTTCAAAGCTGCCATAGATTTAGGGATCAAATCCTTAAGTGTATTTGGATACTAAGCCTTGGCAATCAGTCAGATCAAAGAAGAATGGAACACGAAGCATCCTAATATCATCCCTTGCAAAGAGCATGTGTTGACACTGATCCCACATTTTGAGGAAATTACCTTTGAGCATTTTCCACGAGAGGAAAATCAACTAGTAGACGCGCTAGCTACTATGTCATCCATGTTCCAAATCAGATGGGATAATGAGGCTCCTCAAATCACTATTGAGAGGATGGATAAACTAGCATACTGTCATGAGGTTGATACTGAAGAAGTAGTGGGCAAACCTTGGTTCCATGAAATTAAAAGATATCTCTAGGCCCAAGAATATCCTGAGGGGGCTTCAGTCAATGATAAGAAGTTCCTAAGAAGGTTCTATGTAAATTCTTCCTCAGTAACAGAATCCTCTATAATCACAACCACGACTCTACTTTGCTTCGGTGTGTAGACAAGAGTGAGGCAGAAAAGATCATGGCTGATTTACACGAAGGTGCCTTTGGCACCCATTCTAGTGGACACACGATGACTAAAAAGATCCTATGGACAGGATACTATTGGTCCATTATAGAAACAAATTGTTATCAGCATTCGCGAATTTGTCACAAATGCCAGATCTACGCTGATAAAGTACATGTGCCACCGGTTCCTCTAAACGTCTTGACCGCTCCCTGGCCATTTGCAATGTGGGGCATCGACATGATTGGGGAGATCATACCTACAACTTCAAATGGACACAATTTCATTCTCGTCGCCATCGATTACATCAGAAAATGGGTCGAGGCGGCTTCATTTGCTTCTGTTACCAAGAAAATTGTGGCCTGATTCATCAGACATAATCTTATATGTCGGTATGGTGTTCCAGAAAGAATTATTACAGATAATGGTACCAATCTCAACAATACTATGATCACCGGACTATGCGCACAATTCAAAATCCAGCATCATAACTCTTCTCCTTACCAGTCGAAGATGAATGGCGTTGTAGAAGCCGCTAATAAAAACATCAAAAAGATCATACAGAAGATGACAGTGACCTATAAAGACTGGCATGAGATGTTACCATTTGCTCTCCACGGTTACCGTACCACAGCGTGCACATCAACATGGGAAACTCTTTTCTCTTTGGTATATGGTATGGAAGTTGTCCTACCAATTGAAGTCCATATACCTTCTTTGAGAATCATGAAGGATGCAGGGTTGAATGAAGATGAATAGATTCAAACTCGACTTGACCAATTAAACCTGATTGATGAGAAGAGGCTTACGGCTATCTGCCATGGTCAGATGTACCAAAAACGTATGATTAAAGATTTTAACAAGAAGGTCATACGTCAGGTATATCGGGTTGGTGACTTGGTAATCAAACGTATAATATTTCCACAAGGTGATCCCAGGGGCAAATGAGCTCCTACATGCGAAGGACCATTTGTGATCAAAAACATATTTTCTGGTGGGGCCATGATCTTAACCACTATGGACGACAACGACCTTCCACACCCTGTGAACACGGACATAGTTAAAAGATACTACACATGAAAAGGACTCGCTAGGTTGACTGGCCTAGGCAAAAATTAGGGATATACAAAAAAAAATATGTACACCCGGCAAGCCGAAAACCTAGAAAGGCGGCTTGGACAAGAAAGGGTATCCCGATGGACTGAAAACCCGAAAGGGAGGTCCAGGCAAAAGTTAGGGATTTAAAGCGTATGACTATGTCCCTTTGGATCACCTTACAGCCAACCTTCAATATCAATTGTCAAACTCAAACGATACTAATCAATCCAATCAGCTTCAAATAAAGCAGCAAGTGGATGAGACGCTCAATGACATAAAGTCTATAGCAGAATGGGAACCCCATGGGATTATTTCACATGGTTGTCTTTCTTTGTATTAGTTTTTATTCTTATGACGACATTCTCTTACTAGGATGTTCGTCTCTTTGTACAAAAATGCTTATTCAAGTTAATACAAAGTTATTCCTTTAAAAGTGCAAAGCTATCTGTTTTTTTTTACTTTCCTGTTTTGTTTGCAAAAACGTCCAGTGATTATTTTTGAACATATGCATTTGAACGTAATTACTGTTTACAAATATACACATAAAAAAGGAAAAGAAAACAGAAAGACAATTACTAATGGCTTTAAGAAACTGGGCAATGTCTAGAGGCCATTCCATAAAATCCCCGCAGGTACTTTCTCCAGCAGGAGCAGAGGCAGAGACATCCTGCTACATGATCACTGTCGTATCTCCAGTATGCAGCCTAATGGTATCAGGTGCTCTCATATCCCCGATGGAGCAAAATTTCCAATTACCACTCCAAAGATTCCCCAGTGAAAGTCGCCAAGCTTCTCAGGATTTCACAAAATCCTCAAACAATGCACAGAGTCTCCCTTCCCCAACAGAGATTATTTCTCTAATAATGGAAACCCATCTATCAACACTTCAACTTCAATAAAATATGAAGACTTACACTCCTCATTCCCAGCAGCAGACATGGATTTATTTTCCCCAGTCCAGCAACATTGCAGCAGAATAACTAATATGTTCATACATTGCATTCATACATCATAACATCGACAACACAAATGCATATATCGCAATCTCATTTATTTTTAGAAACATCATTACGCCATGCATTTCATACATCATGACATTGCATACAACTAACTCTTTACCTTTTCAGGAAAGATCAATCAACAGAAAAATTATCATCAAACAATTTTCGATAAGACAAGACAACTATCTCTACGACCAACAAAAACAAGTTCCATATTAATACCTGAAACGAAACAAGACAACTATCTGTGAACAAATCGGTTGTAGATCAATTCCCAAAACAAGACGGGGTGACTATCTACATGACGAATACTTCCTTCAGACCTATGCTGGTTCACTTTAAAATCTATCAATGGTTTATTCTGATTCCTTTCCGGTAGACACTTTCTCTAGTTCAGATAAATCGCTCCAAAGATTTATCCTGATTCTTTCCAGTTAAAGAATTTTCAAGACCTCTGCTGGTTCAGTTTAAATCGATCAATGGTTTATCCTGGTTCCTTTCTGGTGAACACTTTCTCTGGTTAAGATAAATCGCTCCAAAGATTTATCTTGATTCTTTCCGGTTAAAGAATTTTCAAGACCTCTGCTTGTTCAGTTTAAATCGATCAATGGTTTATCCTGATTCCTTTCTGGTAGACACTTTCTCGGGTTCAGATAAATCGCTCCAAATATTTATCCTGATTCTTTCTAGTTAAAGAATTTTCAAGACCTATGTTGCTTCAGTTTAAATTGATCAATGGTTTATCCTGATTCCTTTCTGGTAGACACTTTCTCTGGTTCAGATGAATCGCTCCAAAGATTTGTCCTAATTCTTTCCAGTTAAAGAATTTTCAAGACCTCTGCTAGTTCAGTTTAAATCGATCAATGGTTTATCCTGATTCCTTTCTGGTAGAAACTTTCTCGGGTTCAGATAAATCACTCCAAAGATTTATCCTGATTCTTTCTAATTAAAGATTATTCAAGACCTCTATTGGTTAAATTTAAATTGATCAATGGTTTATCCTGATTCCTTTCCGGTAGACACTTCATTTGTTTCACCTTAGATCAACCAAATATTTATTCTGATTCTTTTCCAGTTGAACTCAAGCTTAGACTTAGTCTAATTTCTATCAATGATCACCTTTGGATGGCATCTGTAAGCCCATCTCCGATAACTATCCATCATTTTTCCAAATGGCATCTTTAAGCCCATTACCTACACAATCAACCACCACATAATCGAGTGCAAATTTATGGGCATTCTAGTGTTCGATCATCTTCCACCTTCAAGTCACGAATGGCATACTCGCAAATCTAACTCTTCAGGTTTAAGAAGATTGAACAGGGGCAGCTGTTGTACCCCAAAATTTACCCTCTCATTTCTCAAGACATTTCCTCACAAGGATTTTCAAATTTGCACAAGTACAATTGGATTTTTAATTCCCCTGTAACTTCTATGGATCATATTGGATTTCCATGCATCAGGTCAAAGAGGAAACCATTGAAAGAGAAAAGTAGATAAATTTGAGTTTTTGGCAAAATTGGAGAAAAATAAGTTTGCTTCGATTCAAGCCAGCTTCAATTGGGCTTGGATTCCCTTTGCTAGTTTCTTTCGATTCAGAAGGAAATGACCTTTTGAAAATTTCCTTCAATTCAGAAGGAAATGACCTCTTTGCTAGCTCCCTTCGATTCAGAGGGAAATGACCTTCATACTGGCATCTTCAGGCCAGCAGGCACAAGGCAAAAGCCTCTTGTTTGTCCTCCTTCAATTCAGGAGTCAAAGGCCTCTTTTTTGGTCTCCTTCGATTGTTCCCTTTACCTCATGCATGCTTTCTTCGTTTGGGCATGTGTTCCCCTTTAATACAAGCTTTGGTTACTTTCTTCGTTTGGACATGTGGCACCCTTTAATACAAGCTTTGGTTACTTTCTTCATTTGGGCATGTGGACCCCTTTACTACAAGCTTTGGTTGCTTTCTTCGTATGGGTTTGTGGTTTCCTTCGAATGCAAGTTTGGGTACATATTTTGTTTGGCCATATGACCCCTTGCAGGCAAGTTTGAGTGGGCAGTGGTTCTTCATGCAAGCTTTCGTTTGAGCAAAGGCTCCTTGCATGTTTGCTTGGAGTCATAAAGCAATAACATCCTAAAGCCTTCCTTCGATTCAGAGGCCATTTTCCCTTTGCATGATTCCTTCGACTCACAAAAACCAGGACTCCCTTCAGGCCAATATGCATAAGGGAAAAAGCTCCCCCATGGCTGGTATTCACAAGGCAATGGCGCCCACAAAGCATTGGATACTTTCATGCTAGTTTCGATTGGGAAATATTTCCGTTGGAAACAGTCTATTTCGATCACACATAATTCCTACACTAAGACATGTCTGGGTGTCCCATTCAAAAGACATGTCTGGATGTCCCATTCGAAAGACATGTCTTGGTGGCCCATTCGAAGAATTGTAAATGGTGCACACAAATGATGCATATGGTCCAATCGAAGGACACATATTTGGCCCTTTCAAAGATATACATATGACCCATTCGAAAGACACTTGTTGGATGAAAATCAAATAATATTGCTTGAAGAAGGACCTGGTTGAAGGTGGTCAAAACGAAAGGTGGATATATCAAAAGATGCTTGCTGCCAAGTTCAGGCCTGATACACTAGCCATAACGCTCCAAAACTGCTGCACAACAATCCCGCAACACTGCCCCTATTCTTGCACCAATGTGGCATACGAATACTGCCCCTCGAAAGCTACAAGAACAACATACCCTTTTTATTTAAATTACTTTTGTTTTCCCTCCTAAAACATCATCCAGAATCATCTATAAATATGAATCTCCACCACACATCTTAGGGGCCCCTGATAGTTGCAAAAAACTCTTGTTGTGAGAAAGTTATCAATTTCTCAAAACTCATAAACACTATCAAACATTCTTAAATATTTCTAACACTTCACTTCTAAAAAAAACTCAGGCCCCTTCATATACCAAGTGAACCCTTTGATTCACTCCTCAAACTGTCAGATAACCAACCTTCGACCCATTCCCCATTTACAATATAATAGTCTTTTGATTCACTCCCTTACCTGTTGTAGAGTAACCTTCGATTCACTCACCACTATTACATACCCTCCTTTGATTTAGTAACTGCTCAAATGAAGTAGTAACTGAACTACCTTTAGGAAGATTCTAGCAAAGTTCCATTTACCACCAAGGAAGTCATTTGCAGTTCCTTCAATTTAAGCGCTTCAAGAGGTAAGTTCTCTCTAAATTTGGAACTCTTCATTTAAATATAATGTTTACATACCAATAAAAAAGAAATGTAGACATCTCATCTAGGGAGTTTGACCATGCTTTAACTTTCGATCTTGACTGCCTATATGTTGAAAGTCTCAACCCTGACTAGTTAGGCTTTGGATTTTGAGACCCAATAATTTTGTGCTAACCCCTGGCCTGTAGCTTTCGAAAGTTACACTTGAATGTTGCATTTTTAAAATTTTAAAATAGGTTCTCTGTACCCTTCGATTGGCTAAATACTCAACCCTTTCGAATCTCAACATGAGGGCCTAGCATTCCTGAAATCGAAGAAGACAACAATGAGCTTGAGGTGAAGAGTGCACCTCACACTGATTCCAGACCCCAATCGAAAGAAGCGGGAAAAGGATGAAATCGAAAAGGGTGACCTTACTGATCCCAAGCCTAAATTTAAGGAATCCAAGAAGGGCTGAATCAAAGAGTGTTGCTTCCTGAATCGAAAAAGCCCATTTTCCTTTCTTTATTTTGTTTTGTCTTTACATTTTCTTGCTATTCAATATGGTTGTAATATTGTAGGATTTATTTTCTGTATTTTTATTGCTTTTGTACAAATGTTAGTAGTTAGGATGTATGGCAACATAAAACCAACAAGTAGGTCACCCTAATCAAAGACTAAATGCATATAAATAAAACACATTATTCACACACATGCACCCATAGGGTAATCTCACTTATTGCCTAAAAAATAGCCATGCCCCTCGAATATGGGCGTTTTAGCAAAGACCCTCGATAAAAGATCGTAGTCCCTCGATGACCCTCGATGTTGCCTTTGGTAAACGATCTAGTCCCTAACGAAATTGCTAAAATGTCTCATAGGTTACCTTCTATGACTATACAAACGACCCACGCCCGTCCCTTCACACCCAACGATGGGGCTTCTTACCAAATCAATGGTAAGATAGAAACATCTAAAGGAGGAGGAAAAGAACATTAGACCTTTTGAGTAGGTAGGACGCTCATAGTTGCTCGCTTTCTCACAACAAAAACATTTTTCCACACCATCACTTTCAATTGAAACATTTTCAAAAGACAAAGCACTTTGTATGCAATCTTATAGAAACGAGAATCATCACAAAGACACTTTTCAAAATCACTTTCAAAAACACATTCCACAAACACCTCTTTGAACTATTTTCAAAACTAACACTTTGTACGCATTCTTATAGAAACGAGAATCATTACAAAGACGTTTTCAAAATATTTTCAAATCCACATCACAAAGCATATTTTTAAACAAAAGCAAGTGATGTAGCAAGCAACTAAGAGACCGTAGATAACTACGGATGAAAAGGGTTCTAACACCTTCCCTTTTCATAACCTACCCCCCGAACTCAAGAAATAATCTCGAAAGGTCTTTCTTGTTATTTTCACCTTTTCCTTATTGGATAAAAGAAAAATCGGTGGCGACTCTTGCTATCCGCAATAATTGAGATAAAACACAAAACACCCAAGTAAGTTCTCCCACTGTATTACACAAGGTTTGAAGATGTGCATACTCTTCATCCCCAATACCATTCCGAGATTTAACTTCCCAAAGCTCCCCAACACTTGTCGACGATTTATTTTCCAAAGCAAAGATACATTTTAACAAATATTTCACATTCATACATCAGATTACATACATGATAAATGCATAATATCATTTATTTTAATAACATCATCAAGCCATGCATACATCTGCATGCAACTAATCCTCTTCCTTGCAGGAAAAAGTCAATCAACAAAAATCCTTTTTTGCCAAATACCACAACCATTTCTCAAAAGGTCAGAGATTAATTCTTGAAACAAGCCAGAGTAACTATCTCTATGACCAGCAAAAAGTGGGTTCCAGATTAATACCTCAAACAAGACAAGATAACTATATGTGAATAACCGATTGTAAATTAATACCTGAAGTAAGACAGGACAACTATCTACATGAGCATATTGAAGATTAACTCCCGAAACAAGCCGGGGAAACTATCTTTATTCGTCAAAAGGTCAGAGATTGATTCCTGAAACAAGCCAGGGAAACTATCTCTACGACCAGCAAAAAGCGGGTTCCAAATTAATACCCGAAACAAGACAGGATAACTATTTGTGAACAACTGATTGTAGATTAATACTTGAAACAAGATAGGACAACTACCTACATGAGCAGATTAAAGATTAACTCCCGAAACAAGCCGGGGAAACTATCTTTCTTTCTCAAATAGGTCAGAGATTAATTCCTGAAATGAGCCAAGGCAACTATCTACACGACCAGCTGAAGAAACCTTACATGGATTCCTTCTCATACATTTCCAGATGCAACTTCACACGGGCTCATCATGAAGAAATCCTACACAGGTTCCTTCTCATACATTTTTCAGAAACAATTCAGATACGACCCAGAGATGGATGACATTCTGACACTTATTCCATATTCACTCTAGAAACGGTCCAGGTACAGATGTCATTCTGATACTTATTTCAATATCTTTCAAATACAGTTCAGATACGATCCAGAGACGGATGCCATTTTGACACTCATTCAATATATATTTCAGATACAGTGCATATACGATCCAGAGACGGGTGTCATTCTGACACTCATTCAATATATCTTTCAAATACGGTTCAGATACGATCCAGATACGGATGTCATTCTGATACTTATTCCGGATTCTTTCAAATACAGTTCAGATACGATCCAGATATAGATGTCATTCTGACACTCATTCAATACAGTTCAGATACAATCCAGATGCGGATGTCATTCTTACACTCATTCAACATATCTTTCAAATACAGTTTAGATACGATCCAGAGGCAGATGTCATTCTGACACTCATTCAAAATATCTTTCAAATATAGTTCATATACAATCCAGAGACGATGTCATTATGACACTCATCTAATATATCTTTCAAATATAGTTCAGATACGATCTAGAGACGGATGTCATTCTGACACTCATTTAATACATCTTTCAGATACAAGTCAGATACAATCTAGTTATGGATATTATTCTGATACTCATCCCACTACATCTTATCCTTCAGATTAAATCGACCAAAGATTTATTCGGATACTTCTTCCAATCCCTATCAATAGTCATTATGGATGGAATTTGTAAGCCCATCTCCGACAACTCTTCATCACCTCTCCAAATGGCATCTTTAAGCCCATTCCTTACACAATCAACTAACATATAATCGAGTGCAAATTTACGGGCACTCTAGTGTTCAATCATCTCCCACCTTCAAGTCACGAATAGGGGACTCGCCAATCTAACTCTTCAGGTTTAAGAAGATTGAACAGGGACAGCTGTTGTACCAAAAAATTTACCCTCTCTTTTCTAAGGCATTTCTCACAAAGATTTCCAAAAGCTCAATTTTACACAAGAACAATTGGACTTTTAATGCCCCATATATTTTCCATGGATCATATTGGACTTTCAAGCACCAAGTCGCAGAGGAAACTGTCAAAAGGGCAAAGCAGATGAAAAAGGTGTGTCGAATTAAAAAATATGGTTCAGGCTGTTCGAATCACATGACTGATCGAAAGGAGTGGTTGGCAGATTTTGACAAGTCGAAGAAGAGCAAGCTTGCTTCGATTTCCCAAGTTTTGACTGGGCAATGGATTCCTTCATGCTTGCTTTGATCCACAAGCTTCGACTAGGCAATGTATTTCTTCATGCATGATTCAATCCACAAGGCAATGACTTCCTTCATGCTTGCTTCAATCCACAATGCAATGGCTTCCTTCATGCTTGCTTTGATCCACAAGGTAATGGCTTCCTTCATGCTTGCTTTGATCCACAAGGCAATGACTTCCTTCATGCTTGCTTCAATCCACAAGGAAATAGCTTCCTTCATGGTTGCTTTGATCCACCTCTAAACCCTTCGACACACATAGTTTCTACACTATGAATTACAATTTGAGGTTTGGACATTTGAAATTTTGACCACTTAATCAACTGATGGTTACTGGTAGGAAAGTGATCCAGAAATTATTTTGTTTTGACTATGCCAATGAGATTATCTTGCATACTCAAAGTGGTACATACAAGAACATAAAATTGGTGGATTCGAAGAACATACAATTGGTGGTCCATTCGAAGAACATACAATTGGTTGTCCATTCAAAGAACATACAATTGGTGGGTCATTCGAAGAACATACAATTGGTCAAGTCGAAGAACATATAATTAGTGGATTCGAAGAACATACAATTGGTGGTCCATTCGAAGAACATACAATTGGTGATCCATTCAAAGAACATACAATTGGTGGTCCATTCGAAGAACATATAATTGGTGGATTCTAAGAACATATAATTGGTGGTCCATTCGAAGAACACACAATTGTTAGAAACAATATTATTTTGTCTGTTGATAAGTTTGTTCGAAGGTTTGTGGATATATGTGATTAAAACGAAAGGGTGAAGTATTCAAGATGCTTGTTGAACAAAGTCCTATATGCTGCCAAGCCCAAGCTTATTGTATTGTCTACATAACAGCCTAAAACCATGTCAAAAAGCATTCTGTTGCACTGCTATGAAATAGCCCTGCACCAAGCTTCCACAACACTCCAAAACTGCTACAAAACAATCCTGATATACTGCTCATAAACCAGTCCCATATTTGCACCAAACAAGCATATAAGAGTTGCACCTCGAAAGCTATGAAAAGAACATACCCAAACTGTTCAAATTTCATTTGTTTCCCACCCCAAAACTCCAGCAAGACTCTTTTATAAATAAGTTGTTTCCACAACATCTAAGAGGGGACTTTTAGATAAGTAAAAAGGAGAATAAAAAAAAGAGAGAGGATAGAACACTAAGACTGAAGTCTTAAAACACTTTTCAACCCAGAACCAGAAAACACAACACCTCTATTCTTTTCTTTCGAATCCAGAACCAAGAAAACACAACACCTCTTTTTTTTTCTTTCGAACCCAAGAGCATTTGAAGGCAACAACTCAAGTCCAAAACACACATTTCAGCTTCAAGGTAAGTCTTCTGGACTTTAAACCCTTCGTTTCAAGCATCATTGATGATTCATCTTCGAAGATAACTATAATAATCATTGCCTTCGAATCTCCCCTTTTGTTGTTTTACTTTCTTGTCAATTATGTTAAGAACTAACCTGTAAAGACCATAAAACAATGTTGGAGTGAGAAATTACAACATGCTTCGACACAAAGCCCTAGGCTTCGATCCATACTGCTTCACAGGCCCAAACATAAGGGAAAAAGGGGTTGAAAGAAGGATATTCTTCGATGCATATAAGCATGCTTTGACACATGCTTCTATTCATAACATCACGCTTAAATTTGGAACTACAGGATATGCTTTGATACATATAAAGCATGTTTCAAAACATGCTTCGACACATGCTATTGAAGGATTTATTTTTTCTCTCTTTTGCGCTATTTTTTTATATTCATATCTATTTTAACTAACCAAAAGCCTTCCATAAAAAAACCTAAAAATAATTTCTTAATTAGTTTGATTTCCTTTTAACTTAGGATTAATTTTCTTTTTTTTAATCATATCCCTTTAGGTTAATTAGGTCAAAACAATTTTCCTAACAAAAACCAAAAGAAAAAGTCATTTCTTTTTATATTTCTTGTACATTTATTCAATATGGTTGTAATAGATAATTAGGTTTAATTTCTTGCAATCTCCATTTGTACATTTGTATCCTCCATCCCCTAATGATGTAATAGCTTAGGATTTTAATTTCCACAATTTACCACTTTAATATAAATTATTAGTAATTAGGGTGTGTATGGCAAGATAAAATCAACTGTTAGAAAATCCTAATTCAAGATTAAACCATGCATGCAATCAAACACACTATTCACACACGGGCACCTCTAGGGTAACCTCGCTTGTTGCCTCAGAACATAGTCATATCCCTCGAGTATGGGTATTTTAGCAAAGACCCTCGATAAAAAGATCGCAGTCCCTCTGTGTCCCTCGATGTTTCCTTCAGTAAATGATCTAGTCCCTTACTAAAATTGCTAATACGTCTCATAAGTTTCCTTCTATGACTATACGATTGAACCATGCCCGTCCCTTCACATCCAATGATGGGGCTTCTTACCAATCTATGGTAAGATAGAAACATCTAAAGGAGGAGGAAAATAACATAGACCTTTTGAGTGGGTAGGGCGCTCGTAGTTGCTTACTCACAAACTAAAACCATTTCCACACTTACACTTTCAAAAACAAACATCTCTTTTGAACTATTTTCAAAACCAACACTTTGTATACATTCTTATAGAGATGAGAATCATTACAAAGTTAGCCGCAACAAAAGCGTTTTCAAAATATTTTCAAACTTACACCACAAAGCACATTTTCAAACAAAGCAAAAGTGATCTAGCAAGCAACTAAGAGCCCTTAGATAACTACAGATAAAAAGGGTGCTAACACCTTCCCTTTTCATAACCCACCCCCGAACTCAAGAAATATCTCAAAGGTCTTTCCTGTTCTTTTCACCCTTTCCTTTATTGGATAAAATAAAAGTCAGTGGCGACTCTTGCTATCCACAACAATTGCGATAAAACGTAAAATACCCAAGTCAGTTCTCCCACCGTACTACAATACTGAACTAAATTCTCTTAAAAATCGAAAAATATTTAGACCTATTGTGTTATACCTAAAGGTGTAAAATCGATTGGGTCTAAGTGGGTCTTTGTAAGAAATGAAATGAGAAAAGCGAGATTGTCAAATATAAAGCTTGTCTTATTGCACTGGATTTTTACTAAAGACCATGAATTGATTATGAGGTAAAATATTATTCTGTTATAAATGTCATTATTTTTTCATTATTTAATTGTTTTACCATTATTTAACAATCTTGATATGTATCTTATGGATGTTGTTACTGCTTATTTGTATGGATCACTTAATATTGATACATACATGAAAAACTCAGAAGGATTCAAGATGTCTGAGACATCAAAACCTAGAGAAATGTATGTGTGATACGGTGGGAGAACTGACTTGGGTGTTTTGTGTTTTATTGCAATTGTTGCGGATAGCAAGAGTCGCCACCGATTTTTCTTTTATCCAAAAGGAAAGGCTGAAAAGAACAGGAAAGATCTTTAGAGATGTTTTCTGAGTTCGAGGGGTAGATTATGAAAAGGGAAGGTATTAGCACCATTTCCATCCATAGTCATCTATGAGCTTTTAGTTGCTTGCTAGATCACTTGATTGTGTTTGAATGTGTGTGTGGTACGGTGGGAGAACTGACTTGAGGTTTTGCGTTTGAGTTCGCAAATGTTTCGGTTTAGCAAGAGTCGCCACCGACTTTTTATTTTATCCAAAGGAAAGGTCAAAAAGCACAGTTTAAGGCAACAAAGTGGATGAAACCCTAGGGGTGCTTGTGTGCATTGTGTTGTCATTTTCATGCATTTTTGTCTTGTGTTTAGTCATGCTATTTGTTTGATTTTGGTCTTTTGCATACAAACCCTAATCTTACTATCATGCATATTTGAAAGCAATAAAGTGTGTAAAAGTAAATCTAAGACTATTACAATATTGATATGGGGAGGGGGATACAAGTTTGAATAATGGGATATTGCACAAAATAAAGCCCTAAAACTATTACAACCATATTGAATTTATTTGTACAAATAAATAAATAAGCAAATATTTAAAAATACAAATAAATATAAATATGCAAAGGATGCTTTTTTTGTATTTATTTTCTGTATGTAAAATAAATTATTTATGTCTCAAAAATAAGAAAAATATTAATGATTATTTTTGGGAAAGGGTGGAAACCCTAGTTTTTTGGTTTGAAAGAAAATATATATTATTATTATTTATGGATTTATTTATGTACAAGAAAATAAATAAAAGTATATAAAAAAATGTTAAAAATTAAATATTGTAAGAAAATATTAATTTAAGTGTATAAATAATAAAAATAAAAATATATAATATTTTTGTATTATTTACAAATTTTATTTAAGAAAACAAGTTATATTATTATTAATAAACTATTTCTATGTCCAAAAAATAATAAATAAAAAAAATAAAAAGTGAAAAATTAAAAGAATATTTTTGGTGATTTTTAATATTTAGAAAAAAATAATAAAAGTCATAAAACATAAAAAGAAATGGAAAATATACAAAAATAAAACAAATGGGCCAAGGGGGTGCAGAAATTAAAGAAGGGGGTGCAAATAGCCAGAACAACCAAGCCCATCCCACGTTCCAGCTTCATCCCTGACCTCTGAACAAAAATGTGCGCGCCATGGTTCAAATCCTGTTCTCTCTTGTTCTTTCATGAAATCAAAAACTCACAACATAAAAGTTATAGCATTTTCAATCACGATTTCAATGATATAAAAAACTTGATCTAACTCTCAAAAACCAGAGAGAATTTCCTTGGTCCTAATTTCTGACCTAAAAAATTCAGCATGTTCATCATCTAAATTCTCCTAGCTCAGTTAATATAAATACAAGCTATGCATATGTACAGTTCAAGGACATTAAGGGCTACATTTTTGCTTCACAAACCAAAGCCTAATGATTCCTAAATAAGGAGATAGAAGTTTGAAAATTATCTGTTTCAGCCGAGTTTGGATATGGCAGTGTAGGAGTTTTGGATGAGGCCTGAAGGTCGTGTTAGCTTGCCTGAAGTTCACTCAACCTTTCCCAATGCTTGGCTTGCAATGAAATTGCCTTAATGTGCTTGTAGAACTCAACCTGCAAAGCTTCAAAGTAAAAATGGTGAAGTGTGAAAATGGAGTTACAGTGGCTGGACAGGTGCTTGGATAGTCTAGATGTATTGTTTAGAATGTGTTTGAAGTGGTTTGGAACAAAACGCACGAGTGGAATTCAAAATGGCTAAGGTTCTGCGGGGGTTGCCCTGTTTTGGGCAGAAGTTGGTGTTTTGGTGTATTTGGGTGTTTTAGAGGCTTGGAGCTCGTGTTTCTGGCTTGGTGTGATATGCTCAAGTTGTTTGAAATGAGACTTAGACTTACTCTTATCAGATTACAAAGTTATGGACCTTTTGCAAGTTGACTTGTTTTTGAAGCAAAAGTTGGAATTGACAATGCCAAGGTTGTACAAGCTAGCTTGAGGCCTGCTGAGAGTTGGTGAACTTTTCCTGATGTTTGTGGATGTTGTTTTCATAAAGAAATCAGGTCCATGGCTCAAGACAAATAAAATTTCCAAAAGCATGCTTTATCAAAGTGGCAATGTTAACTTTTTGCCATTTTTGGAATAGTTCTTTGTACAATGCTCTAAAGCTCAGAACAAAGCCTTAATCCAATGTGTTTGCATTTAATTTATGAGTGTAGAAAGGATTATAACCTGTAAACCAAGTACAAGCATGATCCAAACTGATTTGCAACTTGTATCAATGTGCAAAATGCCTTGGCCAAAAGTGATAATTTTCCATTTTTCAATCCTTCGATTCTCCCTAACCACAAATGATCTTGGAGAGTTCTTGGACATTTTGGAAATCTTGTAACATGCTCTAAAATCCATATTTGAAATGCATTTTGAGATTCCAAATGGAACTAGATGAAAAGTTGCCATGAAGATAGGTTAAAATCCTGCCTAAACTAGGGCAAAATTTCACTAAGTTAAAAGTTTCATGAACCCTTATTCACAAAATCATAACTTGAGATCCAACCATCTTTTGGGAAAAATTTGTGAATAAAAGTTGTAGATTTTGTATAGGAATGCAACTTTCATGTTGGAAGTTTCCTTTGAATCCAATTGCATCATGGTGAAAAAGTTGGGGAAAGTTGGGAAAAAATAAGAAATTTTCATAACTTAGAAAATTTCTAAGTTATGAAAATTTTCCATTTTAAACCCTAATTTCCAAAATTAGGTTTCTTGGTGAACAAGTTTCATGTTTTGTCACATCTTGATGAAAAATGACCCTTGGCACTTGATTTTGACCAAAAAATCAAAGTTTGACTTTTCAGTGTACAGTTGATTTTTGATCAGTTGATTGGAAAATTCATCTGTCAATCCAATGCATTTGAGATCTTTTGAACCTTGTGATTAGGTCAAGATGATGCCATTGAGTCCTTGAAACCTTTCTTGAACCCAATTTGCCATTGGCTAGGTTAAAAATCAGAAATTGCCCTTCTGCAGTCAAAACCCTAAAAATGACCATTTTGCCCTTTTGATGATCTGATCAAATTTCTTGAGGAGTTGTAGTCCTAACTTGATAAAATGGTTCATATGAGTCTATAATGTTGATGTGGATAAAAAATTATGAGGTTTGAATGTAAATTGGCCACAATTGACTTTTTCCCAATACAGTTGATTTCTAGGTCAACTGTCCAATTGAATGGGCAAAAATTTGATTCAAAGCTTGAAACTTGGTATGAGCAATCTTAGAAGTCCAACATGAAGTATGAAAGTCACATTGAGCATTGTAAGTCCAAAAATACCTGTGCAAACTCAAACCCTAATTTCAGGTCAACAATGGAAGAAGATGTCTTGAGCTGAGCAAACCTTAATCCTGTCTGGAGTCCAAAGAGTCTTGGAGGGAAAATCTTGATAAAATGAGAGGGAAAATTTTGGGGAACAACAGCTTCCCATGTTCAATCTTATTGAACCTGAAGAGTTAGATTGACGAGTTTGTCGTTCGTGACTCGAAGGTAAAAGATGATTGGACACTAGAGTTCCCGTAAATTTGCACTCGTCAAAATGTAATTGAGGGAATGGGCTTAAAGATGCCATTTGGAGATGTGAGAGAATCTTGTTGGAGATGGGCTTAAAGATGCCATCCAAGAATGTCTGCTGAATTGTATGTTGTAAGTCAAAATAATGAGTATCAGAATGGTATCCGTGTCTGGTACGTATCTGAATTGTATCTGGAGACTGAGTCTGTATGAGCAATGGAATGGCGTCCGTGTATGGAGCGTATCCGAGCTGTAAATGTATTAGAATCTGAATGAATAACAAAATGACTTCCGTGTCTGGAGTGTATCTGTATTGTATCTGAATCTGAAATCTGAATAAGCGACAGAAGGGCTTCCGTGTCTGGAGCATCTATGAGCTGTAGAAAAAGTCAGAATAAGTTGACAGAATGACTTCCGTGTCTGGAGTGTATCTGGACTGTATCTGAAATTGATATCTGTATGAGTAGAAGAATGACTTCCGTGGCGACTGCACTGGGGAGAATCGAACTTGAAATTGATAGTTGAATCTGAATGAGAAATAGAATGGATTTCGTGTCTGGAGCGTATCTAATCTGTATCTAATCGTTGAAGTCTGAATGAGTGACAGAATGGCATCCGTGTCTGGAGCATATTCGTACTGTATCTTGACTTGAAATTCTGAATGAGTAATAGAATGACCTCCGTGTCTGGGGTGTATCCATACTGTATCTGAAATCTTTGAATATTTGTTAAAGATAGCTTTTAATCTTATCCTGAAAAGGGTAAAATGTTAGCTGAAACACAAAGTTATGTTGCATGTAATGTATGATGCAATAAATGTGTTCTATCAATGTTTATGATATATGAATGTAATGTATGCGCCTGTAAGTTGATTCGCTGTATTGCTAATAAAAATAAATCCTTGATGGCTAGAGATAATAAAATCCTTGACTGCTGCCGGGGAAAATAAATCCTTGACCGCTGCTGGGGATAGAAAATCCTTGGCAACTCGCGGGGATTATCAAAAAAACTTTGACAACTTCTGTGGGGATGTGAGAATCCTTCACGACTTTCCCGAGGATATAGGGATCCTTCAAGTCTTTGGAGTTGGAGTATTGACAAAAATTCTGCTTCGCAAAATAATGCCATGTACTGCCTGAGAAATCTGCTTGGAGAATCTAGAGAACTTTGATGACTACGGATGGGGATTACACAATGGGAATCCTTACTCAGTTGAGGAATAAGGAAAATTCTGGCGATCTCTACCAGGGGTCAAACAAAGGAAAGCCTTGATCTGTTGGAGAATAAGGAAGGCTCTGATGGCTTCTGCGGGGAACTGAGAATGAGAATCTTCATTCTGCTAGGGGAATTTGAATCCTTGGGGACTTCATGCTGAGGAGTCAAGGATGAGAATCTTCGATCTGCAGGGGATTAAAAATTCTGACAAATTCATGTTGGGGAGTAAAGAAGACTCTGGCAACTTCACTGGGGAATCGAGAATGAGAATCTTCACTCTGTTAGGGGATGAAAAACTTTGTAGGGAGTAGTTATACTGCTGAGGAGTAGCTATCCTGCTGGAGAGTAAGCTCAGGACTCTGGGGAAAAGCTTATTCTTGTTTGGAAAAAGTTCAGGAGTTTGGGTTGTATGCCACTTTAAGAATGAGAATCTTCATTCCGTTGGAGATATCAGGAGTTTGGGTTGTATGCCAATCTACTGGGGATTCAAGAATGAGAATCTTCATTTTGTTGGGGATAAAGTAAAAGTTAACTGTTATCTGGTTGATTCTCAGATTTTAAGACAACTTGCTGGGGAATCTGGGGAAAACTGGATGGTTTTCGCTGGTGATTGATAGTCTTGACTTGACTGGGGAAGAAGGTTTCATCTTTGCTGAGGGTCTGTAGTTCAAAGTTTTTGGCTCTGCTGAGGATTGGGAGTTTGAAGTTTTAAATCTGATGGGGATTTTGAAATTTAGCTCTGCTGGGGATATGTATTTCAAGGTTTTAGCTCGGCTGGGGACCTAGATGATGTACTGCAGGGGATTTTTTCTGGAATAGCCTAAAGACGTTTTCCTATGCTTTCAACCTGTCAGTAATTATTCTTTCCCACTTCGTTTATTCGTAAACAGTGATTATATTCAAATGCATATGCTCATTAATAAATCATTGGAAGTGTAAAGAAAAAGAAAAGGCAAACAGTTTTCTGCACTTTGAAGTATCTTTGTATTAACTTTGTGTAAGTATTTTGTACAAAGGAGACAAACATCCTAGTAAGAGAATGTTGTCGTAAAATGAGAAAATTTTATACAAAGAAAGATGGCTATGTGAAAAAATTCCATGGGGTTCCCATTCTTCTATAGCCTTCGCAACTCTGAATATCTTGTCCATTCGTTGCTTCGTCCGAAGATGACTGAGTTGATCAGAAGCCTGGAGCTGGTCCGTGAAGATACTGTCCTTAAAGTGATCCGACGAGACATAGTCATATGCTTTAATTCCCTAAATTTTGCTTGGACCGCCCTTGCGGGTTTTCAACTTGTCGGGTGTACAGATTTTTTTATTTATCCCTAATTTTTGCCTGAACCGCCCTTTCGGGTTTTCGATTCACCGGGATGCCCATTTTTGCCCAAGTCTCCCTTTCGGGTTTTCAACTTGCCGGGTCGTTTATGCATGGTATCTTTTGACTATGTCTGCATTCGCAGGGTGCAGCAGGTCGTCACCGTCCATGGTGGTTAATATCATCGCCCCACCAGAAAAGATGTTTTTGATCATAAATGGTCCTTCGTAGGTAGGAGTCCATTTGCCCCTGGGATCACTTTGTGGCAAGATGATCCTCTTGATTACAAGACCCCCGACTTGATATACCTGGCGCCTGACTTTCTTGTTGAAAGCCTTGATCATCCGTTTTTGATACGTCTGACCATGGCAAACAGCAGTAAGTTGTTTTTCATCAATCAAGTTAAGTTGATCAAGCCGGGTCTGAATCCAATCGTCTTCACTCAAACCAGCATCCTTCATGATTCTCAAGGAGGGAATCTGAACCTCGATAGGTAAAACAGCTTCCATGTTGTATACCAAAGAATAGGGAGTTTCCCCAGTTGATGTACGCGCTGTGGTACGGTACCCGTGGAGAGCAAACGGTAACATCTCATGCCAGTCCTTGTAGGTGACTGTCATCTTTTGTATGATCTTCTTGATATTTTTATTCACGTTTTTGACAGCACCGTTCATCTTTGGCCGATAGGGAGATGAATTATGATGTTGAATCTGGAACTGCTCACACAAGGCGGTGATCATAGTATTGTTAAGGTTTGTACCGTTGTCGGTGATGATCCTTTCGGGGATACCGTACCGACAAATGAGATTCTGCTTGATGAAGCGGGCAACCACATTCTTTGTGACGGATGCAAAGGAAGCTGCTTCGACCCATTTGGTGAAGTAATCAATGGCCACCAGGATGAAACTATGTCCATTGGATGTTGTAGGCTTGATCTCTCCAATCATGTGGATTCCCCGAATAGTGAATGGCCAAGGAGCTGTTAAGACATTGAGAGGAACTGGAGGTATATGTACCTTGTCCGCGTAGATTTGACATTTGTGACAAGTTCTGGAATGTATATGGCAATCAGCTTCCATGGTAGACCAGTAGTAGCCTACCCTTAGAATCTTCTTAGCCATCGTATGCCCGCTAGAGTGAGTGCCAAAGGTACCATTGTGCAGTTCAGCCATGATCTGCTCAGCTTCAACCTTATCCACACAACGGAGCAGAATGCAATCATGATTGTGCTTGTATAGGATACCATTGCTCAGGAAGAACTTGGAAGAGAACCTCTTCAAGAACTTTTTGTCGTTGACTGAAGCTCCTTCAGGGTATTCTTGCACCTCGAGATACCTTTTGACTTCGTGAAACCAAGGTCGGTCCACTACTTCTTCGGTATTAATCTCGTGACAATGCGCAGGTTCGTCCATCCACTCGATGGTGATTTGGGGAGCCTCATTATCCCAGTTAAGTTTAAACATGGATGACATTGTAGCTAGAGCATCTGCTAGCTGACTCTCTTCTTGCAGGAAGTGCTCGAAGGTAATCTGCTCGAAATGTGGTATCAATGTCAAGACATGTTCTTTGTAAGGGATGAGGTTGGGATGTTTAGTGTCCCACTCTCCTTTGATCTGACTGATGACCAAAGCTGAGTCTCCAAACACAACCAAAGATTTAATTCCCAGGTCTATTGCAGCCTTGAGACCAAAGAAGCAAGTTTCATACTCAGCCATGTTGTTGGTGCAGTTGAAGCAGAGTCTAGCAGTGAAAGGTGTATGGCAACCTTCCGGGGAGATGAGTATTGCGCTGATACCATTCCCAAGTGCATTGGAAGCACCATCAAAGTACAGGGTCCATCGGGATCCTTGTTCAAGTCCGGCATATGGTCTGAAATCTTCAATGTTGTCCAAAGTCATAATGTCTTCGTCAGGGAAGTCAAACTTCATGGATTAGTAATCTTCAACAGCTTGATGAGCCAGATGGTCATCTAGCACACTCCCCTTTATAGCATTTTGGGTCGTGTACTGGATATCATACTCAGTTAGGATCATTTGCCATCTAGCTATCCTTCTAGACAAAGCAGGATTTTCGAAGATGTACTTGATCGGATCCATCTTAGATATCAGTAGAGTGGTATGAGTCAACATATACTGCCTTAGCCGACAAGCAGCCCATACCAAAGCGCAGCAAGTTTTCTCGAGCAGTGAGTAGCGAGTCTCACAGTCGGTAAACTTTTTGCTAAGGTAATAAATGGCATGCTCTTTTCGGCCAGACTCGTCATGTTGGCCCAATACGCACCCTATTGAATTATCCAAAACAGTCAGATATATGATTAGCGGTCTTCCTTCGATGGGAGGCATCAAGATAGGAGGTTCTAGCAGATACTCCTTGATTTTATCGAAAGCAACTTGACAGTCATCATTCCATTTAACCACCCGATCTTTCTTCAACAGCTTGAAGATTGGTTCGTAGGTAGATGTCAGGTGAGAAATGAACCTTGCAATGTAGTTTAGGCGTCCCAAGAAACCTCTGACCTCCTTCTCAGTGCGAGGGGCAGGCATTTCTTGTATAGCTTTGACTTTGGCAGGATCAACCTCGATGCCTTTGTTGCTGACGATGAAACCCAAGAGTTTACCGGACCTGACTCCGAAAGTGCACTTGTTAGGGTTCAGTCTGAGCTTGTACTCCTTCAACCTGACAAACAGCTTTTGCAAATGGTCGAGGTGTTCTTCTTCTGTCTGTGAACGGGCTATCATGTCGTCTACGTAGACTTCAATCTCATGATGTATCATGTCATGAAACAAAGCTACCATGGCGCGTTGATAGGTTGCCACGACATTCTTTAGTCCGAACGACATCACTTTATAGAAGAAGGTACCCCACTGTGTAACAAAGGTAGTTTTCTCCATGTCTTCAGGGGCCATTTTAATCTGGTTGTAACCTGAAAATCCATCCATGAAAGAAAATACCTTGTGCTGAGCTGTATTGTCAACCAAGATGTCAATGTGCGGTAGTGGAAAATCATCTTTAGGGCTAGCCCTGTTTAAGTCTCTATAATCCACGCACATTCTCACTTTGTCGTACTTCTTAGGCACGGGCACAATGTTAGCAACCCATTATGGATAGGAAGTAACAGCGAGAAATCCAGCATTGAACTGCTTCATTACTTCTGCTTTGATCTTTTCAGACATATCGGGCCTCATTCTGAGGACTTTTTGTTTAATTGGTGGACAGTCTTCTCTTGTAGGTAGACAGTGAACCACAATATCTGTATCGAGTCCCAACATGTCTTCGTAGGACCAGTCGAAGATCTCAACATATTCATTCAACAGCTGAATCAAGAGCTCCTTGACACTTGGCTCTAGTTTGGCACCCACTCTGACTTCTTTTCTGTCTTCATCAGTACCCAAGTTGATTGTCTCTAATAGCTCTTCATGAAGCAGAATAGCCCTTTCTTCCTGTTGTAGCAGTCTAGCCAATTCTCCCAGCACTTCACAGTCTTCATCACCTTCGTATTCGACATGGTGGACCAGATCTTCAGAGTCACTGAAGGCCATAGCAGAATTGTTACCCATGGAATCCGGAATGGAAGGGTACCTGCATTTATGAGTGTGGGTGTGTGTAAGGGATAGCCACCTTTAAACAAATAAAATGTAAAAAGAAATAAAATGAACACAAAAGTTTATATGTGAAAACGTCCATGATTCATTAAAATGGCATATGAAGATGAAAAATCAAACCCTTACAAATGGACCTATGTACCTCGGGTAAGGCACAAGGTTTAAAGTGTACGAATTGTTCAAGAATTATTACAAACCAACAGAAATGTTTGAAAGATAAATTACTGATTTATGAAAGTAATGGGGACAAAGTCTTTTGCCTCTCAGTTGCACAGTCCTCCGTCAATAGTAGGGAAAATCCAGTCTTACAAATTGCTCTCCTCTTCACTATCCTCCAAAGCATTGACTCCATGATGGGTGATCTTCACTGGTGGCCCTCCAGCCTGGGAGCGGCGTACAACCTTTTGAGCAGAAGCAGTGAAACCTAAGCCGAATTTATCTGATTTGAAAGGAAAGTCTGGTAGTTGACCCCAGATTGTGCTTCCTCCTTCTTCAATCGCAGCCTTTGCATCTTTGAGGGATGACATCTGAGGCACAGGTTTGGTAATTGCAGGTACAGGGGACACTGTCTTGGTTGCTTCTATTTCAGGAGAAACCTCTTTAAAGTGTTGGAAAGGGGTCTCGATGAATTCACCATCCAATTCTACATAGCAGAAAAAATTTAGATGGCTTATCATGTATTCCTCTTCGCCATGAACTGTTATAATTTTCCCCTGGACAGGGTACTTGAGCATTTGATGCAGAGAAGAAGTGACGGCTCCAGCATTGTGAATCTAGGGTCTTCCCAACAAGCAAGAATAGGAAGGACGGATGTCCATCACATATAATATGGAGTTGAAGGTTTCAGTTCCCACTTTAATCAAGATGTCCACCTCCCCGTGGACCATCCTTTTAGAACCATCAAAGGCTCTGACAATGATATTGTTGGGCTTCAGGGTTAGGCCTTCACGGTCCAATCTATCCAAGGCTTTCTTCGGCAAGACATTTAAAGATGACCCAGTATCAACCAGAACATGTGCTAGAGTAGTTCCTCTGCATTCCACCGAGACATGCAAAGCGTCATTATGTTTTCTCCCTTTAGATGTTAAATCGGCATCGGAGAATCCTAGACCATTTTCAGCTGTTAGGCTAGCTACACATTCCTGGAACTGATCCGCGGAGGTTTCCTGTGGCACGTGGGCCGTCTTTAAAAATCTGATCAGAGCTTTAGCATGAGCCTCTGAACAGAGCAACAGGGCCAGCATGGAGATCTTTGAGGGGGTTTTCCCCAATTGTTCCACAACATCATAATCGCTTTTCTTGATTATTTTCAAAATCTCTTCCATTTCTTTTTGAGAGGTCTCAGGGATGACTAATGGCTGAGCCCTTGTCCTGATGGGCGCTTCTTGGATCCCTTTCCCTCTATCATCAATAGCAGCGGAGGGGACAACCACAGGAGTAGTAACTTCTTCAATAATGATTGGAGTTCTTGCAGATATGTTGACCGACACAGGGGTAACCTTAGGAGCATTTGAGGGTCTGAAGATTGCCCTTGGAGGAGAAATCTCTGGAGAGAAAACTCTTCCACTGCGGGTGATTTTACTCGTTCTAGCAATATTTCCAATGTCGGAAGTCTCTTCATCAGAACTTTCCTCAGTTGATTCAATTTGTTTAATACCGTGGTAGAAGATCTCTCCACCATAGTTCCACGGTATTGATTTGTTGGACTTGTACGGGATGGGCCCCGACATGGTTATCTTCAAAGGTACAGTCTTCGGATCAGATGTAATCTTAACAGGTATTTTGGAGACCTTGGAAAGATTGGCGGATATGGTAATTATTGAAATATCATTGACAGGAGTCGGTGTAATATGAGTCTTTTCAAAAAGGATTTATTGGTTATCTATTAGGCACTGGATGCCTAACTTCAACAACGGACAGTCGGTTGGTAAGGATGAACAAAGGCAGCAATCTTCTTCACAACCTGGGAAAATCCCAGCCTTCAATAAATTCAGCTTGATTATCGGTAGCGGAGTCATCAAATCATCAACAGTAGCAACAAATAGATCCTTTTCAATAGCATGGGCATTATGGCCATGCCTTGCCATTGGAGCAGAGATCACATTCGGCTTTTCAGGGGCGTCGAATTCCACTTCTTTAGCGTCTATTAAGTCCTCAATCTTATTCTTAAGGGCCCAACCATTGTTGGTGTCGTGCCCTATACTCCCTGAATGATAAGCACACTTGGCGTTTGAATGGTAGTATGGAGAAGTTGTATTCGGATTCTTCGGGGCCTCTTTCAAGGTTGTAAGGTTTAACTTCAAGAGATGGGGTAGAACCTGAGCAGGAGTCATGTTTATCTGGGTGAATTTCCTTACAGGCCTTTCCACCGTTGCTTGGTTGGTTCTGGGTTGATTGTTTCTAGGCTGATCAGCTGCAGACTTCTGAATCATTACGGCCCCCACCGCTGGCCGACACTCAACTCTTCCTTGACTTCTTTGGGAGTAGACATCTGAGACTTCTTTATTTGCTGGAAAAGGCTTTTTGATGGCAGCGGAAGCAGATGTATCTTTTTGAATTTTACCGCTCTTGATGCCGTCTTCAACCCTCTCACCAGTTAGAATTAATTCGGTGAACCCCACAGACGAACTTCCAATCAGGTGATTGAAAAAGGGGTCTGACAGTGTACCCAAGAACATATCTACAAGTTCTCTCTCATATAGAGGTGGTTGTACTCGTCCCGCCGAGTCTCTCCATTTCTGGGCATACTCCTTAAAGCCTTCATTGGAGACCATGCCCATACTTTGTAATTGAGTACGGGTTGGTGCTAAGTCCGTATTATATTGATACTGTTTGTAGAAGGCAGTAGCCAAATCTTCTCAATTATGCACGTCAGACCTCTCTAGCTGGTAGAACCAATCTAACTGCGTCCCCGACAAACTGTCCTGAAAGAAGTGTACCCACAGGTCTTTGTCAGAAGAATGTGGTTGAATTTTCCTGACATAGGACCGTAGGTGCATCTTTGGGAAAGACACCCTATCGTATTTAGCAAAAAGAGGTACCTTAAACTTCGGAGGAATAACTATTCCATAAACCAAACCCAACTCTTCAAAGTCCAGCCCAGGCACCCTCTGCACTTCCATGGCAGCTAGACGCTCTTCCAGATTCTTGTACTTGTCATCTGCAGGAGGATACTGCTGTTCAGAATAGTCTTCATCCTCTTCTTCTTCAGCCTCAGAATCAGAAGTCACTGCAGCTCCTTTACCCTTTCCTTCACCCTCTTCAGATGTTGATGGGAAATCTAGGACCCTTCTGGCTTGACCTTCAAACCTTCTTCCCAAAGTGGCCACACCAACTCTCTTCTTTTTCTTTTTCTCTTTTTCCTTTTCCTTCTCTAACAAAGCTTTAAGATCCTTCTGACCCTTAGCCAAGGTCATGAGTAGTTGTTGTGTGATACGATGGAAAGAGAACTGACTGTTTTTGGAATGCTGGTTCGCGTTTTGCGTTTGTTTTTGCAAAATGTTGCGGTAAGCAAGAGTCGCCACCGTCTTTTATTTTATCCAACAAGGAAAGGAAAAAAGCACTGAAAAATTCCTTTTTTCGAGATGTTTCTTGGGTCCCGGGGGTAGATTATAGAAAGGGAAGGTGTTAGCACCCTTTCTATCCGTGGTTATCCACGGGCTCTTAGGTACTTGCTCAAAGTGTTTTCAAAATTTTCTTTTCTTTGTGTTTGTGGGTTTGAAAGAAGTTTTTGTTTGAAAGGAGTGTAGGTGCGAAAAGTTTTGTTTTGTTTTAGAATGAGCAAGTATTTAAGAACCATCTACCTACTCGAAAAAGGAATTAATCTGTACAAATATCCTTTAGACAATGCTATCCCACTATTGAGGAGTAGGTAGCACCGTCGTTGGAGTTTTAAGGGTCAATTCGGTTAAGGGACGTATGGTCACTAAAGCAATGTTAGGACGCCTTAGCGGTAACCCTAATGTCTTAGATCATTTTTCCAAGGCAACCGTTTCGAGGCAACTTATGATCTTTGGACAAGAGGGCGACCTCTAAAACTTCCTATACTCAATGACCACGTTCGAAGGCAACCAAGTGAGGTGTACCCTAGGAGTGCGCATGTGCGAGTGTGTCATGTTTCATTTATTTTGTCTTTGTACATGTCATGGGTGAGCTACGTTGATTTTAGGTTAAAGATTTGATCTTGTCATGCATTTCCTATTTATCAAACATCTAACAGTTAATAGTTGCGGAATTTAAATTGCGGAAATTAAATATAAACTATTACAAGGCGTCGGGTATTTACATCGCCAAAGACAACCCTTTAATTTAAATTGCGGAAAATAAAATAAAGCGATAAAATAAAGTCCTATTTAAAGCTATTACATTCCGGAAGCAATTATAATATTGGAATCAAATGAATCGCGTGCAAGAAATTAAATCGATGCATTTTTTAGGGTTTTGACCCTTTTTTGAAAGAAAGCATTTTTTGTTATTTTTTGAATTAAAAAAGAATTAAACCTAAGCTAATTATTAATTAATTAATTAAAAAAATATATTTTGGATTTTTTTTATATTTAAGGAAATAAAATAAATTGGATTAATGTTAATAAAACCTAATTATCTAAATTGATTTTAAATATTGCGAAAAAATATTAAAAGTTAAACCTAATTAATGCTAAATTGATTAAATTAATTTATTTACAACAATAAAGTATGAATTTAATTTTACTAAATAAAAATATGTTTTTTTGTGTTTTTGATTTTATTAAGAAAAATTATTAATTGGTTAGTTTAAATAATAAAAATAATAATACAAAAACAATTAAATAAATAAAATATAAAAAGAATAGAAATAACCAATGGGGGTGTTGGGCCCAATCTGGAGGTATGACCAGCATTTTTTGAGGCCTAAACGCAAGTAAGCCTGACTGACTTTTCCAATTCCATGTTGACCTTGGCATATGGTGGATGCTCAATCTAGACCATTGGATTTGGCCTAGAGGCCATCTGGCGCCTGATTGGATGATGGTATATGGTGGATCTTAGGCCTTGGCATGTACTGGAATACCTGTGAACAAAATTCAACAAATATATGGGGGACCTGGGATTCGAACCCAGGTCCCATTGGCCAATGCACTAGCGCCTTCACCAACTGAGCTATTGTGTTCAATTGTTAATGGAATGAATAAAGAATATTATATATGAAAAGCAATCAATATGCTGGAATTAAAAAAAACATGCGCCAATATTCAAAACCAGCCAATCAAGGGAAGGCACGTAGTCGTCTTCTTCAACAAAAAGCCTGGTTATTTACCTGCGGATTTCATCCGCAGCTAAATCCATGGCTCACTCCTAAAATCTTCTCTAGGCTGTAAAAATCAATTCCAAGACCATGGTTTGATTTGTTTGGGTCTCGTGAACACATCCATATCCATCAATTGGCTTGATTTCACCTGTAGCAAAAATACGCAAAAAACAACCTTCCAAACCCTAGGTTCAGTTACAAGGTTACAAGCTACCAAAACAAAATCAAATAATGCAGAAACGTCCTAAATGGAACGATAAACATGATAGTGTCAAGATTTTGGCAAAAAGATGCAAGAATCAGAGGTTATGTTTTCGTGTACAGGGCCATGTTCAAGGAGACTTACAGTGTGATTCAATAGGTGATTGGCTTGGCTTTTGATTGCAATAGCTTCAGTGGACGTCTAGCAAGAGAACCACGTTGAACTTTTGCCTTGAATTGGACTCTAAGGCTGATTTCGATTTCAAACTTTTCAAGCTTTTTTCAAGTTTTGGTATTGCAGTTTGTGCAGCCTCCTTCCTCTGATTTTCGTGCCCTTGTGTTGTATATGTATCAAGCATTGTATTAGGTTAAATCTTGGGCTTTGAATCTTGGTGTATTGATGTTTGAAGATTTGATATGAACCACCATTAAAATCTTTCCAATTTGATCAAAAATCCAATATTTTGTGCATAATAAGGCTTGATACGAGTTTGATTGTGTACATCATGATAATTAAGACCTGTGATGATAAAAAAGATACCAAGTGATTAAGATTTGGATTTTATTTGGATTTAAATTGATTTAAAATGAATTAAATCAATAAAAATCAAATAAAATAGAAAAATTAATAATTGGACACAAGGTTGAAGATAGGACACGTGTGTAGTGTGACAATATCAAATCAAGTGGAAAAAGTGGGCCCATTTGACAAAATTTGAAGTTTTGGGGATAGTTGACTTTTGGCAATTTTGGAAAAATGCCCAACTTCAACAATGCATAACTTCTTCAATTTTGAACTTTTAGAGGTGTTCTTGGACTTTTTAGAAACCTTGAGATGTCCTCTAACCAACCCTTTTTGTCTAATTTAATTTTGATATTCCATGCTCAGGTTATAAACTTTGGCAAAAAAGGTGTTTTTGTTGACTTTCAAAAATGACCTATAATGTCCAAATTTGTAACTTTTTGTGAGTGTATTTCTTGATCTTGGGGTGTGAATATGGATTGTAGGAAATTGAATCCTCTTCAAAATGAGATTTTGATGGGTCATTTATCATAAAGTATGAGAAAGTTATGCTTGGTCAAAGTTGAGTTGACTTTTCCTACAAAACCCTAATTTAGCAACTTTTGAATCTTGATGAATCTTGAGCAATCCTTGATGAATCATGATCAACCCTTGATAAAATGATGAATTATCCTTCAAAATTATAATGTTGACAAAAAATCTTGAGGTTTGACTATTTGTAGGCCATAATTGACTTTTGCCCTAGCACAGTCAATTTTTGGGCCTCTTGAGCAATTGACTGATCAAACTTCCTCTGCAAGGCTTGAAATTTGACATGGATGAACTTGAGAACATATTAAGGTATTGGGGAGAATTTGAGGTCATTTGGATGTAAGGACCTTGATGCAACACAAAACCCTAATTTTGAGATTGACTGCCTTAGGAGATGATTTGACTGTCCAACTCTTGAGCAAACTTGAGCAACTTAGGGATTATTCTTGAAATGCCTTGGGAAATATGGGAGGGAAAATTTTGGGGTACAACTGTTGCCCCTGTTCAATCTTCTTAAACCTGAGGATATAGATTGGCTCTCGGGCCTTTCGTGATCCGAAGGTGGAAGATGATTGAACACTAGAGTGCCCAGAAATTTGCACTCGCATGAACTGGTATCAACAAGGTGATGTCGGGAATGAGCTTACAGATGCCATTTTGAGATTGTTGATAGGTGTTTTTGTCTTCTTTGATTGGATTGGCGTCAGAAAAATCTTTAGGAATCGATTTAACTGGACCAGAGGGGGGTTTTGTCTCCTTTGACTGCGTTCGCATCAGAAAAATCTTTAGGAATCGATTTAACTGGTTTTGTCTCCATTGACTGCGTTCGCATCAGAAAAATCTTTAGGAATCGATTTAACTGGTTTTGTCTCCATTGACTGTGTTCGCATCAGAAAAATCTTTAGGAATCGATTTAATTGGTTTTGTCTCCATTGACTGCGTTCGCATCAGAAAAATCTTTAGGAATCGATTTAACTGGTTTTGTCTCCATTGACTGCGTTCGCATCAGAAAAATCTTTAGGAATCGATTTAACTGGTTTTGTCTCCATTGACTGCGTTTGCATCAGAAAAATCTTTAGGAATCGATTTAACTGACTTTGTCTCCATTGACTGAATTGGCCATAGAAAAATCTTTAGGAATCGATTTAAATTTTTTTGTCTCCATTGACTGATTTAGCCACAGAAAAATCTTTAGGAATCGATTTAATTGGTTTTGTCTCCATTGACGGGTTGGCCTCAGAAAAATCTTTAGGAATCGATTTAACTGATTTTGTCTCCATTGACTGAATTGGCCTCAGAAAAATCTTTAAGAATCGATTTAACTGATTTTGTCTCCTTTGACGTAGTTGAGAATCTAACTGTATCTTTCCTGAAAGGTAAAGGTCAGTCATATGCAATGCATGAGATGGATCAAGCAATGATGTTCTCAACATAAATGAGATTGTATGGTATGATGCGTCTATGCATGTATTATGATGTATGGAAATGTAATGCTTTAGCTGGGGAAAATAAATCCCGGAGCTGCTGGAGAATAGAGTTGAATTCTTCGTTTCCATTGGGGATGATGAACGAAGATGATGGCAAGAATAAACCTGCAGGAGAGGATGACTCCGTTGGGGAATAAACTGATGAGGAGAATACTCCGAGGGGAATTACTCTGTGGGGAAGAGATGTTTTGCTGAGAATGTCACTGATAAACTCTATTGGGGATTCCGCTGATAAGCTCCACTGGGGATTTCAACAATAAACTCCGCTGGGGATTCCATTGATAAACTCCGCTGGGGATGGACTACCGTTGTTGGTGATATTGAATCTGTTGAGGATTGAATTCCTGTTTGTGAAAGGAAAGAACTTCGCTGGGGATGATCTTTCAGTTGCAACTTGCTGGGGATAACCCTGTTAGACTCTTGTGGGGATAAACCTCTGAGTTCTGCTGGGAATGATCCTTTGAACTTCGCTGGGGAGATTTATTTTTGTACTCCGCTGGGGATAAACTTCCAGAGTCTACTGGGGATGATGATTCAACTCCGTTGGGGAAGCTTTTTTTGGACCGTGCTGGGGAATATTGACTCCACTGGGGTATCTTGTATTCCACCGGGGAACATTCTTATACTCCGTTGAGGATTATTAAGACTGTCGGGGATGCTCTTATACTTACTGGGGAATATTCCTGTACTCCGCTGGGGAATATTAAGACCTTCTGGGGATACCAAGCCTTTTTAGGGCTGATGGTAGATTAACTCTGCTTGGGGAGAGTATTGCTGATTCGTTCACAGTTGCAAGTCTCAGCTGGGGGAGAGCTACCATTACTATCTTACTCTGCGGGGAGTGAAGGTATCTTAGCCATATTTTTCAGCTGAATCTACCTTTGTACCTGGTGAACAGAGCAACCATACAGCTTGGACAATTCTTATTGCCCTTGTTTCTGATGTTACCCGTAACTCGTATTTTGTTTCGCATGTAAATATTTATGATCAACAATTAATGTCAAATGCATATATCAAAAATGAATATTGGACGTTGTGATACGGTGGGAGAACTGACTTTATGTTTTGCGTTTATATTCGCAAATGTTTCGGTTGAGCAAGAGTCGCCACCGACTTTTTATTTTATCCTAAGGAAAGGTCAAAAAGCACAGCAAAAACCTTTGAGATGTTTTCTTGGGTTCGGGGAGTAGATTATAGAAAGGGAAGGTATTAACACCCTTTCTATCCATGGTTATCCATGGGCTCTTAGTTACTTGCTTAGATCAACTTGCCTTGCATTTTCGATTGTTTGAAATGGTGCTTTGTGTGTGTGTTTGAAAATGTTTTGAAAAGAGGCCAATGAGGTGGTAACCTTTGTAATGATCTATGTTGAATGTATACAAAGGAGTATGTCTTTTGAAAAGTCTTCAATGTTTTTGAAAGTTGTTTTGAAAGTGTGTTGTGATGTGTGATTTTGAAAAATAGGCAAGTGTTTTTGTTTTGCAAGTGGGCAAGCAACCAAGAGCTATCTACCCTAAATTTCTCAAAGATTTTCTCTATGTTTTAACCCTTTTAACAATTTTGTTCCACCATTGTATTTGGTGGACAATCTTGTGTTAGGATGTGAACGGGACGGGCGCGGGTCATCGTTTAGACCATGATTGCAATGGTGTCAAGTATCTCTGGGCAATTTTTCCTTTAAGGGACTTGATCATTTTTAGGCAACTTTCGAAAGCGTCATCGAGGGACTATGATCATTTTGATTATTTTGTTTTTGCCAAAGATACCTAACATGCAATATGGCCCATTATTTGAAGGCAACAAGTGGAGTACCCTAGGGGTGCAAGTGTGATTAGTGTTGTCGATTTTCATGCTTGTTTATCTTGAAGTTAGGTCAAACTATTTTTGGTTAATTGATTTGCATACAAAACCCTAATTCTATCATGGCATAATTAGAAAGCTTTAAAGTGCGAAAAATATAGGTCCTAAATTATTACAACACAATATATGGGAAGGGGGGTACAAATGTTCAAATGGGGATATTTTAGCAAGGATTTAAACCTAAGCTATTACATCAAAAAAAAAATTGAAATTTACAAGATACTGAGTATACAACAATTGAATAAATGTGTAAGATGCAAAAAATGGTTTCTTATATGTATGAAAAAAAGTATTTTTATGTGTCAAATAAACAAAAATAAAATGAATTAATTTTTGGTATCTTATGTATTTAGGGCAAAACCCTAATTTTCTAAAATAAAATGTATTAATTATTAATATATATAATATTTATTAATTATGTACAAAAATAAATAAAAAGAAAGTATATTGTGAAAAAAGTGTTTTTTTTTAAGTTAAATATTAATAAAAACCAAAATGTGTTAATTTTATGTTTTTATCCTAAATATTATAATAAATATATAAGTATTTACATTATTTATTAAATATATCAAATATGTACAAAAATAAAATATTTAATATTTACAAAAAAAAGTATATTTTATGTAAAATGTTTTTAAGAGATAATATAAAATAAAAATCAGAAATAAAACATGTTTGTATATTTTTTGTATTTCTAAAATAATAGTATATTTAGGTTTAATTTTATACAAAACTAAATAAAGCCTAATAAATATCAAAAAAAATGAAAAAAAATGTGGGAAAAATAATTTTAAGATTTTTTATGTATTGTCAAAAAATAATAAATCAGAAATAAAAAGAAAAAGTCAAAAATAGCAAAAATAAAATGCAATGGGCTAAGGAGGTGCAAATGTGAAATAGTGGTGTGAAAAGAAAAACAAATCTCAGGCCCAGCCCAAGACTCTGTCTTCTTCAACCTTCAGTTTCTTTGAACAAAACGCGTGCCTATGCTATCTCAAGATCCTTGGACTTTCAGCACAAACTCACAACATGAAAACTGTTAAGCATCAAACCACGATTCTGGACATATAAAAAACTTAACCTAACTCTCAGAAATGAGAGAGAATTTCTTCATCCCTAATTCTTAACCTAAGTTTTTATCAATGTTCAGACCTTAAATTCTCACAGCACATGCAAAATAAATGGAAAGTAAAGATATATATAGCTTCAGGGACATGAGTAGAACATTTTTTATTCACAAACTTAGAGCTAACTCTTCCTATATTGAGAGATAGAAGTTCATGAACTTACCTATTCAGCTTGGATCGTGTCTGACAATGGAGGCACTTTCAAGGCAAAGTGAGTATTGGTACAGCTTGCTTGAAGGTCAGGGATGCTTCTCCAACCTTTACTTTGCTTTGAAACCAAGTGAATCGAGCTATAGCAATCTACCTGCAAAACAGAAAATGTGAAAATGGTGAAGTTGGTTAGAGGTGTTACAGTCTGCTTCCAAGGCTTGGGATAGTTTGTAGGGATGATAGGGAATGTGTTTGAACTGATTTGGATGGAAATGCACGAGTGGATTGAGCTATGGGATTCAAACTGCAGCTTATGCCCTGTTTTTGCAGTTTTATGGTGTTTTTGTGAATGGAGAGATATGGAAGATGATAGGCTCGTGTTTCAGCTCAGTTAGGTTATTTGGAAGGTGTACAACAACTTTGCTTAAGCTTGTTCTTGCTGGGATGAGAGTTGGTTCAAGTTATGCCAAGTTACTTCTAACTTAAGCAAGAAATGGCAAGTTGGTTTCTAGGCCAGTACAATACCTCTATCTATGCTGCACATTTGAGTCTTGGTTAGTGGGATATGCCTATGCCTTTGTGCCTCAAAGATCTGCATTGTACCTCATAGATTGTAAAGTTGACATAAAGTAACACTTTACAAAAATGGATAATATGCTTTTTCTTATTAAGGCTTAATCTTGTATGCAATGCTTAAACACATAATGCAAGGCTTGAACACAAGGGGTTTGCATTAAATTTATGAGTGTGAATGGGATAAAGGACCTGTAATCCATCTTAAAACATGCTGAGTTCAAAATGCAAGGTTATGGATATGTAAATTGGTTATGAACAAAATGAGTTTTGCCTAACTTCACAAATTCGATTCTCCCTAACCACAAGGTTGTTTGGGAAGTTATTGGACATTTTGGAAAGCTTGGAATGTGTACTACAATCCATCTTTGTAATGCAAATTGAAATTCCAAGTGGAAGCATGTGAAAAGTTGTCATGAAGTTAGGCAAAAATCCTGCCTAGAATAGGTCAAAATTTTCTAAGTTAAGAATGGTTTTGCACCCTTATTCCAAAAATTGTAACTTGAGCTACAAGCTTCTTTTGAGGAAACTTTGTGAATCAAAGTTGTAGATTTTGCAATGGAATACAACTTTCATGTTTTTACTTTTCCTTGAATCCAAATGTATCTTGGTGAGAAAGTGGGACAAAGTTAGGAAAAAATTAGGGTTTTTCATAACTTAGAAAAATTCTAAGTTATGAAAATTCTTCATTTCAAACCCTAATTTGTGATTTTTGATTTCTTGATGAACAAGTTTCATGATTTGGCATTTTTTGATGAAAAATGAATCTTGACACTTGATTTTGACCAAAAAGTCAAAGTTTGACTTTTCAGTATACAGTCAAATTTGGCTCAGTTGACTGGAAAATTCATTTGTCAATCTTGTGCATTTGGGATATTTTGAATTTGTTGAACATGTCAAAACAATTCCAAGGGGTCCTTGAGTCCATATGTGAGCTTGGCTTTCCATTGGCTAGGTCAAACAGTCAAAAATTGCCTTTGGGCAGTCAAAACCCTGAAAATGACCATTTTGCCCTTTTGGTGATCTGATCAAATTTCTTGTGGAATTGTGATCCAAACTTAGTCAAATGGTCCATATGAGTTTAATATGTTGAGATGGGTCAAAAAATCATGAGGTTTGACTGTCAATTGACCACAGTTGACTTTTCCCCCAATACAGCTGATTTCTAGGTCAACTGTCCAATTGACTGGGCAAAACTTGGAATCAAGGCTTGAAACTTGGGAGTCCAATATGAAGCATGAAAGTCATCTTGGGCACTTTGGGTCAAAACAATCTTTGTGCAAACACAAACCCTAATCTGGGTCAACAGTGCAAGGAGGGGTCTTTGAGCAGAGCAAACCCTAACTTGATCTTGAGCTTCAAGGGTCTTGTGATGAGAAATGTTGAGGAAATAGGAGGGCAAATTTTGGGGTACAACAGACGTTCTTTGCAAAACAAAACAGATAAAGGGAAAACAATTTGAAACTTGTCTGAAAATGGATTTGTATTGATTTTGAAGTTTGGCCTGTAAATAGGCGTTTTTATACAAGAAGCTGACGTCCTAGTAAGAGAACGCCGCCGAACAAATAGAATTTATACAATTTGTGAAAAGAAAACAAAACAGCTATGTGAATGGTCCCACTGGGTTCCAACTCTGTTATTGCCTTTATATCCTCGAGCATCTCATCACCTTTCTACTGGTTGAAGATGAATCTGATTGATCAGTGCCTTCCGAGCGTGATAGTTGATACCGAAGTCTGGATGCAAGGTGATCCAATGAGACATAGTATTACGCTTTGATCCCTAATTTTTGCCTGGACTGCCCTTTCGGATTTTCAGTCCACCGGGATACCCTTTTTGCCCAATTCGCCTTTTCAGGTTTTCGACTTGCCGGGTGTACAGATTTTTTTTCATTTTCATCCCTTATTTTTGCCTGAACCCTTTTGGTTCGCCGGGAAGCCCTTATTTTTGCCTAGGCCAGTCAACCTAGCGGGTCTTTGATTATGCGTAGTATCTTTTCACTATGTCTGCATTGACGGGGTGAGGAAGGTCGTCACCATCCATGGTGGTTAGAATCATGGCTCCTCCTGAGAAAATGTTCTTAACCACAAATGTCCCTTCGTAAGTAGGGGTCCATTTTCCCCTGGGATCACCTTGAGGTAAGATAATGCGCTTGATTACCAGATCCCCAACTTGATACTCTTGTCGTCTGACTTTCTTGTTAAATGCCTTGATCATCCGTTTTTGGTACGTCTGACCATGACAAATAGCAGTAAGTCTCTTTTCGTCGATTAGGTTCAGCTGATCAAGCCGGGTCTGAATCCAGTCATCTTCGCTCAAACCTGCATCCTTCATGATTCTAAGAGAGGGTATCTAAACTTCAATGGGAAAGACTGCCTCCATGCCATATACCAAGGAATAGGGTGTTGCCCCTGTTAACGTTCGCGCTGAGGTACGGTACCCATCAAGAGCGAATGGTAACATCTTGTGCCAGTCTTTGTATGTCATTGTCATCTTCTGCACAATCTTCTTAATGTTCTTATTAGCCGCTTCTACAGCCCCATTCATCTTCGGCCGGTAGGGAGAAGAGTTATGATGCTGTATCTTGAATTGCTCGCAGAGTTCGGTGATCATCTTGTTGTTGAGATTGGTACCATTGTCCGTAATGATCCTTTCTGGTACACCATATCGACAGATCAGATTGTGTCGAATGAATCGTGCCACGATGTTCTTGGTTACGGTAGCAAAGGAAGCTGCTTCAACCCACTTCGTAAAGTAATCAATAGCTACCAGGATGAAACGATGCCCGTTGGATGCTGTAGGCATGATCTCGCCGATCATATCAATGCCCCACATTGCAAAAGGCCAAGGTGTCGTCAAGATGTTCAGAGGTACTGGAGGTATGTGCACCTTATCAGCATAGACTTGGCACTTGTGACATGTCCGAGAATGCTGATAACAGTCGGCTTCCATTGTGGACCAATAATATCCTGCTCGAAGGATTTTCTTTGCCATGGTGTGTCCATTGGAATGAGTCCCGAAAGTACCTTCATGTAACTCCGCCATGATCCTTTCTGCTTCATTCTTATCCACACAACGCAGTAAGGTTGAATCATGGTTACGCTTGTAAAGAATACCATTATTGATGAAGAAATTCGCCGCAAACCTCCTCAAAAACTTCTTGTCATTAACAGATGCACCCTCGGGGCATTCCTGAGCTTCAAGATATCTCTTCACCTCATGATACCAGGGCTTTTTTGTTACCTCTTCAGCCTCTAGATCACAATAATGTGCCGGTTCATCCGATCTTTCAATAATAATCAGGGGAGCCTCGTTGTCCCAATTGACTTTGAACATAGAAGACATTGTAGCCAGCGCGTCCGCCAACTGATTCTCCTCTCTCGGGAAGTGTTCAAATGTTATCTCTTCGAAATAGGGAAGTAAAGTCAAAACATACTCCTTGTAAGGAATACGATTTGGGTGTTTCGTATCCCACTCGCCTTTGATCTGACTGATCACGAGAGCGGAATCTGCGAAGACACTCAGAAACTTAATCCTTAGGTCAATTGCAGCTCGAAGACCCATGATGCATGCTTCATACTCCGCCATATTGTTGGTACAGTTGAAACATAGTCGGGCGGTAAATGGAGTATGAGAGCCTTTGGGAGATATAATAACAGCACCAATGCCATTGCCCAAAGCGTTCGAAGCTCCATCAAAGTACATAGACCATCGGGATCCTTCCTCGGGTCCTTCATCCGGTCCAGGTGTCTCACAATCAGTTATTAACATGATATTCTCATCCGGAAATTCAAAGTTCATAGACTGGTAATCATTCACTGCCTGATGTTCCAAATAGTCTGCCAACACACTTTCCTTGATTGCCTTCTGGGTCGTGTACTGGATGTCATACTCAGTCAAGATCATCTGCCATCTTGCTATTCTTCCGGACAAGGCAGGCTTTTCGAAGATATACTTGATTGGATCCATCTTTGAGATCAATAGAGTAGTGTGAGCCAGCATATACTGTCTCAGCTGGCGAGCAGCCCATGCCAAAGCGCAACAAGTTTTCTCGAGCAGTGAGTATCGGGTCTCACAATCGGTAGACTTTTTGCTAAGGTAATAAATAGCGTGCTCTTTTCGGCCAGACTCGTCATGCTTACCCATCACACACCCCATTGAGTTGTCGAGTATTGTCAAGTATAAGATCAGAGGTCTCCCTTCAACTGGAGGCATCAGGATAGGTGGCTCTTGGAGATACTCTTTGATCCTTTTGAAAGTGGCCTGGTATTCATCATTCCAACGTACTACTTGATCTTTCTTCAGTAGCTTGAAGATTGGCTCACAAGTAGCCGTCAGGTGCGAGATGAATCGGGCAATGTAATTCAGTCGTCCCAGGAAGCCTCTGACTTCTTTCTCTATTCTGGGAGCTGGCATCTCCTGTATAGCTTTCACCTTTGCAGGGTCCACTTGAATACCTTTGTCACTTACGACGAAACCTAGCATTTTACCAGATCTCACCCTGAAGGTGCACTTGTTCGGGTTCAACCTCAGCTTGTATAATTTCAGTCTGTCAAACAGCTTCTGCAGATGGTCAAGGTGTTCCTCCTCAGTCTGGGACCTTGCAATCATATCGTCGACGTATACTTCAATCTCATGATGGATCATGTCATGAAACAAAGCAACCATGGCACACTGATATGTTGCCCCAGCATTCTTCAATCCAAAAGGCATGACCTTGTAGCAAAAGGTACCCCACTGAGTAACAAAGGTCGTCTTCTCCATGTCTTCGGGAGCCATTTTGATCTGATTATAACCGGAGAAACCATCCATAAAGGAGAAGACTTTATGCTGAGCAGTATTGTCAACCAGAACATCAATATGAGGCAGAGGGAAGTCATCCTTGGGGCTTGCCCTGTTCAGATCCCTATAGTCGACACACATTTGAACCTTACCATCCTTCTTCGGCACGAGAACCACATTGGCCACCCACTGAGGGTAAGAAGTAACTGCTAGAAAACCGGCGTCAAACTGTTTCATAACCTCAGCCTTGATTTTCTCGGACATCTCTGGGCGCATTCGACGGACCTTCTGTTTCACTGGAGGACAGTCTTCCTTGGTAGGCAAGTGGTGAACCACAATATCAGTATCCAAACCAGGAATATCTTTGTAAGACCAGGCAAAGACCTCAACATAGTCACGCAGCATCTGAATCAACTGTTGCTTCACACTAAGCTCCAGATTTGCACCGACCTTGACCTCTTTCTTATCTGTCTCTGTACCCAGATTCACTGTTTCTACCGGCTCTTCATGTGGATGAATGACCCTCTCTTCTTGAAGTAACAGTCTTGCAAGTTCACCAGGCACTTTGCAATCATCTTCACCTTCGTCTTCGGCTAAGTTGATTGGATTATCGAAGTCATAACTGGCAGTAGCAGAGTCGTTACCAGTGAGATCCAGAGTGGATGTGGACCTGTATATGTGAGTGTGTGTAAAATAGCTGTTTTGCAATATATAATAAAGAAAAACAAAGAGCGCAAAATTTGAAATGCAAGAACGTCCAATGCTTTTATTAATGATATATGAAAATGACGCACATAAAGCCCTCACAAATGAAGCCACGGTGCCCCGGGTAAGACACTGGGCCGTAAAGTTCAAAACATTGTCTGTTACAAATTCAAAACAAAAAGTTCCATTACTTGGTGATAACTTAAACGGGCATAGAATCCTTCACTGTCCAGTTGCTTAATCCACCATTGGCAGTCGGGTAGATCCAACATTCGTTATCAAACTCTTCATCATCGTCATCCCTGATAGCATTCATCCCTGCATCTTGCTTAGGATTTTCTGGTGCTCCGAACTCGATCTCTTTCGCATTGATCAAATCCTGTACCTTGTTCTTCAAAACCCAACAATCATCTGTATTATGCCCCGGGCTATCAGAGTGATAAGCACAACGGGCATTAGGGTTATACTTTGGTGACGTTGTATTTGGATTCTTCGGGGCTTCCTTTAGAATCACCAGATTGGTCTTCAGCAACTGTGGCAGAATCTAAGATAAAGTCATGCTGAGACGAGTGAACTGCCTTCGAGGTCTCTCGTCCTTTTGTTGATTATTGTGCTGAGGAGCACCAGTAGGTTTTGAAATAACAACCGCGTTAACAGCTTGGCGATGTTCAGGTATATTCTGTCTTTTCGAACTGTAGAAAGCACTGGACTCTTTCTTAAACGGCTTCTTCTCGGTGCTCGATGAGGCACCCTTCTGTATCTTACCCGCCTTAATACCATCTTAAATCCTTTCACCAATCAAAATTAGCTTTGTAAACCCAGACGAAGAGCTTCCAATCAGATGGTTGAAAAATGGACCAGACAAGGTCCCCGGAAACATGTCAACAAGCTCCCGATCAGCCAAGGGTGGTTGCACTCTACCAGCGAGGTCCCTCCTCTTCTGAGCATAATCTTTGAATCCTTCGCCCATTCCCATTGACATACCCTGGAGTTGGGTACGCGTGGGAGCGAGGTCGGAGTTATACTAGTACTGCCTGTAGAAAGCAGTAGCCAAATCTTCCCAACTGCAGATACTGGCTCCGTCCAACTGATAGAACCACTCAAGCTGGGTCCCTGAGAGACTGTCTTGAAAGAAATGGATCCATAGCTTCTTATCAGCGGTGTACGGCTGAATCTTCCTCACATATGACCGGAGGTGCAGCTTCGGACAAGAAACTCCGTCATACTTAGCAAAGGCAGGTGCCTTGAATTTGTGGGGAATCACTACCCCAGATGATAGACCTAGATCAGCAAAGTCCAGGCCAGGAACTTTCTGAACTTCCATAGCACTCAACCGGTCTTCCAGTTGTTTGTATCTATCCTCAGCATGAGGATACTGTTCTTCATCGAAGTCCGTCTCGTTGTCGGAGACAACGGGGCTAGGGGCCCTCCTTTCTTCCTGACTATCTTTCCCTCCAGATGAGGTGGTCAAATCAACTTCATTCTGAAGCCTGTTTCCAAACCTATGCCCTGTGTTAAACAAGATTATCCTCTTCTTCTTCTTCTTCTCCTTCTCCTTCAGAATCAGGGTCTTCAGATCTTGCTGACCCTTAGCTAGATTCATGAACAACTCTTGAAATTGGGAATTCTGGGCCTGGAGGGCCTTGATAGCTTGCTCAGTTGAAGGTTCAGCAGACATGATGAGTGCTGAAATAAACAGCGAAGAAGATAAGAGACCTGTAATGGGTACCTGTTATGGAGTGCATGGGATGAAATGCGTATGACATGATTTCAAAGACAATCGAGAGATTCAAATTTGTAAACCAGGAAGGAAACACACTTTATTAGATAAACTTTAGAATTCAAATTGTTCAACAGATTGCCCTTAGGCGTTACATGAAAGGAAATACTGAAAGGTAAATAAAAACTAGAAAGGAAATAATCAAAGGCCCATCAATGCTCCCATGGTCTCTTCTTCTCAGTGCGGACATAGTCGTTGAGAACCCGCTCGTTCTCCAACTGTCTAGTCAACTTCTGGATCTTTTGCTCTTGCTCGTTGAACTTTTCCCGATAAGAATCCCGTTCTTCCCGCAGTTGCATCCAAGATCTCTTCAGTGCCCCAATGTCAGTGGGCATATATGGATGGAGGATGGTTAGAAGAACCCCTTCTTCATTAGCAACTTCAAGAGTGACAGGTCGGACGGCTTCATAAGGCATACCCAACTTTTGGGCACGGATACAGACCCATCTGAGATATGGCTCCATCGGAAGTGAAGTCTTGGGACCTAGCTCATATGGATCAGATTGGTGAACTCTATCCCAAGCCCTTATGAATCTACGACACTGCTCGTCGCTATCCCCTTGAAAATCAAAGACAATATGAGGCATTATCATCTCGTGAGGTCCTTCTCTTCTGGCTCTTCCAAACTGACGTAATGCTAAGCACGGATTGTAAGAAATTCCTCCATGGGTCCCTATCAGTGGAACATTAGGGTACTCCCTACAGCGATCAATGATAGTCACCTCGTCCATACCTTTGAGAGTCCAGATGATGTCATTATGCGAGAGAGACATAACCCTATAGGCCCAGCCCATTCCTTCTTTTTTCTTCAGCACTAACTTGGGAAGGTGTGAAATAAACCACCTTGACAATAATGGAACACAGCTGTTGTACCCCAAAATTTACCCTCGTATTTTTCCATAAGAAATCACAGCCTCGAGCGTTTCCTGATTTTTCAGATTGGCGTAAGAATCAGTCAAACAGACTTTTCTTATCAGTCAGAAAAAATTAGGGTTTTCATTGATTTTTAAGACAGTTCAGGCAGATTGCTAAGGTTTGGTTGAGTTGGCTCAGGTTTTGATCAGGCAGGCGCTTCTCTGACATTTAATCAAGAACTAGGGTTTTGTGCGCGTATTTCTCAGAAAGAATTAATTTTACAGTTCTTTTCAGTTTACTCTGAGATTTGGATTGAGGCATTTGAATCAAGAATCTGCAGTGTTGATTTAATCAGTAAAAAGATAAGTATTTGGATGTTGGTTTGATTAACTGTGCATTGTCTATTTGAAACGCCAGGTTTAATTGATCGATGTTAAAACCACAGTGTTTATTAATTGTTTATTTATTCTAAGTTAGGATAATTGGAATTTATTTCCCTTTATTATAATTTAAGAATTTATAAGTAATTAAATAGACAGCTGAAAAAAGGAATTAACTGATCAAAAAGGATTTTTCTTTTATTCATCTTTAATTGTTTCGTTACAAATTATTATTCGAACAATTGTAAATTTATTTACATTTTTGTTTACAATAATAATTTTACAAATGATTAAAATTGAAATAAAGCTATCCTAATTCTTCATCCTCCATTTGCTGCTCCTCCTCTTTTGCTCCATTTAATGTTTATCTGCAAAAACAAAGAAAAGAAAGAAAAGTCAAAGCAGATAAATTGAAATTAAGAGCAGACAGTTAATTCAGAAGTCATCATTAAAAGCGACTGGCCGGAATCAGTTTGCCCTCTCTGCAAATCACGAGATTTCTCTCGGTTCACAAAGAGGGGTGAAAAATGCTTGCAATTAAAGTATGAAATGCACAAGTATACAAATTGCACAATTTCAAAATGGTCAAACCAACTGCATAGTTCATGGTTCAAGTTTGTCAAAAGCTGCATATTTCCAAAAGTTCTAAACCAAGGATAAAAGGCAAACTGAACTAGGCCTAACCAGATCAACAAAGTCCAAACTGATTCACAAATTCAAAATATCCAAAAAGCTGTCCAAAAGATATCAAGAGATCTAGAAGTACAAAATGTTGTCAATATGCAGAAAATCAGGATAAGAAGTATGCAGGAAAGCAGGGATTATGCAAAGCAACTAGTGCAAGAAAAGATTCAAAAGTTACATCACTTTCCAGCCTGTCACCTTTTTAGAATAAGGACAAATCTAAGCAATATTTTAATGCTTAAAAACTGTCAAGAGAGAGAGAGAGAAGAGTGAAAGAAGTACAGGCTTACAGGGCTTAGGCTTGAAGAAAGAAATAATATAAAACAAACTGTTATCAACACAGTAGGAGAAGCAGAAAAGATCACAAAGATAAAAAACCTCCAAACTATAAGATAGAAACACAACAGAACTGTCTCCAAAAAATCACAAACTGTGCCAAAGCTTCAGCATCAAAAAGCCAAAGCCTGAAGCAAGCCAAGGCCTGAAGCCAAACAACCTGCAGTAAAAGCCTCCAAACTGATATCAAACCTCACAACAAACCAGACCTGCATAAGCCTTAAAGCCTTAACTGTATCCAAAAAAAACAATAAAAACTCAGAACATTAAGCCTCAAGCTTAACAGCCAAACCTGTGTCAAAGCCATGAACCTGCCTCAAGCCTTAACCAAGCTCATTGCAAACTGAAACCTGCATAAGCCTTTCAGACTTCAAGCTTAAACCATTTTCAAGCTTCAATTGACAACCAAACTTGATTCAAAGTACTCAAAATCCAAATCCCAAGACCAACCTCAAACATTTCAACACATGTTCAGATCCACAACTCAAAAGTCAGAATAATATTCAAAATTACAAAGCCCTCAGAGCTGGGCTCATCATAGGGTTCACAAACCTTCAAGGCAACACGGATACAAGCAAGCCAAATGAACTCTCAAAACTGTAAAGTTCGTCATCAAGTAACGAAACCAACATTTCAATAAGCACACGAAGCATACAGAAGAGAAAAAGAAGCATACAAGTTTGCAAAGCAATACTCAGCATACCGGGCATCTCAGATAAACAAGCATATCAGAAAGGAAAACGTATCAAATATTCAGAGGCAACAGAAACGAGGCAAATAGAGAAGAAGAGAGGCAAATGAAGCCAACATTCAGAAGAGGAAAGAAGTTATACTAGGCATTTTCAGATTTTCAAGCATCATCACGAAACCCTAAAAGGCAAAGAAAGAATACAGAGTACCAGGAAGCAAAGGTTCAGAGCATCACAGTCGCCATCGCCCTTGGCCGCCTAGAGCACCTCCAAGCTCCGTCCTCCTCCGTCTCCAAAAGGTAGTATCACTTCTTTTCTTTCCATTCACGCACCTCCAACAAGAATAACAACAACGCTTAATCAGAATCAATAAACAAAAAGCGAAGCATGCAAGACATAAAAGTGAAAACCCTAAAAAGCGCTAAGTTAGAAGTTATCACCTTGAACGAATCGTTGCTTGAGCGGTCCATGGAGGGAAGAGGATGGACGGCGGCGCCTGGTGGCCTTGGACGGAGGATTTCATCAGTGGCTATGGCATGAGAACGAACGAACAAGACGAAGAAAGAAGTGATGAACGGCGCCTCAATCTGAAACCCTAATTCTCCAAATGAAACAATAATCAAATAACCCTAAAAACAAAGTTGTTGTTTGCGTTGGGCCACAACCCTCTTCAGTTGCCTTAAGCCCAAATGCGTTTCAGTGAGCGTACCCCCCCTTTTCTCCTTCCGATGCTTTGTTTTGTTTGGGCCTGCCTCCCCTCTTACACCTTTGAGCCCATCCCATTCTTTTTTCTTTTTTAACAAAAAACTATTATTCTTTTATCATTAAATATCCTTTTATAACTTACTTTGTTAAATAAATACACTAATTTTATTTTACATTAATTTTCATTAACCATACTTTTTTTATATAACTTACTTAATACTAACTTTAATTTTACATTAACAATATTCTTTTTTATGATATAATTAAATCTTTGTACATAAAAAATACTAACATAAATACCCAAAACATTAATACATAAAACTCAAAACATTTCTTTTTTTAAAAAAAAATCCTTTCTTTATACATAAAAATATTAATTAAATACATTAATATTAATACATAAAAAAAATAGAATTTAAAACATTCTTTTCTTAAGATTAAAACTTTTGTTTTATACATATTTAACAAAATACAAAATGATAACAATATATAAATAAAATATTCAATTTTCTCATTAAGTTAACGATACTTAATACATTAACATTTCGCACTTGTAAATAAATCATACACTTACACATTTACAATACACAAATACCTTGATACGTACACATTTGCTTTATTCTTATACATTGTTGTACATTTGATACACATTTACATTTGCGATCGATTCGATTTGGTTGTAATTTATTTGGACACTACTCTCCCATTTAAGTCTCATCCCCATTTGTAAACATTTGTACCCCCACTCCCGGATACTTATTTGTAATAGCGTAGACTTTAAATTCCCGAAATTTATCGCTTTCAAATATACCATGGTTAGACCTAGGGTTTGTATGTACATAAAATCAAACGCTAGATAACTTAATACAAAGACAAATACATGAAATCAATACACAATCACACTTGCACCCCTAGGGTAATCCCACTCGTTGCCTTCCAAAATGGGCCATGCTTGCACGTTGAGTATCTTTGGCAAAACAATTCAAATGATCATAAGTCCCTCGATGACGCTTTCGAAAGTTGCCTAAACGGAATGATCATAGTCCCTTCAAGCAAATTGCCAAAGACACTTGGCACCATTGCATTCATGGTCCATACGATGACCCGCGCCTGTCCCGTTAAACATCCTAACGCAAGATTGTCCACCAAATACAATGGTAGAACAAAATTGTTAAAAAGGGTTAAAACATGAGAAAAACCTTTGAGTACAATAGGGGTAGACAACTCTTAGTTACTTGATCAAACTTGCAAAAACACTTGCCTGCTTTTCAAAACCACACTCCACAACACTTTCAAAACACTCTCAAAAACAACTTCCAAAAACATTTGAAACATCTTTTCGAAAAGATACACACCTTTGTAAAACACTCAAACACGAGTCATTACAATGGTCGCCTAAGACAAGGCATCTTCTTCAAAAACATTTTCAAAATACACACACACATACACACCACAATTTCAAGCAATCGAAAATCAAGGCAAGTGATCTAAACAAGTAACTAAGAGCCCATGGATAACCATGGATGAAAAGGGTGCTAATACCTTCCCTTTTCATAATCTACCCCTCGAACCCACGAAACATCTCAAAAGGTTTTTTCCTGTGCTTTTTAACCTTTCCCTTAGGATAAAATAAAAAGTCGGTGGCGACTCTTGCTAAACCGAACAAGTGCGAATACAAACGCAAAACCCAAGTCAGTTCTCCCACCGTATCACAGAACTGGCGACTCTGCTGGGGATAATTTAAAAGTGGGGTTACCTTAGGGTTTAGATCACCTTTACATTCTTGCTTTTGATTGCTTTGATTGCTTTACTTTTGGGTCCTTGTTTGGGTTTGTTGTAAATCCTACACCCGGATTTGGGGGCACCTTTTTAGGTAAATAGCAATAAAACTGTGAGGGAACTGTGCGGGGTATACCGACATGGTTGAAGCAGTAAGCTATGTTAGTGTGACATATTTGTGAGTACCGGTAACCCTTGAGTTCAATCAAGGAGAGTACGGGGCCGCTGAGTGATGTCGTGAAGCACTAACGAACTCTTAGAACCTTAATTGACCATCTTAGCCTTTTTAGGGGTAGTGAGATGACCGACTTTGGTGCAGTCCGAAGTTGGTAGATACTCGATACTACACTCATTGAGGGTTGTTTTCTTGGAATATTTTGGTCGCCAGTTAAGTGGCTAAACCAAAACAATGAACATAGAAAACAATCCAATGATTTTGAGCTCCTTAGAACCCGGTTTCTATTTTAGGACAGGATGAGTCAACTAACTTCAAGAGGGTACTTACCTAAACCCCATGTAAGCCTAAACCTAAGGACTTGTTTGCTTTGTGTGAATATGATTACCTGTATATACACTTACCTACTTGCTTCTGCATACATGTGCATAACATCATAACATCATACCATAGCATTTTTCAATAACCATTTCAAGGATCTCGAGGGTTCTTTTGATGCAGGGTTACGTTGAACCAAACGTCTACCAAAGGGAAAGAGGATTCTCCTCTAAGCAAATGCCATCAAAGATCAAGTGCAACAACTTGAATCAGGGGCTATGACCCACTTGACATGGTGAGCTTGATTCTCGTGGAAAGACAGTCACCAGTGCACAGTTCTCCAATCAAAGATCAAGTACAACAACTTGAATCAGTGGCTATGACCCACTTGACATGGTGAGCTTGATTCTCGTGGAAAGACATCCACCAGTGCACAGTTCTCCAATCAAAGATCAAGTACAACAACTTGAATCAGTGGCTATGACCCACTTGACATGGTGAGCTTGATTCTCATGGAAAGACATCCACCAGTGCACAGTTCTCCAATCAAATATCAAGTACAACAACTTGAATCAGTGGCTATGACCCACTTGACATGGTGAGCTTGATTCTCATGGAAAGACATCCACCGGTGCAAAGTTCTCCAATCAAAGATCGAAGTTCAACCTCTAACATTCTCTTGTGTTTACCCCAAGAGATCCTTGAAAGCATGCATTCACATATCATGCATTTCATCATGACAGTTTTTCCTGTTTCAGGTTTCCTTACTCTCATACTATTTATTTCAGTAAGAGATGGCTCTAGAAAGGACTGTCAAGGATATCCAGGACCAGACTGCTCAGCTGCAGGAAATGTTCTTGAACCTGTCTCTGGGGCAAGAAGAAGTGAAAGCTCTCCTCACAACGGGCATGGTCCAGGGGAATTCAAACAATGCCAGGAGTGATCAGTTGGAGGCACTACAGTCTGAGCTGACTATAATGAGGATCCAAATGATGGGGCAACTGGTGGGCCAGATGGATCTCATCCAGGACTTGTCTTAAAGACAAGAGGAACTCAGAGTTCTCGTCAGCCAACTGCTTCGGAACAACCAACTGGGGCAAACATCTGAGGTTGAAGAGCAAGTCACCACTCAACCCCCCTCCAGACAAGAAGACAAGGGGAAGGCTCCTCTACTTGCTTCAGGGTCACAAGCCCAGCAACAACCTCGTCAACGTCAACGGGGTAATCGGCGTAAGCAAAATACGTCGGGGAGACAGTTCACTGAGACTGACATACCGTCATCTCTAATACTAGAGCGCTTGTTAGAGGTCAATCTGATTGCTTTGAGGGATCCTATTCGGAAACCTAATACCTCTGCTCCTAACTATCATCCCGACGCATTTTGTGTTTACCACTCCTACAGCCCGGGACATGACACTGACGACTGTTGGGCCTTGAAGAACAAGATTCAAGATCTAATTGACATTGGAGTACTGAGGTTCATGCCAGACGGCGAGATGAAAATCTTCCGTTAGGAATTTCTCCACCTGAAGTGACAAAGCTCGAACTGAAAGACTTTTGCTTCATTTGAATTTTCAAAGTTGTAATTTCTTTTGTTATTCAAACAATTATCTGTTGATGTTAAACTCTGTTTCATTAATGCATTGCATATGTTTGTCTTGAATTCATCCATTTGTTTTCACTACTCTTATGCTTTCTTTATTTAACTCTTGATAAAAAGCTGTAAGCCTTTAGAGGGAGGATGACGAAGCAATACCATAATCTCATACGATATGCTTTTGAACAGACCTTGTTGATGATGTACAGGCATTTCTTTCAATTCCCAAACACTGGAGTTATAAGGAAGATAATCCCTAGTCAACCCCTGCGAGCCAAAGAAGTAGGATTTTTCTGTTCTAAACAATCAAAACCTTTGATATAAACCTGGGGCAGGGTAGTATCTCAGCTAATTCAAAAGAAAATGCGCGTTGAAGTCGCAAACTCTCAGTTCGTAATACAACGAACGACGACAAAGAAAAGCATTCCTCTGGAATCAAAAGACAGTGATGGTTCCCTATCACCTAGGCAGTTAATCTCTCAAAAGAGAAAAGCCCACTGAGCCAAAACCTGTAAAGGAGGCTTAAGAAAGCTGGGGCATCCTGCTGACGGTAATCTCGAAAACAGAGACAGTCAGGCAAAAGTTAGGGATAACAAATCAAAATCAAAATAGAGAGGTCATTACAAATCCTCAACAACATGAAAAATGTTGAAAAAGAAAAAGGAGATGATGACTGTCTCCCAAATTCAATTGGTGAACCATCACCCAAAAGTTGTTCCAAACTCAAATAGAGTGCGACGCACAATTAACTGAGCTTAGGGTTGAAGAACATCACGAAGAGCGGGTGGGTACAAATATACTTTGAGCCTTTATCCTTTGTTTCTTAAACCGTGAACCAAGCCACGTTACAACCCTTCAAAAGTCCTAATTGAAGCATGGGTTAGTTCGAAAGCATATTGTTACAAAGGTATCCTGACTCCTGTAAGGCTTTGCTCTAAAATCTTGTGTTGAATTTGTCTTAAGAAAAGTTTTCTGCTGAAAAACGCATTTTTCAAAACTTCGAGACAAACATAAACTTTGCATTGCTTGAATAGCACTGTTTGCATTTGGCTATTTGTTTGATAGCAAAGAAATTCATACAGCGAATGTTCGGAGGAACGAAAACTCTCTCGGTGAGTAAAATCACTTCAAAAGATGACACTTCCAACGACAAATCTCCTATCAACAAGGGGGCATGACATGTCACTATTCAGCACGCCTGGGGCAGTCCAGTCAAGGTTTCAACAAATCTTTCAAAGTTCAGTTAACCTGGGGCAGTCCAGTCAAGGTTTCAACAGATCTTTCAAAGTTCAGTTAACCTGGGGCAGTCCAGTCCAGATTTCAACAAAATCTCTCAATTACAGTTTAGCCTGGGGCAAGTCTCCGTCACCATCACTTGGGGCATTCGAATGTCAATCTCAAGGGTTACAAACAGACCAAGTTTCCTGGCAATATCACATGCATCTGATACTGGGGGCAGTGGTGAAACTTCTCTAGCAGACCAGCAATCATGGGTTTATTTCCCCAACATTTGTCAAGGATTTATTCTCCAGCACAAATTACCTTTCAACAGCATTCTTAACATATGCAGATTGATCGACCGATTCCTTCATCTTGAAGTAGTAATCATCCAGGTTCCTTCATCTTGAAGTAGTAATCATCCAGGTTCCTTCATCTTGAAGTAGTAATCATCAAGGTTCCTTCATCTTGAAGTAGTAATCATCCAGGTTCCTTCATCTTGAAGTAGTAATCATCAAGGTTCCTTCATCTTGAAGTAGTAATCATCCAGGTTCCTTCATCTTTTGAAGTAGTAATCATCAAGGTTCCTTCATCTTTTGAAGTAGTAATAAAGGTTCCTTCATCTTTTGAAGTAGTAATCATCAAAATTTTCACATCACCTGCTGAAAATTACAACCACCAACAAGATAACAGACAACTGAAAAATTTGTTTCTCTCCAGAGTGAAGACTCTAATCCTCAAAACCTCAGAAGATTGGTATACTCCCAGTTTCTGACCGTTAACAGCATGAAGATTCTCATCACCTCAAGATTGGTACGCTCCCAATTTCTGACCCCCAACAGATTGAAGATTCTCCTGAGTTCCTGATTCCCCAAGCACAGTTAACTTCAGGATCTTCAGCAGAGCAAGAACTTTCCCAAAGCTGATTTCCCCAGCCAGAGAACTTTCCAGAATTCAATTCCCCTCAGAATCAAGTTTCAAGATCCCCAACGGAGCTAAAGCTTCCAACTATCAATCCCCAAGCAGAGTGAAGACTCTCATTCTCAGTTCCTCACAGAATATTCGAATATTCCCCAGTGAAGATCTCCTCAAGACAGGAATTCCCCAGTAGATTGGCATACAACCCAAGCTTCTGATTCCCCAACAGTGGTCCCAGGACTTCTCATTTTCAACGATCAGAAGATTCTTGCCCTCCCCAGCAGCAGCCAAGGAATTATTCTCCCCGGCAGCAGTCAAGATTCTTTTATCTTCAGCCATCCAGGATTCATCTATCCTCAGCAAGACAGCTCATCAGCTTACATGCGCATTCATCACATTCATATCATAAACATTGATATAACATACATTGCATCACGCATCATGACATTGCATATAGCTAACTCTTTACCTTTTCAGGTAAGATCAGTCGACAGACAAAGATCATCATCTTCCGAGATTCTTTCTAGAAATAGTTCAGATGTGACCCAGACATGGCGACATTCTGATACTTATTCCAGATTCACTCAGAGATAGTTCAGATGTGACCCAGACACTGCGACATTCTGATACTTATTCCGGATTCAACTTCAGATGCAGTTTTACACGGACTCATCATCAGGAAACCCTACACCGGTTCCTTCTCCACTTCAAGACTTCTGAAAACAGTTTATGGATTCTTCCCAACAACGGATGTTAATCTATCACTTGTTCAGATGCAACTTTTGAAAACAGTTTACGGACGCTTCCCAACAACGGATGCTACTCTATTGCTTATTCAACTTCAACTCCTGAAAACAGTTTACGGATTCTCCAAACATGGATGTCAATCTATTACTTGTTCAGACCCCCAGTTCAGAGATGTTCCAAAACATGGATACCTTGTTGATACTCGTCCACTCACCAGTGACATACAGTTCAACAATCACCTTCAGATGGCATCTATAAGCCCATCCTCCTCCAGACATTTCCAAATGGCATCTCTAAGCCCATCCCCCGACAAGATTCTGTCACATCCCTAGATGGCATCTTTAAGCCCATCACCAAATGGCATCTTTAAGCCCATTCCCTCTACCATCACAACACCGAGTGCAAATTTTCTGGGCACTCTAGTGTCCAATCTCCTTTTACCCTCGAGTCGCGAAAGGCAAACTTGCCAATCTAACTCTTCAGGTCCAAGAAGATTGAACAGGGGCAACTGTTGTACCCCAAAATTTGCCCTCGTATTTTTCCACAAGAAATCACAGCCTTGGGCGTTTCCTGATTTTTCAGATTGGCGTAAGAATCAGTCAAACAGACTTTTCTTATCAGTCAGACAAAATTAGGGTTTTCATTGATTTTTAAGACAGTTCAGGCAGATTGCTAAGGTTTGGTTGAGTTGGCTCAGGTTTTGATCAGGCAGGCGCTTCTCTGACATTTAATCAAGAACTAGGGTTTTGTGCGCGTATTTCTCAGAAAGAATTAATTTTACAGTTCTTTTCAGTTTACTCTGAGATTTGGATTGAGGCATTTGAATCAAGAATCTGCAGTGTTGATTTAATCAGTAAAAAGATAAGTATCTGGATGTTGGTTTGATTAACTGTGCATTGTCTATTTGAAACGCCAGGTTTAATTGATCGATGCTAAAACCACAGTGTTTATTAATTGTTTATTTATTCTAAGTTAGGATAATTGGAATTTATTTCCCTTTATTATAATTTAAGAATTTATAAGTAATTAAATAGACAGCTGAAAAAAGGAATTAACTGATCAAAAAGGATTTTTCTTTTATTCATCTTTAATTGTTTCGTTACAAATTATTATTCGAACAATTGTAAATTTATTTACATTTTTGTTTACAATAATAATTTTACAAATGATTAAAATTGAAATAAATCTATCCTAATTCTTCATCCTCCATTTGTCGCTCCTCCTCTTTTGCTCCATTTAATGTTTATCTGCAAAAACAAAGAAAAGAAAGAAAAGTCAAAGCAGATAAATTGAAATTAAGAGCAGACAGTTAATTCAGAAGTCATCATTAAAAGCGACTGGCCGGAATCAGTTTGCCCTCTCTGCAAATCACGAGATTTCTCTCTGTTCACAAAGAGGGGTGAAAAATGCTTGCAATTCAAGTATGAAATGCACAAGTATACAAATTGCACAATTTCAAAATGGTCAAACCAACTGCATAGTTCATGGTTCAAGTTTGTCAAAAGCTGCATATTTCCAAAAGTTCTAAACCAAGGATAAAAGGCAAACTGAACTAGGCCTAACCAGATCAACAAAGTCCAAACTAATTCACAAATTCAAAATATCCAAAAAGTTGTCCAAAAGATATCAAGAGATCAAGAAGTACAAAATGTTGTCAATATGCAGAAAATCAGGATAAGAAGTATGCAGGAAAGCAGGGATTATGCAAAGCAACTAGTGCAAGCAAAGATTCAAAAGTTACATCACTTTCCAGCCTGTCACCTTTTCAGAATAAGGACAAATCTAAGCAATATTTTAATGCTTAAAAACTGTCAAGAGAGAGAGAGAAGAGTGAAAGAAGTACAGGCTTACAGGGCTTAGGCTTGAAGAAAGAAATAATATAAAACAAATTGTTATCAACACAGTAGGAGAAGCAGAAAAGATCACAAAGATAAAAACCCTCCAAACTGTAAGATAGAAACACAACAGAACTGTCTCCAAAAAATCACAAACTGTGCCAAAGCTTCAGCATCAAAAAGCCAAAGCCTGAAGCAAGCCAAGGCCTGAAGCCAAACAACCTGCAGTTAAAGCCTCCAAACTGATATCAAACCTCACAACAAACCAGACCTGCATAAGCCTTAAAGCCTTAACTGTATAAAAAAAACAATAAAAACTCAGAACATTAAGCCTCAAGCTTAACAGCCAAACCTGTGTCAAAGCCATGAACCTGCCTCAAGCCTTAACCAAGCTCATTGCAAACTGAAACCTGCATAAGCCTTTCAGACTTCAAGCTTAAACCATTTTCAAGCTTCAACTGACAACCAAACTTGATTCAAAGTACTCAAAATCCAAATCCCAAGACCAACCTCAAACATTTCAACACATGTTCAGATCCACAACTCAAAAGTCAGAATAATATTCAAAATTACAAAGCCCTCAGAGCTGGGCTCATCATAGGGTTCACAAACCTTCAAGGCAACACGGATACAAGCAAGCCAAATGAACTCTCAGAACTGTAAAGTTCGTCATCAAGTAACGAAACCAACATTTCAATAAGCACACGAAGCATACAGAAGAGAAAAAGAAGCATACAAGTTTGCAAAGCAATACTCAGCATACCAGGCATCTCAGATAAACAAGCATATCAGAAAGGCAAACGTATCAAATATTCAGAGGCAACAAAAACGAGGCAAATAGAGAAGAAGAGAGGCAACTGAAGCTAACATTCAGAAGAGGAAAGAAGTTATACTAGGCATTTTCAGATTTTCAAGCATCATCACGAAACCCTAAAAGGCAAAGAAAGAATACAGAGTACCAGGAAGCAAAGGTTCAGAGCATCACAGTCGCCATCGCCCTTGGCCGCCTAGAGCACCTCCAAGCTCCGTCCTCCTCTGTATCCAAAAGGTAGTATCACTTCTTTTCTTTCCATTCACGCACCTCTAACAAGAATAACAACAACGCTTAATCAGAATCAATAAACAAAAAGCGAAGCATGCAAGACATAAAAGTGAAAACCCTAAAAAGCGCTAAGTTAGAAGTTATCACCTTGAACGAATCGTTGCTTGAGCGGTCCATGGAGGGAAGAGGATGGACGGCAGCGCCTGGTGGCCTTGGACGGAGGATTGCATCAGTGGCTATGGCATGAGAACGAACGAAGAAGACGAAGAAAGAAGTGATGAACGGCGCCTCAATCTGAAACCCTAATTCTCCAAATGAAACAATAATCAAATAACCCTAAAAATAAAGTTGTTGTTTGCGTTGGGCCACAACCCTCTTCAGTTGCCTTAAGCCCAAATGCGTTTCAGTGAGCGTACCCCCCCTTTTCTCCTTCCGATGCTTTGTTTTGTTTGGGCCTGCCTCCCCTCTTACACCTTTGAGCCCATCCCATTCTTTTTTCTTTTTTAACAAAAAACTATTATTCTTTTATCATTAAATATCCTTTTATAACTTACTTTGTTAAATAAATACACTAATTTTATTTTACATTAATTTTCATTAACCATACTTTTTTTATATAACTTACTTAATACTAACTTTAATTTTACATTAACAATATTCTTTTTTATGATATAATTAAATCTTTGGACATAAAAAATACTAACATAAATACCCAAAACATTAATACATAAAACTCAAAACATTTCTTTTTTTAAAAAAAAAATCCTTTCTTTATACATAAAAATATTAATTAAATACATTAATATTAATACATAAAAAAAATAGAATTTAAAACATTCTTTTCTTAAGATTAAAACTTTTGTTTTATACATATTTAACAAAATACAAAATGATAACAATATATAAATAAAATATTCAATTTTCTCATTAAGTTAACGATACTTAATACATTAACATTTCGCACTTGTAAATAAATCATACACTTACACATTTACAATACACAAATACCTTGATACGTACACATTTGCTTTATTCTTATACATTGCTGTACATTTGATACACATTTACATTTGCGATCGATTCGATTTGGTTGTAATTTATTTGGACACTACTCTCCCATTTAAGTCTCATCCCCATTTGTAAACATTTGTACCCCCACTCCCGGATACTTATTTGTAATAGCGTAGACTTTAAATTCCCGCAATTTATCGCTTTCAAATATACCATGGTTAGACCTAGGGTTTGTATGTACATAAAATCAAACGTTAGATAACCTAATACAAAGACAAATACATGAAATCAATACACAATCACACTTGCACCCCTAGGGTAATCCCACTCGTTGCCTTCCAAAATGGGCCATGCTTGCACGTTGAGTATCTTTGGCAAAACAATTCAAATGATCATAAGTCCCTCAATGACGCTTTCGAAAGTTGCCTAAACGGAATGATCATAGTCCCTTCAAGAAAATTGCCAAAGACACTTGGCGCCATTGCATTCATGGTCCATACGATGACCCGCGCCTGTCCCGTTAAACATCCTAACGCAAGATTGTCCACCAAATACAATGGTAGAACAAAATTGTTAAAAAGGGTTAAAACATGAGAAAAACCTTTGAGTACAATAGGGGTAGACAACTCTTAGTTACTTGATCAAACTTGCAAAAACACTTGCCTGCTTTTCAAAACCACACTCCACAACACTTTCAAAACACTCTCAAAAACAACTTCCAAAAACATTTGAAACATCTTTTCGAAAAGATACACACCTTTGTAAAACACTCAAACACGAGTCATTACAATGGTCGCCTAAGACAAGGCATCTTCTTCAAAAACATTTTCAAAATACACACACACACACCACAATTTCAAGCAATCGAAAATCAAGGCAAGTGATCTAAACAAGTAACTAAGAGCCCATGGATAACCATGGATGAAAAGGGTGCTAATACCTTCCCTTTTCATAATCTACCCCCCGAACCCACGAAACATCTCAAAAGGTTTTTTCCTGTGCTTTTTAACCTTTCCCTTAGGATAAAATAAAAAGTCGGTGGCGACTCTTGCTAAACCGAATAAGTGTGAATACAAACGCAAAACCCAAGTCGGTTCTCCCACCGTATCACAACAGCACATCAAAGTTCCCCGCTTTCGGGCAGTACGAGCATAGAGCTGATGAAGGATGTCACCCAAGAGAGTGGGTACAGGGTTCTGAGAGATGAAGATCTTTACTGCATTGACATCAACAAAAGTGTCAGGATTCGGAAACAATACCAAGCCATATATCAGAAGAGCCAGAATATCCTCGAATGCCTTGAAGTCTAGACTATCCCAGAAATAGTTAGCCTTACCAACCAAGAACTTAGTCAGAAAGCCCTTTGCTCCACTTCTAGTCTCCCAATTAGCCATTACCTCTTCTTTGGTCAAATGAAGGGCTGCAGCAATCTCTTCGGGCCTAAGAATCTTCTCCCAACCAGTAAACGGGGTCTGCTCCAGAACAGAAATACCGAGCAGCTCAGAGAACTCTTCTAGGGTGGGAATCAATTGGTAGTCCTGAAAAGTGAAGCAATGGTACAGTGGATCATAGAACTGGACTAGGACACTCATCATCTGCTCGTCCAATTTGGAGGTGACCAAACTAAGAAGAGAACCATGCCTCCTGATGAAGGAAGTAGTGCCAGGCATCTTGGCAACCAACTCTTTAAGCAAGGTAGGAACCTGGACAAAGTTTATCCGGATGGTATTCTTACGCATGGTCATCATGATGACCTACAAAACAGAATAAAGATGAATCCATCCTGTCTTTGAAATAGGTTAGTCCAATGCAAGATGTATGCAATGTTATGATGTCATGATGTCATAATAGTAAGCACACCACAAGTATCCACAAATAGCAAACATGGTAAAGGCACACAAGTCACACAGAGAGCCCTTAGATTTCAGGCTGGCAAGGAGCTTAGGTACTACCCTCTTTCAGTTCAGTTGGTTTAAACCTGTCCTAAAAATAGTAACCGGGTTCTAGAGGATCTCAATATCACTGACTACCCTCAATCGGTCATAATTCCAGTTTAGCAACCTTTTCTTGCAGTCGGAATCATCGCGAGAGTTTAGTCTCAATGAGTGTAGCATACTGCTACTGTTCTATGGCCAAGTTGGTCAATTTAAAGGTTCTTAGGTCAGTTGGTGCTTAATGACCCCTTAAAAGACCCATATTCTCCTCGTTCCAACACAAGGGAGCTCAGGGTTCTCGTCAACAAACTGCTTCGGGACAACCAAGTGGGGCAAACGTCTGAGGTTGAAGATCAAGTCATCATTCAAACCCCTTTGAGACAAGAAGACAAGGGAAAAGCTCCTCAACTTGCTTCAAGGTCACAAGCCCAGCAACAACCTCGCCAACATCAACGGGGTAATCGACGCAAGCGAAATGTACCTGGAAGACATTTCTCTGAGACTGACATACCATCAACTTTGATACTGAAACGCCTGTTGGAGGTCAACCTGCTTACTTTAAAGGATCCTCCCCGGAATCCCAACACATATGCTCCTACCTATCATCCCAATAGGAGGTGTGCATACCACTCCCATGGTCCTGGACATGACACTGACGACTGTTGGACCCTGAAGAACAATATCCAAGACTTGATTGACGAAGGAGTGCTGGAATTCATGCCGGATGGTGAGATGAAAATCTTCCACTTTGGGTGCTCCACCTAAAATGACAAAGCTCAAACCGAGAGACTTTTGTTCCATTTGAATTTTCAAGTTGTAATTTCTTTTTTTATTCAAACAATTATCTGTTGATGTCAAACTCTATTTCATTAATGCATTGCATATGTTTGTCTTGAATTCATCCATTCGTTTTCACTACTCTTATGTTTTCTTTATGATATTTAACTCTTGATAAAAAGCTACAAGCCTTTAGAGGGAGGATGACGAAACAATACCATAATCTCATACAGTATGCTTTTGAACAGACCTTGCTGATGATGTACATGCATTTCTTTCAATTCCCAAACACTGGAGTTATAAGGAAGATAATCCCTAGTCAACCCCTTCGAGCCAAAGAAGTAGGAGTTTTCTGTTCTAAACAAATTGAAACCTTTGATTTAAACCTGGGGCAGGGTAGTCTCTCAGTTAATTCAAAAAAAATGCGCATTTAAGTCCTAACTCTCAGTTCGTAATACAACAAACGACATCAAAAAAGAAAAACATTCCTTTGGAACCAAAAGACGGTGATGGTTCTTTATCTCATAGGTAGTCAATCTCTCAAAAGAGAAAAGCCCAATAAGCCAAAACCTATAAAGGAGGCTTAAGAAAGCTAGGGCATCCCGCTGACTGTAATCTCGAAAACAGGAACAGTCAGGCAAAAGTTAGGGATAACAAATCAAAAGAACGAGGTCATTACAAATCCTCAACAACATGAAAAATGTTGCAAAAATGACTGCCTTCCAACAAATTCAATTGGTGTGAACCATCACCAAAAGGTCATTCCAAACTCGAATAGAGTTCGACGCACAATTAACTGAGTCTAGGATTGAAGGACATCACGAAGAGCGGGTGGGTACAAATATACTTTGAGCCTTTATCCTTTATTTCTTAAAACCGTGAACCAAGCCACGTTACAACCCTTCAAAAGTCCTAATTGAAGCATGGGTTAGTTCGAAAGCATACTGTTACAAAAAGGTATCCTGACTCCTGTAAGGCTTTGCTCTAAATCTTGTGTTGATTTTGTCTTATAAAAAGTTTTCAGCTAAAAAACGCATTTTTCAAAACTTCGAGACAGACATAAACTTTGCATTACTTGAATATCACTGTTTGCATTTGGCTATTTGTTTGACAGCGGAGAAATTCACACAACGAATATCCGATGAACGAAAGCTCTCTCAGTGAACAAAATCACTTCAAAAGGATGACACTTCCATTACAAATCTCCTATCAACAAGGGGGCATGACATGTCACTATCCAGCACACCAGGGGCAGTCCAGTCAAGGTTTCAACAGATCTTTCAAATTTCAGTTAACCTGGGGCAGTCCAGTCAAGGTTTCAACAGATCTTTCAAAGTTCAGTTAACCTGGGGCAGTCCAGTCAAGATTTCAACTAATCTCTCAAAAGTTCAGTGAACTTGGGGCAAGTCTCCTTCATCATCACTTGGGGCATTCGAATGTCAAACTCAAGGTCGTTCAAAATTTCCCTCATCACCTGCTGGAAGTTACGATCAACATCAAAGATTCCTTCATCACCTGTTGGAAGTTACAGTCGTCAAAGATCAAATTCTCACAAAATTCAAGTTATGAAGCCCGGATTTGACCGGATAGTATCTTGATCTCTACAGCATATTGTGAAGACCGGACTACGACCGGATAACAGTGTCAGACTACCGCGAAACCTGGATTACGACCAGATATTGGTATCTCATAAGAGCAAGCTATGAAACCCGGATTCGACCGGATAATAGTTTAATCCCCAACAAGTTATTGTGAAGTCTGGATTACGACCAGATGGCAATACAAGTTTCTGTGAAGCCTGGATTACAACCAGACAGCAGTCAAGAATACTACGAAACCTGGAGTCGACCAGATAGTGGTATATCTTTAACACAAGCCGTGAAGCCCGGATTTGACTGGATAACAGCTTAACAAGTTATTGTGAAGACTGGATTACGACCAGATGGCAATACAAGTTTCTGTGAAGCCTGGATTACGACCAGACAGCAGTCAAGAATACTATGAAACCTGGAGTCGACCAGATAGTGGTATATCTTTAACACAAGCCGTGAAGCCCGGATGTGACTGGATAACAGCTTAGCAAGTTATTGTGAAGACTGGATTACGACCAGATGGCAATACAAGTTTCTGTGAAGCCTGGATTACGACCAGACAGCAGTCAAGAATACTACGAAACATGGAGTCGACCAGATAGTGGTATATCTTCAACACAAGCCGTGAAGCCCGGATTTGACCGGATAATAGCTTAGCAAGTTATTGTGAAGACTGGATTACGACCAGATAGCAATACAATTTTCTGTGAAGCCTGGATTACGACCAGATGGCAATACAAGTTTCTGTGAAGCCTGGATTGCGACCAGACAGCAGTCAAGAATACTACGAAACCTGGAGTCGACCAGATAATGGTATATCTTCAACACAAGTCGTGAAGCCCGGATTTGACCGGATAACAGCTTAGAAAGTTATTGTGAAGACTGGATTACGACCAGATAGCAATACAATTTTCTGTGAAGCCTGGATTACAACCAGATGGCAATACAAGTTTCTATGAAGCCTGGATTGCGACCAGACAGCAGTAAAGAATACTACGAAACCTGGAGTCGACCAGATAGTGGTATGTCTTTAACACAAGCCGTGAAGCCCGGATGTGACCGGATAACAGCTTGGCAAGTTATTGTGAAGACTGGATTACGACCAGATAGCAATACAATTTTCTGTGAAGCCTGGATTACGACCAGATAACAGTTAACCGTTAACAGAAGGAAGATTCTCATTCTCGAAGTGGCATATAACCTGAGTTCCTAATTCCCCAAACAGAGTTGAACTTCAGGATCCTCAGCAGAACAAGAACTTTCTCAAAGTTGATTTCCCTAACCAGAGAGCCTTCCAGAATCTAATTCCCCTCAGAGTCAAGTTTCAAGATCCCCAGCGGAGCTAAAACTTCCAACTATCAATCCCCAAGCAGAATGAAGACTCTCATTCTCAGTTCTTCACAGGATATTCAGATATTCCCCAGTGAAGATCTCCTCAAGACAGGAATCCCCAGTAGATTGGCATACAACCCAAGCTCCTGATTCCCCAACAGTGGTCCCAGGACTTCTCATTTTCAACGATCGAAGGATTTTCAATCCCATGCAGCAGTCGAAGATTCACTTTCCCCGGCAGCAGTCAAAGATTTCATTATCCAGGATTCATCTATCCTCAGCAAGACAGCTCATCAGCTTACATGCGCATTCATTACATGCATATTATAAACATTGATATAACATATGTATTGCATCATACATTCCATGCAACATAACTTTGTGTTTAGCTAACATTTTGTCCTTTTCAGGATAAGAATAAAAGGCTATCATTAACAATTATTTCAGATGTAGTTTTACACGGACTCATCATCAGGAAACCCTACACCGGTTCCTTCTTAATTTCATATGCAATTTTACACGGACTCATCATCAGGAAACCCTACACCGGTTCCTTCTCCATTTCCAGATTTCTGAAAACAGTTTATGGGTTCTCCAGACACGGATGTTAACCTATCGCTTGTTCAGATTCTTCAACCTCTGAAAACAGTTTACGGATTCTCCAAACACGTATGTTAATCTATCGCTTGTTCAGATGCAACTACTGAAAACAGTTTACGGATGATTCCGAACATGGATGACAATCTATTGCTTGTTCAGATTCCCAGTTCAGAGATGTTCTAAACATGGACACCTTTCTGATACTCGTCCACTCACCAACGACATACGATTCAACAATCATTTCTTGGATGGCATCTACAAGCCCATCTCCAACAAGATACAATCACCTTCAGATGGCATCTTTAAGCCCATCCTCCTACCAACAATTTCCAGATGGCATCTCTAAGCCCATCTCCAAATGGCATCTTTAAGCCCATTCCCTCAAACTACGCTTTGACGAGTGCAAATTTTTTGGGCACTCTAGTGTCCAATCTCCTTTTACCTTCGAGTCGCGAACGGCAAACCTGCCAATCTAACTCTTCAGGTTCAAGAAGATTGAACAGGGGCAACTGTTGTACCCCAAAATTTGCCCTCCTCTTTTTACAAGAAAATCACAGCTTCGGGCTTTTCCTGATTTTTCAGATTGGCTCAAGAATCGGTCAAACAGACTTTTCTTATCAGTCACACAAAATTAGGGTTTCCATTGACTTTTGAATCAGTCAAACAGATTATCAGGGTTTTTATTATTTTGTTTGAGTTTGGCTCAGGGTTGGATCAGGCAGACGCTTCTTTGGCAATAAATCAAGAATTAGGGTTTGCACGCGCATTTTCAGAAGAATTTGAATCCACAGTGTCTTAATTGGCTGTTACACTGCTTTGACGTTTGCTCAAGATTTCTGTTTGTTTCTCAAGGTCTAAACATCTGGGACATGGGCTGAGGCTTCTGATTGAGAGTTTGAAGTGTTGGGGTTAATCAGTAAAGTAAAGGACATATGGACGTTTGTTTGTTTAACTGTGCGTTGCTTTTGGTTATTCGAAACGCCGGACGTTTATTGGTTATTTATAATTTATAAGTTAAAATTATTGGATAATTTCCAATTATTATAATTCAAGAAATTTAAGTAATTAAATAAATAAAGGCAGAAGAATTAAAGAATTAACTGACAAAGGATCTTTTATTTATTTTCAATTATTGGTACAAGTGTTATTTGAATACATTTACAGTATTTATAATAACATTTATAATAACATTTATTACAAATGATTAAAATAAAATAAAACTATATCCTAGATATCCTAAATCTTCATCTTCTACTGCTGCTCCCCATTGCTCAACTGATTTTTATCTGCAAAGACAAAAAAAGAAAAGAAGTCAAACACAGATAAATTAAGAGCATTCTCATACAGTTAATCATAAAAACTCATCATTAAAAGTGTTGGTCGAAATCAGTTTGTTCGCCCTCTCTGCAAATCACAAGAAGACTCTTGGTTCACAAAGAGGAAAGGAAAATATGCTTGCAAATATAAAAATGTACAAGGCTGCATAATTGAACCAAATGCACAAAGCTACTTGAAAAGGCAAATCAAACTGTCAAAGAAACTAAGCCAAGTTACAGTTTCAAACTAAGCAAACTGAATGTCAAAACAAATTGCCCAAAAGAAACTGTCAAAGGCTGTCCAAAGAAGATATAGAAAGATATCAAAAGCCAAAAGCTGTCAACAAGTACACAAAAGGCAGAAAATCTGGAAAAGAAGATAAGAGATATGCAGAGAAAAACCACAATGCAAGCAACATTTCAAATATTATCATCATTTCCCAGCCAAGCACTTTTTCAGAAAAGTATAGTTTAAAGCAATAAACAATGCTTTTTCTGTGGAGAGAGAAAGAGAGTAAAAAAGTAGAGAGGCTTACAGTTTTTCAGAAGGCTGAAGAGATATAAAACAAACATATCAGAACAGTTCAAAAGGAGGCAGAATAACACACCAGAAAAATATACACAAAAACAAGATATACCACAAGCTTGCCTCCAACTTGTTGGATCCTGCCTAAGACACATAACAGAAACAACAAGCTTGCAACCCCAGCATGTCAAACACAAACCTGTGTCCAAAGCCTAAAAACCTGCATAAATCTCAAACACAAGCCTTTCAAAACTTGTGTCAAGCAAACAAACAGCCTGTTCAAGTCTAAGCCAACCTCAGCTGGTTCAACCTCAAGCCAAAACACAAGCCTGAAGCCAGTAAGCCTGTCTAAAAACCAGTAAAAGCAAGCCTGTCAAAGCAAATCCCAACCAACCTGTCTCAAGCCTTATTCAAACAAAACTCAAACAACAAATACAAAACCTGTCACAACAGCCAGCCTGTGACCCAAATAAGCAAGCAAACTGATAAGCCTTGAAGCCTGAAGTCAGTAGCCTGCTAAAGTCCAAACCAAATATCCAAACTCAAAGCATTCAAGCCAAAAAATCCCTCAGAACAAATTCATCATAGGGCCAACATAAACATACTCAGAATCATCATCATCATTGAACAGAATCAAATCCAAAAGAGAGAGGAAAAGCATTGTTTCAGGTTTAAGTCATTATCAACAACCAAAGGAAGCAAAAGCATTTCAGAGTCAAAAACAATAACATCCTCAAACTCAGAAACAAGCAAACAGAGGCAAGCGATCAGAAGAGGAAAAGAAAGCTATACAAGGGTTTTCAGACATTCATCATAAAACCAAAAGCAAGATACAAATACCAGGAAGGTCATAAAGCCAGCATCACGTACTCCCACGCCTCCGGCCGCCTGAGACACCTCCGGTCCAAGTTCCCTGTCTCCTCTCCAAAGGTAGTGATTTCTTATCCCTTTTTACACACCTCACACAAACAAAGATAACACATAAAAATCAATAACGTGTAAGAGACAAGACATGCAAGAATGGAAATCTGAAAACCCTAAAAATGCGTTAAGACAGAAACAAGACTACCTTTTTTCATCGTTGCCTGAATGATCATGGGGAGAGGAGAGATGGACGGTGGCGTCTGACAGCTGAGGTGTAGAGGGAGCGTCAATGGCCTTGGCTTGAGAAAGTGAAGAGGACGAAGAAGAAGATGGAAGCGGCGCCTCTATAAAACTGTAACCCTAATCTGAGTAACAACAAAACAAACCCTTATAAAAAATTGTCAAACCTTTGGGCCTCTGCCCCATTAACCTGCCTAAGCCCATTTCCATTCTAGCGCCTTACCCCTCTTTCAGCGTACGTCCCCCCCCCCTTTTTTTATTCTCTTTCAAACTTTGTTTTGGGCCAAGAACAACTCTAAAGCCCACTTAACCCTTTTATTATTTACTTTTTTTTCTTCTTATACTTATAAATTAACACTTTTTTCTTATTACCTTATTTTCTTTCCTTTTTACAATCTATATTTTTTGTTAAATTAAAAAGTAATATATTAATTCTTCATATTTTTATTACTAATACTTTTTATCACACTTGAAATGTAAATATTAGATTTTATCAAGTTCAAACAATTTTTCTTTACTAAAACCTTTTCTTTTGTTTAATTAGATCTTGTACATAAAAAAACATTAAAAAATATATAAACAATTAGTTTGTTTTGAATTAATTACTTTTTTTTCTTTAAAACCCTTTTATTTATAAAGAATTAACAAAAAATACAAATAAATGATAATACTTAACTTGCATCACTTGTAAATAATCATATGCATTTTATAACACTTTTGATACATTGCTTTTATTCTTATACATTGATATTGAGAATGCGATTCGATTTGGTTGTAAATAACATTTGGACACTACTATTCCGATAAGTCTCATCCCCATTTGTAAATATTTGTACCCACATCCCCGGATACTTATTTGTAATAATTTAGGACTTTAAATTTCCGCATTTAAACGCTTTCAATTATACCATATTTAGACTTAGGGTTTGTATGCCAATAAAATCAATCGCTAGATAACCTAATACAAAGATAAATGCATGACAATCAATACACAATTCACACTTGCACCCCCTAGGGTTCCTCCACTTGTTGCCTTCAAAAATGGGCCATGTTGCATGTTGAGTTCTTTGGCAAAACAAAAACAAATCAACTGATCATAGTCCCTCGATGACGCTATCTTGTTGCCTAAGCAAAATAATCAAGTCCCTTAAAGGAAAAATTGCCAAAAGACACTTGGCACCATTGCATTCATGGTCTATACGATGACCCACGCCTGTCCCGTTAACATCCTAATACAAGGTTATTCACCAAATACAATGGTGAAACAACACTGTTAAAAGGGTTAAAACATGAGAAAGACCTTTGAGTACAATAGGGTAGACAACTCTTAGTTACTTGATCAAACTTGCAAAACACGCTTGCCTACTTTTCAAAACACACTTTTCAAAACACACTTCACAAACACAACTTCCAAAACAACTTTCAAAAACATTGAAACATCTTTTCAAAAGGACAAACACCTTTGTAAAACATTCGAGTAAAGAATTGTTACAACGGTTTCCTAGACAAGGCATCTTTTTCAAAACATTTTCAAAACCACACACACAAAACACCATTTCAAGCAATTGAAAATCAAGGCAAGTGATCTAAAACGAGTAACTAAGAGCCCATGGATAACCATGGATGAAAAGGGTGCTAGCACCTTCCCTTTTCATAATCTACCCCCCGAACCCACGAAAACATCTCAAAGGTTTTTCCTGTGCTTTTTGACCTTTCCTTAGGATAAATAAAAAGTCGGTGGCGACTCTTGCTAAACCGAACAAGTGCGAAAACAAACGCAAAACCTCAAGTCAGTTCTCCCACCGTATCACAGTTGGTTCGCGTTTTGCGTTTGTTTTTGCAAAATGTCGCGGTAAGCAAGAGTCGCCACCGTCTTTTATTTTATCCAACAAGGAAAGGAAAAAAGCACAGAAAAAATCCTTTTTTCGAGATGTTTCTCAGGTTCGGGGGGTAGATTATAGAAAGGGAAGGTGTTAGCACCCTTTCTATCCATGGCTATCCACAGGCTCTTAGGTACTTGTCAAAGTGTTTTCAAAATGTGCTTTTCTTTGTGTTTGTGGGTTTGAAAGAAGTTTTTGTTTGAAAGGAGTGTAGGTGCGAAAAGTTTTGTTTTGTTTTAGAATGAGCAAGTATTTAAGAACCATCAACCTACTCGAAAAAGGAATTAATCTGTACAAATATCCTTTAGACAATGATATCCCACTATTGAGGAGTAGGTAGCACCGTCGTTGGAGTTTTAAGGGTCAATTCGATTAAGGGACATGTGGTCACTAAAGCAATGTTAGGACGCCTTAGCGGTAACCCTAATGTCTTAGATCATTTTTCCAAGGCAACCGTTTCGAGGCAACTTATGATCTTTGGACAAGAGGGAAACCTCTAAAACTTCCTATACTCAATGACCACGTTCGAAGGCAACCAAGTGAGGTGTACCCTAGGAGTGCGCATGTGCGAGTGTGTCATGTTTCAGTTATTTTGTCTTTGTACATGTCATGGGTGAGATACGTTGATTTTAGGTTAAAGATTTAATCTTGTCATGCATTCCCTATTTATCAAACATCTAACAGTTAATAGTTGCGGAATTTAAATTGCGGCAATTAAATCTAAACTATTACAAGGCGTCGGGTATTTACATCGCCAAAGACAACCCTTTAATTTAAATTGCGGAAAATAAAATAAAGCGATAAAATAAAGTCCTATTTAAAGCTATTACATTCCGGAAGCAATTACAATATTGGAATCAAATGGATCGCGTACAAGAAATTAAATCGGCGCATTTTTTAGCGTTTTGACCCTTTTTTGAAAGAAAGCATTTTTTGTTATTTTTTGAATTAAAAAAGAATTAAACCTAAGCTAATTATTAATTAATTTAATTAATTAATTAAAAAAAGATATTTTGGATTTTTTTATATTTAAGGAAATAAAATAAATTGGATTAATGTTAATAAAACCTAATTATCTAAATTGATTTTAAATATTGCAAAAAAATATTAAAAGTTAAACCTAATTAATGCTAAATTGAATAAATTAATTTATTTACAAAAATAAAGTATGAATTTAATTTTACTAAATAAAAATATATTTTTTTGTGTTTTTGATTTTATTAAGAAAAATTATTAATTGGTTAGTTTAAATAATAAAAATAATAATACAAAAACAATTAAATAAATAAAATATAAAAAGAATAGAAATAACCAAGGGGGGTGTTGGGCCCAATCTGGAGGTATGACCAGCATTTTTTGAGGCCCAAACGCAAGTAAGCCTGGTTGACTTTTCCAATTCCATGTTGACATGTTGACCTTGGCATATGGTGGATGCTCAATCTAGACCATTGGATTTGGTCTGGAGGCCATCTGGCGCCTGATTGGATGATGGTATATGGTGGATCTTAGGCCTTGGCATGTACTGGAATACATGTGAACAAAATTCAACAAATATATGGGGGACCTGGGATTTGAACCCAGGTCCCATTGGCCAATGCACTAGCGCCTTCACCAACTGAGCTATTGTGTTCAATTGTTAATGGAATGAATAAAGAATATTATATATGAAAAGCAATCAATATGCTGGAATTAAAAAAAACACGCGCCAATATTCAAAACCAGCCAATCAAGGGAAGGCACGTAGTCGTCTTCTTCAATGAAAAGCCTTGTTATTTACCTGCGGATTTCATCCGCAGCTAAATCCATGGCTCACTCCTAAAATCTTCTCTAGGCTGTAAAAATCAATTCCAAGACCATGGTTCGATTTGTTTGGGTCTCGTGAACACATCCATATCCATCAATTGGCTTGATTTCACCTGTAGCAAAAATACCCAAAAAATAACCTTCCAAACCCTAGGTTCAGTTACAAGGTTACAAGCTACCAAAACAAAATCAAATAATGCAGAAACGTCCTAAATGGAACGATAAACATGATAGTGTCAAGATTTTGGCAAAAAGATGCAAGAATCAGAGGTTATGTTTTCGGGTACAGGGCCATGTTCAAGGAGACTTACAGTGCGATTCAAGAGGTGATTGGCTTGGATTTTGATTGCAATAGCTTCAGTGGACGTCTAGCAAGAGAACCACATTGAACTTTTGCCTTGAATTGGACTCTAAGGATGATTTTGATTTCAAACTTTTCAAGCTTTTTTCAAGTTTTGGTATTGCAGTTTGTGCAGCCTCCTTCCTCTGATTTTCGTGCCCTTGTGTTGTATATGTATCAAGCATTGTATTAGGTTAAATCTTGGGCTTTGAATCTTGGTGTATTGATGTTTGAAGATTTGATATGAACCACCATTAAAATCTTTCCAATTTGATCAAAAATTCAATATTTTGTGCATAATAAGGCTTGATATGAGTTTTATTGTGTACATCATGATAATTATGACCTGTAATGATCAAAAAGATACCAAGTGATTAAGATTTGGATTTTATTTGGATTTAAATTGATTTAAAATGAATTAAATCAATAAAAATCAAATAAAATAGAAAAATTAATAATTGGACACAAGGCTGAAGATAGGACACGTGTGTAGTGTGACAAGATCAAATCAAGTGGAAAAAAGTGGGCCCATTTGACAAATTTTGAAGTTTTGGGGATAGTTGACTTTTGGCAATTTTGGAAAAATGCCCAACTTCAACAATGCATAACTTCTTCAATTTTTAACTTTTAGAGGTGTTCTTGGACCTTTTAGAAACCTTGAGACGTCCTCTAACCAACCCTTTTGGTATCATTTAATTTTGATATTCCATGCTCAAGTTATAAGCTTTGGCAAAAAAGTTGTTTTTGTTGACTTTCAAAAATGACCTATAATGTCCAAACTTGTAACTTTTTGTGAGTGCATTTCTTGATCTTGGGGTGTAAAGATGGATTGTAGGAAATTGCATCCTCTTATGCTTGGTCATTTCTCATAAATTATGAGAAAGTTATGCTTGGTCAAAGTTGAGTTGACTTTTCCTGCAAAACCCTAATTTAACAACTTTTGAATCTTGATGAATCTTGAGAAATCCTTGGTGAATCATGATCAACCCTTGATAAAATGATGAATTATCCTTCAAAATGAGAATGTTGACAAAAAATCTTGAGGTTTGACTATTTATAGGCCACAGTTGACTTTTGCCCTAGCACAGTCGATTTTTGGGCCTCTTGAGCAATTGACTGATCAAACTTCCTCTGCAAGGCTTGAAATTTGACATGGATGAACTTGAGAACATATTAAGGTATTGGGGAGCATTTAAGGTCATTTGGATGTAAGGACCTTGATGCAACACAAAACTCTAATTTTGAGATTGACTGCCTTAGGAGATGATTTGACTGTCCAACTCTTGAGCAAACTTGAGCAACTTAGAGATTATTCTTGAAATGCCTTGGGAAATATGAGAGGGAAAATTTTGGGGTACAACATGTTGGAATTGTGAATTCTGCGCTTGCAAATCTTTAACCGTCTGCTCAATATCCATCTTGCTGAAATAAACAACAGAGAGATAAGGAAACCTGGTGTGAAGACCTGTTTATGCATATGATGAATGATATGTATTCCTGTAATGCATTCAAGGATTTAGAAATTCAAATTTGTTTTAAACAAAAAGGAACACACGCCATATTAATAAGATAGAATTTGTTAGTACATAAATTCCCCATGGGCAAAATAATACAAAATTCTAATGTAAAAAGACGTTGCGCATCCTCTTCGGTGCAATGTAGGTGTTGAGAATCTGCTCTTCATGAAGTTGACGAGTAAGTTCTAAAACCTTCTTCTCACTGGCGTAGAATTAGTCTTCAAACGTATCGCGTTCTCCCTTGAGCTGTTTCCAACTCCTTTGTAAATCTTCCAATGATGTTGGCATGTCAGGATGTAGGAGGGTGTATGGAACCTCTCCTTCCATAACAGGCTCTTTGATCACAGGGAGAATGTAGGGGTAAGGCATCATAAGACTTTGGGCGCGGGTTCGTACCCACTTGAGGTAAGGCTCAAGGGGGATGGAATTCTTGTGTCCCAAGGTCTTACTGTCCACCTTGTTGGGCATTCTCTAAGCTCGGATAAACCTTTGTCGAAGTCCTTGATCGTCGTTGTCGAAGTCAAAAACCAAGTCTGGAATCAGCATGTCATGTGGGCCATCCCTTCGGGCATACCCAAACTGTCTCAGAGCCAAGCATGGGTTGTAGGTAATGCCTCCCCTAATGCCAAGTAGATGGACATTAGGGAATTCCCCACAACGGTCGATGATGATAACATTTTCTCTGGACCGAGAACACCAATGAACATTTGAATGTTTAAGAGTCATCAATCGTTGTTACCACCTCAAGCCTTGCTCATTCTTCAAAACTGATTGGGGAAGGTGAGAAATAAACCACCTTGCCAGTAGAGGAGTACAACACATGAGAACACCTCTTTTACTGATTGTTCGAGTGTGAAATGAGTGGAGGCTATCCCCGAGTAATGTAGGCACCGGGTTGCGAGCCACGAAAATCTTGACAGTATTGACATCTATAAGCTGGTCAGGGTTTGGGAACAAGACCAACCCATAGATGAGAAGAGCTACGATCTCCTCAAAAGCTTGCAGGTCTAGAGAATTCCAGCATTCTTGAGCTATCTCAAACAGGAACTTTGCCAAGAAACCCTTGACACCACTTCTGGTTTCCCAATGACCTATGACATCAGATGGTTACAAGTGTAGGGCTTGAGCAACATCTTCAGGCTTTGGATCTCTTTCCGTACTGTTGTAGGGTAGTTTATGGAGAATAGGAATCCTCAAGAGTTGAGAAAATTCCTCCAAAGTAGGCACTAGCTGGTAATCAGGAAATGTGAAGCAGTGGTGTAGGGGGTCAAAGAACTGGAAGAGAACTTTCACCACGTCTTCCTCAGTGTTGGTGTTGACTAAGTTGAGAAGACGACCATGCCTCTCGGTGAATGGAGAATACTATGGAATCCTAGAAGTAAGCTCCTTGAGTTGAGGAGGAATTCTCACAAGGTTGACCTAAATAGTTTTCCTGCGAAGGGAATCCATAACCTACAAAACAAGAACAAAGATGAAGATCCAAAATCCTTGAAATGGTTAGTGGATGCAAATGATGCTTCATGATGTTCATGATGTTATGCACAAGTATATATGTACAAACAAATCACACAAGATCCTAGTTTCAGGCTTGCATGGGGTTTCATAGGTAAGTACCCTCTTGAAGTTTAGTTGGCTCAACCTGTCCTATAAATAGTAACCGGGTTCTAAGGAGCTCAATACCACTGGATTATTTTCTGTGTTCATTGTTTCAGTTTAGCCACTTTACTGGCGACCGAAATATTCCAAGAAAATAACCCTCAATGAGTGAAGTATCTATTATCTACCAACTTCAGACTGCACCAAAGCCGGTTATCTCATTACCCCTAAAAAGGCCAAGATGGTCAAGTAAAGGTTCTAAAAGTCCATTAGTGCTTCATGACATCACTCAGCGGCCCCGTATTCTCTTTGATTAACTCAAAGGCTACCGGTACCCACAAATATGTCGCACTAATATAGCTATTGCTTAGACCATGTCGGTATACCCCGCATAGTTTCCACAACGTATTGCTATTTACCTATGAATGTTTCCCAAATCCGAGTAGAGGATTCAAACCCAAACAATAGAACCAAATGTAAAGCAATCAAAGCAAACAAAGTAAGCATGTAAAGGTGATCTAAACCCTAAGGTAACCCTACTTTTAGAATTACTCCCCAGCAGAGTCGCCAGTTCTGTGGTACGGTGGGAGAACTGACTTGAGGTGTTGCGTTTGTGTTTGCAAATGTTTCGGTTTAGCAAGAGTCGCCACCGACTTTTTATTTTATCCAAAGGAACCTTTGAGATGTTTTCTTGGGTTCGGGGGGTAGATTATGAAAAGGGAAGGTGCTAGCACCCTTTTCATCCATGGTTTTCCATGGGCTCTTAGTTACTTGTTTAGATCACTTGCTTTGCTTTTTCAATTGTTTGAAATGGTGCTTTGTGTGGTTTTGAAAGTATTTTGAAAAGAGGCCATTGTTGTGGCAATCTTTGTAATGATTCTTGTTTGAAGAATGTATACAAAGATGTATTGTCTTTTGAAAAATGTTTCAATGTTCTAAAGTTGTTGGGAAATTGTTTTGAAATTGTGTGTGTGTTTTGAAATTAGCAAGGATGTTTGCAAGTTTGATCAAGTAACTAGGAGTTGTCTACCCTACTCAAAGATCTTTCCTACACATTTTTAACCTTTTGACATTGTTGTTTTACCATTGTATTTGGTAAACAAACCTTGTATTTGGATGTTAAACGGGATAGGCGTGGGTCATCGTATGACCATGATAACAATATTGCCAAGTATCTTTAGCAAGTTTTTTGAGGGACTAGATCATTTTTGTTTAGGCAACCAAGTAGTGTCATCGAGGGACTATGATCCTTTTGTTTTTTGATTGATTTTGCAAAGATACCTAGCATGCATACCATGGCCATTTTAAGGCAACAAAGTGGATGAAACCCTAGGGGTGCTTGTGTGCATTGTGTTGTCATTTTCATGCATTTTTGTCTTGTGTTTAGTCATGCTATTTGTTTGATTTTGGTCTTTTGCATACAAACCCTAATCTTACTATCATGCATATTTGAAAGCAATAAAGTGCGTAAAAGTAAATCTAAGACTATTACAACATTGATATGGGGAGGGGGATACAAGTTTGAATAATGGGATATTGCACAAAATAAAGCCCTAAAACTATTACAACCATATTGAATTTATTTGTACAAGTAAATAAATAAGCAAATATTTAAAAATACAAATAAATATAAATATGCAAAGGATGCTTTTTTTGTATTTATTTTATGTATGTAAAACAAATTATTTATGTCTCAAAAAAATAAGAAAAATATTAATGATTATTTTTGGGAAAGGGTGGAAACCCTAGTTTTTTGGTTTGAAAGAAAATATATATTATTATTATTTATGTATTTATTTATGTACAAGAAAATAAATAAAAATATATAAAAAAATGTTAAAAATTAAATATTGTAAGAAAATATTAATTTAAGTGTATAAATAATAAAAATAAAAATATATAATTTTTTTGTATTATTTACAAATTTTATTTAGAAAATAAGTTATATTATTATTAATAAACTATTTCTATGTCCAAAAAATAATAAAAATAAAAAAATAAAATGTGAAAAATTAAAAGAATATTTTTGGTGATTTTTAATATTTAGAAAAAAATAATAAAAGTCAGAAAACATAAAAAGAAATGGAAAATATACAAAAATAAAACAAATGGGCCAAGGGGGTGCAGAAATTAAAGAAGGGGGTGCAAATAGCCAGAACAACCAAGCCCATCCCATGTTCCAGCTTCATCCCTGACCTCTGAACAAAAATGCGCACGCCATGGTTCAAATCCTGTTCTCTCTTGTTCTTGCATGAAATCAAAAACTCACAACATAAAAGTTATAGTATTTTCAATCACGATTTCAATGATATAAAAAACTTGATCTAACTCTCAAAAACCAGAGAGAATTTCCTTGGCCCTAATTTCTGACCTAAAAAATTCAGCATGTTCATCATCTAAATTCTCCTAGCTCAGTTAATATAAATACAAGCTATGCATATGTACAATTCAAGGACATTAAGGGCTACATTTTTGCTTCACAAACCTAAGCCTAATGATTCCTAAATAAGGAGATAGAAGTTTGAAAATTACTTGTTTCGGCCGAGTTTGGATATGGCAGTGTAGGAGTTTTGGATGAGGCCTGAAGGTCGTGTTAGCTTGCCTGAAGTTCACTCAACCTTTCCTAATGCTTGGCTTGCCTTGAACTTGCCTGAATGTGCTTGTAGAACTCAACCTGCAAAGCTTCAAAGTAAAAATGGTGAAGTGTGAAAATGGAGTTACAGTGGCTGGACAGGTGCTTGGATAGTCTAGGTGTATTGTTTAGAATGTGTTTGAAGTGGTTTGGGACAAAACGCACGAGTGGAATTCAAAATGGCTAAGGTTCTACAGGGGTTGCCCTGTTTTGGGCAGAAGTTGGTGTTTTGGTGTATTTGGATGTTTTAGAGGCTTGGAGCTCATGTTTTTGGCTTGGTGTGATATGCTGAAGTCTTTTGAAATGAGACTTAGACTTACTCTTATTAGATTACAAAGTTATGGACCTTTTGCAAGTTGACTTGTTTTTGAAGCAAAAGTTGGAATTGACAATGCCAAGGTTGTACAAGCTAGCTTGAGGCCTGCTGAGAGTTGGTGAACTTTTCCTGATTTTTGTGGATGTTGTTTGCATAAAGAAATCAGGTCCATGGCTCAAGACAAACAAAATTGCCAAAAGCATGCTTTATCAAAGTGGCAATGTTAACTTTTTGCCATTTTTGGAATAATTCTTTGTACAATGCTCTAAAGCTCAGAACAAAGCCTTAATCCAATGTGTTTGCATTTAATTTATGAGTGTAGAAAGGATTAGAACCTGTAAACCAAGTACAAGCATGATCCAAACTGATTTGCAACTTGTATCAATGTGCAAAATGCCTTGGCCAAAAGTGATAATTTGCCATTTTTAATCCTTCGATTCTCCCTAACCACAAATGATCTTGGAGAGTTCTTGGATATTTTGTAAAGCTTGTAGCATGCTATAAAATCCATCTTTGAAATGAATTTTGAGATTCCAAATGGAACTAGGTAAAAAGTTGCCATGAAGATAGGTCAAAATCCTGCCTAAACTATGACAAAATTTCACTAAGTTAAAAGTTTCATGAACCCTTATTCACAAAATCATAACTTGAGATCCAAGCATCTTTTGGGAAAAGTTTGTGAATAAAAGTTGTAGATTTTGTGGAGAACTACAACTTTCATGTTGGAAGTTTCCTTTGAATCCAATGGCATCATAGTGAAAAGGTTGGGGAAAGTTGGGAAGAAATAAGAAATTTTCATAACTTAGAAAATTTCTAAGTTATGAAAATTTTCCATTTTAAACCCTAATTTCCAAAATTAGGTTTCTTGGTGAACAAGTTTCATGTTTTGGCACATCTTGAAGAAAAATGACCCTTGGCACTTGATTTTGACCAAAAAGTCAAAGTTTGACTTTTTAGTGTACAGTTGATTTTTGATCAGTTGACTGAAAAATTCATCTGTCAATCATATGCATTTGAGAACTTTTGAACCTTGTGATTAGGTCAAGATGATGCCATTGAGTCCTTGAAACCTTGCTTGAACCCAATTTGCCATTGGCTAGGTTAAAAATCAGAAATTGCCCTTCTGCAGTCAAAACCCTAAAAATGACCATTTTACCCTTTTGATGATCTGATCAAATTTCTTGAGGATTTGTGGTCCTAACTTGATAAAATGGTTCATATGAGTCTATAATGTTGATGTGGATAAAAAATTATGAGGTTTGACTGTAAATTGGCCACAGTTGACTTTTTCCCAATACAGCTGATTTCTAGGTCAATTGTCCAATTAATTGGGCAAAAATTTGATTCAAAGCTTGAAACTTGGTATGAGCAATCTTAGAAGTCCAACATGAAGTATGAAAGTCACATTGAGCATTGGAAGTCCAAAAATCCCTGTGCAAACTCAAATCCTAATTTCAGGTCAACAGTGCAAGGAGATATCTTGAGCTGAGCAAACCCTAATCCTGCCTGGAGTCCAAAGAGTCTTGTGAGGGAAAATCTTGATAAAATGAGAGGGAAAATTTTGGGGTACAACAGTGTGCTTGTGGTGTGGTTATTTGAAAGTATTTTGAAAATGTCTTTGTAATGGTTCTCGTTTCTAGAAGAATGCGTACAAAGTGTTGTTTCGAAAAATAGTTCAAAGAGGTGTTTGTGGGATGTGTTTTTAAAAGTGATTTTGAAAAGGTGTCTTATTTTTAATTTCTCTCATTTCTATAAGAACACGTACAAAGTGTTGTCTTTTGAAAATGTTTCAAAATGTGAGTGTTGGTGTATAAAATGATTTTGTTGTGAGCAAGCGAGCAACTAGGAGCAAATCTACCTACTCAAAAAGGTCTTAGATGTTCTTTTCCTCCTCCTTTAGATGTTGCTATCTTACCATTGTTTTGGTAATAAGCCCCATCATTGGATGTGAAGAGATTGGCATGGGACGTTTGTATAGTCATAGAAGGCAACCTATGGGACGTTTTAGAAATTTCATTTAGGGACTAGATCGTTTACCGAAGGCAACATCGAGGGTCATCGAGGGACTATGATCTTTTATCGAGGGTCTTTGCTAAAACACCCATGTTCGAGGGACATGACTATTTTTTCGATAGGCAACAAGTGAGATTACCCTAAGGGATGCAAAGTGTGTTTTATTGCATGTATTTAGTCTTTGATTAGCGTTATCTATTTATTGATTTTTATCTTTCCATACAAACTCTAATTACTAGCATTTATATGAAATCAATAAAAGTGTGAAAGAGTAAAGTCCTACACTATTACATCATTAAGGGGATGGGGTATACAAATTTACAAATGGAGATTGCATGAAATTAAAAGTCCTAATTATCTATTACAACCATATTGAAATAATATACAAGAAATGTAAAATGGACTTGTTTTGTTTAAGTAAAGAAATAAGTTTACTTAAGAAAATATTTTGATCTTTTTGTTCTCAAAGAAATAAAACAAAACATGTGAATATGAAATATTTTTGGTGTTTTTGGTTATTAAAAGCTAAAATAAGATAAATAAGAGAAAAGGGAGTCAGAATCAGCATGTTGCTGAAACGAGAAGGAACAAAAGTTCTGACTCTGAGACGCTGTAAAAGAGAAAATGTTAGTGAGAAAGTGAAGGGTCAGAAGTTCTGGGCCTGGGTACACCAAGTTCTGAAGTTGCTAGGAATAAAGGAAACCTAGACGTTATGATTGTTGAATGGGTTCAGAAGCTATAGTGTAGCTGGAAACCTAGAAGTTCATATATCACTGGCAAGTCAGAAGTTCTGGCTATTTGAGAGAGTGAGGTGATAATGCTGTTTGGTAAGGTTGTCTAGAAGTTCTGATCTAGGAGTATCGTCTGACAGATGAATGGGTAAAATTTTTTAATAAATAAAGCTAAAAATATGCTTCTGGGGTTAGAACATAAGACCCTTCGCACTAATTTCTTATGCGTACACACTGTCTACCATTGGGGTGGCTATACATCCAATATTAGAAGCAAAAGCATAAACATTTATTACAAAGTAGACCCTGATGATAAACTCCACCTCTTTCTTCATGCTAATCAGAATATCTGCAATTTAGTTAAATCTCAACAGAACAGAAAACACGGACATAACAATTATGGAAATTTTCCATCGGGGTTTCGGAAGCATAAAAAATGTCAAGACTATAAATTAGAAACAAGCATGTATCTGCTAATCCTAGTTTCCTTAAAAGTTCTGAACTGATGTTCTCCCTATTTAGGCAGGCAAATACATGAAACCTCAGAATATGTACAGCATCAGAATCAGGATGTCTACATTGTATTTTAAACATACAAGTCTAACAATGCTTAAGTGATATGATGAGAGTCAACATAAACTTACCTTGTAGCTGGAAAATGTTTTGACTGCTTGTAATGTTCTGATCAACCTCCTCAAGTGCTCAGCAAGTTGGAACAAACTTTAACTTGGGCTATGAGTGGTGTATGGATGATTTGGTCAAGAAACACTTGAGGGAATTTGGAGTTTGAATGCAAGAATAAAAAACTAACAGGTTTTGTATTTGTGTTTGCAGTTTCGGATTCCTGGAATTTTTAGCAATGTTTCAAAGCTTTTCCTTTTCAATTTTTCGACCGGGCCCCCTTCACAGTTGCAAATGAAGTTTAATTTATAGGCAAGAACTTTGTAGCTTGGAGAAGTCAAAAGTACGACCATCATGCTAGCGTGATGGCTTCTTCTTGAAGCAAGATAAACAAGTATGGTGGTTAACACCTTTTAGCCATGCCTAAGCTGGATTTGTAAGCATGAATTAAGGAAAAGTACCCTTAGAAGCAAAAGCGAAGCATGGGCCCAACATACTCTTGTACAAAAGTTTGCTTTTTCAAGGACAACAATGTACTTCTATGTCACACGTGGGGAAATCCTTTAGATAAAAACTCAAAAGTGGTTATGAGAATTAAATGATAATGAGATTTATCAAACCAGAAATCCTGCAATGTGAGATTATGCATCATAGCTTAATTCTGGATCAGAAGTTCAGCATCAGCGCAACTTAGAACCAACATCTAACTTCTGATGCTTTAATCTCTTTGCTCCAGCATGTTCTGAGCGAGTTCTCAGACTTTCCAGAAAGTTTATGACATGCTTTGTAAGCCCTCTTTGAATTACTCTTGCAACTTCTGACTAAACCTACGTGAAAACTGGCCCAGATGTTGTAAACAAATTCTGGTTTGATAATACTCAGAATTTACTAAGTGTTTAAGTTTCAGGGACGTGTCTTTGAGGACGTATAACTTGACATCCCAACATTTCCAGAATAATTTTGTTCTGCAATGTTTTATATCTCATTGAGATCTATAACTCTTATGTTATAAGTTCTTTCAGAATCACCTTGCATTATGGTGATAGTTGTCCAGAAGTTCTGAATTTATCATATTTCTTAAACACTTGGCAAAATTTCTAAGTATTTAGAATTTTGACTTTTTCAACATAAATCTTGACTTCTGATTTTCTTGATGAAACAAACCTCATGCCTTGATGAAATATGATTCTTGAAACTTGATTTTGATCAAAAAGTCAAAGTTTGACTTTTTAGTATGCAAATGACCATTTTGCCCTTGTGAATGTCTTTCTTGAAAAATTTGTAATTCAAGGCTTGGACTTTGATGGAAGCAAACCTGATGGTCCAGGATGATCCTTTGAGAAATGAGAGGGTAAATTTTGGGGTACAACAACTGCCCCTTTTCAAGATGATTGAATACTAGAGTGCCCAGAAATTTGCACTCGAAGATGGATTGTGAATGGGCTTATAGATTCCATTTGGAGGAATGATTGAGATTTGCCAAAGATGGGCTTGTAGATGCCATCCAAAGGTGACTGTCGATAGAAAATGGACTAAGTCTGAACTTGATTTCAACTGGAAAAGAATCAGAATAAATCTTTGGAGCGATTTATCTGAAACTAGCAGAAGTCTTGTATGTTGTTTGACTAGGAAGAATCAGAATAAATCTTGGAGCGACTTATCTGAACCAGAAATGTTCATTTGGAAAGTAATCAGGGTAAACCGTTGGGAGGTTTAAACTGAACCAAAAGAGGTCTTGGATATTCTTTAACTGGAGAGAATCAGAGTAAATCTTTGAGCGATTTATCTGAACCAGAGAAAGTGCCTACTAGGAAAGAATCAGAATAAATCATTGAGAGATTTATCTGAACCAGCAGGGATTTGGAGAAGAATCAAAATAAATTATTGAGAGATTTAACTGAACCATAAAAAACATCTGCGGGAAAGAATCAAAATAAACCGTCGAGAGATTTAAACTGAACCGGCAAGGATCTGGAGAAGAATCAGAACAAACCATTGAGAGATTTATCTGAACCAGAGAAAACGTCTGCGGGAAAGAATCAGAATAAACCGTTGAGAGATTTAAACTGGACCGATAGGGATCTGGAGAAGAATCAGAACAAACCATTGAGAGATTTATCTGAACCAGAGAAAACGTCTGCGGGAAAGAATCAGAATAAACCGTTGAGAGATTTAAACTGAACCGGCAGGGATCTGGAGGAAATATCTATTATGTAGATGGTTGACCAGTCCTTTCTCTAGAATTGATCTATAATTGACTTGTTGAAAATTTGACAATAATTTTCTGTTAATTGATCTTTCCTAAAAAGGTGAAAGGTTAGTTGCATGCAATGCCATGATGTATGAAATGCATGGTATAATGTTATTTCTCAAAATAAATGAGATCACGTTGTATGCATCTGTGTTGTCAATGCTATGATGTATGGATGTAATGTATGGATACATTAATCGTTATGCCGCAGTGTTGCTGGAGTTGGGGAAAATAAATCCATGAGTACTACCGGGAATGTAAGTCTTCATATTTTGAAGTTTAAGTATTGATGGATGAGTTTCCATTTATTAGAGAAATAAACTCTGTTGTGGAAGGGAAACGTCGTACATTGCTTGTGGACCTCGTGAAATCCTACTGGAGAATTCTGAGAAACTGGGCGACTTTCACTGGGGAATCTTAGGAGCGGCAACCGAAAGTTTTGTTCCGTCGGGGATGTGAGAGCACTTGATACCATTAGGATGCGTACTTGGAGATACGTTAGGAATCATGTAGTGGGATGTCCTAATTTCCACTTTTGTTGGAAAGTACCTACGGGGAATTTTATGGAATGGTCTATAGATATTGTCCTATTTCTTAAAGCCATTAGTGATTGTCTTTCTATTTTCTGTTCCTCTCTCTCTCTCTCTCTCTCTCTCTCTCTCTCTCTCTCTCTCTCTCTCTCTCTCTCTCTCTCTCTCTCTCTCTCTCTTTGCTCATTTGTAAACAGTAGTCATGTTCAAGTGCATATGTTCAAAAATAATCATTGGACGTTTTTGCAAACAAAACACGGAAATAAAAGAAAAACAGATAGTTTTTCACTTTCAAAGGAATATCTTTATATTAACTTGAATAATTATTTTTTGTACAATGAGACGAACATCCTAGTAAGGGAATGTCGTCGTAGAAAATGAAAATTGATACAAATAAAAGATAGCTATGTGAAATAATCTCATGGGGTTCCCATTTTGCTATAGCCTTCGTGTCTCTGAGCGTCTCGTCCACTTCCTTCTTTGTTTGAAGCCGATTGGATTGATTAGAACTATTTGAGCTTTTCAGTCGATGCTAAAGGTTTTCTATAAGGTGATCCAACGGGACGTAGTCATACGCTTTAATTCCCTAACTTTTTCCTGGACCGCCCTTTTGGGTTTTCAGTCCACCGGGATACTCTTTTTTGCCCAAGCTGCCCTTTCGGTTTTTCAGCTTGCCGGGTGTACAAATTCTTTTTGTATTTTATCCCTAATTTTTGCCCGAACCTTTTTGGTTCGCCGGGATGCCCTAATTTTTGCCTAGGCCAGTCTACCTAGAGGGTCTTTATTCATGCGTAGTATCTTTTGACTATGTCCGCGTTCACAGGGTGCGGAAGTTCGTCGCTATCCATAGTGGTTAAGATCATTCCTCCACCAGAGAATATGCTTTTGATCACAAATGGTCCTATGTATGTAGGAGTCCATTTTCCCCTGGGATCACCTTGTCACAATATGATACGCTTGATTACCAAGTCGCCAACCCGATATACTTGACGTTTGACCGTCTTGTTAAAAGCTTTGATCATACGTTTTTGGTACATCTGACCATGACAGACATCCATAAGCCTTTTCTCATCAATCAAGTTCAACTGGTCAAGTCGAGTTTGAATCCATTCATCTTCATTCAGCCCTGCATCCTTTATGATTCTTAGAGAAGGTATTTGGACTTCAATTGGTAGAACAACTTCCATGCCGTATACCAAGGAGAAGGGAGTTGCCCCTGTTGACGTGCGAGCTGTGGTACGGTAACCATGGAGAGAAAATGGTAACATCTCATGCCAGTCCTTGTAGGTCACTGTCATTTTTTGTATGATCTTCTTGATGTTTTTATTTGCGGCTTCGATAGCACCATTCATCTTTGACCGGTAAGGGGAAGAGTTATGATGTTGGATCTTGAATTGCGCGCATAATACAGTGATCATAATATTATTGAGATCCGTACCATTATCTGTGATGATTCTCTCCGGGATACCGTACTGATAGATGAGATTCTTTTTGATGAATCGGGCCACGGCGTTCTTGGTAACAGAAGCGAAAGAAGCTTCCTCAACCCACTTCGTGAAGTAGTCAATGGTCACCAAGATGAAGCGGTGTCCATTAGAAGTTGTAGGTTTGACTTCTCCAATCATGTCGATGCCCCACATCGCGAATGTCCAGGGAGAACTCAGGACGTTTAGAGGAACTGGAGGCACATGTACTTTGTCAGCATAGATCTGACACTTGTGACAGGTTCGTGAATGCTGATGGCAATCTGCTTCCATGGTAGACCAGTAGTACCCCGCCCGTATGATCTTTTTAGCCATCGTGTGCCCACTAGAATGGGGGCCAAAAGTGACTTCATGTAGATCAGCCATGGTCTTGTCTACTTCAACCTTGTCCACACAATGAAGCAAAGTAGAGTCGTGGTTGCGCTTGTAGATAATGCCATTACAAAGGAAGAACATAGCAGAGAATATTCTCAAGAACTTCTTATCACTGACTGAAGCTCCCTCCGGATACTCTTGGGCCTCGAGATACCTCTTAACCTCATGGAACCAAGGCCTGTCCACTACTTCTTCAGCATCAATCTCGTGACAGTAAGCTGGTTCATCCATCCGCTCAATGGTGATCTGGGGAGCCTCGTTACCCCACTTGATTTTAAACATGGATGACATAGTGGCTAGCGCGTCCGCTAGTTGATTTTCCTCTTGAGGGAAATGCTCAAAGGTAATCTCCTCAAAATGTGGGATTAATGTCAACACATGTTCTTTGTAGGGGATGAGATTAGGGTGTTTCGTATCCCATTCTCCTTTGATCTGACTGATGACTAAGTCTGAATCTCCAAATGCACTTAAGAATTTGATTCCCAAATCTATGGCAACTTTGAGACCAAAAATACACGCTTCGAATTCTGCCATGTTATTGGTACAATTGAAACAAAGTCTTGCATTCAAGGGAGTATGACGTCCTTCAGGGGATATGATCACAACACCTATGTCATTGCCGAGTGCGTTGGAAGCTCCGTCAAAAACCAAGGTCCATCGGGATCCTTGTTCAGGTCCGTCATATGCTCTGAATTCTTCATAATTGTTTACCATCACGATGTCTTCATCTGGGAACTCAAATTTCATGGACTGGTAGTCATCCACAGCCTGATGAACAAGGTGATCGGCTAGCACACTTCCCTTTATTGCTTTTTGGGTAGTGTATTGAATGTCGTATTCAGTCAGGATCATCTGTCATCTTGCTATTCTTCCAGAGAGGGAAGGCTTCTCGAATATGTATTTAATTGGATCCATCTTGGATATCAATAAGGTAGTATGGGTCAACATATACTGTCTTAGCCAGTGAGCAGCCCATGCCAGAGCGTAGCAAGTTTTCTCGAGTAGTGAATATTTGGTTTCACAGTCGGTAAACTTTTTGCTCAGGTAATAAATAGCATGCTCTTTTCGGCCAGACTCGTCATGCTGCCCCAGCACACACCCCATTGAATTTTCCAAGACAGTTAGATACATGATCAAAGGTCTTCCCTCGACCGACGACATCAAAATAGGAGGCTCTTTAATGTACTCTTTAATCTTATCGAAGGAAGCTTGGCATTCATCATTCCATTTGACTACTTGATCTTTCTTCAGTAATTTGAAGATTGGTTCACAAGTAGCGGTTAGGTGAGAAATGAATCTGGCGATGTAGTTTAGCCGTCATAAGAATCCTCTGACTTCCTTCTTGGTGCGAGGAGCAGGCATTTCTTGTATTGCTTTTACCTTTGCAGGATCCACTTCGATACCTTTACCGCTGACGATGAAGCCTAGGAGTTTACCGGACCTCACTCCAAATGTGCATTTACTCGGGTTCAACCTTAGCTTGTATTTCTTTAACCAATCAAACAGTTTCTATAAATGGTCAAGATGTTCCTCTTCAGTTTTAGATCTGGCTATCATGTCATCCACATAGACCTCTATTTCGTGATGGATCATATCGTGAAACAAAGCTACCACGGCGCGCTGATAAGTCGCCTCAGCATTTTTCAACCCGAATGGCATAACTTTGTAACATAACGTACCCCATAGTATGACGAAGGTCATTTTCTCCATGTCCTCAGGTGCCATTTTGATTTGATTATAGCCTGAGAAACCATCCATAAATGAGAACACTTTATGCTATGCGTTATTGTCAACCGGAATATCGATATGGGGAAGCGGGAAATCATCTTTAGGGCTTGCCCTATTCAAATCTCTGTAATCCACACACATGTGTAATTTGCCGTCCTTTTTAGGAACTGGAACAACATTGGCGACACATTATGGATAGGAGGTGACGACTAAGAATCTGATGTTAAATTGTTTCATGACTTCAGTCTTGATCTTCTCTGACATGTCTGGCCGCATGCGACAGACTTTCTCTTTTACCGAAGGGCAGTCTTCTTTTGTCGGTAGACGATGGACCACGATATCAGTGTCAAGTCCTGGCATGTATTCGTATAACCAGGCAAAGACCTCAACATAGTTATGTAGTAACTGAGTTAAATGCTTCTTGACACTGGGTTCCAGATTGGCACCTACCCTGACTTCTTTCTTGTCCTCTTCAGTACTAAGTTAACTGTGTCAACCAGTTCTTCGTGGGGCTGTATGGTCTTTTCTTCCTATTGTAGTAACCTGGCTAGTTCCCCTGGTACTTCACAATCTTCCTCACCTTCGTCTTCAGCTTGGTAGATCAGATTTTCAAAGTCACAATAGGCTATAGCAGAATCGTTACCCATGGGATCCTGAGTGGATATGGATCTGCATTTTGATATGTGAGTGTGTGTAAGAGTATAATTATCTTTGAAAGAATAAAAATGTAGAAAAAGAAGAACAAAGAGCATAAAATTTGCATGCAAAAACGTCCATGATTCATTGATGACATATGAAAATGAAGTAACAACCCTTGCAAATGGACCGTTGTGCCTCGGGTAAGACACAAGGTTTTAAAAGTCTAAATTGTTTAATTATTACAAGTCCGAAAAAAATTTAAAGACAATTACCGTTGGATAAAAGTAATAGGGACAAATTTTTTGGCTTCCCAGTTGTTGAGTCCTCCGCTGATAGTTAGAAAAATCCATTCTTCCAGGTCATAGTTGTCATCACTATCCTCCACTGCGTTGACTCCATGGTTGCTGATCCGCAAAGGTGGTCCTCTGGCACAAGTACGACGAACGACTTTCTGGGCTCTTGAAGTAAAACCCAAACCAAATTTGTCAGATTTGTAGGGAATATCCAGGAGTTGGCCCCAAATAGTACACCCATCTTCTTCGACTACTGCCTTGGCATCTTTCAGAGAAGCCATCTTCAGCGGAGGTCTGGTAATCTTCGGAACTTTGGAAACAGTCTTGGTTACCGCAACTGTTTATGGGACTTCCTCGAAAGGCTGATACGGAGTTTCGATGAATTCACCATCCATTTCCACATATCTGAAGGAGTTCAAGTGACTGACTATATATTCCTCCTCTCCATGGATAGTGATGATTTTTCCCTTGGCTGGGTATTTCAACATCTGATGTAATGTAGAGGTGACGGCACCAGCGTTATGAATCCAAGGTCAGCCCAGTAAATAGGAATAGGAAGGACGAATATACATCACATAGAAAGTTGAATCAAAGGTCTGAGTTCCAACTTTAATGGGGATGTCCACCTCCACGTGCACCATTCTCTTTGAACCGTCGAAGGCCCTTACCACTATGTTACTGGGTTTTAAGGTCAAACCTTCACAGTCTAGTCTATCCAGGGCCTTCTTAGGTAGCACATTCAATGATGAACCAGTATCTACCAAGACATGGGCCAAAGTAGTGCCCCTGCATTCGACAGAGACATGAAACACCTCGTTGTGTTTCCTCCCTCTAGGTGTCAAGTCAATGTCAGAAAAGCCCAAACTGTTATAAGCAGTCAAACTGGCCACACAATCTTTGAATTGGTCAGCAGAGGTTTCCTGTGGCACATGGGCAGTTTTAAGAAATTTCACCAAGGCTTTCGCATGAGCTTCAGAGCACAACAATAAATCTAGCATAGAAATATTTGAAGGGGTCTGCCCTAGCTGTTCGACTACATTATAGTCGCTTCTCTTTATAATTTTCAAAATTTCTTCCATCTCCTTCTTGGAAGCCTCTGGGATAGATACTGATTGCGCCTTTATCCGGACAGGTTCAACCAAAATTCCTTTGCCCCGAGTCTCGGTCGACTCGGAGATAGGGGTGTCAATAGAGGTAACCATAGGAACTGTAGTAGTAGTATCAATAGGAACAAAAGCTGGGATGATCACAGGATTAGTAACAATTTTCGGAGGAGCAATCTCAGGGGAGAACACTCTTTCAGTTCTGGTTATTTTGTTGGTTCCCATAATGTTGCCGATGTCGGGGTCAGCCCTCTCAAAAACCGAGTCTTCATCAGCCAGCCAATCTTGCTTGACGTCGTGGTAGTAGACGCCATCCCCCATAGTTCCAGGGGACAGTTTTATCTGAGGAGTATGGGATTGGCCATGGCATAGTAATTATCAGTGTAGCCACCTTTGGACCGGATGTAAACCTGGCGGGTCTTTTGGTGGAGACCCTGGGAGGATTGGCGGAAATGGTTACTATTGAAACATCCTTGTAAGAAATGGTTGGAATGGGAGTCTTTTCAAAAAAAAATCTATTTGTCATCCATCAGGCGCTGGACACTTGCCTTCAATAAATGACAACCAGTCGGTAGGGATAAACAGAGGTGGTACCCTTCGTTTAGGAGTGGTGATAGGAGCGGTGATAACATTTAGGATCTCAGGAGCATCAAATTCAATTTATTTTTCCTCGAGAAGGTCTTGCACCTTGTTTTTCAAAACCCAACAGTCGTTTGTATCATGACCTGGACTTTCTGAATGGTAAGCACAATGAGCATTTGGATTGTAACGAGGAGAGGCAGTGTTGGGATTCTTCGGAGCTTCCCGCAAGGTTACCAGATTAGATCTCAACAAATGTGGCAAGACTTGAGACATCGTCATATTTATCCTGGTAAATTATCTTACCAGTCTTTCCGTTCTAGGCTGGTTGTTCCTTTGTTGAATAGGTAGGGATCATGAAAGCCCCTACCACTAGACGGCGTTCAGTTCTGTCCTGATTCCCTTGATGGTATACAACACCAACCTCTTTCTTCCCAGTGAATGGTTTTCTCACGACACTGGAGGATGCATCCTTTTGGATCTTCCCACTCTTAATCCCAGCTTCCACTCTCTCCCCGGTCAAGATTAATTCAGTGAAGCCGACTGAGGAGCTTCCAATTAGATGATTAAATAAAGGACCAGACAGGGTACCCAGAAATATGTCCACTAGCTCCCTGTTAGACAGGGGAGGCTGGACTCTTCTTGCTAAGTCCCTCCACTTCTGAGCGTAGTCTTTGAAACCATCGCTCGAACCCATAGCCAGACTCTGGAGCTGAGTACGGGTGGGAGCAAGGTCTACATTATACTGATACTGCTTATAAAAATCAGCGGCCAGGTCTTCCCAATTATGGATATTGGCCCTCTCCAGTTGATAGAACCAATCTAGCTGAGTCTCAGATAGACTATCCTGAAAGAAATGGACCCACAAATCTATGTCAGCAATGTGAGGCTATATCTTCCTCACATAAGATCGGAGGTGCATCTTGGGACACGAAACCCCATTGTACTTAGAAAACACCGGTGCCTTGAACTTTGGTGGAATAACAATCCCAGACACCAAACCCAGCTCTTCAAAGTCCAGCCCGAGCACTTTCTGAATCTCCATTGAACTTAGACGCTCTTCCAGATGTTTGTACTTCTCATCAGCTAGAGGATATTGCTCTTCAGAGTAATCATCCTCTTCTTCCTCTTTAGATTCTGGATGGTCAGTCACTTCCTTGTTTTTCCCTTTCTGATTGTCTCCTTCACCTGATGATGTTGCAAAGTCTAGGGAACTTCTGGCTGGCCCTTGGAACCTTATTCCCAGATTCAAAACACCTGTTGATTTCTTCACTTTCTTCTTCTTTTCTTTGATCAGTAAAGTTTTCAAATCCTCTTGTCCTTTTGCCAGAGTCAAGAACATTTTTTTAAACTGAGTGTTCTGCGCCTGAAGATCTTTTACTGTCTGTTCCATATCCATCTCACTAAAATAAACAGTAGAAAGATAAGGAGATTTGTTGTAACAAACCTGTTTGTGTTATGATGAATGAAGATGCATATGCAAATGATTTCAAAGAAATTAAAGATTTAAATTTTCTTTAGACAAAAAGGAACACACGTTATATCAAAGTTTGAGTACATCATGCCTCTTTGGGCTTACAAAGAAAATAAAAATACAAAACTTTAAGACAAAAAAGTTGAACGCATCCTCTTTGGTGCGATGTAGGCGTTTAGATTTCGCTCCTCATGAAGCTGCTTGGTGAGTTCCAGAACTTTCTTCTCACTGGCGTAGAATTGATTCTCAAAGGTGTCTCGTTCTTCCTTGAGCTGCATCCATGACTTTTGCAACTCTTCGAAGCATGTTGGCATATCAGGATGAGAAATAATGTGAGGTTCGTCTTCTTGATCAACAGGCTCTGAGATTACTGGCAGTATAGCAGCATATGGCATTATAAGACTCTAAGCACGAGCCCGTACCCATATGAGGTAAGGCTCCAAGGGGATGGAGTTTTTGCGTCCCAAAGTATTGCTATAGGTCTTCTTTACCATGCCCCAAGCGCGAATAAATCTTTGGCGATAACCTTGCAGGTCATTTGAATAGTCAAACACAATACCCTGAACGAGCATATCGTGGGGACTGTCCCTCCGGGCGTAGCCGAACTGACGTAGGGCCAAAGAAGGGTTGTAAGTGATGCCTCCTCTAATGCCAAGAAGTGGCACATTAGGGAATTCTCCGCAGCGATCAATAAAAGAAAAATCTTCTTGAGAGCGAGGGCACCAATAGATATCAGAGTGAGAAAGGGACATTATCCTTTGATTCCACCTCAAGCCTAATTCGTTCTTCAACACTGACTGAGGAAGGTGCAAAATGAACCACAGATAGAGAAAAGGAGTACAACACATAAGAGTCTCTTGTTTCTTCATAGTACGAGTGTGGAGTGAATGCAGCACGTCTCCGAGCAATGTAGGCACTGGATTGCGAGCAAGGAAGATGTTGATGGAACTAACATCTATAAACTGGTCTGAATTGGGGAACATAATCAATCCATAGACTAATAGATCTAGGACATCTTCAAAGGCATGGTAACTCATGGCGTCTAAGAATATCTGAGCTTTCTTCATTATAAAACTCGCAAGGAGACCTTTGACTCCACTTCTTCTTTCCCAATTGGATTCGATGTCAGATGGCTTCAAATGCAATGCTATGGCGACACTTTCAACAACTGGATCTTGTTCTAGGCCGGTAAAAGGTACTTGCTCCAATATAGGTGAACCAAGTATTTTGGAGAACTCTTCCAGCATAGGCACTAACTGGTAATCTGGAAAAGTGAAGCAATGGTGTTTAGGGTCGAAGAACTGGAACAAAACACTCATGAGGCCTTCGTCAAACCCGGTAGTAACCAAACTGAGCAAGTGACCAAATGTCTTATTGAACGATGAGCTCTCAGGAACTCTCAGGACCAGTTCTTTGAGCTTAGGAGGGATCTCTACAAAATTGATTCGGATGGTCTTTCTACGAGTTGAATCCATACCCTACAAAAAAAGAAAGATAAATCTCTAGCCCCTTGAAATGGTTAGCATGTATGTCATGATATTCATGATGTTATGGTTATGCTTTGAAAGTATAGACATATCAAACAAGTCACACAAAAGACCCTAGGCTTAATGGCTTGCGCGAGTCTTCAAAGGTAAGTACCCTCTTGAAGTTTAGTTGGCTCAACCTGTCCTATTAAAAGTAACGGGTTCTAAGGAGTCTCATATCACTGACCTTTCTTTTAGGCGTTGTTCTAGCTCAAACACCGAAGTATTGCGGCCAGAATATCCCAAAAGTCTAATCTCAATTAGTGTAGCATCGAGTATCAACCAATCTTCGGTCAGAACCAAAGCCGACTATCTCACTACTTTCTAGTGGCTTAGAATGAGTCAATTAAAAGTTTCTAAAGGTCAATTAGCGCTTAATGATTCTAAGGAAGCCTAATGTTATCCTTGACTGACTCAAGGAACATTAGTACAAGCCAAAGTGATACGCTAACGTAGCTATCACTTCGTCCATATCGGTCTACACCGTACAATCTCCATGATTTGTTGCTACTTACCTAAAAGGTGCCCCAGATCCGGGTGTAGGATCCTTAACAGTAACCCATACAAGGACCCAAAATGTAAAGCATACAAGTCAAATAAAGAAAGCAAGTAAATATGATCTAGCCCTAAGGTAACCCCACTTTTAAGTCAATATTCTCCAACAGAGTCGCCAGTTCTGTGATACGGTGGGAGAACTGACTTGGGTGTTTTGCATTTTATCGCAATTGTTGCGGATAGCAAGAGTCACCACTGACTTTTCTTTTATCCAAAAGGAAAGGCTGAAAAGAACAGGAAAGACCTTTAGAGATGTTTTCTGAGTTCGGGGGGTAGATTATGAAAAGGGAAGGTATTAGCACCATTTTCATCCATAGTTATCTACGGGCTCTTAGTTGCTTGCTAGATCACTTGTTTGTGTTTGAATGTGTGCTTGTGGTATGGTTTCTTGAAAGTATTTTGAAAATGTATTTGTAATGGTTATCGTTTCTAGAAGAACGCGTACAAAGTGTTGTTTCAAAAATAGTTCAAAGAGGTGTTTGTGGGATGTGTTTTTGAAAGTGATTTTGAAAAGGTGTCTTCTTTGTAATGACTCTCATTTCTATAAGAACGCATACAAAGTGTTGTCTTTTGAAAATGTTTCAAAATGTGAGTGTTGGTGTATAAAATGTTTTTGTTGTGAGATAGCGAGCAACTAGGAGCAAATCTACCTACTCAAAAGGTCTTAGATGTTCTTTTCCTCCTCCTTTAGATGTTGCTATCTTACCATTGTTTTGGTAAGAAGTCCCATCGTTGGATGTGAAGGGATGGGCATGAGACGTTTGTATAGTCATAGAAGGCAGCCTATGGGATGTGTGATATGGTGGGAGAACTGACTTGAGTTTTGCGTTTTGTATTCGCACTTGTTCTGTTTAGCAAGAGTCGCCACCGACTTTTTATTTTATCCTAAAGGAAAGGTTACAAAGCACAGGAAAAAACCCTTTTGAGATGTTTCGTGGGTCCGGGGGGTAGTTTATGAAAAGGGAATGTATTAGCACCCTTTTCATCCATGGTTATCCATGGGCTCTTAGTTACTTGTTTTAGATCACTTGCCTTGATTTTCGATTGCTTTGAAATGGTGTGTGTGTGTGTGTGTGTGTGTGTTTTGAAAATGTTTTTTGAAGAAGGTGCCTTGTCTTAGGCAACCAATGTAATGACTCGTGTTTGAGTGTTTTACAAAGGTGTGTATCTTTTCGAAAATATGTTTCAAATGTTTTTTGGAAGTTTTGTTTTGAAAGTGTTTGTGAAGTGGATTTGAAAAGTAGGCAAGTGTTTTTGCAAGTTTGTCAAGTAACTAAGAGTTTGTCTACCCCTATTGTTTACTCAAAGGTTTTTCTCATGTTTTAACCCTTTTTAACAATTTTGTTCCACCATTGAATTTGGTGGACAATCTTGCATTTAGGATGTTATCGGGACAGGCGCGGGTCATCGTATGGACCATGAATGCAATGGTGCCAAGCGTCTTTGGCAATTTGCTTTAAGGGACTTGATCATTTTGATAGGCGACTTTCGAAAGCATCATCGAGGGACTTATGATCATTTTGAATTGTTTTGCCAAAGAAACTCGACGTGCAAGCATGGCTCATTTTGGAAGGCAACATGTGGGATTATCCTAGGGGTGCAAGTGTGATTGTGTATTGATTTTATGTATTTGTTTTCATATTAGGTTATCTAGCGTTTGATTTTATGTACATACAAACCCTAGGTCTAACCATGGTATAATTCGAAAGCGATAAATTGCGGGATTTTAAAGTCTACGCTATTACAAATAAGTATCCGGGAGTGGGGGTACAAATTTACAAATGGAGATGAGATTTTAAGGAGAGTAGTGTCCAAATAAATTACAACCAAATCGAATTGCGATCGCAAATGTAATAAGTATGATGTATAACAATGTATAAGAATAGCAAATGTATATGTGTAAAGCAAAGTAAAATGTATCGACGTATTTGCGTATTGTAAATGTGTAAGTGTATGTAATTATTTACAAGGTGAGAAGGGTTAATGTATTATTAAGTATTTTGTTTATTTCAATTTTGTATTCTAGTATTTTGTTAATATGTACAAATAAAATATTTTAATAAGAGAAAAGAAAATGTTTTAAGAAAAAGTATTTAACTTTAAAAATCTATTTTTATTATGTATTAACACTCATGTATTTTAATTAGTATTTTTATGTACAAATGTTTAACTAAAGAAAAAGAAATGTTTTAAGCTTTTAGAGAAAATTATCATTTTTATTAATGTATTATATACAAAAATTTAATTAAAAGAAAGGAAAAATTGTCTTAAATTTAAAGGAAAATTATTATCTATACATTTTTGATTTATGTACAAAAGGGTATTAAATAAGAATTTAAAAGAAAAGAATATTATTTATGTTAGAAAAAAGATCTTATTTCCATATACTTCTAAAAAAGGTATTTTAAAAAGAATTTTTATTGTAACATTTTCTTTATTTAAACAAAAAAACTAGTGTGAGTTAGTTTTAAAAAAAAAGATTAAATGGGCCAAGGGAAAATTATAGCCCAAAACAGCAATTAAAGAGAAACAAAAAAAAAAAGTGTGTCTGATTGCAAAGGGGGGGTACGCTTGGAATGTATGGGCTTAGGAAGTGAAACGGGTTGTGGCCCAACGCAAACAACAACTTGTTTTTTCTTAGGGTTTGATGATTATTGTTCATTTGGAGAATGAGCTAGGGTTTGTAACATGCAGAGGCGCCGTTTTGGCTTCGTCTTCACTTCGTTCGTTTCCTCCGTCTTCCTCAACATAAGGGCCACTGAATCGAGACCCTCCGCCTAGGGCCACCGCACCATCATCTGTCTTCCTCCCTCCATGGACCGCTCGAGCAAAGATTCGTTCAAGGTGATGAATTCTAAATTAGCGCTTTTTAGGGTTTTCGCTTTTATGGATTTCTATTCTTTGCATGTCCTGATTCTTTGTGATTATTGATTTCTTGTGAGGTACTTTAAGGAAAAGAAAGGGGTTTTTTTATACCTTTTGGAGGAGACGGAGGAGGAATGAAGATAGAGGCGCTCAGGCGGCCAAGGCGGAGGAAAATGTGACGCGTTGTGAGCGAAGGTTTGATGATGCTGGAAGACTTGGTACTTGGTATTTTTGTTTCACTTCTTTAGGTTTAATGATGAACTTGAAAACCTAGCTTCTTTATCTTCTATTGCTTCTTCTGTCTCTTTGCCTTGTACACTTTGACTCTGAAACAACTTGCTTTTGCAATCTTCTTTTTCTCTTCTTCATGTCTCTTTGTTGCCTAGCTTGCTTGGATATTTGGTATGCTTGTTGATGTTGGCTATACTGAATATGCTTTGTTGATGTTGGCTATACTGAGTATGCTTGTTGATTGATATGCTGAGATATGTTGTGATGATTTGGGTAGCCCAATGATGAAACTTTTCTGAGGGCTTAGAGTTTTGACTGGAATTTGTGGATGTTTGGTTTATATATTTGAGTTGCTTTGTATCACCCTGTGATGAAACATTCTGAGGGTGTTGACTTGAAAGGCTTATGCATTAGCAGGTTTATTCATGGCTTTGAGCTTGATGACAGGCACAGGTTTTAGGTGTTTGGAATGGTAAGGCTTTTCTCTGGTTTAGGCCTTTTGGCTTTGTTGATTGTTGTTCTGGTTTTTGAAGCTTGGCTTCAAGTTGGTGCAGGTTAAAGGTTTATGGCTTTGAGGCTTGACCTGCTGTTTGCAGGTTTAAGCTTGTTGTGCTTACAGGTTTACTGGCTTTAAGTTTGAATCAGGTAAAGTTTAAGGCTATGCGCTTGTGGCTTCAGCAGGTTGTTAGCTTGGTTCCTCTTTGAGGCTTCAACAGGTTGGGTGTTTCTGGTTTTAGACAGGTTTGTGTTTTTGTGAACTGGTTCTAGGCTGGACAGTTTGTGTTGTTTGATTCCAGGTTTTGGAGGCTTGGGAACTGTCTTGGAGGCAGTTTTGCAATCTCTCCTTTCTTTCAGTTTGTGGTATATGTTTTTTGTAATCTCTCTGCCTCTTCTCCTGCTATGTTCTGATAAGTTTTGTTTTATATTTTCTCTTCCTCAAGCCTAAGCCCTGCAAACATGTACTTCCTTTACTCCCTCTCCTCTCTTGACAGTTTTTTAAGCACTATTATATTGCTTAGAACTGTATTTCTGAAAAAGCAAACTGGCTCGGGAAATGATGATTTGAACATGCTTGCTTGCATATGTAGCTTAGCTCTGCATACTTTGTACTTCTTCCAGATTTTATGCCTCTTGTTATCTTTCCATATCTTCTTTTGACAGCTTTGAGTAACCTTTTGTTTGATATCTTGATATCTTTCCATATTTTGGACAGTTTGACAGCTTTTTGGCTTAGTTGCTTTGACATTTAGTTCAGTTTGGATTTGGAATTTGTTTGGCATGTTGTTTGTTTTTTTGATTATGCAGTATGTTGACAAACTTTGAATTTGTGCAATTTAACTTTTGTGCATTTCATATTTCATTGCAAGCATTATTCATCCCTCTTTGTGAACCGGGAGAAATCCCGTGATTTGCAGAGAGGGCAAACTGATTCCGGCCAGTCGCCTTTAATGATGAGCCCAAATTAACTGTTTGCCTTTCAATTATTTTGACTGCATTTGACTTTTTCTTCTTTGTTTTGCAGATAAAATGATCAAATGGAGAGGAGTAGCAGTAGAAGCTGAAGATTTGAAGACTTAGGAATTAGGATGAAATTTTATTTCAATTGTAATCATTGTAACTTTTATTATTATGAATACTTTGTAAATAAATACCGTATTCAAATAACAATTGTAACAAATAATTAAAGATGAATAAAAATCCAATCTTGATCAATTAATTCTTTTTCTTCTCTTCAAATGTTTATTTAATTGTTTATAACCCTTAAATTATAATAAAATGGAAATAAATCCCAATTATTCTAATCTTAGAATAAATAAACAATTGATAAACACTGTGGTCTTGACATCAATCAATAGTAAACTCGGCGCTTCAAATATCCAATGCACAGTTAATCAAACCAATATCCAGATATTTATCTTTTTACTGATCAAATCAAACACCGTAGATTCTCAATTTAAGTACCTCAGCCTTTATCTCATCTCAAATCAAATGCATTAGCCTTTACTGATTAAACAAAACACTGCAAGTTCTTGATTCAAATGCCTCAATCCGAATCTCAGAGTAAACTGAAAAGAAACTGTAAAGATAATCCTTTCTGAGAATGCGCGCGCAAAAACCCTAATTCTTGATTAAACGCCAAAGAAGCGTTCGCCTGATCGAAACCTGAACCAACTCGACCAAACCTTAGCAATATGCCTGAACTGCTTTAAAAATTAATGAAAACCCTAATTTTGTCTGACTGACGAGAAAAGTCTGTTTGACCGATTCTTGAGCCAGTCTAAAAAATCAGGAAACGCCTGAGGCTGTGAGTTCTTGGTGGAAAAATACGAGGGCAAATTTTGGGGTACAACAGTTGCCCCTGTTCAATCTTCTTGAACCTGAAGAGTTAGATTGGCAAGTTTGCCTTTCGCGACTCGAGGGTAAAAGGAGATTGGACACTAGAGTGCCCAGAAAATTTGCACTCGGTAATGTGATGGTAGAGGGAATGGGCTTACAGATGCCATTTGGTGATGGGCTTAAAGATGCCATCTGGTAGGAGGATGGGCTTATAGATGCCATCTGGAAATGTTTGTTGAGGAGGATGGGCTTATAGATGCCATCTGGAAATGTTGAACTGCATGTCCTTGGTGAGTGGACGAGTATCAGAAAGGTATCCATGTTTTGGAACGTCTCTGAACTGGGGGTCTGAACAAGCAATAGATTGACATCCGTGTTTGGAGAATCCGTAAACTGTTTTCAGGAGTTGAAATTGAATAAGCAATAGAGCAGCATCCGTTGTTGGGAAGCGTCCGTAAACTATTTTCAGAAGTCTTGAAGTGGAGAAGGAACCGGTGTAGGGTTTCCTGATGATGAGTCCGTGTAAAACTGCATCTGGATGAATGTGGAACAAGTATCAGAATGTCGCCATGTCTGGGTCACATCTGAACTATCTCTGAGTGAATCTGGAATAAGCATCAGAATGTCGCCATGTCTGGGTCACATCTGAACTATTTCTGGATGAATCTGGAATAATGATGATCCTCGTCTGTCGACTGATCTTACCTGAAAAGGTAAAGAGTTAGTTGTATGCAATGTAATGATGCATGATGCAACGTATGTTATATCAATGTTCATGATATGAATGTGATGAATGCGCATGTAAGCTGATGAGCCATCTTGCTGAGGATAGATGAATCCTGGATGGCTGAAGATAAAAGAATCTTGACTGCTGCAGGGGAAAATAATTCCTTGACTGTTGCTGGGTGGGGCAAGAATCTTCTGATCGTTGAAAATGAGAAGTCCTGGGACCACTGTTGGGGGATCAGGAGCTTGGGTTGTATGCCAATCTATTGGGGAATTCCTGTCTTGAGGATATCTTCACTGGAGAATATTCGAATATCCTGTGAGGAACTGAGAATGAGAGTCTCCACTCTGCTTGGGGATTGACAGTTGGAAGTTTTAGCTTCGCTGGGGATATTGAAACTTGACTCTGAGGGGAATCAGATTCTGTAAGGCTTTCTGGCTGGGGAAGTCGAGAATCTTCTGATTGCTGTAGGTGTTGATCTGGAATAAGTTACGGAATGTCGCCATCTCTGGGTCACATCTTAACTATTTCTAGATCTTGAATAAGAATCTTTTGAGTTTGAGAAAGAACCGGTGTAGGGTTTCCTGATGATGAGTCCGTGTAAAACTGCATCTTGGATTTGAGATCTGTATGAGTAGCAGAATGACTTCCGTGTCTGGAGTGTATCTGAAACTGTAACTAGGATCTGAATGAGTGACAGAATGGCTTCTGTGTTTGGAGCGTATCTGAAACTGTATCTTGGAGTAGAGATCTGTATGAGTAGCAGAATGACTTCCGTGTATGGAGTGTATCTGAAACTGTAACTAGGATCTGAATGAGTGACATAATGGCTACCGTGTTTGGAGCGTATCTGAAACTGTATCTTGGAGTTGAGATCTGTATGAGTAGCAGAATGACTTCCGTGTCTGGAGTGTATCTGAAACTGTATCTTGGAGTAGAGATCTGTATGAGTAGCAGAATGACTTCCGTGTCTGGAGTGTATCTGAAACTGTAACTTGGATCTGAATGAGTGACAGAATGGCTACCGTGTTTGGAGCGTATCTGAAACTGTATCTTGGAGTTGAGATCTGTATGAGTAGCAGAATGACGTCCGTGTCTGGAGTGTATCTGAAACTATAACTAGGATCTGAATGAGTGACAGAATGGCTACCGTGTCTGGAGCATATTTGAAACTGTATCTTCCGACAGGTGATGAAGGAATTGTTGAACACTTTTGACATTCGAATGCCCCAAGTGGTGATGTATATAATTTCCTGGCTTGCTACAGGTGTTAATCCATAATCGGTCGTCCGCAGATATTTTCCTGGCTTGTTACAGGTGTTGATCTGGAACTTAAGAAAGGTGACAGAATGGCAACCGTGTCTGGAGCCATCTGGACCGTATCTTCCAACAGGTGATGCAGGAATGTTGAACACTTTTGACATTCGAATGCCCCAAGTGGTGATGTAGATAATTTCCTGGCTTGCTACAGGTGTTAATCCACAATCGGTCGTCCGCAGATATTTTCCTGGCTTGTTACAGGTGTTGATCTGGAACTTAAGAAATGTGACAGAATGGCAATCGTGTCTGGAGCCATCTGGACCGTATCTTCCAACAGGTGATGAAGGAATGTTGAACACTTTTGACATTCAAATGCCCCAAGTGGTGATGAAGGAGACTCTTCAGGTTTCTCTGTAATTGAGAGATTTTGTTGAAATCTTGACTGGACTGCCCCAGGTTAACTGAACTTTGAAAGATCTGTTGAAATCTTGACTGGACCTCCCCAGGTTAATTGGATGGTGACATGTCATGCCCCTTGTTGATAGGAGACTTGTCGTTGGAAGTGTCATCCTTTTGAAGTGATTTTAACTCACTGAGAGAGTTTTCGTTCCTCCGAACATTCGTTGTATGAATTTCTTCGCTGTCAAACAAATAGCCAAATGCAAGCAGTGATATTCAAGCAATGCAAAGTTTACGTTTGTCTCGAAGTTTGGAAAAAATGCGTTTTTTAGCAGAAAACTTTTTTATAAGACAAATCAACACAAGATTTTAGAGCAAAGCCTTACAGGAGTCAGGATACCTTTTGTAACAGTATGCTTTCGAACTAACCCATGCTTCAATTAGGACTTTTGAAGGGTTGTAACGTGGCTTGGTTCACGGTTTAAGAAACAAAGGATAAAGGCTCAAAGTATATTTGTACCCACCCGCTCTTCGTGATGTTCTTCAATCCTAAGCTCAGTTAATTGTGCGTCGCACTCTATTCGAGTTTGGAACGACTTTTGGATGATGGTTCACCAATTGAATTTGGGAGGCAGTCATCATCTCCTTTTTTGCAACATTTTTCATGTTGTTGAGGATTTGTAATGACCTCTCTATTTTGATTTTGATTTGTCATCCCTAACTTTTGCCTGACTGTCTCTGTTTTTGAGATCACAGTCAGCAGGATGCCCCAGGTTTCTTAAGCCTCCTTTATAGGTTTTGGCTCGGTGGGCTCTTTCTTTTTTGAGAGATTGACTGCCTATGTGATAGGGAACCATCACTGTCTTTTGATTCCAGAGGAATGTTTTCGATGTCATTCATTGTATTACGAACTGAGAGTTTGCGACTTCAATGCGCACCTTTTTGAATTAACTGAGAGACTACCCGGCCCCAGGTTTATATCAAAGGTTTTGATTGTTTAGAACATAAAACTCCTACTTCTTTGGCTCGAAGGGGTTGACTAGGGATTATCTTCCTTATAACTCCAATGTCTGGGAATTGAAAGAAACGCCTGTACATCATCAGCAAGGTCTGTTCAAAAGCATACTGTATGAGATTGTGGTATTGTTTCGTCATCCTCCCTCTAAAGGCTTGCAGCTTTTTATCAAGAGTCAAATATCATAAAGAAAGCATAAGAGTAGTGAAAACGAATGGATGAATTCAAGACAAACATATGCAATGCATTAATGAAACAGAGTTTAACATCAACAGATAATTGTTTGAATAACAACAGAAATTACAACTTTGAAAATTCAAATGAAGCAAAAGTCTCTCAGTTTGAGTTTCGTCACTTCAGGTGGAGAACCCCTCAACGGAAGATCTTCATCTCGCCATCTGGCATGAACCTCAGCACTCCAATGTCAATCAGATCTTGAATCTTGTTCTTCAAGGCCCAACAGTCGTCGGTGTCATGTCCCGGGCTATAGGAGTGGTATACACAAAATGCATCGAGATGATAGTTAGGAGCGGAGGTATTGGGCTTCCGAATAGGATCCCTTAAAGCAGTCAGATTGACCTCCAACAAGCGTTCTAGTATCAGAGATGACGGTATGTCAGTCTCAGTGAACTGTCTTCCCGCTGTATTTTGCTTACGCTGATTACCTCGTTGACGTTGACGAGATTGTTGATGGGCTTGTGACCCTGAAGCAAGTAGAGGAGCCTTCCCCTTGTCTTCTTGGATGGAGGGGGGTTGAGTGGTGACTCGCTCTTCAACCTCAGATGTTTGCCCCAGTTGGTTGTTCCGAAGCAGTTGGTTGACGAGAACTCTGAGCCCCTCTTATCTTTGAGAAAAGTCCTGGATGAGAGCCATCTGGCCTACCAGTTGCCCCATCATTTGGATCCTCATTATAGTCAGCTCAAACTGAAGCTCTTCCAACTGATCACTCCTGGCATTGCTGGAATTCCCCTGGACCAAGCCCTTTGTGAGGAGAGCTTTCACTTCTTCTTGCCCCAGAGACAGGTTCAAGAACATTTCCTGCAGCTGAGCAGTCTGGTCCTGGATATCCTTGACAGTCCTCTCTATAGCCATATCTTACTGAAATAAACAGTATGAGAGTAAGGAAACCTGAAACAGGAAAAACTGTCAAGATGCAATGCATGATATGTGGATGCATGCTTTCAAGTATCTCTTGGGGTAAACACAAGATAATGTTAGAGGTTGAACTTCGATCTTTGACTGGAGTCCTTTGTACCGGTGGATGTCTTTCCACGAGAATCAAGCTCACCATGTCAAGTGGGTCATAGCCCCTGATTCAAGTTGTTGCACTTGATCTTTGATTGGAGAACTTTGCATCGGCGGATGTCTTTCCACGAGAATCAAGCTCACCATGTCAAGTGGGTCATAGCCCCTGATTCAAGTTGTTGCACTTGATCTTTGATTGGAGAACTTTGCATCGGCTGATGTCTTTCCACGAGAATCAAGCTCACCATGTCAAGTGGGTCATAGCCCCTGATTCAAGTTGTTGTTCTTGATATTTGATGGCATTTGTTAGAGGAGAAACCTCTTGCCCTTTGGTAGACGTCTGGTTCAATGTAACCCTGCATCAACAAACCCTCGAGATCCTTGAAAAGGTTAGTGGAAAATGCTATGGTATGATGTCATTATGTTATGTACATGCATGCAAAAGCAAGTGAGTGTATATACAGGCAATCATATTCACACAAAGTAAACAAGTCCTTAGGTTCAGGCTTGCATGGGGTTGTAGGTAAGTACCCTCTTGAAGTTAGTTGGCTCATCCTGTCCTAAAATAGAAACCAGGTTCTAAGGAGCTCAATATCATTGGATTGTTTTCTGTGTTCATTGTTTTGATTTAGCCACTTAACTGGCGACCAAAATATTCCAAGAAAACAACCCTCAATGAGTGTAGTATCGAGTATCTACCAACTTCGGACTGCACCAAAGTCGGTCATCTCACTACCCCTAAAAAGGCTAAGATGGTCAATTAAGGTTCTAAGAGTTCGTTAGTGCTTCACGACATCACTCAGCGGCCCCGTACTCTCCTTGATTGAACTCAAGGGTTACGGGTACTCTAAAATATGTCACACTAACATAGCTTACTGCTTCAACCATGTCGGTATACCCCGCACAGTTCCCTCACAGTTTTTTGCTATTTACCTAAAAAGGTGCCCCAAATTCGGGTGTAGGATTTACAACAAACCCAAACAAGAACCCAAAAGATAAAGCAATCAAGTCAATCAAAGCAAGAATGTAAAGGTGATCTAAACTCTAAGGTAACCCCACTTTTAAAGTTTTCCCCAGCAGAGTCGCCAGTTCTGTGATACGGTGGGAGAACTGACTTGAGTTTTGCGTTTTGTATTCGCACTTGTTCGGTTTAGCAAGAGTCGCCACCGACTTTTTATTTTATCCTAAAGGAAAGGTTAAAAAGCACAGGAAAAACCCTTTTGAGATGTTTCGTGGGTCCGGGGGGTAGATTATGAAAAGGGAAGGTATTAGCACCCTTTTCATCCATGGTTATCCATGGGCTCTTAGTTACTTGTTTTAGATCACTTGCCTTGATTTTTGATTGCTTTGAAATGGTGTGTGTGTGTGTGTGTGTATGTTTTGAAAATGTTTTTGAAGAAGATGCCTTGTCTTAGGCAACCAATGTAATGACTCGTGTTTGAGTGTTTTACAAAGGTGTGTATCTTTTTGAAAAGATGTTTCAAATGTTTTTTGGAAGTTTTGTTTTGAAAGTGTTTGTGAAGTGGATTTGAAAAGTAGGCAAGTGTTTTTGCAAGTTTGTCAAGTAACTAAGAGTTTGTCTACCCCTATTGTTTACTCAAAGGTTTTTCTCATGTTTTAACCCTTTTTAACAATTTTGTTCCACCATTGAATTTGGTGGACAATCTTGCGTTTAGGATGTTATCGGGACAGGCGCGGGTCATCGTATCGACCATGAATGCAATGGTGCCAAGCGTCTTTGGCAATTTTCTTGAAGGGACTTGATCATTTTGATAGGCGACTTTCGAAAGCGTCATCGAGGGACTTATGATCATTTTGAATTGTTTTGCCAAAGAAACTCGACGTGCAAGCATGGCTCATTTTGGAAGGCAACATGTGGGATTACCCTAGGGGTGCAAGTGTGATTGTGTATTGATTTCATGTATTTGTTTTCGTATTAGGTTATCTAGCGTTTTATTTTATGTACATACAAACCCTAGGTCTAACCATGGTATAATTCGAAAGCGATAAATTGCAGGAATTTAAAGTCTACGCTATTACAAATAAGTATCCGGGAGTGGGGGTACAAATTTACAAATGGGGATGAGATTTTAAGGAGAGTAGTGTCCAAATAAATTACAACCAAATCGAATTGCGATCGCAAATGTAATAAGTATGATGTATAGCAATGTATAAGAATAGCAAATGTATATGTGTAAAGCAAAGTAAAATGTATCGACGTATTTGCGTATTGTAAATGTGTAAGTGTATGTAATTATTTACAAGGTGAGAAGGGTTAATGTATTATTAAGTATTTTGTTTATTTCAATTTTGTATTCTAGTATTTTGTTAATATGTACAAAGAAAATATTTTAATAAGAGAAAAGAAAATGTTTTAAGAAAAAGTATTTAACTTTAAAAATCTATTTTTATTATGTATTAACACTCATGTATTTTAATTAGTATTTTTATGTACAAATGTTTAACTAAAAAAAAAGAAATGTTTTAAGCTTTTAGAGAAAATTATCATTTTTATTAATGTATTATATACAAAAATTTAATTAAAAGAAAGGAAAAATTGTCTTAAATTTAAAGGAAAATTATTATCTATACATTTTTTATTTATGTACAAAAGGGTATTAAATAAGAATTTAAAAGAAAAGAATATTATTTAAGTTAGAAAAAAGATCTTATTTCCATATACTTCTAAAAAAGGTATTTTAAAAAGAATTTTTATTGTAACATTTTCTTTATTTAAACAAAAAAACTAGTGTGAGTTAGTTTTAAAAAAAAAGATTAAATGGGCCAAGGGAAAATTATAGCCCAAAACAGCAATTAAAGAGAAACAAAAAAAAAAGTGTGTCTGATTGCAAAGGGGGGGGTACGCTTGGAATGTATGGGCTTAGGAAGTGAAACGGGTTGTGGCCCAACGCAAACAACAACTTGTTTTTTCTTAGGGTTTGATGATTATTGTTCATTTGGAGAATGAGCCAGGGTTTGTAACATGCAGAGGCGCCGTTTTGGCTTCGTCTTCACTTCGTTCGTTTCCTCCGTCTTCCTCAACGTAAGGGCCACTGAATCGATACCCTCCGCCTAGGGCCACCGCGCCATCATCTGTCTTCCTCCCTCCATGGACCGCTCGAGCAAAGATTCGTTCAAGGTGATGAATTCTAAATTAGCGCTTTTTAGGGTTTTCGCTTTTATGGATTTCTATTCTTTGCATGTCCTGATTCTTTGTGATTATTGATTTCTTGTGAGGTACTTTAAGGAAAAGAAAGGGTTTTTTTATACCTTTTGGAGGAGACGGAGGAGGAATGAAGATGGAGGCGCTCAGGCGGCCAAGGCGGAGGAAAATGTGACGCGTTGTGAGCGAAGGTTTGATGATGCTGGAAGACTTGGTACTTGGTATTTTTGTTTCACTTCTTTAGGTTTAATGATAAACTTGAAAACCTAGCTTCTTTATCTTCTATTGCTTCTTCTGTCTCTTTGCCTTGTACACTTTGACTCTGAAACAACTTGCTTTTGCAATCTTCTTTTTCTCTTCTTCCTGTCTCTTTGTTGCCTAGCTTGCTTGGATATTTGGTATGCTTGTTGATGTTGGCTATACTTAATATGCTTTGTTGATGTTGGCTATACTGAGTATGCTTGTTGATTGATATGCTGAGATATGTTGTGATGATTTGGGTAGCCCAATGATGAAACTTTTCTAAGGGCTTAGAGTTTTGACTGGAATTTGTGGATGTTTGGTTTATATATTTGAGTTGTTTTGTATCACCCTGTGATGAAACATTCTGAGGGTGTTGACTTGAAAGGCTTATGCATTAGCAGGTTTATTCATGGCTTTGAGCTTGATGACAGGCACGGGTTTTAGGTGTTTGGAATGGTAAGGCTTTTCTCTGGTTTAGGCCTTTTGGCTTTGTTGATTGTTGTTCTGGTTTTTGAAGCTTGGCTTCAGGTTGGTGCAGGTTAAAGGTTTATGGATTTGAGGCTTGACCTGCTGTTTGCAGGTTTAAGCTTGTTGTGCTTACAGGTTTACTGGCTTTAAGTTTGAATCAGGTAAAGTTTAAGGCTATGCGCTTGTGGCTTCAGCAGGTTGTTAGCTTGGTTCCTCTTTGAGGCTTCAGCAGGTTGGGTGTTTCTGGTTTTAGACAGGTTTGTGTTTTTGTGAACTGGTTCTAGGCTGGACAGTTTGTGTTGTTTGATTCCAGGTTTTGGAGGCTTGGGAACTGTCTTGGAGGCAGTTTTGCAATCTCTCCTTTCTTTCAGTTTGTGGTATATGTTTTTTGTAATCTCTCTGCCTCTTCTCCTGCTATGTTCTGATAAGTTCTGTTTTAGATTTTCTCTTCCTCAAGCCTAAGCCCTGCAAACCTGTACTTCCTTTACTCTCTCTCCTCTCTTGACCGTTTTTTTACGCACTATTATATTGCTTAGAACTGTATTTCTGAAAAAGCAAACTGGCTCGGGAAATGATGATTTGAACATGCTTGCTTGCATATGTAGCTTAACTCTGCATACTTTGTACTTCTTCCAGATTTTATGCCTCTTGTTATCTTTCCATATCTTCTTTTGACAACTTTGAGTAGCCTTTTGTTTGATATCTTGATATCTTTCCATATTTTGGACAGTTTGACAGCTTTTTGGCTTAGTTGCTTTGACATTTAGTTTAATTTGGATTTGGACTTTGTTTAGCATGCTGTTTGTTTTTTTGATTATGCAGTATGTTGACAAACTTTGAATTTGTGCAATTTAACTTTTGTGCATTTCATATTTCATTGCAAGCATTATTCATCCCTCTTTGTGAACCAGGAGAAATCCCGTGATTTGCAGAGAGGGCAAACTGATTCCGGCCAGTCGCCTTTAATGATGAGCCCAAATTAACTGTCTGCCTTTCAATTATTTTGATTGCATTTGACTTTTTCTTCTTTGTTTTGCAGATAAAATGATCAAATGGAGAGGAGTAGCAGTAGAAGCTGAAGATTTGAAGACTTAGGAATTAGGATGAAATTTTATTTCAATTGTAATCATTGTAACTTTTATTATTATGAATACTTTGTAAATAAATACCGTATTCAAATAACAATTGTAACAAATAATTAAAGATGAATAAAAATCCAATCTTGATCAATTAATTCTTTTTCTTCTCTTCAAATGTTTATTTAATTGTTTATAACCCTTAAATTATAATAAAATGGAAATAAATCCCAATTATTCTAATCTTAGAATAAATAAACAATTGATAAACATTGTGGTCTTGACATCAATCAATAGTAAACCCGGCGCTTCAAATATCCAATGCACAGTTAATCAAACCAATATCTAGATATTTATCTTTTTACTGATCAAATCAAACACCGTAGATTCTCAATTTATGTACCTCAGCCTTTATCTCATCTCAAATCAAATGCCTTAGCCTTTACTGATTAAACAAAACACTGCAAGTTCTTGATTCAAATGCCTCAATCCGAATCTCAGAGTAAACTGAAAAGAAACTGTAAAGATAATCCTTTTTGAGAATGCGCGCGCAAAAACCCTAATTCTTGATTAAACGCCAAAGAAGCGTTCGCCTGATCGAAACCTGAGCCAACTCGACCAAACCTTAGCAATCTGCCTGAACTGCTTTAAAAATTAATGAAAACCCTAATTTTGTCTGACTGACGAGAAAAGTCTGTTTGACCGATTCTTGAGCCAGTCTAAAAAATCAGGAAACGCCCGAGGCTGTGAGTTCTTGGTGGAAAAATACGAGGGTAAATTTTGGGGTACAACAGGATGTTTTAGCAATGTTATTTAGGGACTAGATCATTTACCGAAGGCAACATCGAGGGTCATCGAGGGACTACGGTCTTTTATCGAGGGTCTTTTCTAAAACTCCCATATTCGAGGGACATGACTATTTTTTCGATAGGCAACAAGTGAGATTACCCTAAGGGGTGCATGTGTGCAAATTGTGTTTTATTGCATACATTTAGTCTTTGATTAGGGTTATCTATTTGTTGATTTTTATCTTTCCATACAAATCCTAATTACTAGTATTTATATGAAAGCAATAAAAGTGCAGAAGAGTAAAGTCCTACACTATTACATCATTAAGGGGATGGGGTGTACAAATTTACAAATGGGGATTACAAGAAATTAAAAGTCCTAATTATCTATTACAACCATATTGAAATAATATACAAGAAATGTAAAATGGACTTGTTTTATTTAAGTAAAGAAATAAGTTTACTTAAGAAAATATTTTGATCTTTTTGTTCTCAAAGAAATAAAATAAAACATGTGAATATGAAATATTTTTGGTATTTTTGGTTATTAAAAGCTAAAATAAGATAAATAAGAGAAAAGGGAGTCAGAATCAGCACGTTGCTGAAACAAGAAGGAACAGAAGTTCTGACTCTGAGACGCTGCAAAAGAGAAAATATTAGTGAGAAAGTGGAGGGTCAGAAGTTCTGGGCCTGGGTACACCAAGTTTTGAAGTTGATGGGAATAAAGGAAAACCTAGAAGTTCTGATTGTTGAAGGGGTTCAGAAGCTATAGTGTAGCTGCGAAACTAGAAGTTCATATATCACTGACAAGTCAGAAGTTCTGGCTATTTGAGAGAGTGAGGTGATAATGCTGTTGGGTAAGGTTGTCTAGAAGTTCTGATCTAGGAGTATCGTATGACAGATAAATGGGTAAAAAATGTCAATAAATAAACCTAAAAAGATGCTTCTGGGGTTAGAACCCAAGTCCCTTAGCACTAATGTCTTATGCGTACACACTGTCTACCACTGGGGTGGCTATACATCCGGTATTAGAAGCAAAAGCATAAACATGTATTACAAAGTAGACCCTGATGATAAACTCCACCTCTTTCTTCATGCTAATTAGAACATCTGCAACTTAGTCAAATCTCAACAGAACAGAAAACACAGACATAACAATTATGGCAGTTTTCCATCATGGTTTCGGAAGCATAAAAAATGTCAAGACTATTAATAAAAAACAAGCATGTATCTGCTAATCCTAGTTTCCTTAAGAAGTTCTGAACAGATGTTCTCCCTATTTAGGCAGGAAAATACATGAAACCTCAGAATATGTACAACATCAGATTCAGGATGTCTACATTGTATTTTGAACATGCAAGTCTAACAATGCTTAAGTGATATGATGAGAGTCAACAGAAACTTACCTTGCAGCTGGAAAATGTTCTGACTTCTTGTAATGTTCTGATCAGCCTCCTCACGTGCTCAGCCAGTTAGAACAAACTTTAACTTGGGCTATGAGTGGTGTATGGATGATTTGGTCAAGAAACACTTGAGGGAAATTGGAGTTTGAATGCAAGAATAAAAAACTAACAGGTTTTGTATTTGTGTTTGCAGTTTCGAATTCCTGGAATTTTTAGCAAGGTTTCAAAGCTTTTTCTTTTCAATTTTTCGACCGGCCCCCCTTCACAGTTGCAAATGAAGTTCAATTTATAGGCAACAACTTTGTAGCTTGGAGAAGTCAAAAGTACCACCATCATGCTAGCGTGTTGGCTTGTTCTTAAAGCAAGATAAATAAGTATGGTGATTAGCAGCTTTTAGCCGTACCTAAGCTGGATTTGTAAGCATGAATTAAGGAAAAGTACCCTCAGAAGCAAAAGCGAAGCATGGGCTCATCATACTCTTGTACAAAAGCTTGCTTTTTCAAGGACAACAATGTACTTCTATGTCACACGTGGGGAAATCCTTTGGATAAAAACTCAAAAGTGGTTGTGAGAATTAAATGATGATGAGATTTATCAAACCAGAAATCCTGCAATGTGAGATTATGCATCATAGCTTAATTCTGGATCAGAAGTTCAACATCAGCGCAACTTAGAACCAACATCCAACTTCTGATCCTTTAATCTCTTTGCTCCAACATGTTCTGAGCGAGTTCTCAGACTTTCCGGAAAGCTTATGACATGCTTTGTAAGCCCTCTTTGAATTACTCTTGCAACTTCTGACTGAACCTACGTGAAAACTGGCCCAGAAATTGTAAACAAATTCTTATTTGAAAATACTCAGAATTTACTAAGTGTTTAAGTTTCAAGAACGTGTCTTTGAGGACGTATAACTTGACATCCCAGCATTTCCAGAAGAAATTCAGTTCTATAATATTTTAGATCTCATTGAGATCTATAACTCTTATGTTATAAGTTCTTTCAGAATCACCTTGTATCATGGTGATAGTTGTCCAGAAGTTCTGAATTTATCATATTTCTTAAATACTTGGCAAAATTTCTATGTATTTAGAATTTTGACTTTCTCAACATAAATCTTGACTTCTGATTCTGTTGATGAAACAAACCTCGTGCCTTGATGAAATATAATTCTTGAAACTTGATTTTGATCCAAAAGTCAAAGTTTGTCTTTTCAGTGTGCAAATGACCATTTTTGCCCTTGTGAATGTCTTTCTTGAAAAATTTGTAATTCAAGGCTTGTACTTTGATGGAAGCAAAGCTGAAGGTCCAGGATGATCCTTTGAGAAATGAGAGAGAAAATTTTGGGGTACAACAATATGCAATTAAATTGTAAATATTATTGTATGGATTAAAACAACCCACGTGCATGTGCTATAATAGGTTAAATGAATATTTGCTTAAAGAATACTATGAGAATAACACTATTTTCCCTTATATTTTTATATGAAAAATAATATCAGATTTTGTAATAATTGATGTCTATGTTGATGATTTAAATGTCATTAGAACTAATAAAGAAATTAAGGAAATAAGAGATTACTTAAAGAAAGAATTTGAAATGAAAGATTTGGGAAAAACCAGATGTTGTCTTTGTTTACAAATTGAGTGTACTAAAATTTATATATTAGTACATCAATCAAATTATATATAAAGGTTATTGATAAAGTTTAACATGAACAAAGCAAGCCCTTTGAGTATTCCAATGATAGGTAGAACACTTAATATTAAAATTGATCTATTTAGAATTAAGGATGATAATGAAAAAGATACCATACCTCAGTGCCATTGGGACACTCATGTATATTGCCAACTATACAAGACTTGCTATAGCTTTTGTAGTGAACTTACTAGCAAGACCTGGTTCATGTCCTAAAAAAAGACATTGGAAATGAGTAAAACATATATTTTGATATATCCCAGGAAGATATGAGTTTGGTTTGTTTTATTCTAACAATACAAAGCCAATTTTGCTTAGTTATGCATATGCGAGATATTTGTCAAATCCACATAATGCTAAATCTCAAATTGGATATGTATTTACATATAGTGACACTACAATATCAGTAGGATCTCAAACACAAACACTTGTATCAACTTTTTCAAATCATGTTGAAGTAACTTTCATTCATGAAGCAAGTAAAGAGTGTAGATGGTTACGGTTGATATATCTATGAAGCGTTTGGGTTACCAACTGATAATAATCCAACAATTTTGTATGAAGACAATGCTGTATGTGTTTCCCAGATGAAAGAAGATTACATCAAAAATAATATAGCCAAACATATCCCTTTAAAGTTCTTCTCATTCACACAAGAACTCGAAAGAAACAAAGAGGTAGATATTCAATATCTTCGTTTGAGAGATAATTTTATTGATCTCTTCACAAAACACTCTTTACACCAGTTTTCAAGAAACATGTACACAATATTGGAATGTGTCACCTTTGAAATATTTGAAAAAGAACTAAATATGTTGGTAAGAATTAATCGTATGTGTGTGAGTGCGAACCGGAAATATACATTCGATTTTGAAGGACATTTTAGAAATTTCGCATGGTGCGTAAAAAATACATGAAGTGGATTAAAAAATTGCCATATTATAATTGATTGGAATATCATATTTTCTTTATAAAAAAATTAAAACTTTCAAAATTACAATTTAAGAATAAGAAAATCCTTAGATTTGCCTAAAGTGTTTTCTGGTATAAATAGCAACACGCAAAGTGAAAGTATATAAATAACGAAAACATTGCACTCACTTTGTAACAGAGAGTGCAAAGGGAAAAACTTATTCCTTTTTAGGGTTCTATTAGAAAAACTCAAATCCTCTTCATCATCATGGTCACCAAAGTCAGAAAACCATCCCATGCTGGTTCTTGGTACACCGATAATCGTAAGTTTCTTCAATCAATATATTCATATTCATTTTAGCCTCAATTCTAGACTTTAATTTTCCTCATCAGATTTTAAAAAATTAGGTTTTCACCTTTTAATCACTGTTTATTTATGATTATTTCAATTGGTGCATTTAATTCTAGATTATTAATTAACTGCGGCGATTATTGATATTTCGGAGAATCAGTCAATCATGAACTCAATTGCATTGGGGTTTCAGTAGTATCAAAGACTGCTGTGTCGCGACTTACCTTGATCGAAGTCGCGGTCTTTCATTTAAAATCCTGATTTTTTTTTTTTTAACATATGGTTGGATTTTTAATAATGTATGTGATTTGATTTTATCTAATGGCTTGAAACATTGAGAAATTAAAGTTTTTCACTTTTTAGTTGTTTTTAATGGCTTTGCAACTTCAACTTGCGAATGCGGTTATGGTTTCATTTGACTGTGATTCTCTATAGTATCAAATATTGCGATTGTGATGCAACATTTATTTAAAAACTTAAAAGTTTCAAATTAATATTTCTCTATTTTTTTGGTTAATTTTTTTTTCAGCTAAGAAGCTTTCAGAAGAACTAGAAGGATGGTTGAATTCGAGTGGTTTGACCAAATCTTCTGATGTACGGGGAGTAATAGCACCGTAAGTGAATGCATTAGACTTGTGATGTAACCCTTGATTAAAAAATCGAGGTTGATTTTTCAAATACATTTTGGACATCAAGTTTTAGAGAAGAAGTTCAATGTTATTTTTTAATGATTTTATGATTTGAGGTAAACAATGCTAATGTTTTTGTGCTGCACTGGGTTGTTGTGTTAGACATGCAGGTTATTCCTATTCAGGACGAGCTGCTGCATATGCCTTTGGAAACATTGATCCATCTAACATGTAAGTTCACTTTTTGTCTTTTCCTCTCACTTACCCTTTTCTCTACTATCTTGTGGATTGTTGTTGTTGTTGTTGTTGTTGTTGTTGTTGTTGTTGTTGTTGTTGTTGTTGTTGTTGATGGTGCTATTGTTTTCTGTCGATTTTGTGATTTCAGCAAACGTGTTTTCCTACTTGGTCCTTCTCACCACTATTACACTCCAAAATGTGCTCTTTCAACTGCAACAGTCTACAAGACACCTATAGGGGACCTGTCTATTGATTTGGAAGGTAGTGATAATTGTATGATGTATGAATATGAATTGTTGTATTGAAAATTGAAACTATACAATAACTCCACATTTATGTACAAGAGAGAATTTTATAGGAAAAGGAAATGACTAAACTAGATAAGGAAACTATATGAAGTAATAAAGAAAAAGTAGCTGATCATTATAATTAGACTCCACATTTATGTACAAGAGAGAATTTCATAGGAAAAGGAAACGACTAAACGAGATAAGGAAACTATATGAAGTAATAAAGAAAAAGTAGCTGATCATTATAATTAGACTCAATATTCTTCTATCTGAATTTTGGACCAATTCTCCATTGAGAACTGTTTTTTTTTTGCTTTAATATTGGCTTCTGTGTTACCTCACTGCTCATTTAATTCTCCATTGATTTACCAGTAAACGAGCAACTTAAAGCTACGGGAAAATTTGAAACGATGGATATTCAAGTTGATGAAGCTGAACATAGCATGGAAATGCACTTGCCATATCTTGCTAAAGTATTTGAAGGGTAAGTTGTTATATATTGGCTCTAGTTCATGAAATTTGCCAGAGATTGATTTTAAATATTGAAGCAGGCACCCGGTGAAAATTGTACCCATTTTAGTTGGTGCTGTTAGTGCTGAGAGTGAAGCTATGTATGGAGAGCTTCTTTCTCAATTTGTCGATGATCCCACTAATTTCTTCTCTATTTCATCAGATTTCTGTCACTGGGGATCTCGGTATGTGCTTTTATTTACATGTTGAGCTACCTTATTTCTTTCGCCGTTTCTTCTCCTAAGATCTTATGAAATTATACTCTCATGCAGTTGTTGTGTAAGATATACTAATAAAAATAGAATCACACGCAAACAAACATTGAAAGTCCAATCATGTTTTCTATGGTTAATTTACTTGATTGATGTTGTTTTGAGATAACATACTTCATTGGATAAACAACTTAGTTGAGCACTTTGGTATAAATGTTTATGTATAAGTTATTTCCAAATAAAAGATAAATTGAAGTCAAATTATTTTTATATAAGCTGTCCTAGAGAACTTATAGAAATAAGCTGAAAGCAATTTCTAGACATGCCATAAACTATTTTCTTAAACTCTCACAAACAGTTTCAAAAGTGTTCATGTTATGCTAGTAGATAAGCTCAATTAAGCCAATCTGAATTGACCCTGTCTCTTCTTATTGTCCATGTCTATGTATTCTGATATATCTCATGTCTATCACATTAGTATGAAGCTGGTATTGATCCTGTCTCGTGACTGGTATTTTATGTCAGGTTCAATTACATGTACCATGACAAAAAACACGGGCCGATTTACAAATCCATTGAAGCCTTGGACAAGATGGGTATGGATATCATAGAAACTGGAGACCCTGATTCATTCAAAAAGTATCTGTCAGAATATGACAACACAATCTGTGGACGCCATCCAATTAGTGTTTTTCTCCATGTAAGTTCCTTATCAATTTTCATGGAAGTAATTCTTGCCAAATTTGAGAGTCCAACCATATTTGCTGATATTATATTTACTTTCAACATCTTGCAAATTTATCAGATGCTGAAAAATAGCTCAACAAAGATAAAAGTTAAATTTCTTCGCTACGAGCAGTCCAGCCAATGCCATAATACTAGAGATAGTAGTGTTAGTTATGCATCTGCAGCAGCAAAGGTTGATGCTTCAAACTCTAGCTAAAGATTTACCTTCTTTGACGGGCCGTTGAAAATTTGATTTCCTTTTAAACTAATATTTATATTTAAGCTTCGAACAAATGGACATTTTAGTCCTTATTTGTAGATTATTGTCACCAAAAATATGTGTAGCTCATTTTTATTTAGACTGAACAAAGAAATTTCTTTACACTCCCAGTTGGTGTTCCAACTAACATTTGAAAGTTGTGGCCTTGAACATATGATTTGAACATGTCATCATGGTTGCATTGCAACTATTAAATCCTTAAATTTCACCGTGTTAACAGCTTTGCTTTTGAGGTTGTGTTATTTGTGGTGAATGTGCTAGTGCATGTGGTGAATGAGGCTGCAACTGTTGATTTTGTTTTATCAAGTTGTTACAAAATACTGAGTATTGCTAAAATGACTCAGGCATCATGCATCTTTTATCTTAATTTGGAGGTATTCACGGGATACTCAGGTTATTTGGTCTTTAACAAGTTGGTTATTTAAGTTTTAGTGTCTTATGGTTAATAAAGTATTGTGATAAAAAAATTGTCAAAAAAAAAAAAGGTAATGTGATAAATTTTAAAATGCTGTTCAACTCCATGCTTGTTGATGTGCTCCATGCTACAAAAAAAAAGTTTCAGCTAATAAAAGAAGACATTTCAATGTTCCAATTTATTAAACTTTATTCTTTAATTCTCATTTGTATATTTTTTAGCTAACTAGGTCACAATTTCTTTTTATTTTATTGAAAATTAATTTTACAAGTAATTAAAATCTGAAGCCTAGAAACAATGAATCTCATTGGTAAAGGCTGGGGTTCTAGGACTCTGGATCAATGCTATCATATTGATTCTTCCATTTGGCGTGATATTAAGATGAGAATGGCTTAGGCTAAAGACAAAAATATTTGGAAGATTGGAAAAGGTGACAAGGTGACTTTTAGTGTGATAATTGGTGATTGTACCTAATCAGAAGGATCGTCAAAGTCTTACGTCGAGTAGAGGTCCACAAGCTGAGTCAAGTAGCAGTTGAGGGTGAGATGGGGGGGAGGGGGATACCTACAAGATACTCTGATGTTAAAGCAAGATTTTGAGTAAAGTGCAAGTAGTGAGTAAGAGTATGAGTCTGTGATACGGTGGGAGAATGGACTTGAGGGTTTTGCGTTTTATCGCAAATATTGCGGTTAGTAAGAGTCGCCACCGACTTTTCTTTTATCCAAAAGGAAAGGTGAAAAAGCACAGTCGCTACCGACTTTTCTTTTATCCAAAAGGAAAGGTGAAAAAGCACAGGAAAGACATTTGAGATGTTTTCTTGAGTTCGGGGGTAGATTATGAAAAGGGAAGGTATTAACACCCTTTTCATCTATGGTTTTCCATGAGCTCTTAGTTACTTGCTAGATCACTTGCTTTTGTTTTGAAATTGTGCTTTGTGTGGTTTTTGAAAGTATTTTGTAAAAGAGGTCATTGTTTAGGAAATCTTTGTAATGATTCTCGTTCGTAAGAATGTATACAAAGATGTTTGTCTTTTTGAAAATGTTTTCAATGTTGGTAAGATGTTTGAAAATGTGTGTGTTTGTTTTAGAAATAGCAAGGATAATTGTTTTAAAATAGAGCAAGTAACTAGAAGTAATCTACCTACTCAAATGTCTTTCTTGTTCATTTTCTTTTTCTTTGACATTGTTGTCTTACCATTGATTTGGTAAGCAACCCTATCTTTGGATGTTAACGGGACAGGCGAGGGTCATCGTATAACCATGATTAGCAATGTTGCAAAGTATCTTAGCATTTTTTAGGGACCAAGATCATTTTGTAAGGCAACTTAGAATAGCGTCATCGAGGGACTATAATCTTATATTTGTTTGTTTGGCCAAGATACTTCGCATGCGTAATATGGCTATTTTTTGTATAAGACAACCAAGTGGAGAAACCCTAAGGATGCTTGTGTGCAAGTGTGTTATTTTCATGTTTTGATTTTGTCTTGAATTAGGGTTTTCTATTTGATTTGTTTTAATCTTGCCATTCAAACCCTAATTACTAGCATGATATATAAAAACGGTAAATTGCGTAATTTAAAAATTACTACGCTATTACAACATTGTACGGGAGGGGGGAATACAAATTATAAATGGGGATTTGCAATAATGTAAATCTAATTAAGCTATTACAACCAAATCGAATTTGTACGAATATTTGAATAAATAAATATACAATATAAATATGCAATGATATGTATGCAAGAAAAATATTTTTGTTTTGTTGTTTTTATATGAAAAAGAATTTTGACCTAATCCTAATATCTTAAGAAAAAGAAATTAATTCTTGAAAAAATGGTTAGCCCTAATTTCTAATTTAAAAGAAAATAAAACTCTTTAAGTATTATTTTTTTGTCTTAAAATAATAAATAATATTTGATGAAAATATTTGATCGTTTTATATGTCAAAATAAATATTTATAAGTATGAAAAAAAAAGGATAAAAATATATCTAAATTTAATTTATTTTTTACAAGTTTATTTAAGAAAGATAGTTTGTATATAATAAAATGAAAATATTTTTTTTTATGTAAAAATAAAATAAAATAAACAAAAATGCAATAATTATCATATTTATATTTTTCATGATTTTTATGTGTTAAAGAAAATATTTTAATAAAACAAATATGAAAATAAAATAAATAATAAAAAGATTGGGCCAGGGGTGCTGCAAGCAAACAGGGGGTAGTATGTTAGAAAAAAAAACAAAAGGCCCAAGAACCAAGCCCACGCTGCCAAAAATGCCAAAACTGAAGCTGAAAAAATAAAAAAAAATGTAAAAGGTAACGCCAAGGTTCGAACTCATGACCTATGCATTTCCAGCGCGCTACCTTGCCACTGGGGTGGCTATACATCCGTTAGTTTATATGAAACAATAAAAACATAACATATAAAGCCTCCTTGCCCTGTACTTCATCTTCTTCCTCAAGCTGGCCAGAACCTCTGTATCTTTCTCATCTCTCCATGAAAATGGAAACTTCCAACATGAAAATGATAATATTCTTTCCCGCGATTTCAGACATGTAACTTATGGAAACCAACAATCAAAGATCAAAACTAATTTTAAAGGCCCTAATTTTAAACCTAATTTTTACAGAAATTTGAACTCCAAAATTCTCTATACATAATGAACAGAAATGAAATCTATGCACATGGTTGGCTTCAGCACCATGATATTTATATTTTCCTTTCACAAATCGTGGCTAATGGATGCCTGTATGAAGAGATAAAAATTGGAGTTCTTACCTCTTTCAGCTAAGATCTTGAATGAAGTTTGAGTGAGATTTGGGAAGGCCTGAAGGTTCCTTTAGCTTGCTTGAACCTCCCTGAGTGTGTTCCAATCCTTGCCTTGCTTTGAAAGTGTCTGAACCTCTCTATCCAAGTCAACCTGCAAGCTTGAAAAACAAAAATGGCAGATGGAGAAGGAGGTGTTACAGTGAATGGGTGATGGTCTGGAACACTTAGATATGAGGTAGGTAAAGTGTTTGAGTGATTAAAACTTGAAACGCACGAGTCAATTTGTGGATTGCTATGCTTGGCCATAAACTGCAAGTTTTTGACAGGTTTTTGGTGATAGGGAGTTTTGGAGTATTTTAGGCCTTGAGCAATCGTGTTCTCAGTTGTAATGGGTTTGTGTATAAGTATAGAGAAGGTTTCAAGTCAGCTCTACAACATATTTTTGAGTTCTAGCCTTTTTGCACACTTTATTGCTTTTGAAGTAAAATGAGGGGGACAAGTCTCTACATGCTTGTACAGGTCTGCTTGGAGTTGATACAAGTCCTAGACAACTTGTATTTGGTTTATAGGACTTGTGTGTGCAGAGAAAACAGGTCCAATGCTCAAGAAATGAAAAGTGGCAAAAGTTATGCTTTTCCAAAATGGCAATGGCAACTTTGTGCCATTTATGGAATTAAAGCTTGGACAAAGACTCTTATGCTTGGATTAAGGCTTTATCATCTGTGTAAGCATTAAATTATGAAGTGAGAAACAAGTTTGAGACCTGTAAAGCAAATATTAGGCAACATAGGTTCAGATTTGAATTTTGTTCTTCATGAAATGACTTGAAATTAAAGTGAGAAATTGCCAACTTCATCTCTTCGATTCTCCCTACTCAAAAATGATCTCAAGGAGTTCTTGGACATTTTGGAAATCTTGCAATGTGCTCTATAACCCATCTTTGAAATGCATTTCAAGATTACTCTTGGAACTAGGTGAAAAATTACCATGAAGTTAGGTCAAAAACCTGCCTAAATTAGGGTAAAATTTCACTAAGTTATTTTAGTTCATGAGCATGTAATCATAAAATTATATCTTGAGATCCAAGCATCTTTAGGGAAAAATGTGTGAAGAAAAGTTGTAGATTTTATGGAGGTATACAACTTTCATGTTGGGAACTTTCTTTGAATCATCTTGCATCATGGTGGAAATTTGGCTTAAAGTTGAGAAAAATAAGAAATTTTCTATACTTAGAAAAATTTCTAAGTTAAGAAAATTTCAAATTTCAAAACCAAATCTTCAATCTTTGATTTCTTGATGAACAAATTTCACATTTTGACATGTTTTGATGAATTGTGATCCTTGGCACTTGATTTTGACCAAAAAGTCAAAGTTTGACTTTTCAGTATACAATTGACTTTTGATCAGTTGACTGCAAATTTCATCTGTCAATCCAATGAAAATGCAATATTTTGAACCATGTCATTAGGTCAAGATGATAAAAATGAACCCTTGAAATCATGCTTCAAACTAATTGGTCATTGTTGGCTGGAGATTTTGATAATATTATTAGAAGCAAAGTAAATTGGGCGTTTCGATCGAAATGAAATAAAACGTCATGTTTCGAAATAGCAGAAGCAGTGTTTCGAATGAGCATATCAAAGCTTGGAGCTTCGAGTGGCAACTATGAGAACATATCTAAAGAAGTCTCGAAATGATAACAAGGCTGTGTCTAAGGAATGCGTTCGAAGCGAGGAATTGCCAAAACATTTGAAATTCAAATGGAAGCGGGATGTTCGAAATTTGAAATATATGCGCTGGAGCATTCGAAGACACGTGGAAGCAAGAGAGGGGCATTGTTCTGCATGTTCTGAACGTGGCAGAATCTTATAGCAAGACCGTTATGGTCGAAGTAGTATAAATAGAAGTCTTAGCATTAGGATTTCGTGTGTCATATCTATTGTACTAAATCCTCAGTAAACATTCAAATTACCACATGGCTAGGGAAACGAATGCAAGAGCAATGTACGTATGATAGCACCATATGTTTTTGATTTAATGAAAACCCTTTATCATTTCCAGTACTTTCCTTTATCTTTATGTCAAATACCATTTACAAGTTTTCTCATTTAAAGTCTTTTCATTCGAAATCTTTCATTGATGCCTTACATTTAAATGCTTTCTTTACATTTCAGACACTTTACATTTCAGAAACTGTTATACATTTCATGCCTTTATCTTCAAGTTTTTATCCTTTGAACAACTTTTTCACTTAAAGTCATTCTACAGATTTCTTGCATTAAACGCTTTCTTCATATTTCGAATCTTTTACGTTCCAGAACATCTTTTACATTAACTGTTTTTATAATTCGAAGCCATTTACTTGTCTTTTATGCAGTTTTACATGTCTTTACAATTAACATTTATTCATGCAATTTAGTTTCGCGCACATATATTTTGATTACACCTTTAGATCTTTAAGAGAAATCGAAATAAGTCAAACACCTACGCAACGTTCTAAACACCAACCATGAATACCTGTTCGATCATGAGAGTTACCCTAATGACCAACACGTCCTAGGATCAATCTAGTCGATCCTGCGAGTTACCAGAGAAATTGAATAACAGTCAGTAAGTTTATTCGATAGTTTGGAGGACTAGCGGTTGTTTACCAGAAATCACTGGAAATAAATTGGCACGCCCGGTGGGACCCAATCGTTGGACATTAGAAATAAAGATTGTTGAGACATAACCATTATAAAAACGTTGGAACCTAAGAAGTTTGCTGTTTTATGAACCTAAGAAGTGGTAAAATAACCAACAGCAACCAACCCTTATCCAGAAGAAAACGTTTGACCAAGATGTCTAATTCTGACATTCAACAAGGGGAACAAAATGCCCCACATACAACAGGCACTAATGTATCCGCTTCGATGGGAACGTCTAATGTGACCCCTTCGAATGCACAGTCTGTTGCATCTTCTACCAGTAATATAGCCACTAATGGAGTAAGTGGCATATCAACTAATAGTTCGATCTTAGGAAATACTGGAACCATTGGTTATCCTGGGGGATTTGTTCCACCATCAGGGACACAAACCCATTTCGCCACTCCACTAACTAGACCACCCGGTTTCGATGGTAATAGAACCAGAAATTCCTCTTATGGAATGCCAACATCCTTTATGGCAGGTTTACACAATTCCACATCGAATTCATCACCACAATTAGGGTCTGGGTCTGGGGCGAATCAGTTTATGACAAATAACCAAGGGTCAGTGGGTTATAGCACAATGCCTATTTTAACCACAGAAAACCAGTTGGCTTTTAGGCAATTGATGGATGACAGTAACCATAATATGATAGGGGTATTAGCGCAAACTATGCAGGAAATATTTGCCCCAATAGTACAAAATGTGACTGTGACAAACAGAGAAAACGCTGATAACATGAGTCGAATAGCAGATTTCTTTGCTCCCCCGGAAAGGCGTAGGCAGAATCAGGCGGGAGTTCGAGCAAACATGCATGTTCTGGAACAAGTTGCTAACGACCCAATTTATAGACCACCTAGAGAAGAAGTTAACTTGGGGGCAAGGGCATAAAGGTTAGAAGCCCCAATGATCCCAGGCCCACAAAGAGAAATTATGGAACCAGGGGCAAGGGTCGAAAGGCTGGAAGTCCCAGAGTTTCGAGAAGAACAGCCTAGGGGGGTTGTCATGGTGGGTCGAAATCAAGATGCTGATGCTGTCGTTCATAGAATTCGAAATGATAACATCTTGGCAGAAAACAATTTAACTACCATGATAGAGAGAGTCATGGCCCAGAATGGCCTCAACACAGGAATGAGAAGGCCAAATTATGCTTCTCCTATATTAGACTGCATAATGCATACTGATTTGCCAAGGGGATATAAAGTCCCTAAGTTTACAAAGTTCGCTGGGGATACCAATGAGTCAACAGTCGAACATATAGCCAGATATCTAATTGAAGCGGGAGATATAGCCAATAATGAAGATCTCAGGATCAAATACTTCCCAAGTCCCCTGACTAAAAACGCCTTCACATGGTTCACCACTTTGCCTCCTGGGTCCATTGATACTTGGGCTCTCTTGGAGAGATTGTTCCATGAACAGTTTTACATGGGACAGTCGAAAATAAGCTTGAAGGAATTAGCCAGTGTCAAGAGAAAGTTCACAGAACCCATAGATGATTATCTGAATAGATTTAGGCTTTTGAAATCCAGATGTTACACAGTGGTGCCTGAACATGAGTTAGTCGAAATGGCCGCTGGTGGCCTGGATTACTCTATTCGAAAGAAACTAGACACTCAATACCTGAGGGACATGGCTCAGTTAGCCGACAGGGTTCGACAGGTCGAAAGGCTAAAAGCCGAAAAGGCCAGAGTCTTCAAAAATAACAAGAAGGAAAGGATCTCCTAAGTTGGAACTGAGGAAGCAGAGGACTATCCTGAATTCGAATTCGAAGAGGTCGAGATCGACCTCGCTGAATTAAAACAGGCACCACCTTACTTCTGCAAGTTATTAGTTCCCACAAAAGGGAAAGAGATTGTTGAAAATGAGAAAAGTGACAAATTCCCAAAGAAGGTTTATACCTTTGATGTCACTAAATGTGACGAGATTTTTGATTTACTTGTCAAAGATGGCCAACTCATTGTGCCATCAAATGTCAAAATACCTCCTTTAGATCAAAGAAAGAAGAGAGGATTTTGCAAATATCATAGTTTCATAGGCCACAAAACCTCACAGTGTTTTCTTTTCAGGGACCTAATTCAGAATGCAATCAAAGATGGCAGACTGAAGTTTGCTGATAAAGCAAAGATGAAAGTGGACGAAGATCCCTTGGACGTCGCAGACACCAACTACTCCGAGCCTGCATGCATTGGAGAGATTAACATGGTGGAAGCTGACCAAAGTGATTTCCCAACAGAAGAGAAAGGTACTGAAAACGAAAGCTGGGTGATGGTCGAAGTCGATAAGGAGGTCACTGAAGACGTCCAGAAGCAACCAAAGACTTCGATTGAAGCAGCACCCTTAGTGGTTGCAAAAGAAATCCAGGCTACTGAAGGCCAGGAGAATCAGAACCAAGAGTTGACACAAGTCACTGAAGGCCTGAGGCTGGAATTGGAGAAAGTCCAAATCACGAAGCCAACTTCCCCCCAGAAGGAAATATGGGACACTCTAGGGGAACCCAGTGGAAAATTTGACTATTTGGTCAAATATTCTGCCCCAGAGAGTTCAAAGGTTCACATTGAAGATATAAAACCCACAGGATGGGGAGATGATGAAGCTAAGGGGGAAGATGTTGAGGTATGTTGTACCCCAAAATTTTCCCTCCCATATTCTTCAAGAAATTGCCAAATCAAGCTGCAAAATTCCCCAAGGGTTGCACAGTCAAAGGTCTCCTATACAGTCAAGATTAGGGTTTGTGTTCTGATCAAGAAAAGGAAGTTTTCAAAGGCCCAATCAAGCCTCACATGCCTACAAATGTGGTCAAGCATCTTCATATCAAGTTTCAAGGCATTCAGCTCAAAATTGCACAGTCAAAACCCTAAATTGCACTACAGTCAAATGTAGGGGCAAAATGGTCATTTGACAGTCAAAAGTTCAAATTTTTGGTCAACATATCATTTTGAAGCCACAAACATCATTTGATCAATTCTTGATCATGATTCTCAAAATTTGGCCCAGAAATCATCAAGATGCAAAAGTTTCCTTATTTGGACAGTTGAAAAAGTCAACTGAAATTGACCAGGGCATAACTTTCACATGGATTATCAGAAAAATTCCATCCAAAGCTCATTTTGAAGAGAAAGACATTTCCTACAACTCATATTCATACTTCAAGTCCAAGAAATGCTCTCACAAAAAGTTATCAATTTCAACATTATAGGTCATTTTCAAAGGTCAACAAAAAGGGACTTTAAGTCAAAGGCCATAACTTGAGATTGGTAAATCAAAATGACATGGGACCAAAGGCATTGGTTAGAGGACTCAAAGACCTTTCTAAAATGTCCAAGAACATGAGCAAAGCTTAAAAATTGAGCAAGTTATGCATTGGAGAAGTTGGGAAATTTTTGTGAAATGGCCAAAATCATTTATCCTTGAAATCCCATTTTTGACAAAAGGGGCCCACTTTTTCCACTTGAATTGACTTGGCCATGCTTCCCACGTGTCCCATCTTTTATTTCAGATTTTTTTATTAATTTTTTCATTTTTATTGATTTTATTGAATTTAATTAATTTTAAATCTTTTAAAATCAAAAGAAATTCAAAAAAATTAATTTAAAGGGATATTTTGCTTTGATTAACCTTGAAGCATCATTATGTGCCTACCATTTTTCGTGCTAAGGCTTAAACAAGACAAAAATTTAAATTTGAATCAAAAGTGGAAAGTGTGATAATGGTGGTTTATGCCAAATCCTAAACATCAATGCAAGGCATTATTGGCCATAATTTTCATTCATACACATTGCATAAGACATGTACAAGTGAAAGTGTCCAGGTTCATTCAAGAGACATGCATATTTCAAAAAAGGAAAACTTTTAATGTGTCTGATTCTTGTCTCATGGCATTAAAGGCCTGGTTAAATGGTTGTCTCTTACCGTTACAAGACCCTCACACTCCTATAAATACAAGGGCCAGTGGCACATTACAACGGACGAAAAAACACACAACAGGAGAACGAAAGAAACATTGGAGAGAGGCTGCCCACAAAATCCATCAAAGGTTGCCAGAATTTTCCAAGCAAAGCCACCCTTCAGCAAAAGTAGCCAAGCCCAGAAGCCCAGATCGAAGGTGCCTACATTCAGGAAGCGCCCAAATCGAAGGTCCAATCTACTGGTAAGAGAGGGTAAACTGTCCAACCTTGTATTTGCATTACACATTCGTGCTTGTTGTTACCTTCAATTTACTATCCTAGACAGGATCAAAGGGCCTGGGTTTGGCCCCAGGTCATGTTCTTCGTTTGCTAACATTTGCTGCAGATTTATCCTGAAAAGACTCAGCGCACGTAGGATCGAAGGGCCTGGGGTTCGATACCAGGCCCTGAGTTTATTTTGCTAACATACTTTTGCAGGTATAGCATCCCCGATCGAAGGAGACACCTTCTCTGGATCGAAGCTTCCCAGGCCTCCAGAATTATGCTTTTTTTATTTGCTGCCTGTTTCCGTCGTTTTTCTTATACTTATTTTGACTATTTTTATTTCTTTTTTTTAATCAACATAAAATCAAAAACACAAAAAAATCAGAAAAGACAAAAAATAAATAATAATTTTATTTTAGTATTAATTTTGTAAATAAATCCCTTAATTAATTTAGATTTAATTTTAGGTTATAATTTAATTCTATTTCACAATAAACCAAAAATAATAAAAAATAGATCTTTAACACTTTTTACCTTTTTTTAATTAATTAAATATTTTTATTATAAGTATCATTAACCATTAACTTTGTAAATAAAATTTATAATTAATTTAGTTTTAATTCTAGGTTTTAACTTTAATGCATTTTCTTTAATAAATTAAAAACAATTAGAATTAGAATTAATCATTTGACTTTTAATTAATTTAATGTCATAAATACAAAAAAAACATAAAAAACAAGTTCTTTCTTTTTATTTAATTTAATTATTCTATTAATTTTATTTTTTAATTCCTTAAAGGGTCCAACGCCCTCGCATTCGATCATATTTTCCTTTTTTCGCGCATTTTATTTATTTCTGTTGTAAATATAATGTAATTGCTCCAAAGCCATGTAATAGCTATTAGATATTTATTTTCTGCACTTTATTTTAAATCGGGTCTGGATTAATTTGGCGTTGTAGACCCGCGCCTTTGTAATAGCGTAGGACCCTTTATCTTTTCCGCACTTTAAATTCCCGCACTTTTAACTGCTAAACAATAACATGAAAGAATGAATGCCCAAAAATAAAATCGAAACGTAGATCACCAATGCATGACAAGACAAACAATAAACTGAAATGACACACAATTCACACACCACCCCTAGGGTACGCTTCACTGTTGCCTTGCCCCTCGAAAGGTGGTCGTCGAGTAGAGGATGTCTTAGTAAGTCCTCATGATCCGGGAACCTGGCATGAGGGTAGCTTCTAAGGTGTCTTCCCATTGCTCTGGTGATCACCATGTCCCTACAAACTCGAATTGACCCGAACACCTCCAACGGTGGTGCTACCTACCTCTCAATGGTGGGATGGCACTACCTAAAGGATAATTACACAGCTTTATTCCTTAGGGTAGGTAGATTCTCATAGATACTTGCTCATCTCAAAAACAAACAAAATACTTTTCACACCTACACTTTCTAAAAGTTTTCAAACAAATTTTTCATACACTCTTGAGGACAGATACAAGAGTTACTTAGAAAATTTTTCAAACAAAACTTTTTTTTTAAAACCCACTCACAATTGAAAAGCAAACATTTTGAAAACACAATGAGCAAGTATCTAAGAGCCCATGGATAACCATGGATAGAAAGGGTGCTAACACCTTCCCTTTCTATAATCTACCTCCCGAACCGAGAGCATATCTCTATAAGGAATTTTTCTGTGCTTTTGTCCTTTCCATTTGGAGAAAATAAAAGACGGTGGCGACTCTTGCTTACCGCGACATTTCGCGAAACCAGCTTTAAAACAGTCAGTTCAAGATCCACCGATCACAGAACTGGCGACTCTGCTGGGGACACTCTTATAAAGTGAGGTGTACCTTAGGGTTAGTTCATAACTTGTGTTTTCAATTGTCTGAATTGTTTGCTTTAAATTGTGGGAATGTCTCGGGAGTTCTATAGATCCTAACCTGGATCTGGGGATACCCTGTTTAGGTAGCATAAGCTGTGAGGGACCTGTCCGGCGTATACCGACATGGGTGAAGCAGTGGCTACGTTGGTGTGGCGCCTTGGTCTGTACCGATATCCCTCGTGTTGAAACGGGGAGAATATGGGTCTTCCAAGGAGTCATTAAGCACCAACAGACCTTAGAACCTTAAATGACACAACTTGGCCATTAGAACAGTAGCAGTATGCTACGCCCATTGAGGCTAAACTCTCGTGATGGTTCTGGCCGCAAGAAAAGATTGCGATGCTGGAGTTATGACCGATTGAGGGTAGTCAATGATATTGGGATCCTCTAAGAACCCGGTTACTTTTGATTAGGACAGGTTGAACCCACCAACTTCAAGAGGGTAATACCCAGACCTCATGCTGGCCTAAACTCTAAGGGTTTCTCTTGTGTGACTTGTGTGCCTTCGTACTTGACTAATTGCATGCGTGTTATCTAACACATAAGTTACTTGCAGGTTTTGTTTATAGTCCTTAACTGGGACTCATAACAGGGTTTACTAGGTCTCTTGCAGGTTTTGTTTATAGTCTCTAATTGGGACTCATAACAAAGTATACTGAATTTCTTGCAGGGTTTGTTTATAGTCCCTAACTGGGACTCATAACAGGGTTTATTAGGTCTCTTGCAGGTTTTGTTTATAGTCCTTAATTGGGACTCATAACGAAGTATACTGAATTTCTTGCAGGGTTTGTTTATAGTCCTTAATTGGGACTCATAACAGGGTTTACTCACATTACCCCATGCATACCATAACATCATACCATTGCATACATCCTAACTCATTTCAAGGATCTCAAGGGCTTGTGATGCAGGTCAGGGTGAACCAAACATCTAGCAAGGGGCAAAGAGGATTTATTTTCCTCTAGCCAAGGTTGTCAGGGGCTATGACCCACTGGATATGGTGAGCCTTTGACCCTTGACGAAGGACTCTCAACAACATGAAGTACCTTCAATCAAGTTACCAGTTTCCAAACTCTAACAAGTTTCTCTGTTTACCCCGCAAGGTCCTTGAAAACATTACATGCATGTCATACATCTCATTGCATTGCAGGTATCCCTTTGACAGGTTGCTTACCCTTCTTCGCTGTTCATTTCAGCCGATCGTCATGAATCCTGAATCATCAGCTGAGCAGTCCATCAAGGCCCTCCAGGCTCAGAACGCCCAATTCCAAGGGCTGATCATGAATTTGACCCAGGGGCAACAAGATCTGAAGGCTCTCCTCTTGAAGAAGGAAAAGAAGAAGAAGAGGACTGTTTTGTTCAGCCCTAGACGCAGATCTGGGAATACACCGCAGATTGAAACTGAGAGGACAACTCCATCTGTGAGGGAAGGTAGTCATCAGGAGGAAAGGGTTCCCAGTCCAGTGGTCTCCGACAACGAGACAAATTTCAACGACGAACAATACCCTCCTGCCGAAGACAAGTACAAACAGTTGGAGGATAGGCTGAATGCTATGGAGATCCAACAGGTACCTGGGCTGGATTTTGGAGATCTGGGTTTGTCAACTGGTGTGATTATTCCTCGGAAGTTCAAAGCACCATCCTTTACCAAGTATGACGGGGCGTCTTGTCCCAAGTTACATCTCAGGTCCTATGTTCGGAAGATTCAACCATATACGGTGGACAAGAATTTGTGGATCCACTTCTTCCAGGAGAGTCTTTCAGGGACTCATCTCGAATGGTTCTATCAGCTAGATGGGACCAAGGTTCGTAACTGGGAGGAGTTGGCTACTGCTTTCTACAAGCAGTATCAATATAATGCCGACCTTGCTCCTACGCGTACCTAACTCCAGGGTATGTCGTTAGGATCAAGTGAAGGTTTTAAAGAATATGCGCAGAAATGGAGGGATCTTGCTGGAAGGGTACAACCACCTCTGACTGATCGGGAACTTGTCGATATGTTCTTGGGGACCCTGTCTGGTCCGTTCTACAACCACCTAATTGGGAATTCGTCTGCTGGATTCACAGATCTTATCTTGACTGGAGAGCGAATAGAAGCTGGCATCCGGTCTGGGAAAATTCAAGAGGCTGCACCTTCTGATAAAAAACCTCATCATGGAAAGAAAGAATCCAATGCTGTGCACGGTAAAAAGAGACGTCATGAGGTAGGGGCAATCCAGATCTCCAATCCTGGACCTGCTCAACAAGGACAGGGGCAGCAGCGCAAGGAGAAACGACAGTACACCAAAATCCATATGTCGCTGGATCAAGCACTGCAACAAATGTTGAAGGCAGGGCTGATCACCTTAAGGGCTCCTCTGCTGAATCCGAACACTTCTGCTCCCAACTATTATCCAAATGATAGGTGCGCATATCATTCTGATAGCCCGGGGCATACTACGGACAACTGCTGGCCTCTCAAGAACAAGATTCAAGACATGATCGACGCCGGGGAGATTCAGTTTGAAGTGCCTAAGACTCCGAACATAATCACTGCTCCGTTGCCCAATCATTGAAGCCTCTTGTTTATTTGAATTTTTTGAGTTGTATTTTTCTTTGCTTATACAAACAATTAATGTCATAGCAAACTCTTTTATTCTATCAATGCATCGCATACGTCTGTTTTGGGAATTAATACAATTGTTTTCATTATGTTCAAATTTCTTTTCATATTTTTTCTGATGTCAACTCTGGATCTAAAATTCTAAGCCTCTTGAGGGAGGATGACGAAAATGATACCATGATCTTTACAGTATGCTTTTGAACAGACCCCGCTGATGAGGTATAGGCATTGTTTCAATTCCTAAACACTGGAGTTATAAGGATGATAATCCCTCGTCAACCCCTCTGAGCCAAAGAAGTAGGAGTTTTTCTTTTCGAAATCTAAAACCCTTAATCATAACCTGGGGCAGGGTAGTCTCTCAGTTGATCCAAGTGCATAACGAATGGCACCAAAGAGATCCTTAAACAAAAAAAACAGTGATGGTTCCGAACAATCATAAAGACAGGCAGTCATTATCAAAAGATCCATAAATGAAAAAACCATTAAGTCAAAACCCATGAAGGAGACTTATAAAACTGGGGCATCCCGCTGACTGTAATTCCAAAAAAGAAACAGTTCAGGCAAAAAAAGAAAGGGATAACAAAAATAAAAAAGAAAGAGGTCCTACAAACCCTCAACAAAAAAAGGAATGACTGCCTATTCAAAATAAGTTATCAACATCTGAACCATTATTGGAACGTCAAAGCAAAGACTCAAGCAAGGTCTAACGCACGATCAACTGAGTTTAGGTTTGGAGAACATCGCGAAGAGCGGGTGGGTACAAATAATTTGAGCCTTTATCCTTTGTTTCTTAAACCGTGAACCAGGCCACGTTATAACCCTCAAAAGTCCTAGCTGAAGCATGGGTTAGCTCGAAAGCATACTGTCACGAAAGGTATCCTGACTCCTTAAGGCCTACGGTAAATACGGGGTTGACATCACGTTTTACAAACATTCACTTGTTTTATGAAAAAAGAATGCATTTTCAAAATCTTCGAGACAGACATAAGCTTTGCATTTTTAACATAACTTTGTTTGCATATGACTTTTTGTTTGAACAACATAGAAATTCGCATGACGAAAGTCTAATGAACAAGAGTATCTCCAATCAAGGGGCACGGCATGATCATGGTCTACCATCTAGGGCAGTTAAGTCAAGATTCGGAGAATCTCTTAAAGGCCAAATAGCCTGGGGCAAGTCTCCTCCTGAGTCACTTAGGGCACTCCAACGACGAATCTTGCCTGGTCAAACACCTTCTGGCGGCACGACAAAAACACTTCTAAACAGGGGCAACTCCCTACATTCCCTGAACGCGGACATAGTCGAAAAATACTACGCATAATCAAAGACCCGCTAGGTTGACACACCTAGGCAAAAATTAGGGCTTCCCGGCGAACCAAAAGGGTTCGGGCAAAATGAAGGGATGAAATGAAAAAATCTGTACACCCGGCAAGTCGAAAACCTGAAAAGGCGGCTTGGGCAAAAATGGGTATCCCGGTGGACTGAAAACCCGAAAGGGAGGTCCAGGCAAAAGTTAGGGATTAAAGCGTACGACTATGTCCTGCCATCTGTCTACCAGAAGAAGGTTTGTCCATCAACAACTATCAGCACCCCACAAGTGCCTCCCCCATAGAAACAGGGGCAATAAAGAGTGGTCTAAGCAATCTGATTGTTCTATCCTCCAAGGTATCAGGGTAGGTTCTGTTGAAGAACATAACCAATACAGTTCAATACTTCCCCAGGAGAGTCCAATCCAGCTTCCCCAGGAAAGTTGGAATCCATCTCCCCAAGCAGTAAGCTTATCCCCAGTTGATTTTGGAAGCTTATCCTCGCATAGCACGAATGCGTCTCCCGGCTTTATTCAAAGAGTTATTCCCCTAACAGGATATAACTGGGTTATCCTCAGCCAAAAGCCACGGAAAGATCGTCGTCGACACAGTCTTCTTACCCCAGCGAAGTCCATCAACACTTCCAACAACAAGGATATCCTCAGCAAGTTACTATCAACAATCAACAAAGTGTCTCTCTCCCCACAGAGTATTGCTCCCCAGCAAGATTACTAGAGTATTTGTCTCCCCGCAGAGTAACCCATTCGCCAAGTTTATTCCCCAATAGAGTTATCTTCTCCTATCGGAATTCTTGCAACTATCATCCCCAGCGGAAGCAGAATCTATTCTTCAACATCAGCCCAGGAGTGACTGCCCGGCACCCGTCAAGGATTCATTTTCTTAGACAAAAACATACATTCATAAACATCACATCTTCATACATTATAGCATGAATGTGCATCATACTACACGAATCTCATTAATTTTGAAGACATACAGTTCATGCATCATGATTTTGCATACAATTATGTTTTGCCTTTTCAGGAAAAAGATCAATACAAAAATGATTACTATCAACTCTCGCAATTCCTTCTAGATATAGTTTCAGATATGACCCAGATATGGTGACGTTCTGATACTGCTTCCAGATATCCTTCTAGATATAGTTTCAGATATGACCCAGATATGGTGACGTTCTGATACTGCTTCCAGATATCCTTCTAGATATAGTTTCAGATATGACCCAGATATGGTGACGTTCTGATACTGCTTCCAGATATCCTTCTAGATATAGTTTCAGATATGACCCAGATATGGTGACGTTCTGATACTGCTTCCAGATTTCCTTCTAGATATAGTTTCAGATATGACCCAGATATGGTGACGTTCTGATGCTGCTTCCAGATTTCCTTCTAGATATAGTTTCAGATATGAACCAGATATGGTGACGTTCTGATGCTGCTTCCAGATTTCCTTCTAGATATAGTTTCAGATGTAAACCAGATATGGTGACGTTCTGATACTGCTTCCAGAGTTCCTTCCAGATATAGTTTCAGATGTAAACCAGATATGGTGACGTTCTGATACTGCTTCCAGAGTTCTTTCTAGATATAGTTTCAGATATGAACCAGATATGGTGACGTTCTGATACTGCTTCCAGATATCCTTCTAGATATAGTTTCAGATATGACCCAGATATGGCGACGTTCTGATACTGCTTCCAGATATCCTTCTAGATATAGTTTCAGATATGACCCAGAGATGGCGACGTTCTGATGCTGCTTCCAGAGTTCCTTCTAGATATAGTTTCAGATGTAAACCAGATATGGTGACGTTCTGATACTGCTTCCAGATTTCCTTCTAGATATAGTTTCAGATATGAACCAGATATGGTGACGTTCTAATGCTGCTTCCAGATTTCCTTCTAGATATAGTTTCAGATATGACCCAGATATGGCGACGTTCTGATACTGCTTCCAGATATCCTTCTAGATATAGTTTCAGATGTAAACCAGATATGGTGACGTTCTGATACTGCTTCCAGATTTCCTTCCAGATATAGTTTCAGATGTAAACCAGATATGGTGACGTTCTGATGCTGCTTCCAGATTTCCTTCCAGATATAGTCCAGATATGAACCAGATATGGCGACGTTCTGACACTTATTCCAGTTGAAGACATTTCAAGACCTAGACCGGTTCAGTTAATCGACCCTAAGATTCTCTGTAGTTATCCCGTCCAAGGCCTTCTCTAGTCCAGCCAAATCGACTCCCAACAGATTTTTCTGATAAAGGCTCAGCAGAAGTTATTCCAGATTATAATGTCCTATTGGTTCCCTCTCCAACGGCGAGTGAGGTGGTAAGTCCTTTTTCAGATGTTTCCCTCTCCGACGGTGAGTGTGAGGTGATATTCTCCTATGGTTCCCTCTCCAACGGCGAGTGAGGTGGTAAGTCCTTTTCAGATGTTTCCCTCTCCGACGGTGAGTGTGAGGTGATAGTCTCCTATGGTTCCCTCTCCAACGGCGAGTGAGGTGGTAATTCCTTTTTCAGATGTTTCCCTCTCCGACGGTGAGTGTGAGGTGATAGTCTCCTATGGTTCCCTCTCCAACGGCGAGTGAGGTGGTAATTCCCTTTTCAGATGTTTCCCTCTCCGACGGTGAGTGTGAGGTGATAGTCTCCTATGGTTCCCTCTCCAACGGCGAGTGAGGTGGTAAGTCCTTTTTCAGATGTTTCCCTCTCCGACGGTGAGTGTGAGGTGATAGTCTCCTATGGTTCCCTCTCCAACGGCGAGTGAGGTGGTAAGTCCTTTTTCAGAGGTTTCCCTCTCCGACGGCGAGTGAGGTGATAATTCCTTTCCAGATAGTTCCCTCTCCGACGGTGAGTGAGGTGATTCTCTTTCAGATTATAATGGCCTATGGTTCTCGTCCCGATCCTGCGAAGATGGTATTTCCCACCAAGATTTTCTCAACGAGCGTTGTTGAAGTTAAAATCACCCAAGGTTCTCTTACCATTCAGGCTGAGGTAGTAACCATCCCTGGTTCATTCATCATCTTTTGGAAGCCCCAGACCCAGCTCCTGTAACCAGTCAGGACATATCTACGCCAAGCGTCTAAAAATCAGCTCCTGCAACGTGTCAGGTACTCATTTGTTCTTTTGCAGGTATGCAGGTTCTCGCTAAGGAATCTCCTACGCGATCAACATCCAGATGGCATCTATAAGCCCATCATCCTATCCACCAATCTCTAAATGGCATCTATAAGCCCATTTCCATCACACTGCTACTATGTGAGCGCAAATTTCTGGGCACCTTAGTGTCCAATCATCTTCTACCCTCGGATTACGAAAGGCACGTCAGCCAATCTGCATCCTCAGGTCTAAGAAGATTGAACATGGGCAACTGTTGTACCCCAAAATTTTCCCTCCCATATTCTTCAAGAAATTGCCAAATCAAGCTGCAAAATTCCCCAAGGGTTGCACAGTCAAAGGTCTCCTATACAGTCAAGATTAGGGTTTGTGTTCTGATCAAGAAAAGGAAGTTTTCAAAGGCCCAATCAAGCCTCACATGCCTACAAATGTGGTCAAGCATCTTCATATCAAGTTTCAAGGCATTCAGCTCAAAATTGCACAGTCAAAACCCTAAATTGCACTATAGTCAAATGTAGGGGCAAAATGGTCATTTGACAGTCAAAAGTTCAAATTTTTGGTCAACATATCATTTTGAAGCCACAAACATCATTTGATCAATGCTTGATCATGATTCTCAAAATTTGGCCCAGAAATCATCAAGATGCAAAAGTTTCCTTATTTGGACAGCTGAAAAAGTCAACTGAAATTGACCAGGGCATAACTTTCACATGGATTATCAGAAAAATTCCATCCAAAGCTCATTTTGAAGAGAAAGACATTTCCTACAACTCATCTTCATACTTCAAGTCCAAGAAATGCTCTCACAAAAAGTTATCAATTTCAACATTATAGGTCATTTTCAAAAGTCAACAAAAAGGGACTTTAAGTCAAAGGCCATAACTTGAGATTGGTAAATCAAAATGACATGGGAACAAAGGCATTGGTTAGAGGACTCAAAGACCTTTCTAAAATGTCCAAGAACATGAGCAAAGCTTAAAAATTGAGCAAGTTATGCATTGGAGAAGTTGGGAAATTTTTGTGAAATGGCCAAAATCATTTATCCTTGAAATCCCATTTTTGACAAAAGGGGCCCACTTTTTCCACTTGAATTGACTTGGCCATGCTTCCCACGTGTCCCATCTTTTATTTCAGATTTTTTTTATTAATTTTTTCATTTTTATTGATTTTATTGAATTTAATTAATTTTAAATCTTTTAAAATCAAAAGAAATTCAAAAAAATTAATTTAAAGGGATATTTTGCTTTGATTAACCTTGAAGCATCATTATGTGCCTACCATTTTTCGTGCTAAGGCTTAAACAAGACAAAAATTCAAATTTGAATCAAAAGTGGAAAGTGTGATAATGGTGGTTTATGCCAAATCCTAAACATCAATGCAAGGCATTATTGGCCATAATTTTCATTCATACACATTGCATAAGACATGTACAAGTGAAAGTGTCCAGGTTCATTCAAGAGACATGCATATTTCAAAAAAGGAAAACTTTTAATGTGTCTGATTCTTGTCTCATGGCATTAAAGGCCTGGTTAAATGGTTGTCTCTTACCGTTACAAGACCCTCACACTCCTATAAATACAAGGGCCAGTGGCACATTACAACGGACGAAAAAACACACAACAGGAGAACGAAAGAAACATTGGAGAGAGGCTGCCCACAAAATCCATCAAAGGTTGCCAGAATTTTCCAAGCAAAGCCACCCTTCAGCAAAAGTAGCCAAGCCTAGAAGCCCAGATCGAAGGTGCCTACATTCAGGAAGCGCCCAAATCGAAGGTCCAATCTACTGGTAAGAGAGGGTAAACTGTCCAACCTTGTATTTGCATTACACATTCGTGCTTGTTGTTACCTTCAATTTACTATCCTAGACAGGATCAAAGGGCCTGGGTTTGGCCCCAGGTCATGTTCTTCGTTTGCTAACATTTGCTGCAGATTTATCCTGAAAAGACTCAGCGCACGTAGGATCGAAGGGCCTGGGGTTCGATACCAGGCCCTGAGTTTATTTTGCTAACATACTTTTGCAGGTATAGCATCCCCGATCGAAGGAGACACCTTCTCTGGATCGAAGCTTCCCAGGCCTCCAGAATTATGCTTTTTTTATTTGCTGCCTGTTTCCGTCGTTTTTCTTATACTTATTTTGACTATTTTTATTTCTTTTTTTTAATCAACATAAAATCAAAAACACAAAAAAATCAGAAAAGACAAAAAATAAATAATAATTTTATTTTAGTATTAATTTTGTAAATAAATCCCTTAATTAATTTAGATTTAATTTTAGGTTATAATTTAATTCTATTTCACAATAAACCAAAAATAATAAAAAATAGATCTTTAACACTTTTTACCTTTTTTTAATTAATTAAATATTTTTATTATAAGTATCATTAACCATTAACTTTGTAAATAAAATTTATAATTAATTTAGTTTTAATTCTAGGTTTTAACTTTAATGCATTTTCTTTAATAAATTAAAAACAATTAGAATTAGAATTAATCATTTGACTTTTAATTAATTTAATGTCATAAATACAAAAAAAACATAAAAAACAAGTTCTTTCTTTTTATTTAATTTAATTATTCTATTAATTTTATTTTTTAATTCCTTAAAGGGTCCAACGCCCTCGCATTCGATCATATTTTCCTTTTTTCGCGCATTTTATTTATTTCTGTTGTAAATATAATGTAATTGCTCCAAAGCCATGTAATAGCTATTAGATATTTATTTTCTGCACTTTATTTTAAATCGGGTCTGGATTAATTTGGCGTTGTAGACCCGCGCCTTTGTAATAGCGTAGGACCCTTTATCTTTTCCGCACTTTAAATTCCCGCACTTTTAACTACTAAACAATAACATGAAAGAATGAATGCCCAAAAATAAAATCGAAACGTAGATCACCAATGCATGACAAGACAAACAATAAACTGAAATGACACACAATTCACACACCACCCCTAGGGTACGCTTCACTGTTGCCTTGCCCCTCGAAAGGTGGTCGTCGAGTAGAGGATGTCTTAGTAAGTCCTCATGATCCGGGAACCTGGCATGAGGGTAGCTTCTAAGGTGTCTTCCCATTGCTCTGGTGATCACCATGTCCCTACAAACTCGAATTGACCCGAACACCTCCAACGGTGGTGCTACCTACCTCTCAATGGTGGGATGGCACTACCTAAAGGATAATTACACAGCTTTATTCCTTAGGGTAGGTAGATTCTCATAGATACTTGCTCATCTCAAAAACAAACAAAATACTTTTCACACCTACACTTTCTAAAAGTTTTCAAACAAATTTTTCATACACTCTTGAGGACAGATACAAGAGTTACTTAGAAAAATTTTCAAACAAAACCTTTTTTTTAAAACCCACTCACAATTGAAAAGCAAACATTTTGAAAACACAATGAACAAGTATCTAAGAGCCCATGGATAACCATGGATAGAAAGGGTGCTAACACCTTCCCTTTCTATAATCTACCTCCCGAACCGAGAGCATATCTCTATAAGGAATTTTTCTGTGCTTTTGTCCTTTCCATTTGGAGAAAATAAAAGACGGTGGCGACTCTTGCTTACCGCGACATTTCGCGAAACCAGCTTTAAAACAGTCAGTTCAAGATCCACCGATCACAAGGTAAATATGGTGGATATGGAGAGGCCTCGCTCTGAGATGGAGGAGGTAGAAAGATACTTAGAAAAAGAGAAGTATAAAATGGAGGATAATCACGCTGGAGATGCTAGTCTCAAAGATTACCTCATGACATGCCACAAGGGAGATACAGGAATGATACTGTGCCCTAGGTGCAGCATCCTCTGCAATCAGAGAATCACTGCGAATTTCGAGAGGGTACAGAGGGCTCGAACTGGCAACAATTGGCGCCAGGATAACCAGTTGTTCAGGTGTTATCCTAAGGCTGGAGAAAGTTTGCTGGAATTTGTGTTTCGTTGCTACAAAGGGGAAACCAAGTGCTTGATTTGCCCAAGGTGTTCAGCTATGTATGATCAAAGCATGGCCAGAGCCTTCGAAACGATTCCCTTCGCCCCTTGCTGTAACCATCAAGAAAATGTTCAGATGGGGCCACGTTTCGATAGCAGACACAAACAACGAAGGCCTGATAGCCCTCACCCCAAGGCTGCTCGAAGAGTGACTTTCAAACTCCCTGCTGAAGTGCCAACCGACAGATGGCTGCAAGTCAGAAATGACAAAGGCAAAGACAGATGGAGAAACACCGAACGAACTGCACGCCATGCTATGACATACTGAAGGCAACTCAACATAGCAATAAGGGAAGAGGTAAGATTAGAAAAATACAAAAGGAGGAACCCCATGTCGAGATCCCAGTGGCGAAGGCAGCAGAGGATTCGAAAGGCTGAGAGGGAAGCTGTGGCAAATAAAGGGGTCACTTCAACAAAGAACCAAGGTGAATCTAGCACCAACAAACCCTCACCAAAAAATCAAACTGAAGACAAACCTCCAGTTAATAGGAGGCTTTTCTCTGAAGTGCAACTAGATGAACCAAAGGAATACACTCCAGGCCCAGAAGAAGATGAAGATATGATAACAGATAACTTCGAATCGGAGGGGGAGTCTTCTTTCAACCTAAACTGCAACGTGGTATCTGTGCTTCCCTGTGAATTTGGGCAGGAAACCGAAATTGATGAATATGAGGAAGAAGATGCCACAGATTTGATGAAGCATAGGCCTGTGTGCTACTATGTGATGGACAATGGGGATGTCGAGGAGCAAAATGTGTTCTTCGAACGTCCAGAACCTGCTATGAAGAACCATCTTAAGCCACTATTTATTCGGGCAAAAGTTGGTGCCCATGGTGTGAATAAGGTTCTAGTGGATGGGGGTGCTGCAGTCAATTTGATACCCCACTTCATGCTGAAAAGATTAGAGATCCGCGAAGGAGACATCAAGCCCCATAATATGGTTCTGTCCAATTATGAGGGGAAAGTGGGCAAAACACTGGGAGTGGTCCAGTTGGAATTGACAATAGGCTCAAGCTGTAGGCCCACCATGTTTATGGTGATCGAAGCCAAGGCCAACTACAACTTATTGCTGGGAAGGGAGTGGATCCATGGCGTAGGGGCAGTTCCTTCGTCAATGCATCAGCGACTAGTTCTATGGAGAGATGATGGGATCGTGGAAAACATCGAAGTAGACCGGAGTTACTTTATGTCAACAGTCAATTTAGTTGACAAGAGGGATTATGATAAAAATCTGGCAAAGATTGCTCCGTGTGTTCCAAATGATGAGATCAACGAAACCAGAAACGCCTACTACTACATGACCCTTCGCCATGATGGCCTATACTGGGATAGAACAATAATCAGTGAAGAAGAGGGAGTCGAAAGTACTATACAAAGACGGCCAGCAGGCTGGGACTTCGACAACCTTATCCATGACTGAGTCCACCTTTTTTGAAAGGATTTCGGCCTATATGGCTGAAAACGAATCAAAGTCGGCCTTAGAGGCTGAAATAAATAAATTAGCTGTAAAGATGAATGAAACAAGTGGGGATGGCTCGAAATGCTCACCCTTCAAAGAACTTGAGATGGATCAAAGGTTGGACGCCATCTACGACAAAGAACCCTTAGGCTTCGAAAGGGACCCCATAGACTCAGGTGCCAAAATGTTGGCACAGGATCCACTCGAAGAAGTCAACTTAGGGGATGAAAACACGAAAAGAATAACTTACATAAGTGCAAAACTTAGCCCAGGCCTCAAGAAGGAAGTAATTGAAGTCCTCAAGAAAAACAAAGATTGCTTCGCATGGGATTATGATGAAATGCCTGGTTTAAAGAGGGAGTTGGTCGAACACAGACTGCCAATCAAAGATGGCAAGAAGCCCATCAAACAGACTCCCAGAAGATTCGCACCAGCGGTTCTCACAAAGATTAAAGCTGAGATCGAAAGGTTGCTACGTTGCAAATTCATCAGAACCACAAGGTACGTCGAATGGTTAGCAAATATAGTACCAGTTATTAAGAAAAATGGTTCTTTAAGAATTTGCATAGACTTTAGGGATTTAAACACTGCAACCCCTAAGGATGAGTATTCCATGCCTGTGGCAGAAATGCTAATAGACTCTGCTGCAGGGTTCGAATACTTAAGTATGTTAGATGGATACTCTGGGTATAATCAGATTTTCATTGCTGAAGAAGATATTGCCAAGACAGCGTTTCGTTGCCCAGGAGCCTTAGGTACCTACGAATGGGTGGTGATGCCTTTTGGTTTAAAGAACGCTGGGGCAACTTATCAAAGGGCAATGAATTCGATTTTTCATGATTTCATTGAAACCTTTATGCAGGTGTATATTGATGATATAGTCATCAAATCTGTATCTGCAGAAACACATTTGCATCATTTGAGCCAATCATTCGAACGAATGAGAAAACATGGCTTAAAGATGAATCCCCTTAAATGTGCATTTTTGTGCAGGCTGGAGATTTCCTTGGTTTTGTGGTTCACAAGAAAGGGATTGAGATCAACCAGAACAAAACCAAAGCCATAATGGAGACGAAAGCACCTACGTCAAAAAGGGAGTTGCAATCTCTGCTAGGGAAAATTAACTTCCTCAGAAGATTCATTTCGAACCTGAGTGGAAGAACCCAAGCTTTCTCTCCGTTGCTTCGTCTAAAGCAAGGCCAAGCCTTCGAATGGAACGAATCCCATCAGGAGGCATTTGACAAGATAAAAAGATACCTTTCTCAGCCTCCTATTTTGTCTCCACCTTCATGGGGGAAGCCCATGAGATTGTACATATCTGCCTCTGAAGTTAGTATAGGTAGTATGTTAGCACAAGAAGATAGAAATGGTATCGAAAGAGCCATATACTATTTAAGTAGAGTACTAAATGATGCAGAGACCAGATATAGCAATTTAGAAAAGCTATGTCTCTGTTTGTATTTCTCTTGTATGAAACTCAAGTATTATATAAAGCCTGTTGATGTTTATGTTTCATCTCATTTTGATGTCATCAAACACATGCTTTCAAAACCAATAATGCATAGCAGAGTTGGTAAATGGGCTTTAGCCTTAACAGAATATTCTTTGACTTTCATGCCTTTAAAAGCTGTGAAAGGCCAAGTGATTTCTGACTTCATTGTGGATCATTCATTGGTTGTGCAGACTGTCACGAGTTACGTCGAAATGCAATCATGGAAATTGTACTTTGATGGTTCAACCCACAGGAATGGAAGTGGTGTTGGGGTCCTTCTAATTTCTCCTGAAGGAATTCCAACAAAATTCAAGTATAAATTAGATGGTCCTCGTTGCTCGAACAACGAAGCTGAGTATGAAGCACTCATTGTTGGACTTGAAGCTTTGTTGGAATTGGGGGCAACTAGAGTCGAAATTAAAGGAGACTCAGAATTAGTGGTCAAACAAATTACAAAGGAGTATAAATGCATAAAGGAAAACTTGATGATATACTTCGTCATAGTCAACAGGCTACTTAAGAAATTTGAATACATGGATATTCAACATATACCAAGAGTAGAGAAACAAGAAGCAAATGATTTAGCACAGTTGGCTTCGGGTTATAAAGTTTCTGCCAGGAACTTTAAGGATTTAGTTGAATTAAGGGGTAGAGTTATGGCTACTAGGTTCACACCATCAGATCTAGAAAGTATGAAATTAGGATATGCTGAGAAACAGGGATTCGAAATATTAGCCATAAACACTTTATCAGATGCAGATTGGCGAAGTCCACTGGTGAGTTATTTAGCAAACCCAACTCTGAATGTGGATAGAAAGACAAAATACAGAGCATTATCATATCTCCTCATGGGGAACGAATTGTTCAAAAAGACCCAAGAGGGCGTATTATTGAAATGCCTAGGAGAAAGTGAGGCATACTTAGCATTGTCAGAAGTCCACAATGGGGCATGTGGGGCACATCAAGCAGGTCATAAAATGAAATGGCTGTTGTTTCGATATGGCATGTATTGGCCTAGCATGCTCAAATATTGTATAGACTTTGCTAAAGGATGTGAGGAATGTCAGAAACATGCAGGGATTCAACATGCCCCTGCAAGTGAGCTGCATTCAATCATCAAACCATGGTCATTTAGAGGATGGGCATTGGATTTGATAGGAGAAATAAATCCTGCTTCGTCTAAAGGACAGAAATATATCTTGGTAGGAATAGATTATTTTACCAAGTGGATCGAAGCTATACCATTAATAGTTGCTGATCAAGAGGCTATTATTGAGTTTATACAGAAGCACATTATCTATAGGTTCGGATTGCCAGAGAGCATAACCACAGACCAAGGCTCTGTGTTTACTGGTAGAAAAATGCAAGAATTTGCCCAAGAAATGGGGTTTAGACTATTAACATCAACGCCATATTATGCTCAAGCAAATGGTCAAGTCGAAGCAGCCAATAAAGTAATAATAGGGTTAATCAAGAAACATATTGGTAAAAAGCCAAGAAACTGGCACAAAACTTTGGACCAAATACTATGGGCCTGTAGAACATCTCCTAAGGAAGCTACTAACACTACGCCTTTCCAACTCACATTTGGTCATGATGCAGTGCTGCCAGTAGAAATTCATCTACAATCAGTTCGAATTCAAAGACAAAACGAAATCCCAGCTGCATTATATTGGGAAATGATGATGAATGAATTAGTTGAGTTGGACGAAGTTAGATTACATGCATTGGAAATCTTGATGAGACAAAAAGAAAGAGTGGCCAGGACATATAACAAAAGGGTGAAGAGAAAATAATTCATTATTAATGACTTAGTCTGGAAAGTTATATTGCCCATGGACAAGAAAAATAAAACACTAGGTAAATTGTCACCTCATTGGGAAGGACCTTTTCGAATATTAAAAGTATTCTCAAACAATGCATATGAAATCGAAGAACTGATGGATGATAAGCGTATCCTAAAGGTTAATGGGAAATATTTAAAGAAATATAAGCCACGCCTGCAGGAGATTCGAATAGTAACAACGTAACCAAAATATTATAAAAATGCCAAAATGGCAAGTTGAGATGCCAAAATGGCGTTGTTCGAATATTACATATAAAAAAACAAATTGTAATCAAATAAACACTGAAATTTAGAAGTAAGAATTATTCTTCAGTCTGTTGAAGGTACTTCGAAAAGATTCAAGTCTCTGTTGAGCGAAACGCCTGGCTCCTTCCAAGGTTGCCACTTCTCCCTTGAGTTGTTCTGCAGTTTCCATTTCTGCAAGCCCCTGGTTGAGAAGCTCTTCGAATTGGTTACCAGCAGTGTTGGTTTCGAAGGCTATTTGTTGTTCTTTAGCCTCTTTAACCTTCTGTTAAAGTTCTTGAATCTGCCTTTCCCAGAGAAGGATGGACTCAGCTCGAGCCTCATAATCAGTTTTCGCTTGCTTTAGATGCATAGCTTGATCCTCAGCTTCTTGAGAGAGTTTCGAAGCTTGTTCATAAGCAGCATCCATTGCAGTGCGCTTTTCTTGAACCTTTCTGGCAGCAGATTCATCTTGGAGAAGGTAACCAGTTACGTTGTCCAGCAAAGACTGAAGATCGAACAAGATAGTACTAACTGGCAAGGAGCACGTAACAAGGTTGACTTTTGTAAGCAACTCCTTCATTGTGTAGCAAGCAGTGCTATCCTGTTTAAGCACTTCGAATATATCCACATTGAGAATTGTTTTCCTGATCTTGTTAAGAAGTACAATTCTTTCATCTGTGGGAAGAGGATAGCTAGTCGAACTGGTGCCAGCCCTAGCAAGTGGAATGTCCCTCTGAGCCAGCTTTGCCTTCATGTACCCAATAGGGTCATTTCGTCTCAGGAGTGCAAGCTCCTCGTCAGTCATTCGAGACAAAGACGGTTGAGGGAGTTCCACACGTAGGGGAGTCACGTCCATTTCAACCTCCATGGGTTTGTTGGTTGTGTCACTACCCCCTTCATTCGTTTCGTGCTCATGATCTTCTTCATCGTCATCCAAGTCCACCACTTCGATGTCTTCTTTTTCGCTGCTATTTGCATTGGACTCTGTCCCAGCAGTCGAACCATCATTGGCATCCTCCTCCTCAGACTTTTCTTCTGCAGATTCTTCGTCTCTTTGGCCAGAATCAGCTTTCTCTCCTTCATCTTGAGTGTCCTTTGGGTCCTCTTGAAGGGTTTCAAGAGGGGACTTTTGAAGAGAAGCTCTTTGCAAATCCTCTGCAGATGCTTGAAGTGTTGTTTCAGTTGTCTCTTTTACAGGAGGGGAAGTACTCTGATCATCCTGCTGCTCAGAAGCCCCAGCCAGAACCGCCATATTGGAGGAACCTTTATTCTATACAAGGTTGCTGGAGTCTCCTTGAGGAGAGGAGTTGAGTGGAGCAGCAGCTTTTGATGGTGAGTTCGAAGTAGTGGAAGCTGGATTTAAGATATTCTGCAAGGAGCGAAAGAACATTAAAAGCATGCACCAAGGTAATGAGAAATTATTTCCAAAAAGTTTAAAGTTCAATTTACCTGTGGGCTCTCGGAAGAGAGGTTGCTAGCTATGCGTTCCAACATTACGTTGGAGGTCGAAGATGGAATTTTGGATTTGGGTGAGGGAGCAGCATCCATGGAATCAAGTCCAGAGATACTAGTTGGTATGGTATTTTTCGAAATATCCTTCTTCTGCTTCTTCTTCGAAGCAGTTGGTAAGTTTCCGCCAGCCTTGGGATCTTCCCCGGTGGTGTTTGATTTTCGTTTCTTTGGAGTAGTAGGCGGAAGTTTGTTGGTCTGAAAAGATTGAAACAAAGAGTTAGATGCAAATCATGAAGCATTAGTGAATTCGAAACATCAAGGCTAAATGAGTACCTGTGGAGTTGGAACTCTGGTTGTTGTTGGTATTGTTGGTGTTGTTGTTGTTGCAGCAATGGTTGTTGTTTCGGATGGAGTCACATTGTCAGTGGTTTCGATAGAGGCTTGAGAGGCACTCCCTTCTTTCGACTTTGAGGCAGCTGTCTTTATCCTGATGGCTGAAAATCGAAACAATTAAAGCAAAGGTTAAAGATATGGAAAATGAAAAACGTTTGGGATTTTCCCAAGCATTCGCACCTGTGCCTTGATCAGATTTAATCGACATGGCAGAAAGGTCGTAACGAAGGTGTCCTGGGAAATCATGAAGCCAGTGTCGAGCCCATGTCACGGTCTCAGATGGCTTTGGTTTCTTTTGAAGAAGTTTGAACATCTCTTTGCAAGTGAACCACCAAGGGTATGGGGGAAACCAAGCCAGAGCCAGTTCTGAGGTAGGTAATCTAGGAAATTTAGGTGGATGCATTTCGAATGCCAACCTATACCTATCCTCAAGTGACAACCCTGAAGGAAGTTTTAACTTGGAAACTTTTTGTTTGAATTTTTCCTTCAAGGTCTCAGCCGCTTGATGCACAGTGGATTCCAAGTGTGTGGGATCATAAGTAGTTTCGAAATAATTTTGAAAAGCTTTAATCTCTTTGGCATGAGTGAACATACCTTTCTTGGTTGGTACCTGCACATCGAAGGCATCAGTTAGTTTCTGCTGAATTGTAAGAGTATCGAACATATAAGTTTGATAAAACTTGGTCCACCATTCCAGAAACCCCTTAGCTGTAAGATGGGTAGGTTCGAAGGTTATTAGCTCAAACTGGGCAAAGACTTGGTATTGCTCTTGTTGTAATTTGGCTTCCCGTGCCTTGAAGGTTCGCCCAGAGGTGATGGCACTCTCAGTTTGAAATAAGGGTTCAGGAATTAGTTGGCACAAGCCAAACTGTCTCGAAACAAAATTTGGCTGGTAAGCGAAAAGGAAAATCTGATTCTTGGCAGGAGTTATTCTTGAAGAAATGAGTCTAGGTAGCAAAAAGGCTCTCCATACATCTTGAATCTCCTTGCTCTTGACAGCTTCTGAGAGAGCCATGGTGAACCATGAAGGTCCATGAGCCCTCGAAGCAAAAGGCGCCATGGTCTCTTCGAACTTATGCCTCTTAGAGAATATCATGATGTACTTCGAGAATAGGATTTTGAAGTCATCCTTGTCGTCATTTGGAGTTAATCTTCGCAGCCTAGTGCCTTCGACTATTCTATCAGTTATTTCAGGGTCTTGTTCATCAATGGTGTTGGCAGTTGACAAGGAAGGTTCGAACATGGCATTCAGCCATAACTGAAGTAACCAAAAAGGGCCAGCCAACAGGATATTTTTGGAGGTATGAGATTTTAGGCTCGAAACAACTGACCTTAGGCTTTCATAAAGGTCAACTAAGAGCAGCTCACTTAAGCACACTCTTCGATTCTCGTGCAAATCCCTAGCTAGAGGAATAAACCTACTGGCTACCTGTAGGGATCTACTGCAGAAGACATATCTTGACAGCCATAGGGTAAGGAAAGCAATGTGTTCTACATCAGACACACTGTCTCCCTCAGCATGGTAGTGACTGATAAACTTGGAAAAGCTTGCTAGTTTGACTTCGAAGTCGATTATGCTCGAATGTTCTTCGTTGTCAGGGATATATGTTTCTCCTACTGGTGATAGCCCAGTGATGGCCGCTATGTCAAAGAAGGTTGGGGTAATCATTCCGCCAGGGAGATGGAAAGTATTATAAGTACTGTCCCAGAAATAGAGGGATGCGAATAACAAAGGGTGGCTGTAAGTAAAACCCGGTTTCGACAGCTTAATCAAGTTGTAGATACCTAATTCTTCCCATTGCTGGGATTTCTTAGCTTCTACCTTATTGAACCAGTTTTGATAAGCAGTGTCGGAGGTGGGGCAAGATCGAAACGGTTTAAAATTACTTTTTACATAGTCTAATACAAAAGGGTCCTTAGGAGGAACGGTTGGATTTTCTATGGTGTTTGAACCAGAAGATTCTGTTGCCTTAGGGGCGTCCATTTTGTTAAACAGGGGTTTGAAACTATAGCAAACTGGGAAAATTTTCCTGGTATCTTTTAAAATTTCAAAAACTGTAAGAGGGCCCATTAAAGCTAACCTCTTACCAGCAGCGGTGGTAGGAATAAGTACCTGGGATGCATAAAGCATTTCTTTTTCCTTTGAAATCATCTGAGGAACCAGGACAGATTGACCTTGGTGAGTGACCACTTTACTTTCCATTGTAGTTCCTGCGGTCTTTCCTTTCTTCTTGGAAACCTTTTTGAGTTGGGATGAAGTAGAAGAAGACATTGTTGGAAGAATGTGGAGAGCTTAGGGTTTTCGGTGAGAAAAGAAGGATAAAAGATTCAGAATATGGAAAGAAAAGAAAAAGACTAAGTTGATGGTTTTTATAATGTGGAAGTTTAAACATCCACTGAATGAGGTTGTGATACGTGGAAATCATAGGTTGGTTTGATGAAGAGGTGGCGTAAAGTTAACATGGGTAATAGGCGTGATTAAAGATAATCATTGTTGTGTAACTTCACCATACTGTGAAGTGGCTCCAGGCGGTTAAGGAATCCAAAAAGTGTTATGATTGACGTGACTGGAGTCAAATGCATTAAATGTTACGATGATTCGAAGGTCGCATCAAAATCTTGTGTATATGTTTAAAATAAGTATTTCTCAAAGAGATCGAAATACATATTTTAAAGGGGCATTTTGTTGGCTGGAGATTTTGATAATATTATTAGAAGCAAAGTAAATTGGGCGTTTCGATCGAAATGAAATAAAACGTCATGTTTCGAAATAGCAGAAGCAGTGTTTCGAATGAGCATATCAAAGCTTGGAGCTTCGAGTGGCAACTATGAGAACATATCTAAAGAAGTCTCGAAATGATAACAAGGCTGTGTCTAAGGAATGCGTTCGAAGCGAGGAATTGCCAAAACATTTGAAATTCAAATGCAAGCGGGATGTTCGAAATTTGAAATATATGCGCTGGAGCATTCGAAGACACGTGGAAGCAAGAGAGGGGCATTGTTCTGCATGTTCTGAACGTGGCAGAATCTTATAGCAAGACCGTTATGGTTGAAGTAGTATAAATAGAAGTCTTAGCATTAGGATTTCGTGTGTCATATCTATTGTACTAAATCCTCAGTAAACATTCAAATTACCACATGGCTAGGGAAACGAATGCAAGAGCAATGTACGTATGATAGCACCATATGTTTTTGATTTAATGAAAACCCTTTATCATTTCCAGTACTTTCCTTTATCTTTATGTCAAATACCATTTACAAGTTTTCTCATTTAAAGTCTTTTCATTCGAAATCTTTCATTGATGCCTTACATTTAAATGCTTTCTTTACATTTCAGACACTTTACATTTCAGAAACTGTTATACATTTCATGCCTTTATCTTCAAGTTTTTATCCTTTGAACAACTTTTTCACTTAAAGTCATTCTACAGATTTCTTGCATTAAACGCTTTCTTCATATTTCGAATCTTTTACGTTCCAGAACATCTTTTACATTAACTGTTTTTATAATTCGAAGCCATTTACTTGTCTTTTATGCAGTTTTACATGTCTTTACAATTAACATTTATTCATGCAATTTAGTTTCGCGCACATATATTTTGATTACACCTTTAGATCTTTAAGAGAAATCGAAATAAGTCAAACACCTACGCAACGTTCTAAACACCAACCATGAATACCTGTTCGATCATGAGAGTTACCCTAATGACCAACACGTCCTAGGATCAATCTAGTCGATCATGCGAGTTACCAGAGAAATTGAATAACAGTCAGTAAGTTTATTCGATAGTTTGGAGGACTAGCGGTTGTTTACCAGAAATCACTGGAAACAGTCATTTGTTAGGTCAAAAATCAGAAATTGCCCTCTCTCAGTCAAAACCCTAATTTTGACCATTTTGACCTTTTGATGATTTGATCAAATTTCTTGAGGAATTGTGGTCCAAATTTGATCAAATGATACATATGAGTCTAAAATGTTGATGTGGGTCAAAAATTATGAAGTTTGACTGTAAATTGGCCATGATTGACTTTTTCCCCAATACAACTGATTTTTAGGTCAACTGTCCAATTGATTGATCAAAAATATGATTTAAGGCTTGAAACTTGACATGAGTAATCTTAGGGGTCCATGATGATACTTGAAAGTCATATGAAGCATTGATAGTCCAAAAATCCTTGTGCAAACTCAAACCCTAATTTTGGGTCATCAGTGCAAGATGAGATGTCTTGAGTTGATCAAACCCTAATCCAGCCTTGAGTCAAAGAGATCTTGTGAGAAAATCTTGATAAATGAGAGGGAAAATTTTGGGGTACAACAGCTTCCCCTGTTCAAGCTTCTTAAATCTGAAGAGTTAGATTGGCGAGTTTTGCCATTCGTGACTCGAAGGTGAAAGGATGATTGGACACTAGAGTGCCTAGAAATTTGCAGTCAACGACGCGCGGTTGAGGGAATGGGCTTAAAGATGCCATTTGAAGAGTTGATAGAATCTTGTTGGAGACGGGCTTGTAGATGCCATCCAAGAATGCTTGTTGCATTGAAATTTGTAAGCCGAAAGAATGAGTGTCAGAATAGCGTCCACGTCTTGGAGCGTATCCATGATGTATCAAGAAAGTTGAATTTGAATGAGTGTCAGAATGGCATCCATGTCTGGAGTGTATCTGTACTTTATCTGAATTTGAAGTCTGAATGAGTATCAGAATGACATCCGTATCTAGAGCGTATTCGTACTGTACCTGAAAGCTGAATCTGAATGATCATCAGAATGACATCCATGTCTGGAGCGTATCTAAACTGTATCTGTAAGTTTTAATTTGAATGAGTATCAGAATGGCATCTGTGTCTGGAGCGTATCTGAACTGTATCTGTAATTTGTAATTTGAATAAGTATCAGAATGACATCCGTGTCTGGAGCGTATCTGAACTGTATCTGATTGCATATCGTCAATGGTAACTGTTTAATCTTATCCTGAAAAGGGTAAAATGTTAGCTAAAATACAAATTCATGTTGCATGAAATGTATGATGCAATGTATTAACTTTATTAATGTTTATGATATATGGATGCAATGTATGCGCATGTGAGCTGATTTGCTGTATTGCTGTCTGCTTGAGGAAAATAAATCCTTGAATGCCGCTAAGGATATGTTGAATTTTTATGCCTTGAAGTTGAAGTACTGATGAACTTTTGTTGAGAGAGATAAGTTCTGTTGTGAGGGAAAAGCCATGTGCTACTTGTAAGATCTGTTCGGGAAATCCTGAGAATTTTGACGACTTCTACTAGGGATTAATAATTTGAAAATTTGTTCCGCCTGGGGATTTTAATGACGTACTGTAAGAGATTTCTCATGGAATAGCCTAGAGACATTTCCCTACTCTTTCAACCTATCAGTACTTATCTTTCTTATTTTGTTTATTTGTAAACAGTAATCATGTTCAAATGCATATGTTCATTAATGAATCATTGGACATTTTTGTAAACAAAACACAAGTGTAAAGAAAAAGATAAATAGTTTTTGCACTTTCAAAGGGGCATCTTTGTATTGACTTTGAATAAATATTTTGTACAAAGGAGACAAACATTCTAGTAAGAGAATATCGTCGTAAACGAGAAAAATTTAATACAAAAAAGATAGCTATGTGTAATAATCCCATGGGGTTCCCATTCTGCTATAACCTTCGTATCCCCGAGTATCTTGTCTATTTGCCTTGTCAGAAGATGATTTAATTGATCATAAACTCTGAGTTTGTTAGCGGAAGCCAAAGGTTGTCCGTCAAATGATCCGACGGGACATAGTCATACGCTTTTATTCCCTAACTTTTGCCTGGACCGCCCTTTCGGGTTTTCAGTCCACCAGGAAACCCTTGTTTACCCAAGTCGCCCTTTCGGGTTTTCAACTTGTCGGGTGTACAGATTTTTTATTTTATCCATAATTTCTTCCCGAACCTTTTGGTTCGTCGGGATGCCCTTGTTTTTCCTAGGTATGTCAACCTAGCGGGTCTCTTATGCATAGTATCTTTTGACTATGTTCGCGTTCGCAGGGTGTGGCAGGTCTTCACCATCCATGGTGGTCAAGATCATTGCTCCACCGGAGAATATGTTTTTGATTACAAACGTTCCTTCATAAGTAGGAGTCCATTTTCCCTTGGGATCACTTTGTGGCAAGATGATACGCTTGATCACTAGATCCCCAACTTGATATACTTGACGTCTGACTTTTTGTTGAACGCCTTGATCATCCATTTTTGATACATCTGACCATGGCAAATAGCAGTAAGTCTCTTTTCATCAATCAAATTTAGTTGATCAAGTCGAGTCTGGATCCAATCGTCTTCATTCAACCCTGCATCTTTCATAATCCTCAGAGAGGGGATCTGAACCTCAATAGGCAAGACAACCTCCATGCCATAATCCAAAGAATAAGGTGTTGCCCCAGTTGATGTGCGAGCCGTGGTACGGTACCCGTGGAGATAGAATGGTAACATCTCATGCCAGTCTTTGTATGTGACTGTCATTTTCTGTATGATTTTCTTAATGTTTTTATTTGCAGCTTCGACAGCACCATTCATCTTTGGCCGATAGGGAGAAGAATTATGATGCTGGATATTGAATTGCTCGCACAAGGCGGTGATCATAGTGTTGTTGAGATTTGTACCATTGTCAGTGATGATCCTTTCTGGGATACCGTACCGGCAAATAAGGTTTTGCTTGATGAAGCGGGCAACAACATTCTTGGTAACGGAGGCGAAGGAAGCTTCTTCAACCCATTTTGTAAAATAGTCAATGGCCACTAGGATGAAGCGGTGTCCATTGGAGGTTGTAGGCTTGATCTCTCCAATCATATCAATTCCCCACATAGCAAAGGGCCAAGGAGTCGTCAAGACATTCAGAGGAACCGGAGGTACATGCACCTTGTCAGCATAAATTTGACACATATGGCAGGTCCGAGAGTGTTGATAGAAATCTTCCTCCATGGTAGACCAATAATAGCCTGCCCATAGGATTTTTTCCGCCATCGTATGCCCATTGGAGTGGGTGCCAAAAGTACCTTCATGTAATTCAGCCATGATCTTTTCAGCTTCAACCTTATCCATACACCGAAGCAAAATGGAGTCATGATTGCGTTTGTATAGGATGCCGTTACTAAGGAAGAATTTAGAAGAGAATATCCTTAAGAACTTCTTATCATTGATTGAAGCTCCTTCTGGATATTCTTGAGCCTCGAGATACCTCTTGACTTCATGAAACCAAGGCTGGTCCACTACTTCTTCAGTATTAATCTCGTGACAGTGTGTTGGTTCATCCATTCATTCGATGGTGATCTGGGGAGCCTCGTTATCCCAATTAAGTTTAAACATAGATGATATTGTGGCTAGAGCATCTGCTAGCTGATTTTCTTCTCGCGGGAAATGCTCGAAGGTAATCTTCTCAAAATGTGGTAGCAATGTCAAAACATGTTCTTTGTAAGGGATAAGGTTTGGGTGCTTAGTGTCCCACCCCCCTTTGATCTTACTGATGACCAAAGCTGAATCTCCAAACACATCTAAAGATTTGATTCCCAAGTCTATGGCAGCTCTGAGACCGAAGATGCATGCTTCGTACTCCGCTATGTTGTTCGTACAGTTGAAGCAAAGTCTGGCAGTAAAGGGAGTATGACACCCTTCTTGAGATATGAGTACAGCGCCGATACCATTACCAAGTGCATTGGATGCCCCATCAAAGAACAAGGTCCATCGGGATCCTTGTTCAGGTCCGTCATATGGCCTGATTTCTTCACAGTTGTCTAATGTCATGATGTCTTCATCCGGGAATTCAAACTTCATGGATTGATAGTCTTCTACAGCTTGGTGAGCAAGATGATCAGCCAATACACTGCCCTTTATAGCTTTTTGGGTAGTATACTGTATGTCGTACTCCATTAGAATCATCTGCCATCTAGCTATTCTCCAAGAAAGAGCAGGCTTATCGAAGATATATTTTATCGGATCCATCTTAGATATCAATAAGGTAGTATGAGTCAGCATATAATGTCTTAGCAAGCGAGCAGCCCATGCCAGAGCCCAAATAGTTTTCTTGAGCAGTGAATATTTGGTTTCACAGTCAGTAAACTTTTTGCTCAAGTAATAAATAGCTTGCTCTTTTCGGCCAGACTCGTCATGCTGCCCCAATACACACCCCATTGAGTTTTCTAAAACAGTCAGATACATGATCAACGGTCTTCCCTCAACTGGTGGTATCAACACAGGAGACTCTTGTAAGTATTCTTTGATTTTGTCAAAAGCAACTTGGCATTCATCATTCCAACTGACTACTTGATCTTTCTTTAATAGTTTGAAGATTGGCTCACAAGTAGTTGTTAAGTGAGAAATGAATCTAGCAATATAGTTGAAACGTCCCAAGAATCCTCTGACTTCCTTCTCAGTACGAGGAGCAGGAATCTCTTGTATTGCTTTAACTTTGGCAAGATCGACCTTAATACCTTTGTTACTGACGACAAAACCTAGGAGTCTACTGGACCGTACTCCAAATGTGCACTTGTTTGGATTTAACCTCAGGTTATACTTCTTCAGTCTTTCAAACAGCTTTTGTAAGTGATCGAGGTGTTCTTCTTCCGTTTGTGATCTGGCTATCATATCGTCTACGTAGACTTCTATTTCATGATGTATCATATCGTGAAATAAAGCTACCATGGCGCGTTGATAGGTTTCCCCAACATTCTTCAATCTGAATGGCATCACTTTGTAGCAGCATGTGCCCCTCAGGTGCCATTTTGATTTGGTTATAACCTGAGAATCCATCCATGAAGGAAAACACTTTGTGTTGTGCGATATTGTCAACCAGGATATCAATGTGGGGGAGTGGAAAATCATATTTAGGGCTCTCCCTATTCAAATCTCTATAATCCACACACATTCGTACTTTGCCATCTTTTTTAGGTACGGGAACAATGTTGGTAACCCATTGAGGATAGGAAGTGACAACCAAGAATCCAGCATTGAATTGCTTCATGACTTCCGCTTTGATCTTTTCTGACATATCAGGTCTCATGCGGCGAACTTTTTGTTTTACTGGCGGGCAGTCTTCTCTAGTAGGAAGACGATGTGCCACGATGTCCGTATCAAGTCCTGGCATGTCTTCATATGACCAGGCAAAGATCTCAACATAGTCATGTAACAGCTGAATCAGGCGCTCTTTGACACTGGGTTCTAGATTGGCACCCACCTTGACCTCTTTTTTATCCTCCTCGATACCCAAGTTGATTGTATCCACAGGTTCCTCGTGAGGCTGAATGGCTTTTTCCTCTTGTTGAAGCAGTCTGGAAAGTTCCCCTGGTACCTCACAATCTTCCTCACCTTTGTCTTCGGCTTGGTAGATTAGATCCTCAGAGTCACAAAAGGCCATAGCAGTATCGTTACCCATGGGATCCAAAGTGGACGAATACCTGCATTTGTGAGTGTGTGTGTGTGTAAGGGTATAGCCATCTTTAAAAGAAAATAAAATGTACAAGAAAAAGAATGAGCCTAAAAGTTTGCATGCGAAAACGTCCATGATTCATTGAATGTCATATGAAGATGAAATAATAACCCTTACAAATGGACCATGTGCCTCGGGTAAGACACAAGGTTTTAAGAGTGCGAATTGTCTATGAATATTACAGATCCAACAACAAAAAGAAAAAGATAAATTACTGAGGGATGAAAGTTATTGGGACAAAGTCTCTGGCCTCCCAATTGCGGAGTCCTCCATTGATAGTCGGAAAGATCCAATCCTCCAAGTTGAAATCCTCTTCACCATCTTCTACCGCATTGACCTCTCGGTTGCTAATCTTCAAGGATGGCTCTCCAGCACGGGCACGGCGTACATCCTTTTGAGCACTTGAAGTGAAACCTAAGCCAAACTTGCCAGACTTATACGGGATATCTGGAAGTTGCCCCCAGATGGTGCATCCACCTTCCTCTACTACTGCTTTGGTGTCCTTCAGAGATGACATCCGGAGTGGAGGTCTTGTGATCTTGGGAATCTGGGACACAGTCTTGGTCACTGCAATCTCTTGGGGGACCTCTTCGAAGTGTTGAAAAGGAGTTTCAATGAACTCACCGTCCAATTCCACATACCAAAAGGAATTGAGATGACTAATCATGTATTCTTCCTCTACGTGGATAGTTATAATCTATCCTTGAACCGAATATTTCAACATCTGGTGCAATGTAGAGGTGACAGCGCCAGCATTATAGATCCATGGTCGTCCTAGCAGACAGGAGTAAGAGGGCGGATGTCCATTACATAAAAGTTTGAATTGAAAGTTTGAGTTCCAACATTTATGGGGATATCTACCTCCTCGTGTACCATCCTCTTCGAGCCATCAAATTCCCTTACTACTATGTTACTTGGCTTTAGCGTCAGTCCTTCGCAGTCAAGTCTGTCAAGAGCTTTCTTCGGCAAAACATTCAAAGATGAGCCAGTATCCACCAAGACATGGTCCAGAGTTGTACCCCTACATTCCACGGAGACATGTAATGCCTCGTTATGCTTTCTTCCCCTTGGTGTTAGATCAACATCCGAGAAGCCTAGGCCGTTATCCGCTGTCATACTGGCCACACAATCTTGAAATTGGTCAGCAGACGTCTCTTGAGGCACATGTGCTATTTTAAGGAACTTCACCAAGGCTTTCGCATGTGCCTCGGAACACAGTAGTAATGCTAGCATGGAGATCTTGGAGGGAGTTTACCCCAACTGTTCGACTACATCGTAGTCGCTCCTCTTTATAATTTTTAAGATCTCCTCCATTTCTTTCTTGGAAGCCTCGGGAATAGTCAGCGACTGAGCCTTCGTCCGGACAGGCTCTTCTTGAATACTTTTTCCTCGGGTTTCAGCAGCAGGAGTGCTGGTAGGAATAACAATAGGGGTTGTGACGACTTCATCAATAGGAGCACTTGCAGAGATGATTATGGGTACGGGAGTAACCTTTGGAGCAACCACGGGTCTAAAAACTACCTTTGGGGGGGGGGGGGGGAATCTCTGGAGAAAAGATTCTACCGCTTTAGGTAATTTTACTGGTTCCGGCAATATTGCTAATGTCGTAATCTTCTTCTTCGGAGTTTATCTCTTCGGCGGCCAGCCCATCTTGTTTGATGCCATGGTAGTAAATGTCTCCACCGTAATTCCATGGCACAGTCTTGTCTGATTCATATGGGACTGGCCCAGGCATTGTGCTTATTAGAGGAGTTGCTTTCGGAACCGATGTAATTCTAACGGGTTTTTTGGGAACCCTGGGAGAATTGGCGGATATGGTAATGATTGAAACATCTTCAACAGAAACAGGTAAAATAGGAGTACTTTCAAACAAAATCTCTTTGTTGTCTATCAAGCGTTGAATGCCTATTTTCAACAAAGGGCAATCAGTTGGTGAGGATAAGCAGAGGTGGCAGTCTTTATTACAACCCACGAACACACCGGCTTTCAACAAGTTTATCTTAATGATTGGAAGTGGAGTCACAAGTTCATCAACTGTGGTAACAAATAAATCTTCTTCAATAGCATTGGTGTTGTGACCATGTCTGGGCATGGGAGCAGAGATAACATTTGGCTTCTCGGGCGCATCAAACTCAATTTATTTTGCTTCAATGAGATCTTGTATTTTGTTTTTCAAGGCCCAACAATTATTGGTATCGTGCCTAGGACTTTCGAAGTGATATACGCAACGGGAATTGGGGTGATAATTAGGGAATGTTGTATTGGGGTTTTTCGGAGCTTCTTTCAGGGTTACCAAATTGGATCTCAAAAGATGCGGTAATACTTGAGACGAAGTCATATTGATTCTGGTGAATTACTGGACCGGCCTCTCCACCCTTGGTTGATTACTTCTTTGTTGATCAGACGTAGGCTTTGGAATCATAACAGCCCCTACCATTGGTCGGCGCTCGGCTCTCTCTTGGTTTCTTTGTGGATAAACAACATATACCTCTTTCTTACCAATAAAAGGCTTCCTCACAGCTGTAGAAGAAGATGAATCCTTCTGAATCTTTCCATTTCTTATGCCAGCTTCCACCCTCTCTCCGGTTAGTATTAACTCAGTAAACCCTGCAGATGAGCTTCCAATTAAATGGTTGAAGAAAGGGCCCGATAAAGTGCCTAAGAACATGTCCACCAATTTCCTTTCAGACAGAGGGGGTTGGACTCTCCCAGCCAGATCTCTCCACTTCCGTGCGTAATCCTTGAAACCCTCATTGGAAACCATAGCCATACTTTGAAGTTGAGCACGGGTAGGCGCCAAATCGGAATTATATTGATATTTCTTATAGAAAGCTGCGGCAAGATCTTCCCAATTATGGACGTTGGCTCTTTCTAGTTGGTAAAACCAGTCGAGTTGTGTTCCAGATAGACTATCCTGGAAAAAGTGCACCCACAAGTCTTTATCAGCGGAGTGTGGTTGGATCTTTCTCACATATGATTGGAGATGCATCTTAGGGCATGACACTCCATCATATTTTGCAAACAAAGGTACTTTGAACTTCGGGGGAATCACAATCCCTGATACTAGTCCCTGATACTAGTCCCAAATCTTCAAAATCTAAGCCTGGTACCCTTTGTATTTCCATTGCATTCAAACGCTCTTTGAGATGTCTGTACTTATCATCAACTGGAGGATACTGTTCCTCAGAGTAGTCTTCCTCTTCTTCCTCCTCTTCAGATTCTGACGGGACCGCTGTTTCCTTGCCTTTCCCCTCTCCTTCGCCGGATGTTGTTGTAAAATTAAAAGTCCTTCTTGGCTGTTCATGAAATCTTCTCCCCATATTCAAGACTCCATTTACTTTCTTGGTTTTCTTTTTCTTCTCTTCAGCTAGCAGAGTCTTCAATTCTTCTTTCCCATTGGCCAAGGTCGTGAGCAACTGTTGAAACTGCGTGTTCTGAGTTTGGAGGTCTTTGACTGTTTGTTCGAGATCCATCTTACTGAAATAAACAGTAGAGAGATGAGAAAACTTGTTGCAAAAGACCTGTTTATGTTATGATGAATGATATGTGCATATGCAATGTTTTCAAGTATTTCAAAGATTCAAGTTCGTTTTAGACAAAAAGAAACACACGTTATATTAATAAGATAAAGTTTGAGTACATTAATGCCCCTTGGGAAAAACAATAAAAAACTTTAAGATAAAAAAGTAGTGCGCATCCTTTTTGGTGCGATGTAGGCGTTTAGAGTCCACTCCTCATGAAGTAGCCTAGTGAGTTCCAAAACCTTCTTCTCGCTTGCGTAGAATTGGGCCTCGAAAGTATCTCGCTCTCCTTTGAGCTGTATCCAATCCCTTTGTAGGTCTTCAAGAGATGTGGTCATGTCAGGATGTAGGATAGTGTATGGAACTTCTCCTTCCTTAACAGGCTCAATGATCACCGGGAGGATGGAAGGATAAGGCATCATAAGACTTTGAGCACGGGTTCGTACCCATTTGAGGTAAGGCTCAAGAGGGATGAAATTCTTGTGCCCCAAAGTCTTGCTATCTACCTTTTTTAGCATCCTCCAAGCTCGGATGAATCTCTGGCGAAGACCTTGATCGTCATTATCGTAGTCGAATACTAAACCTTGAATCAGCATCTCGTGCAGGCCATCCCTTTGGGCATAACCAAACTGTCTTAAAGCTAAGCATGGGTTGTAGGTGATTCCTCCCATAATGCCAAGTAGAGGTACATTAGGGAATTCTCCACAACGGTCAAGAATGATAACATTCTCTTTGGATCGGGAGCACCAATGAATGTCTGAATGTTTGAGCGTCATTAACCTTTGCGACCACCTTAAACCTTGCTCATTCTTTAAGACTGATTGGGGAAGATGAGAAATAAACCATCTTGCCAGGAGAGGAGTGCAACACATAAGGACACCTCTTTTCCTCATTGTGCGAGTGTGAAAAGAGTGTAGGATATCCCCTAGCAATGTAGGCACCGAGTTGCGTGACATGAAGATTTTGATGACGCTCACATCTATGAGTTGGTCAGGATTGGGGAACAAGACCATCCCATAGATAAGAAGAGCCACAATTTCCTCAAAGGATTTCAAGTCTAAGGAATTCCAACAACTTTGGGCTTTCTCAAACAGGAAATTTGCTAAGAAGCCTTTGACACCACTCCTAGTTTCCCAATGAGTTGTGACATCAGATGAGTGCAAGTGTAGAGCTTGAGCAATCTCTTCTGGCTTTGGGTCTCTTTCCGTACCGTTGAAAGGTAGTTGATTGAGAATTGGAATCCTCAAGAGTTGGGAGAATTCTTCCAAAGTAGGCACAAGCTGGTAGTCGGGAAATGTGAAGTGTTGTACCCCAAAATTTGCCCTCTCATTTATCAAGATTTTTCTCACAAGACTTCTTGGACTCAAGACAAGATTAGGGTTTGGTCAGCTCAAGACATCTCATCTTGCACTGTTAACCCAAAATTAGGGTTTGAGTTTGCACAAGGATTTTTGGACCATCAATACTTCATGTGACTTTCATACATCATTTTGGACCCCTAAGATTGCTCATGATAGGTTGCAAGCCTTGAACCACCTTTTTGATCAGTCAATTGGACAGTTGACCTAAAAATCAATTGTATTGGGGAAAAAAGTCAACTATGGCCAATTTACAGTAAAACCTCATAAATTTTGATCCACATCAACATTTTAGACTCATATGTACCATTTGATCAAGTTTGGATCACAACTCCTCAAGAAATTTGATCAAATCATGAAAAGGGCAAAATGGTCAAAATTTGGGATTTGATTGAGAAAGGGCAATTTCTGATTTTTAACCTAGCCAATGACCAATTGAGTTCAAACATGATTTCAAGGGTTCAATGGTATCATCTTGACCTAATTACATGGTTCAAAAGATCTCAAGTTCACTGGATTGACAGATGAAATTTGCAGTCAACTGATCAAAAGTCAACTGTACACTGAAAAGTTAAACTTTGACTTTTTGGTCAAAATCAAGTGCCAAGGGTCATAATTCATCAAGATATGTCAAAATGTGAAACTTGTTCACCAAGAAAACCAAATTTGAAAATTAGGGTTTTAATTTGAAAATTTTCATAACTTAGAATTTTTCTAAGTATACAAATTTTCTTATTGTTTCTCAACTTTTCACCACTTTTTCACCATGATTCATTTTGATTCAAAGAAAGTTCCCAACATGAAAGTTGTAGTACTCCATGAAATATACAACTTTTCTTCACAAACTTTTCCCTAAAGATTCTTGGATCTCAAGTTATGAATTTGTGAATATAGGCCCATGAACTAAATAACTTAGTGAAATTTTGCCCTAATTTAGGCAGGTTTTGGACCCAACTTCATAGACATTTTTCACCTAGTTCCAAGAGGTATCTCAAATTTCATTTCAAAGATGGATTATATAGAAAATTTCAAGCTTTCCAAAATGTCCAAGAACTCTCCAAGATCATTTTTGAGTAGGGAGAATCAAAGAAGAGAAGTTGGCATTTTCTCACTTTTGATCAAGCCATTTTCACATAGCATCAAGTTGCAAATCAAATCTATGCTGGTTATATCTTGCTTTACAGGTCCTAAGCTTGCTATACACTCCATAATTAAATGTATACTCAGAAGCTAAAGCCTTTATCTTTGCTTTTGAAGCTTTACACAAGATGCATTTCCATTTTGGGCAAAAAGGTTACAATCCCATTTTCATAAAGATGAAATTTTGCAACTTTGTCAATCTTGAGCATTGAACTTGTCCCCTTGATACAAGAAATCTACACAGCTCTCAAGAAAATTGTACAAACTCTTATCACCCCTAAAGCAAGCAAGTACAAGCATGGCAAGTATAGTCACTTCACTTTACTTCAAATGCAAGGAAAGTTGCAAAAAGGTCCAAAGCTTGCACAGTTAGTAAGGGATGACTTTGGATCATTTCTATACATATATGCAAACTTGTTACAAGGCATAGCACGCTTGGATTGAACCTGAAACACTCTCAAACTGAAAAACTCCACAAAACTGCCCAAACACACAGATTCTGCAAAAGCACAGCCAACTCTCATTTGGCTCGTGCATTTTGTGTTTAATCAATTGAAACATCTTATTCACTTGATACCTAGCCAATCCAAGCCATCACCCTGGTTATGTAACCCCTGTTTCAGCATTTGCCATTTTCAATTTGGAAGCTTGCAGTTGGACTTGGTCAGAGAGTTCCAGCCATCCTCAGAGCCAGATAAGCATTAGAATAGGTTCAGGGAAGTTCAAGGGTGCTCAAACAATCATCAGGCCTCCATTAAAGTCCCTACATTGCCCTACTCGATTCCAGCTGAAGGAGCATAAGCAAGATGCAGTTTGAATTGGAAAACACGCGCAGGGAAGAACGGACGAAGGACAGGGATGATGTTATGGGCTTTTTTGGTGCCTTGGCCTTTTTGTTTTTTCTATTTGCACCCCCCTAACTTGCTATTGCGCCCCCTGGCTAACTTCTTATATTTTTGCATTTTTCTTCATATTTTTATATTTAATACTTTTATTTATTTTTCTTAATGATAAAAAAATACTAAAAAATGATTTATTTATTTTCACACTTTTATTTTATTTTTTTATTATTTTCTCACATGAAAAATAGTTTATTTTGATAAATAGATTTTATTTTCTTAAATAAATTGTAAATATATTTAAAAATACTTAATATTTTTATTATACATTTTATACTCATAAATACTTATTTTTACACATACTTAATTTTTAATATTTATATATAATATTATTTATTATCTTCTTATACAAAAAATGTATAAAATAATAATATAGAACACTATTTTCTTTTAAATGAAAATTAGGGTTTCATCTCTTTCAAAAAAAAGAATTATTTATTTTTCCTTATTTTTTAGGTTTAAGTTAAATATCCTTTTACACAAAAACAAGACATAAAACATTTATTTAACATGATCATTGCATTGCATTTCAAATATTTGTATTATATTTATTTAAATTCGCGCATATTCGATTTGGTTGTAATAATATATTTAGCTTTATATTTGTACAAATCCCCATTCAAATTTGTATTCCCACCTCCCATAAAAAATGTTATAATAGCTTAGTTTATTTTACACAATTTATCGCTTTATATACTATGATTAAGTAATTAGGGTTTGCATGACAAGAACAAAACAAAGCAAAATAGAAAACCTAAAATGCAAGACAAAAGCATGAAAATAACACACTTTGCACACAAGCACCCCTAGGGTTTCTCCCACTTGGTTGCCTAAAATAAAATGGCCATGTTACGCATGCGAAGTATCTTGGCAAAACAAAACAAATATAAGATCATAGTCCCTCGATGACGCTATTCAAAAGTTTCCTAAACAAAATGATCTTGGTCCCTCAAAAAAAGCTAAGATACTTGGCAACATTGCTATCATGATTATACGATGACCCACGTCCGTCCCGTTAACATCCAAAGATAGGGTTGTTTACCAAATCAATGGTAAGTCAACAATGTCAAAGGAATAAAAATGCACAAGAAAGACATTTGAGTAGGTAGATAGCTTCTAAGTTACTTGCTCAATTTCAAACAATCTTTGCTATTTTTAAAAACAAATACACACATTTCAAAACATCTTGCAAAACATTGAAAACATTTTCAAAAGACAAACATCTTTGTATACATTCTTACGAACGAGAATCATTGCAAAGATTGCCTAAACAAAGGCCTCTTTTACAAAATATTTTCAAAATCACACTAAACACCATTTCAAACAAAACAAAGCAAGTGATCTAAGCAAGTAACTAAGAGCCCATGGAAAACCATGGATGAAAAGGGGGCTAGCACCTTCCCTTTTCATAATCTACACCCCGAACTCAAGAAAACATCTCAAAGGTCTTTCCTGTGCTTTTTCACCTTTCCTTTTGGATAAAAGAAAAGTCGGTGGTGACTCTTGCTAACCGCGACATTTGCGATAAAATGCAAAACCTTCAAGTTATTTCTCCCACCGTATCACATGAAGCAATGGTGCAAAGGATCAAAGAACTGAAAGAGCACCTTCATCATATCCTCATCAGTGTTGGAGGTGACCAAGTTGAGTAGACGACCATGTCTCTCAGTGAACGGAGAGTTCTCAGGGATCCTTGAATCTAGCTACTTAAGTTGTGGAGGAATTCTTACAAGGTTGACTTGGATAGTTTTCCTGCGAAGTGAATCCATATTCTACAAAACAAGAACAAAGATGAATCTCCAAAATCCTATAAATGGTTAATGGATGCATGTGATGTTCATGATGTCCATGATGTTATGTACAAGTATGCATATACAAGAAAAGCAATTAAGTTCTTAGTTTAGGCTTGCATGGGGTTTTATAGGTAAGTACCCTCTTGAAGTTTAGTTCGCTTAAACTTGTCCTAGTAATAGTAAACGAGTTCTAAGGAGCTCAATATCACTGGATTGTTTCCTTGGTCATTGTTTCAGCTCAAGCCTCTTTAATGGTGACCGAAATATCCCAAGAAACCAAACCTCAATGAGTGTAGTATCGAGTATCTACCAACTTCGGACTGCACCAAAGTCGGTCATCTCACTACATCCTAAAGGCCAAGTTGGTCAAGTAAAGGGTTCTAGAAGTTCATTAGTGCTTCATGACATCACTAAGCGGCCCCGTATTCTCTTTGATTAACTCAAAGGCTATCGGTACCCACAAATATGTCACACTAACATAGCTATTGCTTAGACCATGTCGGTATACCCCGCACAGTATCCATAATGTATTGCTATTTACCTATAATGTATCCCAAATCCGGGTAGAGGATTTTAAACCCAAACAAAGAACCATAATGTAAAGCAAACAAGTTAAACAATGTAAGCAAATAAATGTGATCTAGCCCTAAGGTAACCCCACTTTTAAAATTTTCCCCAGCAGAGTCGCCAGTTATGTGATACGGTGGGAGAACTGACTTGAGGGTTTTGCATTTTATCGCAAATGTTGCGGTTAGCAAGAGTCGCCATCGACTTTTCTTTTATCCAAAAGGAAAGGTGAAAAAGCATAGGAAAGACCTTTGAGATGTTTTCTTGAGTTCGGGGGGTAGATTATGAAAAGGGAAGGTATTAGCACCCTTTTCATCCATGGTTTTCCATGGGCTCTTAGTTACTTGCTAGATCACTTGCTTTTGTTTTGAAATTGTGCTTTGTGTGGTTTTTGAAAGTATTTTGTAAAAGAGGCCATTGTTTAGGAAATCTTTGTAATGATTCTCGTTCGTAAGAATGTATACAAAGATGTTTGTCTTTTTGAAAATGTTTTCAATGTTTGTAAGATGTTTGAAAATGTGTGTGTTTATTTTAGAAATAGCAAGGATAATTGTTTTGAAATAGAGCAAGCAACTAGAAGTAATCTACCTACTCAAATGTCTTTCTTGTTCATTTTCTTTTCCTTTGACATTGTTGTCTTACCATTGATTTGGTAAGCAACCCTATCTTTGGATATTAATGGGACAGGCGCGGGTCATTGTATAACCATGATTAGCAATGTTGCAAAGTATCTTAGCATTTTTTAGGGACCAAGATCATTTTGTAAGGCAACTTAGAATAGCGTCATCGAGGGACTATGATCTTATATTTGTTTGTTTGGCCAAGATACTTCGCATGCGTAATATGGCTATTTTTTGTATAAGGAAACCAAGTGGAGAAACCCTAAGGATGCTTGTGTGCAAGTGTGTTATTTTCATGTTTTGATTTTGTCTTGAATTCGGGTTTTCTATTTGATTTGTTTTAATCTTGCCATTCAAACCCTAATTACTAGCATGGTATATAAAAGCGGTAAATTGCGTAATTTAAAGATTACTACGCTATTACAATATTGTATGGGAGGGGGGAATACAAATTATAAATGGGGATTCGCAATAATGTAAATCTATTTAAGCTATTACAACCAAATCGAATTTGTATGAATATTTGAATAAATAAATATGCAATGGTATGTATGCAAGAAAAAGATTTTTGTTTTGTTGTTTTTATATGAAAAAGAATTTTGACCTAATCCTAATATCTTAAGAAAAAGAAATTAATTCTTAAAAAAACGGTTAACCCTAATTTCTAATTTAAAAGAAAATAAAACTCTTTAAGTATTATTTTTTGTGTATTTTTTGTCTTAAAATAATAAATAATATTTGATGAAAATATTTGGTCTTTTTATATGTCAAAATAAATATTTATAAGTATGAAAAAAAAGAGGATAAAAATATATCTAAATTTAATTTATTTTTTACAAGTTTATTTAAGAAAGATAGTTAGTATATAATAAAATGAAAATATATTTTTTTATGTAAAAATAAAATAAAATAAACAAAAATGCAATAATTATCATATTTATATTTTTCATGATTTTTATGTGTTTAAGAAAATATTTTAATAAAAAAAATATGAAAATAAAATAAATAATAAAAAGATTGGGCCAGGGGTGCTGCAAGCAAACAGGGGGTAGTATGTTAGAAAAAAAAAACAAAAGGCCCAAGAACCAAGCCCACGCTGCCTAAAATGCCAAAACTGAAGCTGAAAAAATGAAAAAAAAATGTAAAAGGTGCTAGCGCCAAGGTTCGAACCCATGACCTATGCATTTCCAGCGCGCTACCTTGCCACTGGGGTGGCTGTACATCCGTTAGTTTATATGAAAAAATAAAAACATAACATATAAAGCCTTCTTGCCCTGTACTTCATCTTCTTCCTCAAGCTGGCCAGAACCTCTGTATCTTTCTCATCTCTCCATGAAAATGAAAACTTCCAACATGAAAATGATAATACTCTTTCCCACGATTTCAGACATGTGACTTATGGAAACCAACAATCAAAGATCAAAACGAATTTTAAAGGCCTTAATTTTAAACCTAATTTTTACAAAAATTTGAACTCCAAAATTCTCTATACATAATGAACAGAAATGAAATCTATGCACATGGTTGGCTTCAGCACTATGATATCTACATTTTCCTTTCACAAATCGTGGCCAATGGATGCCTGTATGAAGAGATAAAAATTAGAGTTCTTACCTCTTTCAGCTGAGATCGTGAATGGAGTTTGAGTGAGATTTGGGAAGGCCTGAAGGTTCCTTTAGCTTGCTTGAACCTCCCTAAGTGTGTTCCAATCCTTGCCTTGCTTTGAAAGTGCCTGAACCTCTCTATCCAAGTCAACCTGCAAGCTTGAAAAACAAAAATGGCAGATGGAGAAGGAGGTGTTACAGTGAAGGGGTGATGGTCTAGAACACTTAGATATGAGATAGGTAAAGTGTTTGAGTGATTAAAACTTGAAACACACGAGTCAATTTGTGGATTGCTATGCTTGGCCACAAACTGCAAGTTTTTGACAGGTTTTTGGTGATAGGGAGTTTTTGAGTGTTTTAGGCCTTGAGCAATCGTGTTCTCAGTTGTAATGGGTTTGTGTATAAGTATAGAGAAGGTTTCAAGTCAGCTTTACAACAAATTTTTGAGTTCTATCCTTTTTGCATACTTTCTTGCTTTTGAAGCAAAATGAGGGGACAAGTCTCTACATGCTTGTACAGGTCTGCTTGGACTTGGTACAAGTCCTATACAACTTATATTTGGTTTATAGGACTTGTGTATGCAGATAAAATAGGTCCAATGCTCAAGAAATGAAAAGTGGCAAAAGTTATGCTTTTCCAAAATGGCAATGGCAACTTTGTGCCATTTATGGAATTAAAGCTTGGACAAAGACTCTTGTGCTTGGATTAAGGCGTTATCATCTGTGTAAGCATTAAATTATGAAGTGAGAAACAAGTTTGAGACCTGTAAAGCAAAGATTAGGCAGCATAGGTTCAGATTTGAATTTTGTTCTTCATGAAATGGCTTGAAATCAAAGTGAGAAATTGCCAACTTCATCTCTTCGATTCTCCCTACTCAAAAATGATCTCAAGGAGTTCTTGGTCATTTTGGAAATTTTGCAATGTGCTCTATAACTCATCTTTGGAATTAATTTCAATATTCCTCTTGGAACTAGGTGAAAAATTGCCATGAAGTTAGGTCAAAAACCTGCTTAAATTAGGGCAAAATTTCACTAAGTTATTTTAGTTCATGAGCATGTAATCATAAAATTATATCTTGAGATCCAAGCATATTTAGGGAAATATGTGTGAAGCAAAGTTTTAGATTTTATGGAGGTCTACAACTTTCATGTTGGGAACTTTCTTTGAATCATCTTGCATCATGGTGGAAATTTGGCTTAAAGTTGAGAAAAATAAGAAATTTTCTATACTTAGAAAATTTTCTAAGTTAAGAAAATTTCAAATTTTAAAACCAAATCTTCAATCTTTGATTTCTTGATGAACAAGTTTCACATTTTGACATGTTTTGATGAATTGTGATCCTTGGCACTTGATTTTGACCAAAAAGTCAAAGTTTGACTTTTCAGTATATAGTTGACTTTTGATCAGTTGACTGCAAATTTCATCTGTCAATCCAATGAAAATGCAATATTTTGAACCATGTCATTAGGTCAAGATGATACAAATGAACCCTTGAAATCATGATTCAAACCAATTGGTCATTTGTTAGGTCAAAAATCAGAAATTGCCCTCTCTCAGTCAAAACCCTAATTTTGACCATTTTGCCCTTTTGATGATTTGATCAAATTTCTTGAGGAATTATGGTCCAAACTTGATCAAATGATACATATGAGTCTAAAATGTTGATGTGGGTCAAAAATTATGAAGTTTGACTGTAAATTGGCCATGGTTGACTTTTTCCCCAATACAGCTGATTTTTAGGTCAATTGTCCAATTGACTGACCAAAAATGTGATTTAAGGCTTGAAACTTGACATGAGTAATCTTAGGGGTCCATGATGATACTTTAAAGTCATATGAAGCATTGATGGTCCAAAAATCCTTGTGCAAACTCAAACCCTAATTTTGGGTCATCAGTGCAAGATGAGATGTCTTGAGTTGATCAAACCCTAATCCAACCTTGAGTCAAAGAGATCTTGTGAGAAAATCTTGATAAATGAGAGGGCAAATTTTGGGGTACAACTGAGTCATTCCGTACCCGACCCTCTCAAGTGAGAGGGTATTTATAGTCTCCAGCGTTGGGCCAAGGTCTTCAATGATGGACCACGATGAGGTCTAGTTAACGAAGACTGCTAGGGTTTACATGCGTATGGAGGCCAGCATGTGGCCTCCCCCTGGTTGGCTGCCCCGAGAAAGCAGGAGATGGACCCGGTATTCTCGGAGGACAGGAAGGTGGTGATGACGAGGACACGTGGGCCACGCTCCATAACGGATACATGAGGAGTTGTCCAATGGTGCCCAACTTGGGTTGTTTTTCTTTTGGGTCTTGTGCAAAGGTGTTGGATTGGGCCTCCCCAATAATGGGGCAAGTTCCGGCCCAATCTAGATCAGGAGCCCCCAAGTTATTTTCCTTAGGTGAAAGGGCGATGACTTAAGTTCAACTTTACAGTCGAGGAGAATTTGCTCGAGCAAGGAGATCGTAACCCACTGACGGGGACAAATTATTCACCCCAGACAAGGATAGCCCGTTTAACCATGTTGGGGACCTCGTAGGTGTGCGACCTGTGATGTCGATTAGGTCATTCGTTTTAACCGGTGCTCGACAGGAACACATAGGCTACGGGGAGCTTCCATGGGCTCTTTTTTCAATTCCCCGTCTTTTAGGTGTCGCTCGATGTCGAGCGATATTTCATCCTCGTGATTTGTTTGTAGCGAATATGCCCGTATGATTTCTTTAGTCATGATGTCGAGCACTTCGTCGTGTGAGACGTCCTCGACGTGCTCGTGTATAACACTTCTCGTGTAGCTTGAGGATATGTTCGTCTTTTAAGGATGGATACGTGGCCGCTTGTTGTGCCACGTGGCTGTTATTTCAGGGTACCACTTTTTCATGGGGAGTCCAAGAGGCCCAACCTCGTGGGGTGTGAGCCATTTATAAAAAGGGGGTCCTAGGGTTTGATTTGTTATTTCTTAAGCTTTCTACAATCTTCCTTGTTCGCGCGTGGATCTTCTTCTCTCAACTTCTCTCTAGATTTCTTTCAAGTATCCTTCGTCCAAGTAAGTTATATTCTCTTAATAACATGCTTTATTAGTGTTTTTAGATTAAACACCTAGTTTTTGTCTCGACTGGACGAATCTTGGATGAACATTCATGAGTTCTGCGATGAACACTTATGAATGTTCATTGAAGTTCATGAGAGGTTAATTTTCATGGTGTCGGGGACAATTTCCCCGGATAGCAGAGCTAATCCAGGAAATATGTATGTTTGTTTGAATGTCCCCGAGCTTGTTTTAGTATAGCAGTCGAGGGCTTGGGTCGAAGTCTGTTCCTCGACGGATCCATCGCCCTTTCACTTGATTTGTGGTGGAAGGGTGAATTTGATGATGTCGAATTCACTGTTTTCCCTACTTTTCAAGTATAATGGCGCATCCTGTTGAGGACGACATTGTGCCCGCCCACCATGAGGATGAAACCAACATCGAGGAGGACCCTTTAGACTAGGTTGCGCCTGAATCGAGAACTAAGAGGTTGTGCTTCTCGAACAATGCATCAGATGCATTTAATTACCCGGAGGTTCGGGCTGAGGGAGCGCCCGCCAACTGGATGTTACAAATCCCTTACCGTAACCGGAGGATATGTTCGTTGTATCCGGGAAAGCGATTCCCCAAGTATGAATTTTCTTTTAAAGAGGCGGGGATGCATTTTCCCTTCAATGACTTCCAAGTGGGGTTTTTTCAGTAGCTACAACTGGCGCCCTCCCAGCTTCATCCAAACGCGCTTGCATTCTTGCGGGCATTCAAGCTCGTCTGCCCATATCTCTAAATCGATGCAATGTTGCCCCTCTTCTTCCACATTTTTCACTTACAACGGCAGCCCGTCGGAGGAGGATATGCTTGGGTTTCTTTTAAGCAATCTGGGAAACTTTTTCGGCCATACTTGGAATCTGTCCTCCCCTTCAATGAGAGGTACTTCATCGTGAAGCCTTTGACAGATGCGGCCATAGCTTCCTTGTACAACCGGGTGGAAGAGATGGAAGATGGTCGACTTGTAGTCCGATTGATGGCCAGATTCCCGCTCGAATGGCAGTGGAAACATTTCGAGCAAAGGCCGAAATACTATGCAGTAAAACCTGAGGATTTGGACGCGCAAGATCAACTCTCCTATGAGAAGCTGGCGTCATATGTGAAAAGTTTCTCCCAGGCGAGGTGTGTAGATGTGAATAACAACCTCCTCTTCGATAATAATGGGGAGTATCTCCTTGTCAACAAGTTTATCAATACAAATACTTTGCTCGAATGCTCTACAGACGAGGAAGCCATGAGGCTTTTAGGTAGAGGAAATGGTCACAGTCTTATTTTCACGCCTTCCTTTCACGCGGGGACATGCCCACGATATGTGTTTTCGTTTTTCCCGTGACTAACAGTTTCCCTTTGATTGTAGGTCGGATGGCGTCCCTTTCCGAGTGTATCTTAAAGCTGAGGCCCAAGAACGCTTCTACCTCGGGGTCAAAGGACAGGGTCACCCAACTTCAAGAGCAAGCCAAATCTAATTCCCGTACAAGTGGCTCCCCTTCTCCCTCGAAGACCCAGGTTCCCACTCCTGAGCCTTCGGCAAAGAGGAAACGCGCGGAGGAAACTAAGCGCGTCGTGCACGAAAGCAACAGGGGGCACGGGGAAGTCTTCGTGTTGCCTCCATGTTATCTAAACCGTGATATCTTCAGCGGGGAGAGCTCTTTAGGTGCTCGCGAGGAAGAGAGGGAGGCGATTATGTCCGAGGATAAGGAAGTCTGGCGAAAGAATTTGGCAGAGGATGTGGCCGCTGTGATGAGGGTGCTCGAGACGGCCTTGACGCTAAATGACGAGGCTACGGGCTCTCAGGCCACCCTTGACATAGTGCATGTGAAGATTCATAAGTTGAAGGCTGAAAATGAGAAGCTGAAGGGCTACATCCTCAACCATGAGACAAGGTTTGAGGCACAGGTTCGACTCCTCAAGGTTCTTAATGAGTTACGTCCCTAAATAGATGTTACGACTAAAGAGAACGGGCGCCTGGTCGCCCAAATAAAGGAGCTAGAGGGGATCGTGGCCCCGACAGTCGAAGAGACTGACACAGAGAAAGCCATGGTGACCCGGGGAGATCTAGTCATGCGCATTCGACTGCTCAAGTAAGACATCATAAATACTCTTGGCTATGGTTTCAACACAACCGTGGAGCAGCTAAAAATTCTAAACCCGAAGGTCGAGTTAGTGGTGGAAGCTGCGCTACCGTTTAATCAAGTGATTGATGGAAAAATTCTATATCCTCCCGAGGATAGAGACGACGAAGACGAGATCTAAAATGTTTCGGGCCTGCGTGTCTATTTTTGTTTTAACTTGTACCGGTGGCCTGTGTGCCCATATATCTTTGTAATTTGTTTGGTCTACGTGCTCGTACTTTTGTATTTATGCAGATAAAGTCGGCCTTCATGGTCGATCATTCATGAATTCCCCTTGTTTTATCTATTATTTGTTAAATATTTGCTTGTCGTTGTGTTTGACTTGTTTATTTCATGAAAGTTGGTATTCCCGTGAGTGAAGACTCGTGCTCGACCTTGGTTATGGACGACACATGTTCGGATGTGTCGAAGAAGCGGCGCGAGAAAGCGTGGGACAAACTCAAGATCGCGGTCGCGATCCTGATTTTGTGGCGTGAACTGCCCATCACGAGCTAGGTGTTCTGCCTGTTGGGTACTTCGACAATAGAGCTCGATCGAGGTGTCCCTGTCAGGATAAGGTTTGGCTCGAGAAATGAACAACTAAACCCGCCATTCGTTATGTTTGGAGGCTATGTCTGTACCTCGACATTCCTCCGCAGTCGAGCTTGTCCCCTCGTCGGTTGAAGAGGATCGGTTGACTACTAATCCCTGTAGTGTGAGGGTTTAGTTGTAATATTGTTTCAGTTTCGTGGTGTTCCATGGTCGAGGTAATGATTCTCCATTTAAGTGCTCGAGGTAATATTCCCCGATTCCTTAGCTCCATGGACGCGGTATGGTTCTTCCCAGTTTGCAGCTAGCTTTCCTTCGCGAGAATCTTTCTGATTTCTCCGTAAGACTAGGCTACCGACCTGGAACTCGCGCTTTATGACTTTGTTGTCATGGCAGAGGGCTACCAGTTGTTTCAGCGTGGCCTCCTGAAGAGCTGCTCCTGATCGAATCTCTTCGACTAGGTTGAGCTCCTCTCTTAGGGCCTCTTTGTTTAGCTCCTCGTCTAGAGGAATTTCCGTTCGTCTGGATGGCTCCATAATTTCTACAGGGATGACAGCTTCGGTGTCATAGGTTAGCCGAAATTGGGTCTCGCCAGTTGTCGAGTGGAGTGTTGTTTGGTACGCCCATAGGATGTTGTGCAATTCTTCGATGCACCCCATTTTGGCCTCGCCCAGCCTGTGTTTGAGTCCTCGCAAAATGACTCTATTCGCGGCCTCGACTTTCTCGTTAGTTTGGGGGTGTTCGAATGAGGTAAAATGCTGCTTGGTGCCAAGTTTGGTGATGAAGTTTGGGAAACCTTGATCGATGAATTGCATCCCGTTGTCGGTGAAGAGCGCTTGTGGTATCCCAAACCGGGAGAGCACGTTTCGCTTGTAGAAACGAAGTATGTTGTGTGAAGTAATTTTAGCCAGAGCTTCGGCTTCTATCCATTTCATGAAGTAGTCAACGACTACAATTAGGATCTTTTTTATACGAACCTTGCACGAATGGTCCAAGGATGTCCATTCCCCACCAGGAGAACGGCCACGGGGAGGACAACGTTTTGAGCTCGTGCGGGGGTGCGAGGTGAATGTCCGCGTGTCTTTGACACTTGTCGCATTTCTTGACGTGTTCTTTCGCATCTTGCTGCATGGTCGGCCAGTAGTAGCCCGCTCGCAGCGCCTTTCGTGCCAGGGACCTTACGCCCATGTGTTAGGTGTTTATTCCATCGTGAATTTCCCACAATATTTTGGGGATCGTGGATTCCTCGACACATTTTAGGAGCGGGATGGAGAATCTGTGCCGGTAAAGTTTGTGTTCGAGTACCACATACGAACACACTTGTCGTTTCGTTGCGTCTGTCTCCCTTTGGTCAACGAGCAGTTCCCCCTTTGTCAGAAAGTTGAATGTAACGCCCGTAATTTAATTAATCATTTAATTAAATTATTTTTGAAATATCTGTGAAGATATGTTTTGATTAATTGGATTTAATTATTTTATTAAGTGGAGAAATAATATTAGAATTTAATATTATTTGATGTGGGCTTATTTTGAAGGAATATAAGTAATGAGGGGGTGTATTAGTTTTGAGCCCAATAAGGAATAAAGAATAATAGGTTATTCTATTGTTGTTAGAAGGAATAGAAAGAAGAGGCGATGGAAGAATAAGGATTGAGAAGAAGAATGTGAAGCTGCTGGAAAAAGAGGAAAAACAGCAGAACGAGAATTCAACCGGAGATTATAGAGCAACCTTCAATCCAAGGTAAGGGTGGGGTTTTGACTCTATAATTTGGATCATGATAATTGGTATGTGGGGTTAGAGGTGATTGTTGTCTTGTTCATGAATTGAATGTTTATGATGTTGTATGATGAAATTGATGAATGTTAGATGAATAATGATGTCCCGATGTTGTTTAATTGATGTAGAATTATAGGGTAATTGTAAGTGATGATTATCCATGATTAGATTAAGTTTTTAGGGCCTAAATTATGGAACCCGTAGTGAAAATGCAGAGTAAATTGCAGAAATTATGCAGGATGGAGCAGTATGCGTCGACCTCAAACATGATGTGTCGATACAAGAAGGTTTAGAGACTCAGGATGAGTCGACACAAAGAGGTTTTGCGTCGATACATGAGTGCTTTTAGACTCAGGATGAGTCGATACATAGGATGCATGTGTCGATACATGCTGTGTGTTAGACTCAAGATGAGTCGATCCAAAAGAGGATGTGTCGACTCATGTTGCAAGTTTAGTGCAGTACGCGTCGATCCAAGACGTTTTGCGCCGATCCATATTGTCTGGTTTTTGGCAGATTCAGTTTTAAAACGCTGTAGCTTGAGTTTTAGAATTCCGTTTGAGATGTCGTTCGAAGCGTTGAATAGCTAACGCGGTGAACTGTATTCTAGAGGATTAAAATGAAGAATAGGAAGTGTAGTCCTAGTAGTCAATTTATGGATTTGGAGTTAGTTCCCGTGTTGATTGTTACGTTGACTTTTATGCAGGATGATGTAGATGAGATGCTTAGAGGCTGTTGTTTGGTTTGTAACAGTAGGACTAATAATAATAACGATGTAAGATTACAGAATAGAAGTATGTAGAGGTTTAGTGACTTAGAAGTAAGCCTTAGTTGATTAACTAATCATAGGCAATATCTAGTATAGGCCTATGGCCAACGTTGTGAAATTGATGAATTACTGTCGTATTAAAAGTATAGCTGAGTTGTTGATGAGATGTTATTAATGAAGTTTTGTTTGACGAATAAATTTTGTTTGATAAATAAATGATGCTTGATGAATTATTATGAATGATATGATATGTTGATAAAGAGATGTTGAGATGTTTTTGAGATGTAGGCCTTTGGCCAACGATGATGTTGTATTGAGACGTTGTTAATTGTGGTGTTGTTATTACATTCATGATTGTGTCGCATACATTTCATTTTGAGATGGAGCTTATGCTCGTTGAGATGGCCTGAATTGGAGAATAATGAGATGAAGGCTTATGCCTTGTTGATGCCTCTATTAATTGGCAAATTTTTGAGATGGGAGTTATGCTCCAATGGTACCACATGCATTTGCATAGTATTGAGTCGCATTATATGATTGCATAAAGAAGTGTGTTTTGATGTGGTGAATGTGTATATACGTTGTGATTATTGTTGATTATGAGATGAGAAGTGGTGATGTTATGTGATCTAATTTAATATATTAATTATCATGCACTTTATTATATTGTTAGATATCTCACCCCTTCTGTTTGAATGTTTCCCTTATGTTGGTAACATGCAGGTAATCGAGAGTGAAGGCTGTATACCTTCGGTAGTTCGAGTCGGTGTCATTGCTCTGATATGTAACACTCGGGGGGATGAATGCTTGTTGCTTTTGATTGTTGATTATTTAGTTGTTGAACCTTAAGTTGATTATTATTAAGTATGTGTTGGTTTGAAGTTGATGTAATGATGATAAAGATGTTATTAAGAATTCGGTTGCGTAGATGTTGAATTATTTAATTAAAGATGTTATGATGATGGTTTATCCAATGTTTAAAAGTGTTATGTATCCACGATGAATGCAATGAATTTTGATAAAAGAATTTGTGGCATCCCGATTCGTTCGTATGAATGATTTTTATAACTCTGATTATTTATATAATTCGCCAGGGTAGAATTGGGGTGTTACAAAGTTGGTATCAGAGAAAAAGGTTGGTCTGACCTTGTCGTCGAGTCGTAGTTGTCTAACAATCGAGTATTGTTAATTTTAGTTCTAACTGTTATTTGTGTTGTAGTGAGAAGTTGAGATGGCTGGAAGGAATGATGTTGCACTTGCTGCTGCTTTAGAAGCAATGGCTCATGCGATGTAAAATCAGCCGAATGCTGACGGGAATGCTGGATCTCGTAGCTTGGCGACTTTCCAGAGAGAGAATCCTCCTATGTTCAAGGGAAAGTATAATCCTGACGGAGCATTAGATTGGTTGAAAGAGATTGAGAGAATCTTCAGTGTGATGGACTGCACTCCAGCGCAGAAGGTTCGATATGGAACTCATATGCTAGTAGTCGAGGCTGATGACTGGTGGCTAGAGACTTGTTAGAAGTTGGAAGCTGCAGGTGAGAATGTCACTTGGGCTGTGTTGCGTAGGGAGTTTCTGAAGAAGTAATTTCCTGAAGATGTTCGTGGTAAGAAGAAAATTGAATTCCTTGAGCTGAAGCAAGGGAATATGTCAGTTGTTGAGTGTGATCGGTGGAAATAGAACTGACTGTTTTGAAATGCTGGTTCGTGAAATGTCGCGGTAAGCAAGAGTCGCCATCGTCTTTTATTTTCTCCAACAAGGAAAGGACAAAAGCACATCAAAATTCCTTTTCGAGATGTTTCTCGGTTCGGGAGGTAGATTATAGAAAGGGAAGGTGTTAGCACCCTTTCTATCCGTGGTTATCCATGGGCTCTTAGGTACTTGCTCACTATGTTTTCAAAATGTTTTGCTTTTGTTATGTTTATGGGTTTTGAAAGAGTTTGTTTGAAAACTTCGATTTAACTCTTGTATCTGTCCTCAAGAGTGTATGAAGTGTTTGTTTGAAAACTTTTGTCAGAAAAGTGTAAGTGTGAAAAGTATTTTTGTTTTGAAAGAGAAAGTACCTGAGAACCTCTACCTACTCAAAAGAAATTAAGCTGTGTAAATGTCCTTTAGACAGTACCATCCCACTATTGAGAATTAGGTAGCACCGTCGTTGGAGTTTTTCGGGTCAATTCGATTATAGGGACATGTGGTCACCAAAGAAATAGTAGGACGCCTTAGCGGTAACCCTAGTGTCCTAGATCATTTTTATCCGAGGCAACCGTTTCGAGGCAACTTGGATCTTTAGACAGGAGGGCGACCTCTAAAACACCCTATACTCAATGACCACGTCGAGGCAACCAAGTGAGGCGTACCCTAGGAGTGGCATGTGCGAGTGTGTCAGGATTCAGTTAAGTTATCTTTACACATGTTATGGTGAGCTACGATTGATTTTAATTTTCAGATAAGTCTTGTCATGCATAGCCTAATTAACATACATCTAGCAGTTTAATAGTTGCGGAAAGTAAACTAAGCTATTACAAGGCGTCGGGTATTTACATCGCCAAAAGCAAACCCTTGAAAAGTAAATTGCGGAAAAATAAAGAAAGCGGTAAAAAGGTCCTAATTAAAGCTATTACATCCTCGGAGCAATTACATAAATATGATCAAAAATTAATATGAGCGAAAGAAAATTGAATCGGAGAAGTTCTTAGGGTTTTGACCCTTTTTTTGAGAAAGAAAGAAATTGGTTATTATTTATGAATTAAATTAATTAAACCTAAAAACTAATTAATTAATTAAAAGAAATATTTTTTATGTTTTTTAATGTCTCAAGGAAATAAATAAAAAAGTCAAAAGTTAGTAAAAAAACCCTAATTCTAATTTATTTTATTTATTGCAAAAATATTGAAATTAACCTAATTAACAAAAGACTAAATTAATTTGTTAGTATTTATTTACAAAAATAAAGTGAAATTAATTTTAATTAAGAAAGATATTATTTTTAGTTTCACTGATTTTTATTATGAAAAAATAATTATTATTTAGTTAATAGTTAATTAAGGATTAAAATTAAATAAGTAAAATAAAAAAATAGAAAGGAAAAGAGAAATAAACTCAGGAGGGTGCTGGCCCAGAAGGAGGTATCTTTGGCAATTTGTGGCCCATTAACCTCAAGCCTGCTTTGACTTTGATGATTGGCTAGGCGTTTGTTGACTGGGAGCATGATGATCCTTCCATCTGGGCCATTGGATTGATGCCTGAAGCCACATGGCGCTTGGATGTTTAGAGGTACATGATGGATCACTTTTTGAAAGCTGCACAAGAACATGTTAAGAAAAAGAACAAATAATTATTTTGGGGGACCTGGGATTCGAACCCAGGTCCCAATGCTCACATGCCCATGCCTTAACCACTCCACCATCACGCTTCAGTCATTAGTAAAATAACAAGTAATTATTATATATGTAAACAAATTAATAGACTGAAATTATAAAAAAAAAACGCGCGCTTTTTTGAACTGGCTAATCATGTACTAACACATCATCATCTTCTTTATAATTCCTGCAGAAAAGAACATTAGATAGCGGGGGCTTTTAACCCCCACAATATGCCATGAGGAAAAATAGTGATTAGCGCTATGGTGTATATAAATATTTCGCGAGGGTCCCTTTGTTTTCGTCTTGTCCTAACTAATTCAACCATGTGTTTTATTAGTCTTAATTTTTCTGGGTTTAGAAAGCCCCAATTCAAGAGTTCAAGAACCCTAGAAATCGTCCATGGCAATTTTTGATTTATGGCGTTATAATTCAATTGAGCTATACCATTAGCTTTGTACAGTCCCTAACAACACAAATCAAACACAAAATCATGTTAACGATGCATGAATTAAGTTGTACGATTCTCAAAATAAAATGCAAATCGTGACTCTGTATAGGGTGATTCTTTGAGCTTTAGCGTGTGAATTCAATTGTAAATCACTCCTGACACTACCAGCAACGTGTTTGAATCAATATAATGCCTTGAATTGGCCTGGAATATGAAAATCAGTTTTGAGTTTTTCTTGAATTTTCTTGAGTTGCTATGGCTTTTCTGCAGCTTCTCTCACGTGTGTGGCATCAGGGTTAGCTTGAACATATATAGAGGACTGAAATTAGGTCACAGTCTTGAGCCAAAATCCTTTGAATTGATGATTGAATATTTGATTGAAAATCAAATCTTTTTGCATTTTCATGATTGGAAAAAGTTGCCAAATTTGGAGATTTTTGAATCTTTGATTTGTACACGAAATTTCCAGCATATCTTGACCATATTTGCTTCACAAAAAGATTGAAAAACCAAATCTTTGTATGTTCCTACAATTTAAATTAATTAAATGAATTAATATTGATTAAAAATCCAATTAATTAATAAAAAATAAGAAAATAAATTCAATTAAGCTTGATGGGTCGTGCATAGGTCATGGATGAAGTTTCAACAAGAAATTTGAGTCCCATTAGCAAGAATAAGGTGTTTTGAGCAAAGTTGACTTTTGCAAATTCACAAAAATTTCCCAACTTCTCCAATGCATATCTTGCTCAATTTTGATCATATGAACACGTTCTTGGACATTTTGGAAAGGTCTTGAAGTCCTCTAATCAATGCCTTTGGTCCCATGTCATTTGGATTTACCAATCTCAAGTTATGGCCTTTGACTCAAAGTGCATTTTTGTTGACTTTTGAATTTGACCTATAATGTAGAAATTGATAACTTTGTTTGAGAGCATTTCTTGAACTTGGAGTGTGAAGATGGTTTGTAGGAAATGTCATCCCCTTCAAAATTAGCATTGGATGGAATTTTTCTGATGAACCATGAAAAAGTTATGCCCTGGTCAAGATACAGTTGACTTTTCTGTTGTCCAAAAATAGTAACTTTTTGCATCTTGATGATTTTTGAGTTATGCTTGTTGAATCATGATCAAGACTTGATCAAATGATGATTGTGACCTCAAAATAAGATGTTGACCAAAAATTCTGACTTTTGACTGCAAAATGACCATTTTGCCCCTGTAGTTGACTGTAGGTCAAATGAGGCTTTTGACTGTGCAAATTGGCACTGTGAGTCTTGAAACTTGGTATGTAGGTGCTTGAGGATGTATATAGGCCTATGAGACTTGATTGAACCATTGAAAACCTTAAATTCTTTGAAAGAACCAAAACCCTAATTTTAGCTGTGTTAGGAGGTGGTTTGACTGTACAACCCTGTGAGCAATCTTGAACAATTAGAAGATGATTCTTGACAAACCTTGAAGAATATGGGAGGGCAAATTTTGGGGTACAACATTGAGTATGCTGCCAATTTTGTTGAGTTGGCTAAGTTTTATCCGCATTACGCTGATGCAGATGCTGAGTTTTCAAAGTGTGTCAAGTTTGAGAATGGGTTACGCCCGGAGATCAAGAAAGCAGTTGGATACCAGAAGATTCGTGTCTTTGCTGATTTGATTGATAGTTGCAGGATTTATGAAGAGGATAATAATGCTCATTACAAGATTATCAGTGAGAAGAGGGGTAAGCACCAACAGAATTGTGGTAAGCCTTATGATACCCCAGCTGGTAAAGGTAAATAGAAAGTTGCTCAGAGTCAGAGGACTAGTGGGGGATATGCTCCTGCTGGTGTGGTTTGCTTTAAGTGTGGAAAACCTGGGCACAAGAGTAATGTGTGCACTACTGAAGTGAAGAAGTGTTTCCGTTGTAGTAAGAACGGACATGTTGTATCTGAGTGTGAACATAAGGATGTGATTTCTTTCAATTGTAGAGAGGAAGGGCACATTGGTAGCCAGTGTCCGAAACCAAAGAGGGCTCAGTCAAGTGGTAAAGTGTTTGCTTTGGTGGGGGATCAGACAGCTGCTGAGGACAGACTTATTAGAGGTACATGTTTCGTTAATAGTACTCCTTTAATTATTATTATTGATACAGGTGTTACGCATTGCTTTATTGCTGCTGATTGTGTTGAAAGATTGGGTCTTATGTTGTCTCCTTTGAATGGAGAAATGGTCGTCGATACTCCAGCCAAGGGGTCGGTGACTACTTCTTTTGTGTGTTTAAAGTGTCCCTTGTTGATCTTCGACAGAGACTTTGTTGTTGATTTGGTTTATTTACCGTTAAGAGGTTTGGATGTGATTTTGGGTATGAACTGGTTAGAGCATAACTGTGTTCATATTAACTGTTATGACAAGTCTATGAGGTTTTCTACTCCTGAGGAAGAGGAAGATAGTTTGTTGTCTGCTAGACAATTGAGGTAGTTGATGTAAGAAGAAGCACAGATGTTCTCGTTGATGGAGTCGATATCTATAGAGACTCAAGCTATAATTGAGGAATTGCAAGTGGTGCGTGAATTTCCTGAAGTTTTCCCTGATGAGATTCCTGATGTACCGCCGGAGAGAGAAGTTAAATTTGCAATTGATCTTGTACCTGGTACCAGACCTGTGTCTATGGAACCATACAGGATGTCTGTATCTAAATTGTCAGAGTTGAAGAAGCAATTGGAAGAGTTACTTGCGAAGAAGTTTGTAAGACCAAGTGTATCGCCGTGGGGAGCTCCAGTGTTGTTAGTAAAGAAGAAAGATGGAAGTATGAGGCTTTATGTTGATTATAGACAGTTGAATAAAGTAACGATTAAGAACAAGTATCTGCTTCCAAGAATAGATGACTTGATGGACCAATTGGTGGATGCCCGTGTGTTTAGTAAGATTGATTTGAGGTCGGGTTACCATCAGATTAAAGTGAAGGATGAAGATATCCAGAAGACGACTTTCAGAACGCGTTATGGACATTATGAGTATTCGGTGATGCCTTTCGGTGTTACAAACGCGCCGAGAGTATTCATGGAATACATGAATCGTATCTTTCATACTTATTTGGATCAGTTTGTAGTGGTGTTCATTGATGATATTTTGATTTACTCTAAGTCAGAAGAAGAGCATGCAAAACATTTAAGAGTAGTATTGCAAGTTTTGAAAGATAAGAAGTTGTATGCAAAGCTATCGAAGTGTGAATTTTGGTTGAAGGAGGTTAGTTTTCTTGGTCATGTGATTTCAGGTAGTGGCATTGTTATAGATCCGTCGAAGGTTGATGTTGTGTTGCAATGGGAAACTCCAAGGCCAGCTACTGAGATTAGAAGCTTCTTGGGATTAGCTGGTTATTATAGAAGGTTTATCGAAGGGTTTTCTAAGTTGGTACTTCCATTGACTAAGTTGACTTGTAAAGGTAGAGCTTTTGTATGGGATGTTCAGTGCGAAGAAAGTTTTGCAAAATTGAAGAAGAGGTTGACACCGGCTCTGATTTTGACGTTGCCTGATCCAGGAGAGCCTTTTGTGGTGTATTGTGATGCTTATAAGATGGTTTTAGGAGGTTTGCTTATGCAGAATGGTAAGGTAGTTGCTTATGCGTCAAGGCAGTTGAGGACTCATGAGAAGAACTATCCTACACATGATTTAGAGATTGCTGCAATTGTCTTTGTGTTGAAGATTTGGAGGCACTATCTTTATGGTTCTAGATTTGAAGTGTTTAGTTAGTGACCATAAGAGCTTAAAGTATTTATTCAATCAGAAGGAGTTGAATATGAGGCAGCGAAGATGGTTGGAATTGTTAAAGGATTATGATTTCAGTTTGAATTATCATCCAGGAAAAGTGATTGTGGTAGCTGATGCGTTGGGTCAAAAGACTTTACATATGTTAGCAATGATGGTTAAAGAGTTGGAGTTAATTGAGCAGTTCATAGATATGAGCTTAGTTTGCGAGGTTACGTCGCAGAGTGTTATGTTGGGTATGTTGAAGATTAATAATGAATTTCTAGACAGTATCAGAGAAGCTCAAAAGTTGGATGTGAAACTGGTAGATTTGATGGTTGGGATTGATCAGTTTGAGAATAGTGATTTTAAGCTAGATGAGCAAGGTGTGTTGAGATTTCGTAACCAGATTTGTATTCCTGATGATGCTGAAATGAAGAAGGTGATACTTGAAGAGAGTCATAGAAGTAAGTTGAGTATTCATCCAGGAGCTACGAAGATGTATCAAGATTTGAAAGGTTTGTTTTAGTGGCCTGGAATGAAGAGTGATGTGGCTCGGTTCGTGTATGCATGTTTGACTTGTCAGAAGTCGAAAGTTGAACATCAGAAGCCTGCAGGATTGATGCAACCATTAGAAGGCCCAAAATGGAAATGGGATAGCATTTCAATGGACTTTGTGATGGGGTTACCTAATACTTTAAGAGGACATGATTCGATTTGGGTGATTATTGATAGGCTTATGAAGTCAGCTCATTTTATTCCTATTAACATCAGTTTTCCAGTGTCGAAGTTGGCTGAGATTTACACTAGTGTGATTGTGAAACAGCATGGTGTTCCTTTGTGCATTATGTCAGATAGAGATCCAAGATTTACTTATGATTTTTGGAAGGGTTTGCAAGAAGTGTTAGGTTCTAAGTTGAAGTTGAGTTCAGCGTATCATCCTCAGACAGATGGCCAGACTGAACGGATGATTTAATCGTTGGAAGACTTGCTGAGGGCATGTGTTCTTGAGCAGGGAGGTTCGTGGGATACTTATCTTCCGTTGATAGAGTTCACTTATAATAACAGTTACCATTCTAGTATTGGGATGGCACCTTTTGAGGCGTTGAATGGTTGAAGATGTAGAACTTCGTTATGTTGGCATGAATCTGGAGAAAGTGTAGTACTTGGACCTGAACTTGTTCGTGAGACTACCGAAAAGGTGAAGTTGATTCGAGAAAAGATGAAAGCTTCCCAAAGTAGACATAAGAGTTATCATGACAAGCGAAGGAAGGATTTATAATTTTAAGCGGGTGACCATGTATTTTTGAGAGTTACGCCTGTGATTGGTGTCGGGCGAGCGTTGAAGTCCAAGAAGCTCACTTCTCGTTTTATTGGACCGTATCAGATTTCGGAGAGAGTGGGGAATGTTGCTTATAGAGTGTATTTACCACCTAATATTTCGAATTTGCATGATGTGTTTCATGCGTCGCAACTTCGGAAGTATATTTCAGATCCATCTCATGTGATTCATATGGACTATGTGCAAGTATGAGATAATCTTATGATGGAGACGATGCCTGTACGGATCGCGGATCGTGAAATGAAGACTCTGAGGGGCAAAGAGATTTCCTTGGTTAAAGTGGTTTGGCTAGGAGATTCCGGAGAGAGCATGACTTGGGAGTTGGAGAGCAAGATGCGAGACTCATATCCTGAGTTGTTTGTTTAAGGTAAATTTTCGAGGACGAAAATATTCTAAGTGGGGGAGAGTTGTAACGCCCGTAATTTAATTAATCATTTAATTAAATTATTTTTTAAATATTTGTGAAGATATATTGTGATTAATTGGATTTAATTATTTTATTAAGTGGAGAAATAATATTAGAATTATAATATTATTTGATGTGGGCTTATTTTGAAGGAATAGAAGTAATGAGGGGGTGTATTAGTTTTGAGCCCAATAAGGAATAAAGAATAATAGGTTATTCTATTGTTGTTAGAAGGAATGGAAAGAAGAGGCAGTAGAAGAATAAGGATTGAGAAGAAGAACGTGAAGCTGCTGGAAAAAGAGGAAAAACGGCAGAACGAGAATTCAACCAGAGATTATAGAGCGACCTTCAATCCAAGGTAAGGGTGGGGTTCTAACTCTATAATTGGGTTCATGATAATTGGTATGTGGGGTTAGAGGGGATTGTTGTCTTGTTCATGAATTGAATGTTTATGATGTTGTATGATGAAATTGATGAATGTTAGATGAATAATGATGTCCCGATGTTGTTTAATTGATGTAGAATTATAGGGTAATTGTAAGTGATGATTATCCATGATTAGATTAAGTTTTTAGGGCCTAAATTATGGAACCCATAGTGAAAACGCAGAGGAAATTGCAGAAATTATGCAGGATGGAGTAGTATGCGTCGACCTTAAACATGATGTGTCGATACAAGAAGGTTTAGAGGCTCAGGATGAGTCAACACGAAGAGGTTTTGCATTGATACATGAGTGCTTTTAGACTCAGGATGAGTCGATATATAGGATGCATGTGTCGATGCATGCTGTGTGTTAGACTCAGGATGAGTCGATCCAAAAGAGGATGTGTTGACTCATGTTGCGAGTTTAGTGCAGTACGCATCGATCCAAGACGATTTGCGTCAATCCATATTGTCTGGTTTTTTGCAGATTCAGTTTTAAAATGTTGTAACTTGAGTTTTAGACTGCCGTTTGAGATGTCGTTCGAAGCGTTGAATAGCTAACGCGGTGAACTTTATTCTAGAGGATTAAAATGAAGAATATTAAGTGTAGTCCTAGTAGTCAATTTATGGATTTGGAGTTAGTTCTCGTGTTGATTGTTACGTTGACTTTTATGCGGGATGATGTAGATGAGATGCTTAGAGGTTGTTGTTTGATTTGTAACAGTAGGACTAATAATAATAACGATGTAAGATTACATAATAGAAGTATGTAGAGGTTTGGTGACTTAGAAGTAAGCCTTAGTTGATTAACTAATCATAGGCAATATCTAGTATAGGCCCATGGCCAACGTTGTGAAATTGATGAATTACTGTCGTATTAAAAGTACAGCTGAGTTGTTGATGAGATGTTATTAATGAAGTTGTGTTTGACGAATAAATGTTGTTTGATAAATAAATGATGCTTGATGAATTATTATGAATGACATGAGATGTTGATAAAGAGATGTTGAGATGTTTTTGAGATGTAGGCCTTTGGCCAACGATGATGTTGTATGGAGATGTTGTTAATTGTGGTGTTGTTATTACATTCATGATTGTGTCGCATACATTGCATTTTGAGATGGAGCTTATGCTCGTTGAGATGGCCTGAATTGGCGAATAATGAGATGAAGGCTTATGCCTTGTTGATGCCTCTATTAATTGGCAAATTTTTGAGATGGGAGTTCTTCTCCAATGGTACCACATGCATTTGCATAGTATTGAGTCGCATTATATGATTGCATAAAGAAGTGTGTTTTAATGTGGTAGATGTGTATATACGTTATGATTATTGTTGATTATGAGATGAGAAGTGGTGATGTTATGTGATCTAATTTAATATATTAATTATCATGCGCTTTATTATATTGTTAGATATCTCACCCCTTTTGTTTGAATGTTTCCCTTATGTTGGTAACGTACAGGTAATCGAGAGTGAAGGTTGTATACCTTCGGTAGTTCGAGTCGGTGTCATTGCTCTGATATGTAACACTCGGGGGGATGAACGCTTGTTGCTTTTGATTGTTGATTATTTAGTTGTTGAACCTTAAGTTGATTATTATTAAGTATGTGTTGGTTTGAAGTTGTTGTAATGATGATAAAGATGTTATTAAGAATTCCGCTGCGTAGATGTTGAATTATTTAATTAAAGATATTATGATGATGGTTCATCCGATGTTTAAAAGTGGTATATATCCATGATGAATGCAATGAATTTTGATAGAAGAATTTGTGGTATCCCGATTCGTTCTTATGAATGATTTTTATAACTCTGATTATTTATATAATTCTCCGGGGTAGAATTAGGGTGTTACATTGAACACCGGGGTCATCCAACATGAATTGTCCCCGATGGCATTCACCTCGGGTGGTATAGTGGATTTTTCAATACTTGGGCGAGAAAGGGATTCTTGGATGACTGATTTGTTCCCGCCTTTTTTCTTTGTGCTCGCGAGCTTCGAAAGTATGTCTGCCCGTGTGTTCTGTTCGCGTGGTACGTGTTTAATTTCTGCCCGGTCGAACCTCTTCATCTGTTCTCTGACTAGCGTCATGTATTCAACGAGGCTGTTATTCTTAGCCTGGTATTCCCCTTGTACTTGAGATGCGATGAGTTGGGAGTCTAAGAAAATTTGTATTTCTCGGGCACCCAGATCCTCGGCCAGTCTTAATCCTACGAGAAGGGCCTCATATTCAGCCTGATTGTTTGATGTTTGAAAAGAAAGGGTGAGAGAGTGCTCGGTTACAACACCTTCCTCGTTCTCGAGGAGGATACCTGCTTCGCTGCTCGTCGAGCTAGATGCTCCGTCTACAAAGATGGTCCACTTGTGTTTTTTCCCTATGGGGGGATTCTGAGCGGTCATCTCTACGGAGAAGTCGGCCAGAGCTTGGGCTTTGAGGGCATTCCTTCTCTCGTACTGGATGTCGAACTCCGAGAGCTCCAAGGACCATTTAGCATTCGACCGACCATGTCTGGTCGGTATAGGAGCTGTCTCACAGGTTGGTTTATCCGTACGATGATTGTGTGCGCCAGGAAGTAGTGTCTAAGTCTCCTCGCTGCGTTGATTAGTGTCAGGGCTACTTTTTCAATTTGTTGATACCTGACCTCGGGCCCTTGTAGCGCTTTGCTCATAAAATACACTGGTCTTTGCCCGTCTGGAGTCTCACGAACGAGGGTCGCGCTTACGGCCTCAGAGGAGATGGCCAGTGTGATCGGTGGAAATAGAACTGACTTTTTTTTAAGCTGGTTTCGCGAAATGTCGTGGTAAGCAAGAGTCGCCACCGTCTTTTATGTTCTCCAACATGGAAAGGACAAAAGCACAGCAAAATTCCTTATTCGAGAATGTTTCTCGGTTCGGGAGGTAGATTTATAGAAAGGGAAGGTGTTAGCACCCTTTCTATCCGTGGTTATCCACGGGCTCTTAGGTACTTGCTCTTATGTTTTCAAAAGATTGTTTGCTTTTCAAGTGTGTGTGGGTTTTGAAAAAGTTTCGTTTGAAAAATTTCTAAGTAACTCTTGTATCTGTCCTCAAGAGTGTATGAAAAATTTGTTTGAAAACCTTTAGAAAGTGTGAGGTGTTAAAAGTATTTTTGTTTGTTTTGAAAAGAGCAAGTACCCATGAGTCATCTACCTACCCTAAGGAATTAAGTTGTGTAAGAGTCCTTTAGATAGTGTTATCCCACCATTGAGAGGTAGGTAGCACCATCGTTGGAGGTGTTCGAGTCAATTCGATTATCGGGACAGTGTGGTCACCGAAGTAATAGTAGGACACCTTAGAAGTAACCCTAGTGTCTTAGATCCTTTTTAATCCGAGGCAACCGTTTCGAGGCAACTGGATCTTAGACATAAGGGCGACCTCTAAAACACCCTATACTTGACGACCACGTTCGAGGCAACCAGTGAGGCGTACCCTAAGAGTGGCATGTGCTTGTGTGTTGTTTTTCAGTTAAGGTTATCTTGTACATGTTATTTGTGAGCTACTGATTGATTTTATTTACATACATTCTTGCAGGCATATTAGCAGTTAGGGGTGCGGAAAGTAAATTGCGGAAATGTAAATCTAGCTATTACAAGGCGCGGGTCTATACATCGCCAAAAAACAAAAACCCGTTTTGGTAAATAAGTGCGAGAAATTAAATAAAGCGGTAAAAGAGGTCCTAATTAACTATTACATTTCCAGAAGCAGTTACATAAATATAATGAAAATAAATTAAAGCGCGAGAGAATCGAATCGGGATGTCTTTAGGGTGTTGACCCTTTTTTGAATAAGAATTGAATTTTTGTCTTTTTTGTAATTAATGGAATTAAAACTAATTATTTAATTTATTAAAAGAAAAATGTTTTTGTATTTTTATAAAAGGAATTAAAATTAAAAGTTAATAAAAACCTAATTCTAAATTTATTTTAGTTATTAAGAAAAAAGGTTAAAGTTGCCTAATTAAAACTAATTCAATTTATTAGTATTTATTTACAAAATAATTACCTAAATGAAATTAATAAAGTATTTACATTTTTTTTGGTTTTTTGAATTTTATTGCAAAAATTAATTTGTTAGTTAATGAAAATAATATTAATAATTAAAAGAATTGAAAAGAGAAAAATATAAAAAGGTAAATAGACCAGGAGGTTAATGGACCAATGGGAGGTTTTTTTGTTGAATTTCTGGCCCAATAGAAGCAAGCCTGTTTGACTTTTTGGATTATCCACGCTGGCTTTGACTTGAGCACATGGTGGTCAACCATCCCTGGCCTTTGGATCTATGATTGTGGACATTTGGCGCGCTTGGGTGTGAGGTGTATGGTGGGACGCTTTGGACTGCCTGTACATGAACATGTTAAGAAAAAAAATGAAACAATTATTTGGGGGACCTGGGAAGAACTTACAGCGCGGTATGATGGATCTTAGGACGTGGCAAGGGTTGCTTTAGCTTCAGGGGATGGCAAAGAAGAGAGTCACGTTCTCCTTTTGGCCTGAAAATGCTTGCAATACTCCTTTTGATCTCACACTTTTTTTTGACACTTTTTGGATTTTGCTCTGGCCGTTTGTGTAATGTTCAGGTTGTGAATGAGGCTTGCAAGGCTTGCATATGTAGTAAATGAGTGAGAATAAGTCACATTTAGGAGCCTTTAACCATTGCAATTAAGCTTTGGGTTTTGTCTTAACCACCATTAAAGGCCTTTCAAAGCTTGTTCAAAATTTGAATTTTCATGCCTAAATGAGCTTAGCACGAAATTGGTAGGTTGCAAATGCTTCATGAAGGCTATTCAAACCATAAGATACCATTTAATTAAAATTTTTAGATTTACTTGAATTATTATGGATTAAAATGAATTAAATCCATAAAAATTAAATAAAAATAGAAAAAATAATTATTTGGTCTTGAAATTGATCATGGGACACGTGGGTGGCATGACAAGGCTGAATCAAGTGGAAAAAAGTGGGCCCTTTTGTCAAAAATTGAAGTTTCAAGGATAGTTGACTTTTGCCATTTCACAAAAATTTCCCAACTTCTCCAATGCATATCTTGCTCAATTTTGATCATATGAACATGTTCTTGGACATTTTGGAAAGGTCTTGAAGTCCTCTAACCAATGCCTTTGGTCCCATGTCATTTTGATTTACCAATCTCAAGTTATGGTCTTTGACTTAAAATGCCTTTTTGTTGACTTTTGAAAATGACCTATAATGTTGAAATTGATAACTTTTTGTGAGAGAATTTCTTGGACTTGGAATGTGAAGATGAGTTGTCGGAAATGTCATCCCCTTCAAAATGAGCATTGGATGGGATTTTTCTGATGAACCATGAAAAAGTTATGCCTTGGTCAAGTTACAGTTGACTTTTCAACTGTCCAAAAATAGAAACTTTTGCATCTTGATGATTTTTGAGCCATGCTTGTGGAATCATGATCAAGACTTGATCAAATGATGATTGTGGCTTCAAAATAAGATGTTGACCAAAAATTTTGACTTTTGACTGCCAAATGACCATTTTGCCCCTGCAGTTGATTGTGAAGCAATTAGGGTTTTTGACTGTGCAACTTGACCTTGTGAGCCTTGAAACTTGGCATGTAGATGATTGACAATGTTTATAGGCATGTGTAACTTGATTGAGCCCTTGAAAACCTCATCTTCCTTGAAGGAACCAAAACCCTAATTTGACTGGCTTAGGAGGGTGTTTGAACTGTGCAACCCTTGAGTAGACTTGAGATGATGCTTGCCAAAACTTTGAAGAATATGGGAGGGCAAATTTTGGGGTACAACAGCCAGGTAAAGGAACAAAGTTTCCCCGTTCTCAGGTCGCGACAGCATGGACAGTTACAAAAGGCTTTGTTTAAGATGGAGGAGGGCTTGCTCGCATTCATCGATCCACTCTAAACTTGCCTGTTTGCACAAGAGTTTGAAAAATGGTAGAGCGTGTTGCGCGAATTTTGCCACGAAGTGGGAGAGCGATGTGAGCATGCCGTTTAGGACTTGTATGGATTTCTTCGAGCTAGGCGTGGGAAGCTCGGAGAATGCCCGACACTTGTCGGGTTGGCTTCAATTCCCCGTTCTGTCGGATAGAAACCGAGGAATTTACCCGCCTTAACCCCGAAGGTGCATTTCTCGGGATTGAATCTCATTCTGCATTGTCTCGCTTGGGCAAAGACCCTTTTGAGGTGGGAAATATGGTCGGTATTTGTTCGAGATTTGACGATCATGTCGTCCATGTATACCTCGAGCATATCACTGATTTCGTCACGGAAGACTTTGTTCATCATCCGCTGGTACGTTGCCACTACGTTTTTTAGGCCGAAGGGCATTATGTTGTAGTAGTAATTGCCCGAGTTGGTCATGAAAGTGGTGCAATGCTTGTCGCCCATTGCCATTGGGATTTGGTTGTAGCTCGAGTAGGCGTCCATG